>OX451736.1:909674424-910874424 GCA_948472305.1 Vicia faba | reverse complement strand
TTGCAAGTCTTCAAGAGAAGTAGGCATGTCGGGATAGAGGACAGTAGACGGGACATCTTCTTCAGCCATAGGTTCCACGACAACTGGTAGGATGGAGGGGTAGGGCATTACAAGCTTTTGACCACGAGCTCATACCCACCTAAGGTAAGGCTCAAGGGGAATAAAATTCTTGCGTCCCAGCGTCTTACTATCCACTTTATTTACCATCTTCCAAGCTCGTACAAACCTATGACGGTAGCCTTGATCATCGTTCTCGTAGTCGAACACCACTCCTTGGATGAGCATATCATGAGGACCATCCCTTCGGGCATACCCAAACTGTCACAAAGCTAAGCAAGGGTTTTAAGTGATACCTCCCATAATGCCAAGCAAAGGGACATTAGGGAATTCCCCACAATGGTCGATGATAGTAATGTTCTCTAAGGACCGAGAACACCAGTGAATATCTGAGTGTCTGAGTGACAACAACCTATTGGACCACCTCAAACCTTGCTCGTTCTTCAATACGGATCGGGGGAGATGCGAGATAAATCACCTAGCCAATAGAGGAATGCAACACATGAGGGTCCCTATTTTCCTCGTAGTGCGAGAGTGGAGAGCATGTAGGATATCTCCTAACAATGTCGGCACCGGATTGTGGGACATGAAGATTTTGACAGCATTTACATCTATGAGTTGGTCAGAATTTGGAAATAAAACCATCCCATAAATGAGAAGGGCCAAGATTTCTTCAAAATATTGTAAATCTAGAGTGTTCCAACAATCTTGAGCTTTTTCAAACAAGAACTTGGATAAGAACCCTCTGACACCACTTTTTATTTCCCAATTAGCCGTGACATCAGATTGTTGCAAGTGTAGCACTCGGGAAATCTCTTCTGGGCTTGGTTCTCTTTCAGTATCGTTGAAAGGTAGTTGATTGAGAATAGGAATCGTCAAGAGTTGAGAGAATTCTTCCATAGTAGGTACAAGCTGATAATCGGGAAAGGTAAAGCAATGGTGTAGAGGATCGAAGAACTGGAAAAGCACTTTCATCATGTCTTCATCGATGCTTGAGGTAACCAAGTTAAGGAGGCGACCATGTCTTTCAGTGAATGAAGAACTCTCAGAAACCCTCGATGCTAACTCTTTGAGTTGGAAGGAATTCTTACGAGATTGACTTGGATAGTGTTCTTGCGGGTGGAATCCATGTCCTATAAAATAGAACAAAGATAAATCCCAATAATCCTTGAAATGGTTAGTGTGAAATGCAATGGTATGATGTTATGATGTTATGTACAAGTATGCATATACACACAAAGCAAACAAATCCTTAGGTTTAGGCTTGCATGGAGTTGGTAGGTAAGTATCGTCTTGAAGTTTAGTTGTCTCAACATGTCCTAGTAGAAGTAACCAGGTTCAAAGGGATCTCAATATCATTGATCTTTCTTCATCGGGAATTGTTTCAGCGCAAGCCTCTTTAATGGCGACCAAAATATCCCGAAAGTCTAATCTTAATGAGCGTAGTATCGAGTGTCAACCAACTTCGGACTGCACCAAATCCGGCTACCTCACTACTTCCTAATGGCCAAGTTGGTCAAGTAAAGGTTCTAAAGTCAGTTAGTGCTTTATGACACCACACAGCGGCCCCGTATTCTCCTTGACTAGTAAAGGGCTACCGGTACCAACAAATGTGTCATACTAACGTAGCTATTGCTTAGACCATGTCGGTATACCCCGCACAGTTTTCACAATGTATTGCTACTTACCTACAAGGTGTCCCAGATCCGGTTAGAGGATCAAAACAAGCCCAAACAAGGAACCAAAATGTAAAGCAAACAAGTCAAATAAAAGCAAGTAAATGTGATCTAGCCTTAAGGTAACCCAAATTTTGAGAATATCCCCAGCAGAGTCGCCAGTTCTATAATACGGTGGGAGAACTGACTTGGGATGTTTTGCGTTTGATCATAATTGTTGCGGTTAGCAAGAGTCGCCACCGACTTTTCTTTTATCCAATAAGGAAAGGCTGAAAAGAACAGGAAAGACCTTTGAGATTATTTCTTGAGTTTGGGGGGTAGATTATGAAAAGGTAAGGTGTTAGCACTCTTTTCATCTATAGTTATCTATGGGCTCTAGTTGTTTGCTAGATCATTTGCTTTTGTTTGAAAATATGCTTTGTGATGGTTTTTGAAAGTATTTTTGAAAAGCTCATTCGTTTAGTAAAACTTTGTAATGATTCTTGTCTTTATAAGAATGTATACAAAACGTTGGATTTTTGAAAATATTTCATAGAAAGTCTGGGTGCATTTGAAAAGATGTTTGTTTTGAAAATGAGCAAGCAACTAAGAATGTTTCTACCTACTCAAAATTCTTTGTTAATTTCCTCCTCCTTTAGATGTTTCTATTTTACCATTGATTTGGTAAAAAGCCCCATCGTTGGATGTAAAGGGACGGGCATGGGTCATCGTATAGTCATGACAGTAATGTTGTGAGATATCTTAGCATTTCTCTTAAGGGACTAAGATCGTTTGAAAGGCAACAATCGAAGCATCATCGAGGAACTATGATCTTGTATTTTGATTGTTTTTGCTAAGACATCTCACATGCATAACATGACTATTTTTAGGAAATAAGTGGAAGTAACCCTAGGGGTGCATGTGTGAATAGTGTGCTTGATTTGCATGCAATTAGTCTTTTATTAAGGGTTGTCTACTTGTTCATTTTATCTTCCCATACAAATCCTACTTTACTAGCATCTATATGAAAGCGATAAATTGCGGAAGGTAAATATTCTACGCTATTACAATCATTAGGGGGTGGGGTGTACAAATTTACAAATGGGGATTGCAAGAAATTAAAATCCTAATTATCTATTATAAACATATTGAAATAATGTACAAGAAATGTAAAATGAACTTGTTTTGTTTTTGTTGATAGAAGAAATGAATTGGCTTAAGAAAATATTTTTAGTCTTTTTGTTTCAAAAGAAATAAAATAAAGTATGTGAATATAAAAATATTTTTGGTGTTTTTGATTAATGAAAATAGAAGTGATATTAAAAATAATAAGGGAAAAGAATCAGAATCAGCGCATTGCTGAAATAAGAGAGAACAGAAGTAAGGGGCAGAAACTCTGACTCTGATACGCTGCAAGAAAGAAAATGTTAGCAGAAAAGGGAAAGGCCAGAAGTTCTGGATTCGGGTACACTAAAGTTATGGGGTTGTTGGAAACAAGGGGGGTCCTAGAAGTTCTGATGCAAATGGAAGCCTAGAAGTTCTAATGTTACAGGAAGGTCAGAAGTTCTGGTTATTGAGAAAGTCTGGAAGTTCTGATGTAGCTGGAAACCTAGAAGTTATAGTGTCACTGGCAAGCTAGAAGTTATGATAATGGGTATGTGAGGTGTCAATGTTGTTGGATGGGAATGTCTACAGGTTCTGGTCCAGGATCACTGTTTTGACAAGCAATTAAAGGGGATTGATCTAGAAGTTCTGATCAAACTAATGGGGTAAAAATTTCAGGAAATAAACATATAAAAAAGGTGTTTTTGGGGCTAGAACTCAGGACCCTTAACACTAATGTCTTATGCACACGCTCTCTACCACTGGGGTGGCTATACATCTGGTATTAGAAGAAAAAACATAAACATATATTACAAAGTAAGTTTTGATGATGAGCTTCATCTCCTTCTCCATGCTAACCAGAGCATCTACAACTTAGTTATTCCTCAACAAAAATGAAGAATGCAAACATAGCAATTAGGGAAGATTTCATTATGGTTTCAGAAGTATAAAGCATCAAAACTGTAAATATAGCAAGCATGAATTTTGCTAATCCTAATTTTGAACCCTAATTTCCTCAAGAAGTTCTGAACTGAAATTCTCTCTACTTAGGCTAAAAAACATGAAATCTATGAATTTGTACAAAATCAGAGTCAGGATGTCTACATTGTATTTTTGAAAATGCAGGCTTAACAACGTCTAAGTAATGTGATAAAAGTTAGCAAAAGCTTACCTTGCAGCTTGAAAATGTTCTGTGAACTAGAGCCTGATTCTGATTGTTGTGATATTCTGGTCAGCTTTCTCACGTTCCTAGAAAGCCAAAGCAAACCTCAACTTGAGTTATGAATGGCTATAATGTTCTAGAACTGCCAAGAAGCAAAGTTTGATTTTTGAAATGGTGGTTGGTAGAGATTGTATTACAGTCTGTAAACAGAAGTTGGGACGACTTCTAAATGTATATCAGAAGCTATGTGAGTGATATGATTGGGAAATGCACAAGGAAAATTAGAGCTTGGATGCAAAAACCAGAAATTAGCAAGTTTTTTGTGTTTTCGTTTGCAGTTTCTAGTTCTTTAAAAATTTCAGCAAGGTTTCAAGGATTTTTTCTCAAATCTTCGACCTCTTTAACAGTTGCAAATGAAGTTCAATTTATAGGCAAGGATTTTGGAGTTTGGAGAAGTCAAGAGTACAACCATTGCAGAACATAACTTCTTCTGCAAAAGTTGTGTCATAAGTTCTTCCAGAATCATCTTGCATCATGGTGAAAACCCGGCCAGAAGTTCTGAACTTATCATCTTTCCTAAACACTTAGAAAAATTTCTAAGTATTTAGAATTTTGACTTTTGACTTTCTTGATGAAACAAACCTCATATTTTTAACATATCTTGATGAAATATGATTCTTTAAACTTGATTTTGATCCAAAAGTAAAAGTTTGACTTTTTAGTGTGCAATTGACCATTTTGCCCTTGTACCAATTCCATACCTAAATTGATGTATTAGTGATGCAAACTTGAGCCAAAGAAGATCTTGTGATGAAATTTTTGAGAACTGAGAGGGAAAATTTTGGGATACAACAGCGGGCTCGTCAAATCTTTCAATTGTAATCATAGGAGCTTCGTTGTCTCATTTAACTTTGAACATAGAAGACATTTTGGCCAAAGCATCAGCTAACTGATTTTGTTCTCTAGGGAAGTGTTCAAAGGTGATTTCTTTGAAGTATAGAATCAGAGATGGCACCAGCTCCTTGTAAGGAATAAGATTAGGATGTTTAGTGTCCCAATCTCTCTTTACTTGGATAATCACTAGAGTGGAATCTCTGAACACATTCAAGTGCTTGATTCTTAAATCAATGGCAACCTTCAAACCCAAAATGCATGCCTCATATTCAGCCATGTTATTTGTATAATCAAAGCAGAGTCTAGCGGTGAAAGGGGTGTGGCAACCCTCAGGAGAAATTATCACAACACCAATTCCGTTACCCAAAGTGTTGGAAGCCCCATCGAAAACCATAATCCATCGAGATCCTTGTTCAGGTTCGTCATACGGTCCAGGTTTTGTTCAGTCGATCACTAACATGATATTCTCATCCGGGAAGTCAAAATTCATAGACTGATAATCATCAGCAGCTTGATAGGCCAGATGTTCTGCCAATACGCTTCCTTTGATGGCCTTTTGTGTTGTTTATTGAATATCGTACTCAGTCAAGATCGTTTTCCATCTAGCTATCCGTCTGAAAAGAGCGAGTTTCTCAAAGATGTACTTGATAGGGTCCATCTTAGAAATCTATAGAGTGGTATGAGTCAAAATATACTATCTTAGCCGGCGAGCAGCCCATTCCAGAGCACGGAAATTTTTCTCGAGCAGTGAATATCTGGTTTCACAGTCGGTAAACTTTTTGCTCAGGTAGTAAATTGCATGCTCTTTTCGGCCAGACTCATCATGTTGGCCCAACACACACCCCATAGAATTCTCTAGCATAGTCAAGTACATAATCAAGGGTCTTCCTTTAACTGGAGGCATGAGGATAGGAGGTTCTTGCAGATATTCTTTGATTTTGTCGAAGGCAGCTTGACATTCATCATTCCATCTGACTACTTGATCTTTCTTCAAGAGTTTGAAGATTGGCTCACAAGTAGCAGTTAAGTGAGATATGAATCAGGCGATGTAGTTAAGACGAACCAAGAATCCTCTAACCTCCTTTTCAGTATGGGGAACATGAATTTCTTGGATGGCTTTTACCTTTGTAGGATCAACTTCAATGCCTTTACCGCTGACAACAAAACCTAGGAGCTTTCCAGATCATACTCTGAATGTGCACTTATTAGGGTTCAACCTCAACTTGTACTTTTTCAGCCTCTCGAATAGCTTGTATAAGTGGTTGAGATGCTCTTCTTCAGTTTGTGATCTTGAAATCATATCATCTACATATACCTCTATTTCATGATGGATCATATCATGAAACAAAGCCACCATAGCCCTTTGATATGTTGCCTCTACATTCTTCAATCCAAATGGCATGACCTTGTAACAAAAGGTGCCCCATTGCGTAACAAAGGTGGTCTTCTCCATGTCTTGGGGAGCCATCTTAATTTGATTATAGCCAGAGAAACCATCCATGAAAGAAAAGACCTTATGCTGAGCGGTGTTATCGACCAAGACATCAATATAAGGTCGAGGGAAGTCATCCTTGGGGCTTGCCTTATTCAGATCCTTATAATCTATGTACATACGAACTTTTCTGTCTTTCTTTGGCACCGGAACCACATTCGTAACCCATTGGGGATAAGATGTCACAGCTAGGAATCCTGCATAAAATTTTTTCTTCACTTCAGCTTTTATCTTTTCAGACATGTCAGGCCGCATACGACGAAAATTTTGCTTAACGGGTGGACAATCCTCCTTTGTTGGCAGACAATGAACTACAATATCGGTATCCAACCCTGGCATGTCTTCATACGACCAAGCAAACACTTCCACATAATCACGCAACATCTGAAAAAATCTGCTTTTGATACTGCTTCCTAGGTTGGCGCCGATCTTGACCTCTTTCTTGTTTGTCTCGGTACCTAGGTTGATGACTTCAACTGACTCTTCATGCGGGAGAATAGCTTTTTCCTCTTGCATTAGAAGTCTGGATAATTCTCCCGGTATTTCACAATCTTCCTTGCCTTTATCTTCGGCTTGGTTAATTAGATGTTCGAAATCATAGTTTGCAATAGTAGAGTCATTGGCAATGAGATCTGGAATGGACGAGGACCTGCAAGAGTGTGTGTGTGTGTGTGTATGTGTGTGTATGTGTGTGTGTGTGCATGCAAGATACATGGCTATTATGAAAAACACATTGAAGAAAAAGAAAATACAATGAGCACAAAAATTCGAATACAAAAAGTCCAATGGTTTGTATTGAATGATCATATGATAAAATGAACATAAATAAAACCCTTAACAAATGGACCAAAGTTCCCCGGGCAAGGCATATGGCTTAAAAGTCATTATTTAACATTATAGATAAAAGGCTCTTGAATTGATAGAAAGCAATAAACAAGTAATTACTCCTCAATAAAGGAGATGAGAACGAATTCCTTTGTGTTCCAATTGTTGAGTTTGGTCGTAGTAGGGTATATCCATTCTTCGAACGCACATTCATCATTAGAATCCTCCACAACGTTTACTTCATGATTTCCAATACGGAGAGGAGGCTTTCCTTCACGAGCGTGCCTTACTTCTTTATGAGCCTTAATAGTGAAACCCAACCCACATTTGTCTTCTTTAAACGGGATATTGGGGAGTTTCCCCCAGGTAGCATAGTTTACATCTTCGACTGCGCCACGAGCATCCTTAAATGAAGCCATCCTTGGCACAACCCTATCAGCTTTGGGCATGTCAGAGGATATTTTGGCAGTAGCAACCATAGGCTGAGCAACTTCAAAATCCTGGCACGAGGTTTTTATAAATTTACCATCCATCTCCACATATTTGAAGGAATTGAGGTGGCTTAACATGAACTCCTCCTCACCGCAAACAGTGACGATCCTCCCCTTAACTGGGTATTTTAGCTTTTGGTGAAGCATAGTTGTTACTGCCCTAGCTCCATGGATCCAAGGGCGACCCAGCAAACAGGAGTAGGCAGGACGAATGTCCATGATATAGAAAGTAGAGTTGAAAATCTGTGAGCCCACTTTGATCGGGAGATCTACCTCTCCATGAACTTTCCTTTTGGACCCATCAAAATCCCTTTCAATGATATCACTCAGCTTCAACACCAGTTCTTCAAAGTCTAACCGGTCTAAATCCCCCTTAGATAGCATGTTTAAAGAAGAGCCGGTATCAACCAGAACATGTGTTAGGGTAGTCCCTTATATTCAACAGAAACATGTAAAGCTTTGTTATGGTTTCTTCCAAGTGGTGTCATATCAGCATCCGAGAACCCCAAACTGTTGTCGGTTGTCAAGCTTGCCACACAATTTTCAAACTGGTCAGTTATGGTCTCATGAGGGACATGGGCCTTCTTTAAGAATTTGATCAATGCTCGGGCATGAGCATCGGAACAAAGTAGCAAAGACAACATGGAGATCTTGGAAGGGGTTTTCCCCAGCTGCTCCACTATCTTGAAATCACTCCTTTTTATAATTTTCAAGATTTCATCCATTTCTTGAGCGGAAGGTTCTTCAGCAGCAACATCTTTTGCAGGCGTCTCTGTCTCAGCAGGCTCAATTACTTTCTCTTTTCCCCTTGCGTCATCACTAGGCTTAGCAGCGGTGATGTGGACAGGTGTCATTGTAGCAGTTAGGGTGAAATGTTGGGCAAGAAGATTCTCCCAGTTATGGTCACCTTACTAGATCCGATAATATTACCAATTTCATCAGCCTTACTTTCTTCAATCCAAGCATATTGCTTTATTACAGGATAAAACACCTCGGTACCGTAGTTCCACGATGCTGCTTTATTGGAAGAGTACGAAATTGGCCCAGGGGCCGTAATTATCAGAGGAGAAACAGTCAGTTCGTTAGAAATCCTGATAGGACCTTTTGAGGAGATCCTAAGAGGCTTGTTTGAAATTGTTATAATGGAGAGGTCTTCAATCTTATTGGTTAAACTTTTGGTGGACGGAGTTTTCTCAAATAGGATCTCGTGACTATTCATCAGAAGTTGGATGCCTTCTTTCAGCCATTTGCATCCATTAATTTGTTTGGCGCAGCAATCACAGTCCTTCAAACAGCCAAGGAAAACCTTGGCTTTCAGCATATTCTTTCTGACAATGGTTAATGGAGTAGAGATCTTCGACGGAGGAAACAAAAATGGTGTCTTCAATTGAATTGACACCTTTGCCATGGTTTGGCATTGGTGTCGTTATCACATTGGGAATTGTAGGTGGATCAAATTCGATTATCTTGTTGTCTATTAGATCTTGAATTTTGCTCTTCAATGCCCAGCATTGATCGGTCTCATGCCCGAGGCTATTTGAATGATATGCATATTTGGTATTCGGATCTTATTTAGGTGAGGAAGTGTTCGGATTGGTCGGAGGATCACGCAGTGTCACCAAGTTAGCCTTTAGCAGGTGTTGTAAGGCTTGGGATAGTGACATGCCTATCCTTGTGAATTATCTTCGTGGAGTCTCAAATCACTAATGATTGGAAGATTGTATTTGAACAAGAGTCGGGTTGGAAATCAGAACATCATTAATAGACGGACGGTTATCCTTCTTGGTACGGGCCCTTACTCCATACACAACATTAGTTTCTTTCTTCCCAGTGAAGGGTTTCTTTACGGGGTTGGAGGTGGAAGTAGACGCAATGGGGATTTTCCCGCTCTTGATACCACTTTCCACCCTTTCACTTCTTAGGATTAGCTCAGTGAAACCGGACGAAGAACACCAACCAATAAGTTGAAAAATGGACCAGATAATGTACCCATAAAAATATCAATATGTTCCCTATCAGTTAACGGTGGTTGGACCTTACTGGCAAGATCCCTCCACTTTTAGGCGTACTCTTTGAACCCTTCATTTTTACCCATCCCATCGTCATGTCTTGCAGTTGAACTCTAGTCGGCGTCAGGTCAGCATTGTACTGGTATTGGTGATAGAAAGCAGTGGCCAAGTCTTCCCATGTATGGATACAGGAACCCTCCAATTGGTAAAACCACTCTAGTTGAGTCCCAGCCAAGCTTTCTTGAAAGAAATGGACCCAAAGTTTCTTGTCCGTGGTGTGCAGTTGTATTTTGCGCACGTAAGACTTCAGGTGAAGATTTGGGCAGGAAACCCCATCATATTTAACGAAGAGTGATATCTTGAATTTATGGGGAATGACAACCCCAGATATTAAACCCAAATCATCAAAATCCAAACCAGGAATGGCTTGAATCTTAACGACCTTCAGTTTATCCTCTAGCTGCTTGTACTTATCATCGGCAGGAGGATACTACTCGTCAAAATAGTCTTCATCATCATAAACTCAATCATTGATAGACCCAGCCTGAGTACTCCTTGCTTCTCCAATTTGATTTTCGTCTTCCTCAGACGAATCTTCAACTATCGGTATCTGGAGGATCGGATCTCTGAATCTTCTACCCATGTTGACTAGGGCTTTCCTCTTTGGTTTCTTTTTGAATGTCAGCAACGTCATCAACTATTGTTTCCCCTTGGCCAGAGTCATCATAGTCTCTTGAAACTAGGAGTTTTGTGCTTGTAGATATTTCACTGTTTTCTCGATATCCATCTTACTGAAATAAACAGCAGAAAGATAAGGAAACCTGTCGTGGAAAACCTGTTATGTTATGATGCATGGAAAATGTGCATGCAAATGATTTCAAGGATTTATGAAATTTAAATTTGTCTATACAAAGAATAAACAAACATCAAATTTCATTAATCAGTTCAAAATGGTTAGAATGTGCCTCTTGGGCTTACAAAATAAATTCCTAAGACAAAAAGGTGGAACGCGTCCTATTTGGTGCTAGGTAGGCGTTCAAGCTCTATTCTTCATGTAGTTGCTTTGTAAGCTCCAAAACCCTTTTCTCACTAGCGTAGAACTGAGCTTCAAAGGTGTCTCGCTCTTCCTTTAATTGAATCCAACCCTTTTGTAAGTCTTCAAGAGAAGTAGGCATGTCGGGATAGAGGAAATTATACGGGACATCTTCTTCAGCAACAGGCTCCACGATAACTGGTAGGAGGGAGGGGTAAGGCATCATGAGCTTCTGAGCACGAGCTTGTACCCACCTAAGGTAAGGTTCAAGGGGAATAGAATTCTTGCGTCCCATCGTCCCACTATCTGCTTTATTTACCATCATCCAAGCTCGCACAAACCTCTGACGATAGCCTTGATCGTTGCTCTCGTAATCGAACACCACTCCTTGGATGAGCATATCATGAGGACCATCTCTTCGGGCATACCCAAACTGTCGTAAAGCTAAGCAAGGGTTGTAAGTGATACCTCCCTTAATGCCAAGCAAAGGGACATTAGGGAATTCCCCATAACGGTCAATGATAGAAGTTTCTTCCAAGGATCGAGAACACCAATGAATATCAGAGTGGGTGAGGGACATCATCCTTTGAGACCATGTCAATCCTTTCTTGTTCTTCAATATTGATCGAGGTAGGTGCAAAGTAAACCACCTGGAAAGTAGGGGAATGCAACACAAGAGAGTACCTCTCTTCTTCATGGTGCGGGTATGGAAACAATGTAAGATGTCTCCCAACAAGGTAGGTATAGGATTACTAGAGAGGAAGATTTTGATGGAACCAAACCATAGATTAAAAGGGCCAATATATTTTCAAAGGCTTGAAAATCCATATCTTCCCAGAATGAACAAGCCTTCTCCAATAGGAACTTGGCTAGGAACCCTTTAACTCCGCTTCTTGTCTCCCAATTTGCTACAATGTCATCTCTCTTTAGATGCAAGGCTTCTGCAACGACTTTATTTTTTGGAATCCCTTCTAAACCGGTGAACGGTACTTGATCAAGCACGGGCACTCCTAATAGTAGAGATAATTATTCTAGTGTTGGAACCAACTGATAGTCATGGAAGGTGAAGCAATGATGCATGGGATCAAAGAATTGAAAAAGCATGTACATCATCTCTTCTTGGAAATTGGAGGTAGCCAAACTAAGGAGTCGATCATATTTCTTGGTGAAAGGAGAATCTTCAGGCACCCTTGATGCTAATTCTTGGAGTTAAGGGTGTGCTTTTACGAACTTGATTCGAATGGTATTCCTTCGGACGAGATTCATGGCCTACAAAACAAAACAAAGATAAATTCCTAAATCCTTGAAATGGTTAGTGAGAATGCTTATGATGTTATGATGTTTATGATGTTATGTACAAGTAAGCAAGTTGTTATGTACACACAAAGTAGACAATTCCTTAGGTCTAGGCTTGCCTGAAGTTGGTAGGTAAGTACCCTCTTGAAGTTTAGTTGGCTCAACCTGTCCTAGTAATAGTAACCGGGTTCTAAGGGATCTCAATATCACTGAACTTTCCTTTAGGCATTGTCTCAACACAATCAATATTTTCTTGCTGTCAAGATATCCCAAAAGTCCGATCTCAATGAATGTAGTATGGAGTATCAACAAATTTTTAGCTTTCCACCGAAACCGGCTATCTCACTACTTCCTAATGGCCAAGTTGTTCAATTAAGGTTCTAAGGTCAGTTAGTGCTTCATGACGCTGCTCAGCAGCCCCGTATTCTCCTCGATTCAACACAAGGGATACTGGTACCAACAAATGCGTCACACTGACGTAGCCATTGCTTCAACCATATCGGTCTACGCCGTACAGTTTCCACAATCTATTTCTACTTACCTAAAAAGGGTCCCAGATCTGGGTAGAGGATTAAAACAAGCCCAAACAAAGAACCAAAATGTAAAGCAAACAAGTCAGACAAAGAAAAGCAAGTAAAAGTGATCTAGCCCTAAGGTAACCCCACTTTTAAGATTCCCCAGCAAAGTCACCAGTTCTGTAATACAGTGGGAGAATTGAATTGGGATGTTTTTGTGTTTGATTATAATTGTTGCGGATAGCAAGAGTCACTATTGACTTTTATTTTATCCAATGAAGGAAAGGATGAAAAGAACAGGAAAGAACTTCGAGATTATTTTCTTGAGTTCGGGGGGTAGATTATGAAAAGGGAAGGTGTTAGCACCCTTTTAATCCATAGTTATCTATGGGATCTTGGTTGCTTGCTAGATCATTGCTTTTTGTTTGAAAGTGTGCTTTATGGTGGGTTTTGAAAGTATTTTTGAAAAGCGTGCCTTTGTAATAGTTCTCGTTTCTATAAGAACGCATACAAAGTGTTGTTTGGAAAAATAGTTTAAAGAAGTG
Organism: Vicia faba; assembly: GCA_948472305.1. NCBI lineage: Eukaryota > Viridiplantae > Streptophyta > Magnoliopsida > Fabales > Fabaceae > Vicia > Vicia faba. The sequence goes on along the minus strand of OX451736.1, from coordinate 910,861,346 downwards.
TTTATTTTTTGAAAGTGATTTTGAAAAGGTGTCTTTGTAATGGTTCTTCTCTATATAAGAAAGCATACAAAGTGTTGTCTTTTGAAAATGTTTAAAAATGAAAGTGTTGGTGTATAAAATGTTTTTATTGTGAGCAAGCGAGCAACTAGGAGCATTCTACCTACTCAAAAGGTTTTTAGTGTTCTTTTCCTCTTCCTTTAGATGTTGCTACCTTATCATTGATTTGGTAAGGAGCCCAATCGTTGGATGTAAAGGGACAGACGTGGGTCATCGTATAGTCATGATAGCAATATTCTGAGATATCTTAGCATTTCTCTTGTCGGACTAAGATCATTTGTAAGGCAACATTCGAAGCGTCATCGAGGGACTATGATCTCGCATTTTGATTGTTTTTGCTAAGACACCTCACATGCATATCATGACCATTTTTCATAAGGCAACGAGTGGAATTACCCTAGGGTTGCATGTGTGAATAGTGTGTTTGATTTTCATGCATTTAGTCTTTGATTACGGATTGTCTACTTGTTGTTTTTTATCTTCCCATGCAAATCCTACTTTACTAGCATTTATATGAAAGCGATAAATTGCGGAAAATAAATATTCTACGCTATTACAATCATTTGGGGGATGGGGTGTATAAATTTACAAATGGGGATTGCAAGAAATTAAAGTCCTAATTATCTATTACAATCATATTGAAATAATGTACAAGAATTGCAATTATAAAATATATTTGTTTTGTTTTTGGTTAAGAGAAGAAATAAATTTTCTTAAGAAAATATTTTTAGTCTTTTTGTTTTAAAAGAAATAAAGCAAAGTGTATGAATATAAAGTATTTGTGGTGTTTTTGATTTATGGGAATACGAAAATAAAAGTTAGAGTCAGCACATGGCTGAAAGAATAGAAACATGAGAAAGAGTAGAAAGTTTTGACTCTGGTGTGCTGTAAATCAGAAAGAAAATGAGCAGAAAATGGGGAAAGCAAGAAGTTCTGGGGTTGTTGGGAACAAAGGAAATCCTAGAAGTTTTGATGCAACTGGAAACCTAGAAATTCTAGTATTACTGGAAGGTTGGAAGTTCTGGTTTCTAAGGAAGTCTATAAGTTCTAGTGTTATTGGAAGGTCAGAAGTTCTGATTATTGAGAGAGTCTAGAAGTTCTAAAGTAGCTGGAAACCTAGAAGTTCTAGTGTTACTGGCAAGCTAGAAGTTCTGATAATGGGTCTGTGAGGCGTCATTGTTGTTGGGTGGGAATATCTAGAAGTTCTGGTCCAGGATCACTGTTTTGACAATCAACTGAAGGGGGTTTATCTAGAAGTTCTGGTCCAGGATCAATGTTTGACAAATAATGGGGAAAATGTCAAGAAATAAACATAAAAAGGTGTTTTTGGGGCTAGAACTCAGGACCCTTAACACTAATGCCTTATGCGCGCGCTCTCTACCACTGGGGTGGCTATACATCCGGTATTAGAAGCAAAAACATAAACATATATTACAAAGTAAGTTTTGATGATGAACTTCATCTTCTTCTTCACGCCAGCCAGAGTATCTGCAACTTAGTCATTTCTCAACAAAAATGGAAAATACAAACATAGCAGTTATGGAAATTTTCATCAAGGTTTCAGAAATACAAAGCATCAAAACTGTAAACCAGAAGCAAACATAAATTCTGCTAATCCTAATTCTGAACCCTAATTTCCTCAAGAAGTTCTGATTCTGAAATTCTCTCTACTTAGGCCATATAAATGAAATCTATAAACATGTACAGAATTAGAGCCGTGATATCTACATTGTATCTTTGAAAATGCAAGCCTAATAATACCTAAGTAATGAGATAAAAATCAGAAGAAACTTACCTTGCAGATGGAAATTATTCTGTGAATTAGAGCCTGGTTCAGACTGCTGTGATATTCTGGTCAGTTTCCTCAAATTCTCAGAAAGCTGAAGCAACTCTTAACTTGAGCTATGAATGGTGGGAAAGTTCTGGAGCATTCAAGATGCAAAGTTCTGGTTTTTTTGAAAAAGAGAGCGGTGAAAACTGTTTTACAGTTTGAAAACAGAAGCTAGGAAAGCTTCTATGTGTATACTAGAAACTGTATGGATTATTTGGTCAAGAAACACACATGGAAAATTAGAGTTTGGATGCGAAAATCAGAAACTAGCAGGTTTGGTGTTTATGTTTGCAGTTTCGGGTTCTTGGGAAATTTCAGCAAGGTTCAAGGTTTTTTTTCAATATTTCCGACCCTTATAACAGTTGCAAATGAAGCTTAATTTATAAGCAAAGGATTTAGAATCTTGGAGAAGTCAAGAGTACAACCATCATGTGTTATGGCTCGTTGACTTGTTTTTTAAGCAAGTTTAACCAAGCAAGTTTCAAGGAAAAGTAGAGTGGTTAGAAGATTTAACCACGCCTAATCTAATTTTGTAGGCATGATTTATGGAGAAGTACACTCAGAAGCAAAAGTAAAGTATGGGCCCAAAATAAACTTTGTACAAAAGTTTACTTTTCAAGGACAGCAATAGTACTTTTGTATCACACGTGGGAAGATCTTTTGGATAAAGGCTTAAACATTGGAATAAAGACTCAAAAGTTGGTGTGAGCATTAAATGATGATGAGATTTAACAAACAAGAATACCTACAACCTGAGATTATTCAGCCTAGCTTGAAACTGGATCAGAAGTTCATCATTAACGTAACTTAGAACAAATGTCCAACTTCTGGTCTTTGAATCTCCCTGCTCCAGCATGATCTGAAAGAGTTCTCAGACTTTTTAGAAAGCTTGTATGTAATATGCTTTGTAACCCCTCTTTGAATTATCTTTGCAAAATCTGATCGTACCCACATGAAAATTAGCCCAGAAGTTCCAACCAAATTCTGACTTGAAAATGCTCTGAATTTACTAAGTGCTTTAGTTTTATGGACGTGTCTTCAAGGATTTATAACTTGAAATCCTAGCATTTCTAGGAGAAGTTTTATTCTTCAACGTTTTAGATCTCATTGAGATCTACAACTCTTGTGTCAGAAGTTCTTCTTGAATCATATTGCATCAAGGTGAAAATCTGGCCAGAAGTTCTGAACTTATCATATTTTCTTAACACTTAGAAAAATTTCTAAGTGTTTAGAACTTTGACTTTTCTAAAGTAATTTTGACTTTTGATTTTCTTAATGAACCAACTTTATATTCTAACATATCTTGATGAAATGGGATTCTTGAAACTTGATTTCGACCTAAAAGTCAAAGTTTGACTTTTCAATGTGCATTTTGACCATTTTGCCCTTGTGCCAATTCAAACCTAAATTGATGTATCAATGCTGCAAACTTGAGTCATGAGAGATCTTGTGAAAAAATTTCTTGAGAAATGAGAGGGCAAATTTTGGGGTACAACAGGATGGTTCTGATGTGAAGTTTTTATATGTCTATCTCGTTCAGAGTGGCATATTGGAACGTGTTTTTTTAATTAAAAAAGATGTGTTCATACATGTATGTCCGAACACAACCTCAAAATACTCCGGTTAGGCATATCCGAAGTTTTTTTTCAACAAATTGGTATAGGGTGCGTTTGGAGTGACATTTATGAAAACACGAGGGCATTTTGGGAATTTTGTGCAAGGCCTGAGAGAAGTAATAAGGGTGGGAAGAGAAATTGCCTATTTTATATAGGTTCCTAACTTGTATGCTTATTTTTTTCATGTCAATGTTTGGTTACCCGGTAGAAAGTATCATAATCAATTATAAGACCTTAAAATCAATTCTGGAGTGTTTGACATTCTCAAACAGTCTATCGCCACTGTACTTTTTCTAGTTCATAATTGATTTTTGATGAAGCTACAATTCTTAGCTTCTTGAAATCAATTCTAAGAATCAATTATCCTTTACCATCAGTTTTTCTATTTTGCCCTTAAATTAAACAACATTAATAACTCTCATCATCTTTTTCTCCCTTTTCGTCATTTACACATCGAAAAGCAATTTTGATAAAAATATTCAAACAATATTTTTCATACAAATCACTTTTATTGTGAATATATCAAAATCATAAATCATTTTATATTAAACTCAATTTTAGCTAAAATCAATTCTACAAAAATGAATTCATTCAAAATTAATTTATTTCACCGCAGAATCAAACACACATCGATAATAGGAAGAAAAAATTGAGACGCGGGAGATGATAAATAGAGAAAAAAAAGTATAAAAAAAAAGAGATTGGGAGTAAAAAAGGAAATTTACAAAGACAAGATGTATGTGTGTTTTTATTAATGGCATAAAGAGTTAAATATGTTTTTGATCCTCCAAAATATCTCATATTACTTTTAGTCCTCTAAAAATTTCCTTTAAAGGATGGTCCTCCTAAAAATTTTAATTTTAAATTTTGATCCATCATGCCAAAATCGTCGCTAAAATTGTCGTTAAAGAAAAAACAGTTGCTAAGTTATAAAAACCGTCGCTGTATTGCAAGAATGACTAAAAGTTAACATTAAAATTATTAAAAGGATCATTCTTTAAAGAAAAATTTTAGAGAGACTAAAAGTTAAATATGAATCATTTAGGAGGACAAAAACATATTTAACCTTAGCTTAAAATCCTCCTAATTTTTACATTATGTTACTAAAGTATCATGTTGAATGAACTTAAATATTACTGAAAAAACTAAGGGGATTTCTTTAGCCACCTTTATATGGGTGAGAAACACTTATGAAAACTCCAAAATACCCTGAAGATGCATATCCGAGCGAACTCTTAAATTTATTTTCAGAGGGATTTCGGATATACATATCTGACAATCTCTTGTTTACACGTTAATAAATATTCGGTGATATTTTCAAATATGCATATCTGAAAATAAATTTAAAGGTTCGTTCAGATATACATCTTTGAAACCCTGGACATAATGCTATTTAAAAAAACATTGTTGTGGTACCTAATAAATGTCAAATATTTGATAAGTAATTCATTTAAATAATACCGAAATACCAAAGATCGAAAATGATACGGACATAAATTGTTAATAAATACTGAAAATTAGTACATAAATTGTTTAGAAAATACGAAATATAAAATAAATACATCAGTAAATAAAAGAAAGACATAGTCTATTGCGTATGCCTAATCCTAACTCCCTGGTCCATCTTTTGCCTCCTGTAATCCGCTGCAAGAGATGTCTCCCTAACCATCCTCTCTATGATAGTCACAGCCTCAAGATTGTCCCTCTCAATGATCTCTAAGTATAAAAAATTTTGAACAATCAATTATATCTGCTGACAGATTGATAAAATATCAGTGATATGGTCATCCTAGACTTGTTGATTCTCCAGGATCTCCTCATAAATTAACTTAAGTGGATGTCTAAAAACATCCAATATATAAAAAAAAGCTCAAAAAGACTAATTCAAATAATGAGAATTTAATGAAAGATATTTCTGCTGGACTAAGTCCTATATGATGTTTGTTTAAGGTGGAATTTCAATAAAGGTTGATTTATTTTGTAAAAATATTTTTCTTCTTTTTATAAATATATTCAAAAAAGAATAACGAAAACAGTTTATTATCCGTTTATCTATTTTTTTTTAATAATTTTGATTATAATAAAAAAGTTAAAACTATTTTAAAATAATTTATACATTAAAAATTATTTATTTTTCCATGGATGATAAATCTTTTAAAATTAATAAAAATAATTATTTCTTCAATTTATTTATAAATAAAAAAAAAGCAGGACAATCGTTTATCGAAAAGGGCTATTTATTACTCCCATAATTCCTTATCGTTATCTTAATAATCCACTAAAAGAAAACAACTCAGAATTTAGACTCTAGATTAGGTAGAGCTGACTAATATTGTTTGGTGATGATTTAATTATTTTCCATATTGCATCGAAAGTTACAGGCCATATATTAATTGTCATGTTACAAAAATCAAATAAACTTAAATTGGCATGAGATCTATTGACAACCCATAAAACTAAAACCACAATATTTTGGAGGTTATAATTGGAACTAGAATTAGGAATAAAATTAGTGGGGTTGAGTTAAAGTGCTATGTGAACAGTGATAGCCCACACAAAGGAACACCACATTTCTTTTCTTTCCTTTTTTAAGGTTGTGGCTGTGATATATAAATAGAAATATAATATGTGGGGCTATATGTAAACAACTTTGGTCTCAACTTAATGTGGACTCAAAATTTAGTTACAACATTGTGCACCCACATATCTTAACTAGCTCAACTTTTGAGGATTTAACGGGACAAACCCCACATATACATGACACTCTTTATTAGAAATAATTTTATTATAAAGTCTTTCTAAAATATTAGAACTTTTAAAATTTATGATTCCGTATTGAATTTTTTTATAAAATAATAAAAATTTTGGTTAAATTATCATTTTTTTATTGTGACGTATGTATTTAATTAGAAATTTGAAATTTCTGATATTAGAAACTGTCTTTTTTATATGTATCAGAAATTTTGAAATTTTCGATAGTACTTAGAGTTGTGTTTTATTTTTTTTTTTAACTTTTACTTAGATAATTTATACACTAAAATAGCTAACTGATCTAATATATGAATAAGATAAATGTCATACATATATGCATAAAAATAAAACTATAATCACTTCTTACATAAATCATACCAATGATTGAAGCGACCTGCGTAAGCTGATTCTCATGCTTTTGCATCATTAGTACAATTTTGTCTGCAACGAGCAGTGACAGGAGACAATGGACAATTTAGTTTCAACTTTGACCAAACTCAATAATTTTCGTTGACAAAATCAACAACAATAATTATATGTTGACTCGTGTACATGGGTGGAGTTATGATAAGTGGGAAAATGTGATGTTAAGTCTCATAGAAAGGAAAACAAATATGATAATGTATTTAGAAGCAATAGGGTAACCCATATCAGGAATTGACGTCCATTTTTCCCTACCTGGCACACTCAAGTGTTCTACTTCTAACACATTCCTAAATGTAGAAACAGTATCATAGAACAACTTGGAAAACAAGTTAGCGTGTTGATGAACTTGAGTATCTAATTGCTTCTGAACCAAATGCCATGAATCTTCCTCTCATCCTAATAAAAATGAAATACAACGGAAACCACAGTTTCCATAATTCTCAACATCAATAATGTCATCGATGTATGAATGAAAGAAAGCATGAAATTGTGACAAGAACTCAGCTCTTGAAGATTTGGTAGAAGGTTGCTTACCAATCGGTATGGTTGACGATTGACTTCCAATTGGTTTTGTGCATGATCTCTTTGTAGTATGACTCTCATGCGAAGCTGCAACATATTCCCATTGGCTAGGATCACGATGCACATCACTCTCCTCACACTTTTTATTCTTCTTAACTCCCCTCTTTGGCTTGTACTTCACCGGTGGTGGCCATATTAAAGTTGTGGATGGATACGTTAGATCACAAAAAAAATTCTTCAACACCCTCTGACCCACAATATCCAAAGTACTGAAATATATCTTCAACTCTTCACACTCTTCTTCTAAATCCCACTTACTCTCATCATGACTGACATCATGTTCTGAAATGTGCAATTTCGTCCAAATACATGACTTGATTCCAGAGGTATAGTTGATCAGTGGTTTTTACATAGGAATTTAGCATTTATTTTAGTTATTGTTTCTTTTAATTGACGAGTGTGTTATTTCATGTTACCGTATTTTATGCTTTGATTTTGTGTTTTAGTGATTTCAGGTTCAAAAGAATAAAACATGACAAATTGGGGCAGAAAAGTGCAGTATTCAGAGTTCCAGAAAAAATGCTTCAAGAGCCCTGACACGGGCCGTGTCAGGGGGAGGACTTGGAAAAAGTGAAGTTGGAGCAAGATAGAAGGCGACACGGGCGCCCGTGTCAAGTCAGTTGAATCATGAACTTTTGGAGGAAGATGACAGGCGCTGACACGGGTGCCTGTGTCCACTGACACGGCCCGTGTCAATTCAGCTGGAACCAAAAAGTGTGAAAAGAGAATATCACAGATGCTGACACGGGTGCCCGTGTCCGGTGAAACGGTCCGTGACAGCCTAGGCACTTGAAATTCCAATTTTGAGATTTTGCTGTATTCTTGGATCATTAAGGATACTTTGGACATTTTGCATCGTTGAGGGATGACCTAACACTATAAAAACCTGTTTGTGAGAATAACAAAATAACTTTTTGAACGATTAAAGAATTTCACGATAGAAGACTAGAGATCCATAGGAGCTTGGGGAACGGAAAATTCTTCATGCGCCATATCAATTGAAGATCGAAGATTCCAAACTTATTGTAATGTCTACATCTAATATATATGTGTTATTTTACTTTTGAATACTATATGCGGCTAAATCCTCTAATTCTAGGGGGTGTCCCTGATTTGCAATATTAAGAATACCGATCTCTTTGTTTTATTCAACAAAGCAGTTTGTATGCATCAATTTGATTGCTTAGAAGAATTTATAGTTTTACCCTATGGGACCATACGATTTCACTGTTATAAACACATTAGAGTCGGACGGTCGTGTTAAGATTTTCTAAATAATGATATTATAGATTATTTCACCTAGGACTAGGGCAATCCTATGATAACCAGAATAGTTCTTGATAATTGTATTCTTAACCTCAAAACTAATTTGAATGGACATTGAAATTAGGGTAGAAGGTTAAAGTTTTTTCACTAAGGATTTTAGGGAAAGAAAATATTAAGAATCGGTAATTGAGGTTGATGAACTTGTTGAAAAGATCAAAAAGTGAAGGTTATTTCATGTGAAATCATACACTCACCCCTAATATATTTTAAATAAAACAGAAAAAGTCACATTTTACTTTCAGTCAGTTAATCTTTCGCAAGGATTTATTCCAATCAAACCCAAAACTATTGTTTTTGTTTAATTGAATTAATAATAAAACTCAGTATTTCCTACATAGTCCTCGAGATCGATACTTTAGGAAAATTCCATTATTACTACATTGGTGAAAATAGTACACTTGCTATTTTTACGATCAAGTTTTTGGCACCGTTGTCGGAACTGCTAAAATACTGAGTTTCATTGTTATTCAATTGAAATTTTATTGCTCTGCAATTAATATTTTATTTTTCAGTTATTTTTGTTTATTAATATATTTTAACTAATCTTTTATGTGAGGTAAGACCTCAACTGAACTTCTTTTTGACGCAGAGATCGAAAGAACTTTTCACTCAAGGAGAAGACAAGCTAAGTTAGCCAGACTGGCTTCCGAGGAAGATATTTCTTCAATTCACTCAGAGCACCAAGATCAGGATTTAGAACACCATTCAGACCACCAAGAGACAAAGTCAGAAACTGAAAACATGGGCGAAAATCCACCTGAGAGACTACTTGGTGACTATGGTGGAAGGAATGCACTAGCTGGTAGACTCACTATTGTAAGCCACCCCGTGAATGTACCAAATTTTTGGATGCATCCCAGTACTATCACTCAACTTGAGAGAAGGTCATTTTTGGGAAGGTTGAATGAAGATGCTAATAAGCATTTACAGAGATTTCTGACCATGAGCACCACCTTGAAGATAGATGGTCATACTGAGGAACATAAGTAATTAAGAATGTTCCCCTTCATGTTGACTGATGATGCTGAAGGATGGTTCTTTTCCATTCCAGCTAATAGTATAATAACTTGGGAAGAAATGAAGACTGCATTTTTGAAGGAATATTTTCCAGCCTTAGTGTTCATAAGAAAAAGGTATGATATACTGAATTTCAAGCAAAAAGAGGGAGAATCGTTGGGGGATGCCTATAAAAGGTTCAAGAGACTCCTAGTGGCATGCCCTACTCATAATCTTGACCAGACTGATCAAATGCAAACATTTATAAATGGTATGAGAATCAAGACAAAGCAGCTGATAGACACAACAACTAGTGGCTCATCAAAATTCTCAACAACCATTGGTGTTAAGAAGATAATAGAAGTAATTATCGCAAATGAGCATTTGGAGTTATATGAAAGGGCTGCCAGCAAGTCCGAAGGAGTCATTAATTTAAAGTTGCAGCCCAACATACAATTAAAAATTGAAGAAACAATTGTTGTAGAGGTAGACAAGACGTTGAAAGAGCTAAAGTTAGGTACTCATCAAGTTGCCCAAGTTCAACAAGCACAAAATGATGTATGTAAAATTTGAAATGGGTCACACAATACGATGCACTATTTAGCTTCTCGACAACAAATTGAAGACATTAAGTTCTTGAAGCAGAGTAATACATATTCAAACACCTACAATACTGGGTGGAAGAATCATTTGAACTTCTCCTAGAAAGATCAGTAACAACAAGCTCCTCAAAAGGCATAGTGGGAGGTGGCTATTGAAAAGATGGCTACCCAAACCTCTCAATTTAAAAAAGAGACAAGGAGTAATTACAGGAATACCACAACTGCAATAAAAAATTTGGAGGTTCAAATGGGACAGATTGCACAACAGGTAGCGCTGTAAGCACAAGAAAGTCGGAAAAGTCATGAGAATGTGAATGTTGTCAAAACAAGGAGTGAGAAAGTTGATAGAGAAAAAGAAGATGAGGTGAAGTTTGATGACAATGTCATAGAAGTAGAGATGAGAGAGAACATGAACAAACAGGAAGAAATGGTATCGCCTACGAATTCAGTTGAAGAGAAAACTAAACCAACGATCAAGTTGTCGTATCCATCTCGAGTGGCAAGGAAGGATACAAAAGAAAAAGATTTTGAGAAATTTGTCAAAATTTTCAAAAAGCTAGAAATCTACATATCGTTCTTTGAAGCACTCGAGAAAATACCTTTGTATCAGAAATTCATGAAGGAGGTATTATCAAAGAAGAAATCAACAGGAGAGGGATTGGTACCTGTGGAGGAGAAATTATGTACAATTGCGCCCGAGAAAAAATACCTGTCAAGCAGAGAGATCTGGGGTCAGTTGCAATACCATGCACAATAAAAGACAGAGGTTTCAAGAGGGTTCTAGTTTATTCTGGATCTAGTGTGAGTTTAATGCCATTATCAATTTACAAGAAGCTCGGTATTGAGAAGATAAGTGGGAGTGAGACAAAATTGAAATTTATTGATCGCACCATCAAGTAGTCATATGGGATAGCTGAATATGTATTAGTGGAAATTGACAATTTGGTTTTCCCGGTTGATTTTCAAATCATGGACATACCTGAAGATGAAGAGACCCCTATGATTCTTCGTCGACCATTTATGCTGACTAGTCGATGCAATTTTGATATTGAGACAGGTAATCTGACACTGAAATCATTTGATAAGGAGATAACTTTAAACGTGTTGGAAATAAGGAAGCAAGATGCAGGTGAAAAGGATAAATCTTTGGTCAAAATGATCAAAGTAGAAGGAGAAGGCAACAACTTAAAATCACAACCAGAATAAGTCTCTGGAAAAATCTCTCAAGTGACATCAATAAAAATCACTAAGCTCAGCCAACAAGGAAAAAGAGAAAGAAGAAGGAACACGAGCTTAAAATATGGAAGTTGGAAGTGGATGGAAGCACAAATGGATTGAGACTTTTGATCTGAATGAGTTATGGATTGCAGAAGAAACAAACAACAAGGTGTGTAAGAGGAAGTACCCCCCATAAGGGGAGGAACCATCGAGCCATGCGATGTTAAATGAAGTGCTACGTGGGAGGCAACCCATGTTTTCAATAACTTAGTTTCTCTTTTGTTTTGTTTGCAGGTAATAAAAAAGGAGTCTTACTGGTGAAATCTAGGAGGTTGCAGCATGTGTGCATTACCCTCTGTGAGTTACCTTCTCGAGCTTGTTCTGAAACATTTGGGTCAATGTTTAGTTCAAGTTTGGGGGGTTTTACTGCTTTTTTTTCTTTTTTAATTATTTTAGTACCCTGCGAATTTCTATGTAAATCCACGAGTTAAAGTCCTCCAAATTTGGCCGAAAATTTTTGTTTTGATTAAGAACTTGATTCTCATAGAGTTTGGGAATAGTATATAGATAAAAATGGATGGTTGTTCAAGGGTAGGAAGTTCGGAATAACGTGATGGGGATACGAGTCTAACGTGTAGATTTGTACCATATTGCTTGAATCCTGAGAAGTACTCCTGAAGTAGTTTATCCTTACAGTCTGGAAGAACATAGATTCACATGCATGTATGATTGAAGGAGAAAGAAATAAATTTCGAACCAGATGATGAAAATGAGGTAAAAGGCAACTGACTCAGTAAGTTGGGTAGCCCTCACCATGTTATTCGTCCCAGAGGGGGTTGATCCCCAAACGTCGTCCATAAAGGACAATATATAAACTGAAAAGTTTTGAAAATTTCGTCTGAATTTATAAAGGAGAAAAAGCTCTTATTTGGTGCCTGAGAAAAAACTTTCTTGATCAGTCTTGTGCGTGTGACAATCATTAATAATTATCATTGCCTTAATTTGACTAGCCGAATGAAAAGGAGGAAAATTGGAAAGAGACTTAAGTATAAAGCATAGTTAGAGAGGTATCTGAGGAGGAAACTCAAGATTTGAAGATTCTTAAACAAACTCTTCGTGTCATGTGAACATTGAACGAACTGTTTTTTTAATCAATTTGAACAGATACCTCACGTATGAGTAACGGGCTACTCTGATTTTTTTGAGCTCTTGTAATGGTCGCTTGAGGTCAAGCAACAGTTTATGTTTGGGGGAGTTTGATAAGTGGTTTTTACATAGGAATTCAACATCTATTTTAGTTATCGTTTCTTTTAATTGACGGGTGTGTTATTTCATTTTACTGCATTTTATGCTTTGATTTTGTGTTCTAGTGATTTCAGGTTCAAAAGAATAAAACAAGACAAATCGGGGCAGAAAAGTGCAGTATTAAGAGTTCCAGAAAAATGCTTCAGGAACCCTGACACGGATGACCGTGTCGCCTGATACGGGCCGTGTCAGGGGGAGGACTTGGAAAAAGTGAAGTTGGAGCAAGACAAAAGGCGAAACTGGCGCCTGTGTCACGCGACACGGCCCGTGTCAAGTCAGCTGAATCATGAACTTTTGGAGGAAGATCAGAGGCGCTGACACGGGTGCTAGTGTCCACTGACATGGCCCGTGTCAATTCAGCTGGAACCAAAAAGTGTGAAAAGAGTAGATCACAGATGCTGACACGGGTGCTCGTGTCCAGTGACACGGCCCGTGTTAGCCTAGGCCCTTGAAATTCCAATTTTGAGATTTTTTTTGTATTCTTGGATCATTAAGGGTACTTTGGACATTTTGCATCTCTGAGGTATGACCTAACACTATAAAAACCTGTTTGTGAGAAGAAGAAAAGGACTTTTTGAATGATTGAGAATTTCACGATAGAAGACTGGAGATCCAGAGGTGTTTTGGGAACAGAGAATTCTTCATGCGCGATAGCAATTAAAGATCAAAGATTCAAAACTTATTGTAATTTCTACATTTTATATTTGTGCTATTTTACTTTTGAATACTATGTGCGGCTAAACCCCATATTCTAGGGGGTGTCCCTAATTTGCAATGTTAAGAATACTGATCTCTTTGTTTTATTCAACATAACAGTTTTTATGCATCAATTTGATTGTTTAGAAGAATTTATAGTTTTACCCTATGGGACCATATGGTTTCATTGTTATTAACACATTAGAGCTAGACGATCATGTTAAGGTTTTCTAAATAATGATATTTTAGACGATTTCACCTAGGACTAGGGTAATCCAATGATAACCAGAATAGTTCTTGATAATTGAATGCTTAACCTCAAAACTAAATTGAATGGACATTGAAATTAGGGTAGAAGGTTAAAGGTTTTTCACTAAGGACTTAGGGAAATACAATCTTAAGAATCGGTAATTGAGGTTGATGAACTTGTGAAAATATCAAAGAGTGAAGGTTATTTCATGGCAAATCATACACTCACCCCTAACACCTTTTAAATCAAACAGAAAAAGTCACATTTTACTTTCAGTCATTTAATCTTTCGCAAGGATTTATTCCAATCAAACCCAAAACTATTGTTTTTGTTTAATTGAATTAATAATAAAACACAATATTTCCTACGTAGTCCTCGAGATCAATACTTTTGGAAAATCCCATTATTACTACACCGGTGAAAATAGTACACTTGCTATTTTTTTGATCAATAGGCTTGCTTAAAATTTGGAAACCGGCAATCTAACATGCTCACGGTAACCCATGTGTTGTTCTAATGTAACAACCACACCTCTCATTGCTTTAACCAACAAATTTTACTCAATCTAGTTCCTTCCTAATGAGATGTATACATTGTCTTGAGACAAAATCGTGCAACTTAGCATATAATGGGGTGTTATACCAATGCTCAATATTTATGATACTTTTTTGAAGCGACACTCTGATGGAACCTAGTCGCAACTTTAACATGGTGTTCACATCATCCCAACTTTGGCATAAATCTCAACGACTTGTAGTCAACAAGTTTTTTAGTCTCCAATGTGCAGACTCCACCCTAAAACTCATAAATATAATAACATGTTTCAAATTATTATCAATACATAAACATGTATAATAATGACATTAAACTGTCATGATCTGAGTACTTATTTATTGTTATATTTCCTAAATGAGTGACTATGTTAGTCCATGCAACAACAAATCTTTCTTTATATGGTGTTAACCATGTTTCTTTCACATACTTCACAAATGATGGAATATCACCACAGACACTTTTGAAGTGCTTGAAGTGTACATCAAACTCATCTTCTGTATTTGAATACATGATGTTGTTTCATTGATCCATGACATATTCTTGTCTTTCTGATTTCACGTACTCTTTACATTTCATGCTCATGTTTTTTTAAATATGTGTTGTACCCCAAAATTTGCCCTCTCATTTTATCAAGATTTTCCTTACAAGACTTCTTGGACTCCAGACAGGATTAGGGTTTGCTCAACTCAAGACCTCATCTTGCACTGATGACCTGAAATTAGGGTTTGAGTTTGCACAAGGACTTTTGGACCATAAATGCTTCATATTACTTTCATACACCATCTTGGAACCCTAAGATTTCTCATACCAAGTTTCAAACCTTGAATCACGTTTTTGCCCAGTCAATTGGACAGTTGACCTAAAAATCAGATGTATTGGGGGAAAAGTCAACCATGGCCAATTTACAGTCAAACTTCATAATTTTTTATCCACAACAACATTTTAGGCTCCTATGTACCATTTGATTAAGTTTGGATCACAACTCCTCAAGAAATTTGATCAGATCATCAAAAGGGCAAAATGGTCAAAATTAGGGTTTTGATTGAGAAAGGGAAATTTTTTATTTTTAACCTAGCCAATGAACAATTGGGTTCAAGCATGACTTCAAGGACTCAATGTAATCATCTTGACCTAAACACATAGTTCAAAAGATCTCAAATGCATAGGATTGACAGATGAATTTTGCAGTCAACTGATCAAAAGTCAACTGTACATTGAAAAGTCAAACTTTGACTTTTTTGGTCAAAATCAAGTGCCAAGGGTCATAATTCATAAAGATAGGTCAAAATGTTAAACTTGTTGATCAAGAAACCTAAAATTTCAAATTAGGGTTTAATTTGAAATTTTTTCATAACTTAGAAAAATTCTAAGTATGGAAAGTTTCTTATTTTTTCCCAACTTTCCACAACTTTTTCACCATGATGAAATTGGATTCAAAGAAAACTTCCAACATGAAAGTTGTAGTCCTCCATGAAATATACAACTTTGATTCACAAATATTTCCCAAAATATGCTTGGATCTCAAGTTATGATTTTGTGAATAGGGATCCATAAACTTTTTAACTTAGTGAAATTTTGCCCTAGTTTAGGCAGGTTTTTGACTTAACTTCATGGCAATTTTTCACCTAGTTCCAAGAGGTATATCAAAATGCATTTCAAATATGGATTGTAGATCATGTTACAAGCTTTCTAAAATTCCATAGAACTCTCCAAGATCATTTATGGTTAGGGAGAATCGTAGAAGAGAAAATGGCAATTTGTCACTTTTGTTCAAGCCATGTTTACAAATGCTTCAAGTTGCAAATCTTTCCTAGCATGCTGGTACCTTGCATTATATGTCCTAATCCCTTCTAAACTCCATAATTAAATGCAAATTCAATGGATATTGGCTTTATTCTGACCTATGGAGCATTGTACAAGAGTTTAATCCAAAAATGGCATAAAGTTCACAATACTACTTTCATAAAGCTAGCTTTTTAAAACTTTGTTATCGTTGAGCATTAGACTTGTTTCTTTGTCACAAGCAAGATATACAATTATCAAGAAAAGCATACCAACTCCTTGCAGCCCTAGAACTAGCAAGTACAACATTTTGGGCATTGTTATTTCAACTTTCTTCAAAAACAAGTAAACTTGCAAAAGTCAAGTAAACTCATCCATCTGATAAAGGCAAGCCTTTGCATCATTTGAAACAACTTCAGAACTTTGTAACAAGCAGAAACACGAATCCATAGCATCCCAAACACTCTCAAACACCAAAATCACATTTTTCTGCCCAAATAGGGCATCATCTGCAGAACCCTTGCGAAATCAATATTGGCTCGTGCGTTTCTCATTTTAAGACTTCAAACACATTACATACATCCTATATAAACTCTCCAGGCCTTTGTCTTGCAACTGTAACCCCTGTTTCAAGGATCACCATTTTCATTTTGAAGGTTTGCAGGTTGACTCCTACAGGGAGATTCAAGTATCTACAAGGAAATCTGGGCATTGGGATAGCTTGAGGGAACTTCAAGGAAGCTCACACGATCTTCAGGCCTCACTCAAAGTCCCCACATTGCCATATCCAAACTCAACTGAACAAGGTATTTTTCAAAGTTCTATCTCCTTATTTAGGCATCCTTAAGCTTTGATTTGTGAAGCAAAAATGTAGTCCTTAACTTGCTTAAGTTGTACATATGCATAGTTGTCATTTATATTAACTGAGCTAAGAGTATTTGATTGTTGAAGTTCATGAAAAAATTAGGTCAGGAATTAGGGCCACTGAAATTCTCCCTGGTTTCTTAGAGTTAGGTTTCAAATCTTATATCATTGGAATCGTGATAAAAAATGCTACAAGTTTTATGTTGCAAGATTTTGTTTTTGTGCACGTATGCAAGAGTTACAGGTTGAAGCACAGAAACGCGCGTTTGGGCGTTGGCTGGAGGTCAGGGACGAAGGCTGGCTGGGCCTAGCGCCTTGGGCCTGCTACTTTCCACACCCCCATGTTTCCTATCTACACCCCCTTTGATTATTTTTATATTTTTGCATATTTTCTTGCATATTTTATATTTTGACTTGCATTTATTTTTCTGAACATTAAAAATCACAAAAATAATTTTCTTAATTTTTTGCAATTTTATTTTATTTTATTTTTTTTCACATATAAAATAATTTTATTTTTTATAAATAGAGCTTATTTTCTTATTTATTCATAAAAACTTTTAATAAAAATATTATAAATTTTTATTTTATTATCTTTCACACAAAAACATTATTTTCACACATATTTAATTTTTAATATTATGTATTATATTAATTATTATTTTTCTAATGACAAAAATGGACAAATAAATATTAGAAAACCTAATTTTCTTTTAAATCAAAACTAGGGTTCTTCACCCTTCCAAAAATAATAATATAATTTTTTTCTTATTTTTAGGAATTAGATAATGTTATTTTCTCATACATAAAACAATTACAAAACATTTTTTTTTGCATATTTACATTTTATTGCATATTTAAATACTTGTTTATTGTACAATAAATTCAATTGGGTTGTAATAGTGAATTAGGGTTTTATTTTGTGCAAATATCCCAATTCAAAAACTTGTATCCCCCCTCCCATAATATTGTTGTAATAGCTTAGATTTACTTTACGCAATTTATCGCATTATATACATGTTTAGTAAATTAGGGTTTGTATGATAAGACAAAAATCAAACAAATAGCATGACCTAATGCAAGACAAAAATGCATGTAAAATGACAACACATTACACACAATCACCTATAGGGTTTCACCCACTTGGTTTCCTAAACAACACGGCCATGGTATGCATGCTAGGTATCTTGGCAAAATAAAACAAAACAAAAGATCATAGTCCCTCGATGACGCTAGACAAGGTTGCCTAAAAACAAATGATCTTGGTCCCTTAAACCTTCTAAGATACTTGACACCATTGCTATCATGGTCATACAATGACCCACGCCCGTCCCGTTTAACATCCAAAGATAGGGTTGTCTACCAAAACAATGGTAGGTCAACAATGTCAAAGGAATAAAAATGTACAAGAAAGACTTTTGAGTAGGTAGATAGCTTCTAGTAACTTGATCATTTCAAAAATAATCCTTGCTATTTTCAAACAAACACACACATTTCAAAAATAATTTCCAAACAACTTTCAAAACATTGGAAATTTTTTCAAAAGACAAACATCTTTGTATACATTCTTACAAACAAGAATCATTACAAAGATTGCCTAAACGATGGCCTCTTTTCAAAATACTTTAAAAACCACACAAAGCACCATTTCAAACAATTGAAAAAGCAAAGCAAGTGATCTAAAACAAGTAACTAAGAGCCCATGGAAAACCATGGATGAAAAGGGTGCTAGCACCTTCCCTTTTCATAATCTACCCCCCGAACTCAGAAAACATCTCAAAGGTCTTTCCTGTGCTTTTTTACCTTTCCTTTTGGATAAAAGAAAAGTCGGTGGCGACTCTTGCTAACCGCGACATTTGTGAACACAAACGCAAAACCCCAAGTCAGTTCTCCCACCACATCACAATATGGAACGTACACAACATATGAGTTGCATTTAGAAACACGCAATACAAGGCATTCATTATTGCAAGTTCCCGGTTCGTCACCATAACATTCAGAAGCAACTTCTCTGAAAAGAATAACTCTTTGAGTTTCTCTAGTGCCATGTGAAGTTCTCCTCCATTTCACGTTCCAAATAGGCAAAGACAATTGAAAACGTCAACTTTATTAATGTAACACCAACAACCTACAGTAGTGGTATACGGTACCTGCATGATTAAAATGCACATAACCAACCATAGGTATTCCCATATTCATTTTTTTCTTTTGTAATTTTCTCCTTTCTCACAACCCATAATCAATTTATCCTTCCTCCCTAAGTTTCCTTTAGCAGTATCAGAATGGATTATAACAACAACAATACCATGCTTTTTACCAATAGACCGTGCCCATTCTAAAACTTTAGATCGGGATTCAAAAATCTACCAATTACAATATATAATTAGTAAACTTCATCAATTTATTTAAGGTCGAAAAACAAATAAAAATGTGTAAATTCAATAGAACACATACGGTATATGTGGTGAAAAACTGTGTAACATTAGTACATGAATCCCTAGAAGAAGTTGAAGTTGTCGGCTCTGGACCGCAAAGACATAAAATTTCATCGGCAGACATTCCAGAAATCTCAGGTATAGTTGAAATTTCCAGTATACCGGCAATTTCAAATTTCCGGTATACCGGCAATTTCAAATTTCCGGTTTTATGCTACCTACCAGAAATTTACGTAATTTATGGTTTATGTAATGACTTTTGGAAATGGTCCTGGAAAATTTGAAATTTCCGGTGAATCCCACCCGGAATTTTGAAATTTCTGGTTATTCGCAACCGAAAATTTAGATAGTGAAAATAATTTTCGGTATATGCCAAAATTCGGCACCAAAAATTTGTTGCGCGTACCGAAAATTTCATTTTTACCCATTTTGACCACTAGTAAAATTTGTTTGACAAAAGTAAAACTTTTAGAAGTAAATAGTGAAAGGGGTATTTTGGGAATAATTAAATATGGGGGTGCCATGTATAATTTTGAGGGTGGCATGTTAAATCTTTTGAACTTTTACATTTTATCTTCCTTTGCCGTAAACAAAACCTTCATTATTTAATTCTATGCAAATACTTTCTTTATTCCATTCCTATAATGTGTGGCAATGTATAAAACTTCAAGGAATTTTACTTTTGCAAATGGATTAATGAATTCTTTAGTCCCTTAACTTAATGTCAAGTTTCAGTTTGGTCTCTGATGAAATAAATATTTGTTTTAGGTCCCTTATGTGTAATTTCTTTAGCCAATATCATCCTTTCTATTAAAATTTGTGTACTTCCGTTAGTTTTTGCTATGGTGAAAGTCCAACTGGGCTTTTTTAGGTGACATAGATTTATACTAATACAATTTGAATAAAAATTAAAGGATGAAGAAACATTTCGTTTTAACCTAACTTGTTTCATTTTGACTTCAGTTGAGCTCTGTGAGAAAATCTTAACGAAGCTATCATCCATCTTCATCTTTGTTCGCAAAGGTATCATCTATATTCGTTTTAGTTTCCAAAGGTATGTTAAGCAACCTCCATTATTTTGTATGTTCATCTTCTCCGTTCATCTTCCAAATGACCCTGAACTTCATTACTGACACTTTGTTTATCTTCATATTTAGGATTTGTGGAATCTTCATTATTGATACTTCCTACAATATAGAGAGGAAGAAGAATATCGTCCATCTACTGTCGTAAGGTAATAATAATCAAACCTTTATCTATAAAAATGAAAACTTTTTAGGGTTCTCTTCTTCCTTAGTCGTATTTCTCATTTAGATAGTTTGTCTAAGTCATGGATAGTCGTTTTCAATGCATTGTTCATCATGGGGGTGAGTTTGTTGAGTTCACAAAATGAGGTTATAAAGGCTTAGGGGAAATTTTGGATGTTGACTTTGATTTTTGGAGTTATTTCGAAGTTTTGAGTGGGTTAAAGGATTTAGGTTATCCAACTGTAGAGATCATTTGGTATTATGATCAAATGGAGTGTAATAGCATAGTTTTGTTGCAAGATGAAAATGAAACTAGGAGGATGCAGACAATTGCTTAGTTGACCGGTGAAGTGCATTTATATGTCATGCATCCTATACTATAAGTTGATGTAATTGAGGAGCCAATATTATCACTTGAATATAATGTTGAAGTAGGTGACATTGAAACTGAGATAGGTGAGGAAAATGATAAGGGGCCCATTAAAGTTTAGAATGTTATGGAGGAGGAAGATGATCGCACTAAATCGCACTATGTTTCTGACTCAAATATCACATGTTTTCCTTAGTTTTTATTGTCATTTTCTCGTATTATGTTCCTTTTTCCTTTGTTTTCAGGATTCTTGTCATTTCAGAGCCTTCTGTGAAGAAACGAACCAAAACGCCGAGAAATTAGGGTTTTTCAAGATATTTTGCACTTATGGCGTTCAGCACCGCGCTGGCTACAGGAAACGCGATGACGTGGCCCACTTTCACCCAGAGATCAACTGCCATGTTCCCATGATGTGGCGGTTCCAGGCACCGCGCCCGCGGCCACCCTCACCGCGCCCGCGGCCTTCACAAAAAGGTTCCCGCTCAAAAGAAGTTAAGGGGCATGCTGGTCCTTACGCACCTCAAAGTTCCTCTATAAATAGCTTTCGATTCTCATTCTTTAGTTTCATCCAAGCTTAGTACAATCTTAAGCCATATACTATCAGTTTCTGTAAAGTAATAATCTCTTCACATCGGGGAGTTATTGCGGTGTAGATTGAGTTGTAATCGAGTCTTGGAGCACTTTGGTTGAAGTTCATCATACCGGCCTTACTTTTCCGTAGATTTGTATCAGATTCAAGTCTCCGACCGGAGCAAGGTTCTAATTTATTGCATTTCTTTATTTAATTGCTCTTATCATAGTCTACACGTTTTATAGACTTTAAATGCTCTTACCATAGTCTACACGTTTTATAGACTTTAAATGCTCTTACCATAGTCTACACGTTTTATAGACTTTAAATGCTCTTACCATAGTCTACACGTTTTATAGACTTTAAATGCTCTTACCATAGTCTACATGTTTTATAGACTCGCACTTATTATGTCTGGCTAAACTATAAAGGTTAGGATGTAATGATTGTCATCGTGGTCGTGTTCCAATTATCATGCTAGTGAAAATACTCTGGGGATGTTTTGCTTCTAACTTAAGTCAATTGTGTTTTAATGTTTATTGGGTAAGATCGAAAGCCGTCCAAACTAATGATACGACTTGATTATTATTTAACCAAACAAAAAGAGCGACAGCCGTTGATTGGTTAAATAGGAATCATTGACCTTTTTAGAAAACGATTTTGAAACTATTTTCGGACGCGTTTGTAGGTTTAAAATCTGACTCTTGGTCAAAAGCCAAAGGTCTCTTTAAGTTAATCTTTCCGAGTAAGATCACTTTTCTGTTAAGTCAAAACTATCAATTTCTTAAAAATAAGTTTACCTCTTTAACGCGGAAGGCACCCTTTATATGTGACAATAAAGGAATTTAATTTAAAGAGTAAACTCGGTTCTTAGTAGTCAAAAGCTACAAGTTCCCGTTAAACTGATTCTTTGCTATCAATAGAAAATACTGCCCCATAAGTAGGTTCATCTACGCATGACCGGACCAATATCTGATTACATGATTTACATTCCAACCTGTCTTTTAAACTGTTATTTCCCTCGCATATTTACTTTGTGCACTGCACTCACATCAATATCCTTATTCGCCTTAGATAAGCACCTTAGCAATAGAGTTGATAGATTGACAATTGGTCTCTGTGGTTCGATAATCTTATATATTACTTCGATAGGCTGTACACGTGCAGTACTACATTTAGGCTATACGTTACAGATAAAAAACCCATCAAGTTTTTGGCGCCGTTGCCGGGGACCAACTTCGTCAAATTTCGTACCCTATTGTTATCCCATTTAGACTAAGGCTATTCTAGCCGGTAGATGCGTAGAAATCGTAGCACCGGCAACCTAATAGATCCTTTAGTAGAACCTGAACGTTACGCTCGTGCCCGTCTTTTTATTCGCAAGATAAGAAGAGCTATGGCAGAAGATCGTAACCAAAGACCGCTCAAGGAATTCGCCCAACCATCTAACGAGGAACCTAGTTCTAGTATAGTAAACCCTGCTATAACTACCAACAACTTTGAACTAAAGCCCTCGTTACTACAATTAGTACAACAAAACCAATTCGCTGGTCTCGCTACCGAGAACCCGAATCAACATTTAAAGGTATTTATCCAGTTAGCTGACACCCTTAAGGCAAATGGAGCCACGCCCGAAGCTATCCGATTAAGACTATTTCCTTTTTCCCTTAGAGGTAAAGCTCACGACTGGTTAGACGCCCTTCCAACTAACTCAATAACAACTTGGGAATACCTTAGGAGAGCTTTTCTTGCGAGGTATTTTCCACCAAGCAAGACCGCTGTTCTTAGGAACCTGATCACTTGTTTCACCCAAAACCAAGGCGAATCACTTTTTGATGCCTGGGAGAGATATAAAGAACTTTTAAGAGCCTGTCCGCACCATGGCCTAGAGCAATGGTTAATCATACATACCTTCTATAATGGACTCCATTACAACACAAAGATGTCCATAGACGCTGCCGCTGGCGGAGCGTTGATGAACAAACCTTACCCTGACGCTTGTGCCCTAATAGAGGACATGGCCCAAAACCACGCCCAATGGGGATTAGAACGAGCGACAGTAGAGAAAAAGGAGAGCCATGGAGGAAAGCATGAGGTAAGTTGCATGGACATGATCAATGCCAAGATGGACGCCCTAGCCTTGAGAGTCGAGAACATGTCTCAAAACCCAACCACAGTAGCAGCAATCCAATCGGAGTGCGAACTCTGTGGAACTCAAGGACATCAAACCGTTGACTGTAACCTTTTGAACGAATCAAGCTCAGACCAAGTTAACTATACTCAAGGGAACCCTTTCTCGAATACTTACAATCCTGGATGGAGGAACCACCCGAATTTCTCTTACAAAAACAACAACCCTATCCAAAATCCCGGACCTTCGAGACCTCAAGGATTCCAAACGCAAAAACAAAACCAACCTATGCAAATAGTACCCCCAAGACCAAACCTTAAAGAAACCATAGACACCTTTATTCAAGCTCAAACCCAGCAAAATAAGGAGTTTATGAACCAACATATTCACACGAACGAACTGGTTACTCAACTAGCAACCAAGTTTGACCAGATAATAACCCACACCAAAATGCTTGAGACTCAGATTTCCCAAGTAGCACAAAACACCTCTGTACAAGTTGCACCTGGAGGACAATTCCCTGGACAAACTCAACCAAATCCAAAAGGCCAAGCAAATTCTATCACACTAAGAAGTGGAACCGCTTATGAAGGACCTAGAAATCCTGACTTAAGCACATCAGAAAAACCTATGGAAGATGCTACGCCCAAAGACCAGGTGGAGGAACCAGAGAAACCAGGAAAGCAATCAAAACCAGAAGTAGAGAAAAACACTCAACAACCTTATAAACCACCTATTCCATTCCCACAGAGGCTGAAAAACACCAAAGTAGAAAACCAGTACCAAAAGTTTATTAAGGTAATAGAGAAACTCCATGTTGAGATTCCTTTTACTGAAGCTATAACCCAGATACCATCATATGCTAAGTTTCTGAAAGATATTTTGACCAATAAACGACGACTCGATGATCCCAAGCCTTTAGAATGTCATTTTATATCCGAAAATAAACTCGCCAAGAAAGATAAAGACCCTGGAAGTTTTTCTATCCCTTGCATCCTAGGTAACCATATGATAGACAAAGCATTTTTAGACCTAGGAGCAAGTGTAAGTCTGATGCCTCTGGCCGTCTGTAAAAGGTTAAAATTAGGAGAACTTCAACCTACTAAGATGTCCTTACAACTAGCTGATAGATCTGTCAAATATCCCATGGGTATTTTAGAAGACATACCTGTCAAGATTGGTCAGTTGTACATTCCGACCGACTTCGTCGTAATGGATATCAAAGAAGATGAAGACATCCCAATCCTCTTAGGAAGACCCTTCCTATCGACCGCCGGAGCTATAATAGATGTTAAGAAAGGGAAACTGACTTTCGAGGTAGGAGATGAAAAGATTGAGTTCATTTTATCAAAATTTCTAATGGCACCAGTGATAGGAGATGCGTGCTATGCCATCGACATCATTGATGAATGTGTAAATGAGCTCGAACAAAACGAATTCTTAACCAAATTACCATCAACCCCTATTTTAGAGGATGACGGATTTGAGAGTATCGAACCGTACATTGACGACAACCTTTTCGAATGCTTAGCTCTTACCCATGACCTTATGCCACGTACTGAGAAAACCACTATAGAACTTAAGGAACTACCCAAGAATCTAAGATATGAGTTTTTGGATGAGGAGATGAATAGACCTGTTATAATTAACGCCACTCTAAACCAAATAGAAACAAATCAACTATTAGATACCTTGCGAAAATATCCCTCAGCTTTAGGGTATAAAGTTTCAGATTTAAGAGGTATAAGCCCATCCGTATGCATGCATCGGATTATGCTAGAAAAAGATTCGAAACCCTCAAGAGAACATCAAAGAAGAATAAACCCTATCATGAGTGATGTAGTCAAGAAAGAAGTTCTTAAGTTATTAGAGGCTGGTATCATATACCAAATTTCGGACAGTGAATGGGTAAGCCCAGTCCATGTGGTACCCAAGAAAGGAGGTATCACTGTTCTAAAAAATGAGAAAGGTGAGCATGTGGCAAAACGAACAGAAGGAGGATGGCGAATGTGTATAGATTACAGAAGGTTGAATAAGGCAACAAGAAAAGACCATTTCCCTCTCCCATTTATAGATCAGATGCTTGAACGTCTAGCAAGACACTCATGTTTCTGCTATCTTGATGGATATTCGGGATTTTTCCAAATCCCTATTCACCCAGAGGACCAAGAAAAAACCACATTTACCTGCCCTTATGGAACATTCGCTTATAGACGAATGCCCTTTGGACTCTGTAATGCACCTGCCACTTTCCAACGTTGTATGATGTCAATTTTCGCAGACTACCTAGATGGAATTATGGAAGTATTTATGGACGATTTTTCAGTATGTGGGTTTGATTTCAAAAACTGCCTCTCGAACTTGGAGAAAATCTTAAAAAGATGTGTGGAAGTAAACCTTGTGTTGAATTGGGAAAAGTGCCACTTTATGGTAAGTGAAGGGATAGTCTTGGGACACATTATTTCTGAAAGAGGTATAGAAGTCGATAAGGCCAAGATAGAAGTTATAGAACACTTAAACCCGCCTAAGACCGTTAGGGAAATAAGAAGTTTCCTAGGACATGCCGGGTTCTACCGACGTTTCATCAAGAATTTTTCCGCAATAACTAAACCCTTAACTAACTTATTGATGAAGGATGTCGAGTTTGAATTCGACCAAAAATGTCTTGAGGCCTTTGAAGTTTTAAAGCAAGCTCTTATTTCAGCACCTATCATAAGACCACCTGATTGGACACAACCCTTTGAAATCATGTGCGATGCTAGTGATTTCGCTGTAGGGGCTGTACTAGGGCAAAGAAAAGACAAAAAACTGCATGCAATTTACTACGCTAGTAGAACACTAGACGCCGCCCAGCTAAATTATACAACCACAGAAAAAGAATTGCTAGCCGTAGTTTTTGCTATTGATAAATTTCGATCTTATTTGGTGGGAGCAAAAATAATAGTATACACAGATCATGCAGCAATCCGGTACTTGTTAAGTAAGAAAGATGCTAAGCCTAGATTGCTCAGATGGGTACTTTTACTCCAAGAATTTGACTTGGATATTAAGGATAAAAAAGGAGCTGAAAACTTAGTAGCTGATCATCTCTCCAGGTTAGAACACCTTAAGCCTGAACTTATACCTATAGACGATCACTCTACTTATGAAAGATTAATAGCTGGGATAAACTCAACTGAAGAAGAGACCTATGAGGAAATCTCAACCATGAACAACATACCATGGTACGCAGATATTGTAAATTATCTAGCCGCTGATATCATACCCCCCGACTTAAGCTACCAACAGAAGAAGAAGTTTTTTAGAGATGTTAAACACTTCTTTTGGGATGAACCCCTCCTATTCAAAAGAGGAATAGATAATATATTCCGACGATGTGTGCCGGAGGAAGAAGTAGGCAATGTCATTAAACATTGTCATGCTTCACCTTATGGTGGACATGCAAGCACGTCTAAAACATGCGCCAAAATATTTCAAGCAGGTTTTTATTGGCCTACTGTATGGCGCGATGTCCACACTTACATTACAAAATGTGACCGATGCAGACGCACTGGGAACATCTCAAGACGTGATGAAATGCCTTTAAGAAACATCCAAGAAGTGGAAATATTTGATGTCTGGGGTATTGATTTCATGGGACCTTTTCCTTCCTCAATGGGTAACAAGTATATCCTAGTAGCTGTCGATTATGTCTCAAAGTGGATCGAAGCTGTTGCATCACCCACAAACGATACCAAGGTAGTTATCAAACTGTTTAAGAATATTATTTTTCCTAGGTTTGGAACCCCGAGGTTAGTCATAAGTGATGGAGGATCGCATTTTATATCTAAGATATTTGACAAGCTTCTAAGCAAATACGGAGTAAAACATAGAGTAGCATCACCATATCACCCGCAAACCAGTGGCCAAGTAGAGGTATCGAATAGGGAGATTAAGCAGATCCTAGAAAAAACCGTATCATTATCCAGAAAAGACTGGTCTGGAAAACTTAAAGACGCCTTATGGGCTTATAGAACGGCTTATAAAACCCCTATTGGAACAACTCCTTATCAATTGGTTTATGGAAAGTCCTGTCATTTACCCTTCGAATTAGAACATAAAGCCTATTGGGCCATTAAATCCTTGAATCTAGATTACCTGAAAGCCGGAGAAAAACGTATCCTGGACATTCACAAGCTAGAAGAGCTCCGCTTGAATTCCTATGAGAATGCCATCATATATAAGGAAAGAACCAAAATGTGGCATGATAAAAAAATCATCAAGAAAGATTTCAACATTGGTGATCCTGTTCTCCTATTTAACTCAAGGTTACGACTTTTTCCTGGTAAGCTTCGTTCAAGATGGACAGGTCCATTTGAAGTGTCAAAAGTTCTAAAATCTGGAGCAGTAGAAATCAAAAACAATTCATGTGCTCCATTTGTGGTAAATGGACAAAGACTGAAGCTCTACAAAGGAGGCGATTTGCCTGTTGACTACTCTAGTCATATTCTTATAGACCCACCAATACCCACATAAAGTAAGATCTAATCGGCAAGCTAAACGACGTTAAACAAGCGCTGCATGGGAGTCAACCCATGGTTTATTTTTCATTTTATTTTATTTTAGTAGTTTATATATTTTATCTGGACTAATTTCTTGTGTTTATATTTTTAGGATGCATTACCCCGATGGTATGGTTGTGATTTTCAGAGATGAAGCACAAAAGGCCCGATTTGCTACCTTATCTGCTAGACCTATGGTACCCACTAGGTACCCCGATCAGAGCTGCATGGAGGCACTCGGGATTGAGCCAAGTATTCGGTATCTATGCAACCAACTTAGCTGGGATTCTTATGCCGATGATGTCCACAAAACCTACAGGAACCTTACTCTGGAGTTTCTTAGCTCTATGGACTATAATCCACGAGTAGGTGAAGGAGATGAGCGAGGACGCCTGAGTTTCAGATTGTTTGGCACCGAGTATACCCTGACCACCAAAGAATTTGGGGATTTGCTTGGTTTCCAAACTGGACCGACCGCTATAACTGAGTTCCCATTGAGTTGCTACATGGACAGAGACATTGATAAATTTTGGCAAGACATTACTGATAGAGCCAGTCTTGACCCCTCTACCCAGCTGTCCCGGAAGATCCATAACCCGGCCTTCCGATACTTCGAGATGATCCTATGCCACACTTTCTTTGGGAGGAGTTACTGTGACCACTTGGTCACCGCTGAGGAGATCCTTTTCTTATACTGTGCTAGTCAGTCCAGACCTATAGCTAGTGGAGGTTTTCTGATAGAGAGCCTCGAGCAGACTGCTCGATCCGCTGTAGGGCTCATTCATTCCGGAGGGAATGTGACACAGATAGCTTCTGCTTTGGGTTTAGACAGTATGATAGCACAGCTGACCCCATACTGTGGATATACTTTTCTGGATTTAGACTTTTGCATGGATCGTGGATTCATGAGGAGGGCCTCTTTCCACCCATATCGGTACAAATTGCTTATCAATGACCAGACAGTTTACACCTTCACCATGCCAGACCCTCAGATGACTTGTGTTTCCAACTCTGCTAACTGGAACTATTCTGTAGAAGGTTGGGGTGAGATATCAGAGTACACTCCAGAATACACTCCTGCTTCCGAAGATCTCACTCCAGAATACACTCCTGCTTCCGAAGATCTCACTCCAGAATACACTCCTGCTTCCGAAGATCCCACTCAGGACTACACTCCTGCTTCCGAGGACTCCGCTCTGGATCACACATCCCGACCCGAGGTTACACACACTACTGTTCTTACTAATAACCTCAGCTTGCAGGAACCTGATATTCGCACTCTATTGACTGCTATGCGCACTGAGATAACCACTCTCCGCAGTGAGGTGGCTGACCTTCATTTGCAGTTGGAAGTGAATGATGTTACCTTTGCTGGTGAGTTAGATGAATTAGCTCACGAGGTGGCAGAGATTCGACGCCAGCTGACTGAGCTGCGTGGCCCAGGCACTCCTGCAGAGCATCCTACCGGTTGGCAATAGATCTTTATTGTTCACAAGATATCTAGTTTCAGTATTATTAGTATTATGTTGATTTCCTTTTCAGACTCATTTTTATTTTTGCATTATCTGTTTCCTGAGTTGTTAATATTTATTTTGATGACCCAATGTCCGTACCTATATCTATATATATATATATATATATATGCATATGTTTTATTTATTTACTAATGTTTTTGTTTTTCTAGGTCACCATAGTTTTAATATAAAAATAAAATAAATAAACATGTGTATATGTATTCACGTACATATATGCACATTTATAAGAAAAATAGGTACACCTCCAGAAATTGAAGATAATGGCGAGGAAGAAAAAGCCCAATGGAAAGAAAGCCAGGCCAGCCCAACTGACCTCGACCTCACCGCGCCCGCGGTAGGCCCTGCCGCGCCCGCGGTGACGCAACGGTCACCTAACGGCTAGTAGCTCGTTTTTCCCCCCATTTTACCACTTTTTCCATTCCCAATCCCATTTTCTTCCATTTTTAACCCACTTTATTACCCATACCAACCCACTACATTTATTTCCATTATTTTCATCATAAATATTTACAACCACCATTTTCTTTCTTCCCTTCCTATAAATACCCCCTACTATATCATTTTCTTCCTCACACCTTCATTACTTCTACATCCCATTCTTTCTCTCTTTTTATCCACAAGAAAATCCTATGGAATATCACGGTTACATTTTACGTGGTGGTCAAGCCGGAGAAAGGCAACTAAAGCGGCTTGAAAAATTGCTGACAACACCAATACACTCTACCAGGTATATCGATGAAAACTGTCTATATTCATTAGGTATATACCATAGTGTATTCTTCCTTCTAGATAAAATAGGTATGCATGATATTTTTGCTACTCAAGCACCAACCTACCCTAGGCTGACGTTCGAGTTTTTAAGTTCTTTAATTTATAACGTCTCCCCTAACACTGCTAGCACCGTAGGTGGAGTCAAATTTAGAATGTTTAATGTCGAATATGATTACTCCACTGACGGTCTAGCCGCCATGTTAGGATTGCCTTATGGGGATGGTGCCATTTGTGAAGCACCTTTAGACACGGATTGGGCATTTGAAGCATTTTGGGCCAGAATTACTAAACAAAATGCAACATCTTTTGATGGCCTTCTTGCTTCTCACATCCACAATCCTGCCCTTCGTGTCTTTAGATTTCTTTTAGCATCCACCATCTTTGCTCGGGAAAACCCAAACAAGGTGAATGCTAAAGAATTAATTATCATGCAGAGCTGCCTCACAGACACCAAAGTTAATCCCGTCCCATTCATGATTGCCCACATGCACCATGTTTTAAGAAAAGGTGGGCCGATTTCCTTTGGTGGACTGATTACCACTATTGCCCGTGCCATAGGATTGGATACGGAACTTGCCACCCTAGAACCACTTCCTCCTCGGATTGCAAATCTTAAATTTTTCAGGGATATGCGTTTATGCAAGACGAGGAAGGAAGGTGGTTACTTCCTAATGGTTGGAGGTGCTGCTGTACCCAGTGTTGTTATGCCTTGCACCCGTCGTACTGATATTCGATTTGAGCGTAACTGGACCTACGATCTCAACGCTCCTGCTTTTATTGGTCCGTTGCCCCCAAATCTACCTTTAAATGAGGGTAACAACACTGATGATGAGTACGATTTGCAAACAGAGGAACCTCCCCATTTTTCACCTCCACACACGGCACCTTCTACCTCTAACCCACATGCAGGTACAGCTCCTAGCTTCCATGTCACTGAGAACATGTGGCGTGAGCATATGGCCCGAGAGGCCCAGAGGGACACCCTCCTTGCTACCTTGCAGCAACAGGCGGCCGACAACATGGCCTTCATGCAAGCGTCCCAAGAACAAAATGCTAGCTCTCTGCGCACTATTATGGAAAGTCAGCTGACTTTTCAGAGAGAACAGCACCTACACCAGACCACATACGCTCGTCACTTCCAATTGATGGAGGCAACCCAAGGCACCCTCATTGGTCGGACCCAAGAGCTACAAGCGGCAAATGCCGCCTTGTCAGAGAGACTGGAGCAGCTTGTTTTGGACCAAGATAGCCGCCGTCGCAGCCGTAGCCGCCGTTCCGGTCGTACCAACCAGGATGGTGAAGGTCCTAGTGGCCCCCACTAGTGTTTTCAGGTACCTCCTCCTACCTTATTTTGGGACATTGAGGACAATGTCTGATTTAAGTGTGGGAGGAGCATTTATCGCTTTTATTTCCCATTTTCGCTTTTATCGCTTTTATTTCCCATTTTTTCTGTTTTTATTTCCCTTCCGCATTTTTCCTTTTTTTTAGTTAATAAAATGCATGTGATAGGCGAGTCTTTCCGCGTAGTGTACCCTTTCATTTTCCCCACCTTTTAGCTCTACAAAATTTTTATTTTTCAAAGATTTATGGTTGTTTTTAAGGATTTGGGCTATGAGACAGGTCCTAGATAGGGTCTGTTTCTCGGACACTCACTTTTTGAAAAATTCGTTATTATTTTTTACACCATAAGCCTTTTTGAATATTTAGATTAGATCCTTTCTCCCCAATATGCTATGATTTCGAATAAAACTGTACAAATAGGTCTTCAAGTAGTTTATCTTAGCAGTCAGCTCCGGCCTAAGCATGCTCTAAGTGTGGGATCGATGAATATAAGTGGATGATCTCTATTTTTGCCTTAAAAGCTACAAAATAAAGTATGAATACGACTACGAGTTGGGTGATCCTCACAAAGATTACTTAACTCAAGAAAGTTGTAAGCACTAACAAAAACAAAGAAAAAAAAATATAAGGCATATCTGTTGTAGTTGGTTCAGAGGTATCTGGTGCTGAACTTGGTAGGGCGGACTACGGTCCGATCCCCCGCAACTGCAAATGGGTAAAATAAAAAGGGATTAAACCAACTCTTGTACCAGAATCCCATCACTTGAGATCAGAGTCACTAACCGGTCACTACACCATGAGTATGTACGGATAACGGGCTTAATGTGATTGCGCCTGAATGAAAAAGGACCTCGTGCAAAAAGAAGTCTTAGCATAGTAAGGATATTTGGATCAATCTGTATACTTATGAGGTTTATGTCCGCATTTCTGCGAGTAGTGTAATTACGATACCCTTGATTCAGATAGTTAGTGCCTGACAACACACCCTTACTCGGACTTAGAAGCCCTCTTTGCCCAAAACCTGTATACACCATAAATTTCTTTCATCCACTTTTAAGAGTTGTTGCTTGAGGACAAGCAAAGGTCTAAGCGTGGGAGGATTTGATCGCACTAAATCGCACTATGTTTCTGACTCAAATATCACATGTTTTCCTTAGTTTTTATTGTCATTTTCTCGTATTATGTTCCTTTTTCCTTTGTTTTCAGGATTCTTGTCATTTCAGAGCCTTCTGTGAAGAAACGAGCCAAAACGCCGAGAAATTAGGGTTTTTCAAGATATTTTGCACTTATGGCGTTCAGCACCGCGCTGGCTACAGGAAACGCGATGACGTGGCCCACTTTCACCCAGAGATCAACTGCCACGTTCCCATGATGTGGCGGTTCCAGGCACCGCGCCCGCGGCCACCCTCACCGCGCCCGCGGCCTTCACAAAAAGGTTCCCGCTCAAAAGAAGTTAAGGGGCATGCTGGTCCTTACGCACCTCAAAGTTCCTCTATAAATAGCTTTCGATTCTCATTCTTTAGTTTCATCCAAGCTTAGTACAATCTTAAGCCATATACTATCAGTTTCTGTAAAGTAATAATCTCTTCACATCGGGGAGTTATTGCGGTGTAGATTGAGTTGTAATCGAGTCTTGGAGCACTTTGGTTGAAGTTCATCATACCGGCCTTACTTTTCCATAGATTTGTATCAGATTCAAGTCTCCGACCGGAGCAAGGTTCTAATTTATTGCATTTCTTTATTTAATTGCTCTTATCATAGTCTACACGTTTTATAGACTTTAAATGCTCTTACCATAGTCTACACGTTTTATAGACTTTAAATGCTCTTACCATAGTCTACACGTTTTATAGACTTTAAATGCTCTTACCATAGTCTACACGTTTTATAGACTTTAAATGCTCTTACCATAGTCTACATGTTTTATAGACTCGCACTTATTATGTCTGGCTAAACTATAAAGGTTAGGATGTAATGATTGTCATCGTGGTTGTGTTCCAATTATCATGCTAGTGAAAATACTCTAGGGATGTTTTGCTTCTAACTTAAGTCAATTGTGTTTTAATGTTTATTGGGTAAGATCGAAAGCCGTCCAAACTAATGATACGACTTGATTATTATTTAACCAAACAAAAAGAGCGACAGCCGTTGATTGGTTAAATAGGAATCATTGACCTTTTTAGAAAACGATTTTGAAACTATTTTCGGACGCGTTTGTAGGTTTAAAATCTGACTCTTGGTCAAAAGCCAAAGGTCTCTTTAAGTTAATCTTTCCGAGTAAGATCACTTTTCTGTTAAGTCAAAACTATCAATTTCTTAAAAATAAGTTTACCTCTTTAACGCGGAAGGCACCCTTTATATGTGACAATAAAGGAATTTAATTTAAAGAGTAAACTCGGTTCTTAGTAGTCAAAAGCTACAAGTTCCCGTTAAACTGATTCTTTGCTATCAATAGAAAATACTGCCCCATAAGTAGGTTCATCTACGCATGACCGGACCAATATCTGATTACATGATTTACATTCCAACCTGTCTTTTAAACTGTTATTTCCCTCGCATATTTACTTTGTGCACTGCACTCACATCAATATCCTTATTCGCCTTAGATAAGCACCTTAGCAATAGAGTTGATAGATTGACAATTGGTCTCTGTGGTTCGATAATCTTATATATTACTTCGATAGGCTGTACACTTGCAGTACTACATTTAGGCTATACGTTACAGATAAAAAGCCCATCAGAAGACATTACTTATAAGGGGCCCATTAAAGTTGAGAATGTTATGGATGCGGAATAAATTACTGATAAGGGGCCAACTGAAGTTGAGAATGTTATGGATGAGGGAGACATTAAAGTTGAAGCTGATGTGGAAGGAGGAGATATAAATGACAAGGGAACCACTGAAGTTGAGAATGTTATGGAAGCTAGAGACATTAATGGTAAGGGGACCACTGAAGTTGAACATGATGAGGGTATGAACGAAAACATAGAGGTAGATGAGGGACTGAACTGCAACATAGAGGTGGATGAGCGACTGAACTGTAACATAGATGTGGATGAGGGACTGAATTGTAAATCTGTAGAAGATGAGGGAGTAGATGGTGGCAGTGATGTTAGTGCATTGGAGATAAACTTTTAAGATTCTGATAATGATGTGGTTATGAGTGATGACATAGATGTTACTGAAGAGGAAGTTTCTGAAGATGATGTGGTTGATGAACAAAGGTCAGAAAAAGGGAATAAAAAGGGGAAGGGTAACAGTAAGAGGAAAGGGAAATGTAAAGGTAAGCCAAAGGGGAAGGGAAAACAATGTGAGGGAGAATCTAAGTGGCTCACCAGTAATATACAAAACAATGTGAGGGGGAATTCTAGTTTAAAACTAACTGACATTATGGAGAAGACTCGACATAAATAGAATGTGGGGATTAAAAAAACTCTTGCATACAAGGAAAATACTATGACAATTGACATTGTTGATGGATCTTTTAGGGATCAATGTAAAAGAATACATGACTATGCACATGAACTATTGAAGTTCAATCCTGGTTCAACAGTGAAATTTACAAGTCAACCATACCAAGGTGGAGAAGAAAGCATCGAGAATCCTGAAAGTCAGTTGACCCCATATTTCCAAAGGATGTACATTTGTTTTAAGGCATGCAAGTACAACTTTTTCAAGTGAAGACCTATAATAGGTTTGGATGATTCTTCTTGAAATGTTACTGTTGTACCCCAAAATTTGCCCTCGCACTTTTCCACAAGAAATCTCAGCTTCAAACGTTTCCTGACTTCTCAAACTGGCTCAAGAATCGGACAAACGGACTTTTCTTGACAGTCAAGCAAAACTAGGGTTTTTCACTGATTTTCAGAGCTCTGAATTGTTTCATACAGTGGGCTTAGGGTTTGATTGATTTTTGGTTCAATTTTGATCAAGTGAGCGTGATTTGGCATTTAATCGGGAATTAGGGTTTTATGGGCATATTCTCAGAAGAATTTGAATTCCACAGCACTTTGCGGTTTATTTCAAGATTCTGATTAAAATTCGCGTTATCTTGGTTTAATCAGTAAAAGAGACGGTGGTTTGAATTCAGTACGTTTTGATTAGGCCAGTCAGATACAAGATGCAGTATTGGATTCACATTGTTCATGTGTTTGATCAGTCTATCTGGGTTAATTGCTGCTTTGCTTTGGATGTTGGATAAGACAGGTTTATTGGATCAATGTTGTTTTATTTTAGTTATTTATTATTCTAAAATTAAATGATTGAATTTATTTTTCAATTGTTTTAATTCTAAGAATTTTAAATAAATAAATAAGCAATAAAGAAAGTTAGAACCAATTGGATAATTTGATTTTTATTGATATTCGATTTAGTTGTACAAATTGTTGTTACAGACAATAATTTACATTTAATTTAAATATTACATAGAATAAAAAAAAAACTAAATGTTCTTCGTGCTTCATTCCGCTCCGGTATTCCATTTTTTTTTCATCTGCAAAAAGAACAAGAAAAGTCAGAAAGCATTGAATTGGAAAAGACAGTTAAAAGTCACTCATCATTAGGGGCCACTGACTGGGATCAGCTGCCCTCTCTGCAAATCACGGGATTTCTCCCGGTTCACAGAGAGGGAAGATTATTTTATTTCATGAAATGCAAATGTCAAAAATGCATAAGTTACAAATTTCAAGCTGCATAGAAATTCAAGATTCAAAATCCAATCCAAACTTTCTATCCAGAAGCAAAGGCTACTGTCAAAATGCCCAAAGTCCACTCAAAGAAAATCAAGGGAGTACATTTGCTGTCACAAGCTC
Source organism: Vicia faba (assembly GCA_948472305.1). NCBI lineage: Eukaryota > Viridiplantae > Streptophyta > Magnoliopsida > Fabales > Fabaceae > Vicia > Vicia faba. Next base: position 910,824,735 of record OX451736.1, on the reverse strand, counting down.
AAAAGCTGTCATGAAAAGATTTTTTTCCAAGATATCAAATGCAAAGTCAGATACAAACTGTCAAAAGAGAGATAAAGGAGATGCAAAATGTGTTATGCAAGCAACAAACATCTTAATTCATCATTTCCCATAGTTAACCCCTTCAGAGCAAGTACAGAATAAAATCATATAATAATTCAAAACTGTACTAGGAGAGAAGAAAAAGAGATAAAGCATAGGCAGGGTTAGGCATGGTTCAGCAGTTCAGAAGACAGTTCAGCAAGATAGCAAAAGAGAGATATACAAAATCAAAAAAAGGGCAAAGCTCAGTGCACAGCAGACAGTAGGCAGGAGACACAGAGGAAAAATACACAAAACATCAACTCTGCCTCAGTACAGGATAGACAAAAAGGCCAATGAAACAGTTCAAGATATCAGTTCAGAAGAGACAGTAGAGCAGGGAGAAGAGAGCAAAAGGAAGAAAATATACAAACTCAAGCCAAAGCCTACTGTCCAGGATCACAGTCCAACACAACACAACTCAGAACTAAACCAGCATCTGCATAAAACACCAATACCCTGCCTTAACCTTAGGGGATATAATTTGAAAATGCCACAACCCTGTCCCAAAAACCTCACATAACCAAAAACTATGTTATCAAACTTCATCAAAAATTTCATCAACCACAAATAACATAAACACACTGAACCAGTCAATATACCATCAAACATACAATTCAAGGCAACATCAAGGCAGCCAATGTTCTAAAAGCATACACATATCCAAAAGCTAGCATTCCACCATTCAAAGCAACAGGCATACAGCAACTCAGGGAGCCTCAGAAGCAAGCTTCATCATAGGCCAAGGCAACATACAGGATTCCCAAGGCAACACGAGGAAAGGAGAAGCAGAAACAAATCATAGGCAAAGGGACATAAAGAAGAAGAGATAAAGAAGTGAGGAATTAGGGTTTCTCAGTACGTGTCATCATCAAACCCTAACTATATCAAAGGAACGAAAGTACCCGAAGCAAAGCATCTCCCTTCGCCGCTCCGGCCTCCTGAGCGCTACTTCTCCTTTTTCCTCCTCTTTCTCCAAGTCAGGTAGTCAGTTGTTTCTCCCTCTTTCTTCTCCATCGCCTCCATAGCAATACAAACTTAAGAATCAAATTCGAATCAAATAATGCATGCCATTCATAAAAGAGAAAAGAATCAGAAAACATCTAAAGCGAACCTTTCTGTATTGAGGCCTTTGAGCTCGAGCTGGAGGGAGGAGGAAATGTAGGGGTAGCGCTAGTGGCCTCGAAGCAAAGAGAAGCACTCAAGCCTAAACGGAGAAGACGAATTCAGTGAACACGGCGCCGCTGATTAGCCCTAACCCTCGTTCCACAAACAATGCCTAACCCTAATTTCGCCTTTGTTTGACACGGGCCTAACCCGTTCCTAATTCCTCTAAGCCCAATAGTATCATTAACAAACACTAACCCTTTCTTTTCTTTACTGTATATTTACTTCTTTTTCTTAACATTAACTTTTTTTTATTTCTTTTCATAAACAATATTTCTTTTACTAACTTTTTTCTATAAACAATGTTTTTATTCTTTGTAAAAATACTAACCTAAATAATAAAATACTTTTATCATGTAATTAAATTTGAAAGCATTTTCTTTTAATTAATACACTTTTGTATATAATAACAACAAAATATTTTTTATACATAATAAACTTAAAAAACATTTTTTAAAACACATTTGTACATATTATACATTTTTCATACATAATTAAAATTAAACTCTTTTTTTAGTTAATATACATTTTTGTACATAATAATTCGATACATCTTTTAATATTGAAATTCACAAACATTTTGACTAAAATATTTTTTTTAATTAAAACTTAACATTTTAATCAAAACACCTTCGTTTTTTTCTTTTGTACATAATTAAACATACAAAAATCAAGATTCATCTAAAAAATATTCATCTAGGTCAAAACCCTAATACGGCTCAATTTCACATTTCGCACTTGTACATATTTACACTTACACAATACATATACATTTGCACTTACACAATATATTGCTCTACACACATTTTATCTTATATTTGTACATTCGACATTTATATTTTGATTGTGACATTCGATTTGGTTGTAAATACTATAAGTCTCATCCCCTTGTACATTTACACCCCCACTCCCGGATATTATTTTGTAATAGCGTAGATTTATATTCCGCAATTTACAGTTTTCCAATTATACCATGGTTAGACCTAGGGTTTGTATGTACCTAAAATCAAAACGCTAGATAACCTAATACAAGACAAATACATGTAATCAATACACAATCACACTTGCACCCCCTAGGATAATCCCACATGTTGCCTTCCAAATGGGCCATGCTTGCACGTCGAATGTCTTTGGCAAAACAAAATCAAATGATCATAAGTCCCTCGATGACGCTTTCGAAAGTTGCCTAAACGGAATGATCATAGTCCCTTCAAAACAAATTGCCAAAGACACTTGGCATCATTGCATTCATGGTCTATGCGATGACCCGCGCCTGTCCCGAATAAACTTCCTAAATACAAGATTGCCTACCAATTTCAATGGTAGAACAAAATTGTCAAAGGGGTTAAAACACGACGAAAATCTTTGAGAAAGCTTTAGGGTAGATAAACTCTTAAGTACTTGTCAATTTGCAAAGAAAACACTTGCCTAATTTCAAAACCCACTTCACAAACACCTTTCAAAAAATCAAACTTTTCAAACCCTTGAAACATCTTTTTAAAAGATAAAACACCTTTTGTAAAACATTCGAGTAAAGAATTGTTACAAGGTTAGCCTAGCGCAAGGCATCTTTTCAAAACATTTTCAAAACAATCCACAAAACACCATTTCACACAATTGAAAACCAAGGCAAGATTGATCTAAGCAAGTACCTAAGAGCCCATGGATAACCATGGATGAAAAGGGTGCTAATACCTTCCCTTTTCATAATCTACCCCCCGAACCCACGAAATATCTCAAAAGGTTTTTGCTGTGCTTTTTTTAACCTTTCCTTTAGGATAAAATAAAAAGTCGGTGGCGACTCTTGCTAACCGCACAAGTGCGAATACGAATGCAAAACACAAGTCAGTTCTCCCACCGTATCACAGAACTGGCGACTCTGCTGGGGATATAGTTTTTAAGTGGGGTTACCTTAGGGTTTAGATCACCTTTACTTTTAATTGATTGCTTTGTTTGCTTTACATTTGTGGGCTTTGTATCGAAGTTTTATAGATCCTAACCCGGATCTGGGGAAACCCTTTTAGGTAGCAACAAGGCTGTGAGGGAACTGTGCGGGGTATACCGACATGGTTGAAGCAGTCTGCTACGTTGATGTGGCACTTTGGTGTGTACCGGTAACCCTTGAGTTCAGTCAAGGAGAGTACGGGGCCGCCGCGTGGTGTCGCGAAGCATCAACTGACCTTAGAATCTTAATTGACCATCTTGGCCTCTTTAGGGTAGTGAGATGACTACTTTGGTGTACTCCGAAGTCGGTTGATACTCGATACTACACTCAATTGAGGGTTGCTTTCCTGGGATATTTCGGTCACCAGTTCAGTGGCTAAATCGAAACGATGAACAATGAAAGCAATCCAGTGATATTGGGACCTCTAGAACCCGGTTACTTTTGATAGGACAGGTTCTAACCAACAAACTGAAAGAGGGTAGTACCCGAATCTCATGCAAGCTTAAACCTAAGGCCTTGTGTGCTTTGTGTGAATACTGTTTGCCTGTATATACACTCACCTGCTTGGGCATACATGTACATAACATCATAGCATCACACCATAGCATTTTAGCATTTTCAATAACCGTTTCAAGGATCCCGAGGGTTCTGTTAATGCAGGATTACGTTGAACCAGACGTCTATCCAGGGGCAAGAGGTCTTTCCTCTAGTCAATCCAGTCAAAGATCAAGTGCAACAACTTGAATCAGTGGCTATGACCCACTCGATATGGTGAGCTTGATTCTAGTAGAAGGACGTCCACCGGTACAGGGCTCTCCGATCCAAGAGCAGGGCTCAACCTCTAACATTTTTCTTGTGTTTACCCCAAGAGATCCATGAAAACATGCATCCACATATCATGCATTGCATTTTGACAATCTTTCCTTTTTCAGGTTTCCTTACTCTCCTGCTGTTTATTTCAGCAAGAGATGGCTCTAGAACGGTCTGTCAAAGACATCCAAGACCAGACTGCTCAGCTGCAGGAGATGTTCATGAACTTGTCTCTGGGGCAAGAAGAGATGAAAGCTCTCCTCACCAACGGCTTGGGGAATTCCAACAATGCCAGGAATGATCAGATTGCGGAGCTGCAGTTTGATCTGACAACACTGAGGACCCAAGTGATGGGATATTTGGTGGGCCAGATGGCTCTCATCCAAGACCTATCTCAAAGACAAGAGGAACTCGGAGTTCTGGTCCGCCAACTGCTTCCAAACAACCAGCTGGGGCAAGCATCCGAGGTCGAAGAGCAAGTCACCGCTCAACCTCCATCAACTCAAGAAGACAAGGGGAAAGCTCCTCTGCTAGCTTCAGGGTCACAAACCCATCAACAACCTCGCCGGCGTCAGCGGGGCAATCGGCGTAGACAAGAAACGTCGGGAAGGCAGTTCACAGAGACTGACATACCGTCATCTCTAATTCTGGAGCGCTTGTTGGAGGTTAATCTGACTGCTTTGAGGGATCCTATCCGGAACCCAAATACCTCCGCTCCTGGCTATCATCCCGATGCATTTTGTGTTTACCACTCCTATAGCCCAGGACATGACACCGATAGCTGTTGGGCCTTGAAGAACAAGATCCAAGATCTGATTGACATTGGAGTGCTGAGGTTCATGCCAGACAGCGAGATGAAGATCTTCCGTTAAAGGGTTCTCCGCTTGAAGTGACGAGGCTCGAAGCTGAAAGACTTTTGTTTCTCTTTGAATTTTCAAAGTTGTAATTTCTTTTGCTGTCAAACAATTATTTGTTGATGTTAAACTCTGTTTTCATTAATGCATCGCATATGTTTGTCTTGAATTCATCCATTCGTTTCACTACTTTTATGCTTTTCTTTATGATATTTGACTCTTGATAAAAAGCTGCAAGCCTTTAGAGGGAGGATGATGAAACAATACCGTGATCTTATACAGTATGTTTTTGAACAGACCTGGCTGATGATGTACAGGCATTTCTTTCAATTCCCAAACACTGGAGTTATAAGGAAGTTAATCCCTAGTCAACCCCTTCGAGCCAAAGAAGTAGGAGTTTCCCGTTCTAAACAATCGAAACCTTTGATACAAACCCGGGGCAGGGTAGTATCTCAGTTAATTCAAAAGAAAACGCGCATTGAAGTCGCAAACTCTCAGTTCGTAACACAACGAACGACGTCAAGAAAGAAAGCATTCCTTCGGAATCAAAAGACAAGGGTGGTTCCCTATCACATAGACAGTCAACCTCAAAAGAGAAAAAGCCCACCAAGCCAAAACCTATGAAGGAGGCTTAAGAAAGCTGGGGCATCCCGCTGACAGTAATCCCGAAAACGGTAACAGTCGGGCAAAAGTTAGGGATAACAAATCAAAATCAAAATAGTGAGGTCACTACCAAACCCTCAACAACATGAAAAGTGTTGAAAAAGAAAAAAGAGATGATGACTGTCTCCCAAAATTCAACCGGTGAACCATCGCCCAAAGGTCGTTCCAAACTCAAAACAGAGTATGACGCACAATTAACTGAGCTTAGGTTGAAGGACATCACGAAGAGCGGGTGGGTACAAATATACTTTGAGCCTTTACCCTTTGTTTCTTAAACCGTGAACCAGGCCACGTTACAGCCCTTCAAAAGTCCTAATTGAAGCATGGGTTAGTTCGAAAGCATACTGTTACAAAAGGTATCCTGACTCCTGTAAGGCTTTGCTCTAAATCTTGTGTTTACTTGCCTTATAGTTTTCTGCTAAAAACGCATTTTTCAAAACTTCGAGGCAAACATAAACTTTGCATTATTCAAATATCACTGTCTGCATTTGACCCTTTTGTTTGACAGCGAAGAAGTTCATACAGCGAATGTTCGGAGGAACGAAAACTCTCTCAGTAAGTCAAAATCACTTCAAGAGGATAACACTTCCATCAAATCTCCTATCAGCAAGGGGCATGACATGTCACAATTCAATTAACCCGGGGCAGTCCAGTCAAGATTTCAAGAAATCTCTCAATATGCAGAGTAAACTGATTCAAGATTCATTCATCACCACTTGGGGCATTCGAATGTCAAAAGTGTTCAACAAATCAACTACAAACGTTTCCAGATTCGACTCCTGTATCTAGCCAGGGCATGTCTGAAGAGTTTGAAGATTCGACTCCTGTATCCTGCCAGGGCATATCTATCAACTATCACCTTTCCAGATTCGACTCCTGTATCCAGCCAGGGCATGTCTGAAAAATTCCAGATCAACACCTGCAGCAACCCAGGAAACATCTGTGAACGACCGATTGTAGACCAACACCTGTAATAAGCCAGGAATTTATCACCACTTGGGGCATTCGAATGTCAAAAGTGTTCAAAACCCGATGCAGTTTTACACAAGCTCATCATCAAGGAGCCTTACACCGGTTCCCCTTCAAGACTTCTGAAAACAGTTCACGGGTTCTCCAAGTAAACGGATGTTAACCTATCACTTGTTCGGATTCTTCTCAAGACTTCTGAAAACAGTTCATGGATTCTTCCCAAGTAACGGATGTTAATCTATCAGCTTGTTCAGATGCAACCTTCGAATTTAGTTTACGGACGCTTCCCAACAACGGATGCTGCTCTATTGCTAATTCAACTTCAAGACTTCTGAAAACAGTTCACGGGTTCTCCAAGTAAACAGATGTTAACCTATCACTTGTTCGGATTCTTCTCAAGACTTCTGAAAACAGTTCATGGATTCTTCCCAAGTAACGGATGTTAATCTATCAGCTTGTTCAGATGCAACCTTTGAATTCAGTTTACGGACGCTTCCCAACAACGGATGTTGTTCTATTGCGGATTCAACCTCAAGACTTCTGAAAACAGTTCACGGGTTCTCCAAGTAAACGGATGTTAACCTATCGCTTGTTCAGATTCTTCTCAAAGCTAACAACCACGGAAGATCGCACTCGCCAGAATTTTCCCTATCCCCAGCGGAATTCCTTCAATCTCCAGCGGAGTCAGACTTTCAAACCTTCTCCCCACATAGTTTTGAGGAAAGCGATTTTTGAGTTCCCCAGTGAAGTCTCCAGGGTTACCTCCCATCAAACCGAAGACTCTCAATCTGGCCTCCCCGGCATGAGTCTACTAGTTGGAACTCCCCAGTAGAGGTCATCAGGAATTCTCTCCCCCAGCGACAGCCAAGGATTTATTCTCCCCGGCAGCAGTCAAGATGCTTTTATCTTCAGCCATCTCGGATTCATGTATCCTTGGCGAGATTAGCTCATCAGCTTACATGCGCATCCATCACATTCATAAATATTGTTGTCACATACATTGCATCATGCATCATAACATTGCATACAACTAACCCTTTGCCTCTTCAGGCAAGATCAGTCGACAGACACAGATCATCTCCTGAGGTTCATCCAAAAATAGTTCAGATGTGACCCGGACACGACAACGTTTTGATACTTATTCCAGGTTCATTCAGACGCATCAGCAGAAACCTTACACCGATTCCTCTTCAACTTCTCAACTTCTGAAACAAGTTTACGGATTCTTCCCTACAACGGATGTCAATCTACCGATTTGTTCAGACTCTTCATAGCTTCTGAAACAGTTTACGGATTCTTCCCTACAACGAATGTCAATCTACCAACTGATTCAGACTCTTCACAATTTTTGAAAATAGGTTACGGACGCTTCCCAACAACGGATGCTGCTCCATTGCTTGTTCAGTCCCGACTCCTGAGGATAGTTTACAGATTCTCCAGACATGGACGTCAATCTGTTGCTTGTTCAGACCCCAATTCAGAGATATTCCAAAACAGGGATGCCCTTCTGACACTTGTCCACTCACCATTGACGTACAGTTCAACATCACCATATGGCATCTATAAGCCCATTCTCCTACCAGCAGTCGCCGAATGGCATCTGTAAGCCCATTCCCAGATGGCATCTTTAAGCCCATCACCAAATGGCATCTTTAAGCCCATTCACCTCACCGTCACATTGACGAGTGCAAATTTTCTGGGCACACTAGTGTCCAATCTCCTTTTACCTTCAAGTCGCGAAAGGCAAACTTGCCAATCTAACTCTTCAGGTCCCAGAAGATTGAACAGGGGCAACTGTTGTACCCCAAAATTTGCCCTCGCACTTTTACCACAAGAAATCTCAGCTTCAAACGTTTCCTGACTTCTCAAACTGGCTCAAGAATCGGACAAACGGACTTTTCTTGACAGTCAAGCAAAACTAGGGTTTTTCACTGATTTTCAGAGCTCTGAATTGTTTCATACAGTGGGCTTAGGGTTTGATTGATTTTTGGTTCAATTTTGATCAAGTGAGCGTGATTTGGCATTTAATCGGGAATTAGGGTTTTATGGGCATATTCTCAGAAGAATTTGAATTCCACAGCACTTTGCGGTTTATTTCAAGATTCTGATTAAAATTCGCGTTATCTTGGTTTAATCAGTAAAAGAGACGGTGGTTTGAATTCAGTACGTTTTGATTAGGCCAGTCAGATACAAGATGCAGTATTGGATTCACATTGTTCATGTGTTTGATCAGTCTATCTGGGTTAATTGCTGCTTTGCTTTGGATGTTGGATAAGACAGGTTTATTGGATCAATGTTGTTTTATTTTAGTTATTTATTATTCTAAAATTAAATGATTGAATTTATTTTTCAATTGTTTTAATTCTAAGAATTTTAAATAAATAAATAAGCAATAAAGAAAGTTAGAACCAATTGGATAATTTGATTTTTATTGATATTCGATTTAGTTGTACAAATTGTTGTTACAGACAATAATTTACATTTAATTTAAATATTACATAGAATAAAAAAAAAACTAAATGTTCTTCGTGCTTCATTCCGCTCCGGTATTCCATTTTTTTTTCATCTGCAAAAAGAACAAGAAAAGTCAGAAAGCATTGAATTGGAAAAGACAGTTAAAAGTCACTCATCATTAGGGGCCACTGACTGGGATCAGCTGCCCTCTCTGCAAATCACGGGATTTCTCCCGGTTCACAGAGAGGGAAGATTATTTTATTTCATGAAATGCAAATGTCAAAAATGCATAAGTTACAAATTTCAAGCTGCATAGAAATTCAAGATTCAAAATCCAATCCAAACTTTCTATCCAGAAGCAAAGGCTACTGTCAAAATGCCCAAAGTCCACTCAAAGAAAATCAAGGGAGTACATTTGCTGTCACAAGCTCAAAAGCTGTCATGAAAAGATTTTTTGCCAAGATATCAAATGCAAAGTCAGATACAAACTGTCAAAAGAGAGATAAAGGAGATGCAAAATGTGTTATGCAAGCAACAAACATCTTAATTCATCATTTCCCATAGTTAACCCCTTCAGAGCAAGTACAGAATAAAATCATATAATAATTCAAAACTGTACTAGGAGAGAAGAAAAAGAGATAAAGCATAGGCAGGGTTAGGCATGGTTCAGCAGTTCAGAAGACAGTTCAGCAAGATAGCAAAAGAGAGATATACAAAATCAAAAAAAGGGCAAAGCTCAGTGCACAGCAGACAGTAGGCAGGAGACACAGAGGAAAAATACACAAAACATCAACTCTGCCTCAGTACAGGATAGACAAAAAGGCCAATGAAACAGTTCAAGATATCAGTTCAGAAGAGACAGTAGAGCAGGGAGAAGAGAGCAAAAGGAAGAAAATATACAAACTCAAGCCAAAGCCTACTGTCCAGGATCACAGTCCAACACAACACAACTCAGAACTAAACCAGCATCTGCATAAAACACCAATACCCTGCCTTAACCTTAGGGGATATAATTTGAAAATGCCACAACCCTGTCCCAAAAACCTCACATAACCAAAAACTATGTTATCAAACTTCATCAAAAATTTCATCAACCACAAATAACATAAACACACTGAACCAGTCAATATACCATCAAACATACAATTCAAGGCAACATCAAGGCAGCCAATGTTCTAAAAGCATACACATATCCAAAAGCTAGCATTCCACCATTCAAAGCAACAGGCATACAGCAACTCAGGGAGCCTCAGAAGCAAGCTTCATCATAGGCCAAGGCAACATACAGGATTCCCAAGGCAACACGAGGAAAGGAGAAGCAGAAACAAATCATAGGCAAAGGGACATAAAGAAGAAGAGATAAAGAAGTGAGGAATTAGGGTTTCTCAGTACGTGTCATCATCAAACCCTAACTATATCAAAGGAACGAAAGTACCCGAAGCAAAGCATCTCCCTTCGCCGCTCCGGCCTCCTGAGCGCTACTTCTCCTTTTTCCTCCTCTTTCTCCAAGTCAGGTAGTCAGTTGTTTCTCCCTCTTTCTTCTCCATCGCCTCCATAGCAATACAAACTTAAGAATCAAATTCGAATCAAATAATGCATGCCATTCATAAAAGAGAAAAGAATCAGAAAACATCTAAAGCGAACCTTTCTGTATTGAGGCCTTTGAGCTCGAGCTGGAGGGAGGAGGAAATGTAGGGGTAGCGCTAGTGGCCTCGAAGCAAAGAGAAGCACTCAAGCCTAAACGGAGAAGACGAATTCAGTGAACACGGCGCCGCTGATTAGCCCTAACCCTCGTTCCACAAACAATGCCTAACCCTAATTTCGCCTTTGTTTGACACGGGCCTAACCCGTTCCTAATTCCTCTAAGCCCAATAGTATCATTAACAAACACTAACCCTTTCTTTTCTTTACTGTATATTTACTTCTTTTTCTTAACATTAACTTTTTTTTATTTCTTTTCATAAACAATATTTCTTTTACTAACTTTTTTCTATAAACAATGTTTTTATTCTTTGTAAAAATACTAACCTAAATAATAAAATACTTTTATCATGTAATTAAATTTGAAAGCATTTTCTTTTAATTAATACACTTTTGTATATAATAACAACAAAATATTTTTTATACATAATAAACTTAAAAAACATTTTTTAAAACACATTTGTACATATTATACATTTTTCATACATAATTAAAATTAAACTCTTTTTTTAGTTAATATACATTTTTGTACATAATAATTCGATACATCTTTTAATATTGAAATTCACAAACATTTTGACTAAAATATTTTTTTTAATTAAAACTTAACATTTTAATCAAAACACCTTCGTTTTTTTCTTTTGTACATAATTAAACATACAAAAATCAAGATTCATCTAAAAAATATTCATCTAGGTCAAAACCCTAATACGGCTCAATTTCACATTTCGCACTTGTACATATTTACACTTACACAATACATATACATTTGCACTTACACAATATATTGCTCTACACATATTTTATCTTATATTTGTACATTCGACATTTATATTTTGATTGTGACATTCGATTTGGTTGTAAATACTATAAGTCTCATCCCCTTGTACATTTACACCCCCACTCCCGGATATTATTTTGTAATAGCGTAGATTTATATTCCGCAATTTACAGTTTTCCAATTATACCATGGTTAGACCTAGGGTTTGTATGTACCTAAAATCAAAACGCTAGATAACCTAATACAAGACAAATACATGTAATCAATACACAATCACACTTGCACCCCCTAGGATAATCCCACATGTTGCCTTCCAAATGGGCCATGCTTGCACGTCGAATGTCTTTGGCAAAACAAAATCAAATGATCATAAGTCCCTCGATGACGCTTTCGAAAGTTGCCTAAACGGAATGATCATAGTCCCTTCAAAACAAATTGCCAAAGACACTTGGCATCATTGCATTCATGGTCTATGCGATGACCCGCGCCTGTCCCGAATAAACTTCCTAAATACAAGATTGCCTACCAATTTCAATGGTAGAACAAAATTGTCAAAGGGGTTAAAACACGACGAAAATCTTTGAGAAAGCTTTAGGGTAGATAAACTCTTAAGTACTTGTCAATTTGCAAAGAAAACACTTGCCTAATTTCAAAACCCACTTCACAAACACCTTTCAAAAAATCAAACTTTTCAAACCCTTGAAACATCTTTTTAAAAGATAAAACACCTTTTGTAAAACATTCGAGTAAAGAATTGTTACAAGGTTAGCCTAGCGCAAGGCATCTTTTCAAAACATTTTCAAAACAATCCACAAAACACCATTTCACACAATTGAAAACCAAGGCAAGATTGATCTAAGCAAGTACCTAAGAGCCCATGGATAACCATGGATGAAAAGGGTGCTAATACCTTCCATTTTCATAATCTACCCCCCGAACCCACGAAATATCTCAAAAGGTTTTTGCTGTGCTTTTTTTAACCTTTCCTTTAGGATAAAATAAAAAGTCGGTGGCGACTCTTGCTAACCGCACAAGTGCGAATACGAATGCAAAACACAAGTCAGTTCTCCCACCGTATCACAGTTACTATGGTGGAAAAATTCTCACTGCACTTGGAAGGGACCCAAATGACCAAATTATCCCTATTGCATTTGTTGTTGTGGAAGGAGAAATCAAGGATTCATGGACTTGGTTCCTTGAATTGTTAGCATCTGATCTAAGAGGTACAATACTATCCAAAACATGCATATTTATAAGTGACCAACAAAAGGTAGTGACTTGATTAATTTCCTTTATACATTACTGAGTTTATTTGATTGTTGAAATGAATGTATTTATATGTAAGGACTGCTACCAATTTTGGAAGAATTGCTTCCACAAGTGGACCAAAGATTTTGTGTCACGTATATGTATTATTTATTGAATGTTCATTTTTATCTAGGCTTATTTATGAAATTAATGTCCATCATTGGTTCATTTAATGTGAGGTATTTTGTTCATTAAGATGTGTGCTTTACATTTGTTCATTAAGATGTGGTTCATAATTGTTGTATGTTATATAGGCGTGCATGTGAGTTTGATTATAAGGTGAGACACATCTCATATGATAGAGAAAAGTATACCGTGAATTTGTCCACCAATGAGTGTTTTTGTAGGAGATGGATGTCGACAGGTTTACCATGTTGTCATGCAATATCTTGCATGAAATTTCAACAATTGAAGATTGAAAATTATGTGCCTGATTGCTACCAAAAAAATTGTATGAGGCATACTATGCACCTGTAATTTTTCCAGTGAATGGGGAAACTCTTTGGGAGAAAAAAAGTATGTTGAGTTGCAACTACCACCAATCAAAAGGCAACCAGGAAGATAAAAAAAGAAGAGTACTAGAAATGCATCAGAGAGTATAAGAGATGAGACTCAACTAAAGCGAGCTAACTTTGGAGTTAAGTGTAATAGATGTCACATGATGGGGCACAACAAAGCAACCTACAAACTACTGTCACCAACTCAGACCATTCAACCTGAACCAAGTCAGCCTGGACCAACTCAACCTAAAGCAAGTCATTCTAAACCAAGTTAGGTTGAAGCAAATCAGCCTGAAGAAACTCAGCTTAAAGCAAATCATCCTGAAGCAACTGCAACTGCAACTTGATCCAAGTTTATATTTTTCTATTTTTGTAACTTAGATTCAACGAACACTAAATTAGGATTTTTATGTAATAGTGCAATGAGCACAAAATTTGGCTATTTGTCCTAGTGATAATGAACTTGAAATTATGCCTTTTGTATTAGTATCAATGAACACATGCTTTTATAATACAATGTGTTTTGTTAAAGCAATATTCGTCAACTTGTTCTTTACTTGATTCAACATAAAACTACAAACAGATAAATAACAAAGAACCAGATGAAAAAACACAATCCCTATTTTATTGCATTGTTCCAGTTAAGTTCCTTAATTAATATATTTGTTTCACTTAAATTAATCTTCTGCAATATTACAGACCACTAAGTGATAGTAGAATTGAAATGGTAAAACAGTTGGTAACACTTAAAACATTGAATCTATTTCATTAAACAAGATTAAAGTTACATAGTTTCATAACAACACACTTCATTTTGCCCACACATCTATTTTAAGTACATGGTTACAAATACTAGATTAAACCCTAAACTAATAATGCCAAACACGATAGCATTTTTCAGCATTCCTCTTATGCTCAAAATCTCATTCTTCAACTTGAATATTTTCTTCCTTTCCCTTTCAATCTTTAAATCCCTTCCATCAACAATTTCTTCCCCTACACACTTGACAAAATTGCATCCCTTCTCCAATTGATTTTTGTAATTCCTACATTCTAAATTTGTTTCCCAATATTGACACTGTTAAAATCCATAATCGTACACATTACACACTCTTCTTGACATCAATAATTCATTCTTTTGTTTTTATCACCACATATCCAAACGACCCACAACTTTAATTGTTCAATTTATGATAGTTGTTGGAATTCATTGACATCTTAATAGAATTTGGATGAAGAAAATTTTCTCACAAATTTGAAAGAAGAAGGATGAAAAAGAAGATGAATAATAACCCTAACTTTTGTAAAGAACATGAAAATGATTTTTGAGGAAACAATGAACATACACTATTAATATAATGCCAACCTGAATCACAAATGTATCATAATCCTTATTGTCATGTCAAATTATTCAACTTAATATTTTTACAGTAAAATTAAAGATTTGAATCAAATTTGTTAACAAAATCATCATTAAGAAATTTATTTATAACGTTTATTACATAAAACACCAAATTAAATCTGAAATTAAATTATAACTTTAAGATTAAATAAACTTTTGCAAATACATTTTTAAGTTTTGTTTCCCTTGTGATACACATTATTTTTAGCCTAATTAACACACATATCCTTATTGTCATGTCACATTAATTAACTTAACATTTTTACAGTAAAATTAAGGAATTGAACCAAATTTGTTAACAAAATCATCATTAAGAAATTTATTTGTAACATTTATTACATACAACACCAAATTAAATTATAACTTTATGATTAGATAAACTTTTGTAAATACATTTTTAAGTTTCGTTTCCCTTGTGATATATATTATTTTTAGCCTAATTAACACACATATACTACTCATTACTAAGATTTGAAAACATGTGGATAAAACAATTAAGGGTCTTATCCTATCATCGCGTGAAAATTCTATGTTTTGGGTCAGCTAGTGGGACATAATATAGTAGCATCAGAAGGTTGTGTTCCAATTACTCTTTTCCACTTTAGTAATTAAAAAAAAAAATTTAACTGTTAAGTGCAATTGTGCTGGTTATAATTTCATATTTATGAATAATAGAATGTTAAATTTATAAGAGAGATAATTTATTTAATTAACATTTTAAAACTTTTGAACTGAGATCTAGTGTCTTTCTCTTTTATAGTTATGATTGGTGCTTCTGACTTTTCAGGAATTCTAACTTACCATATTTTCTATAACAATAAGCCATTAATCATCGAGCTTTCTTGATCCAGGAATAACGGTTTTGGTAAGCTAGCTTTCTACGTGTCTGAATGTCATGATTTTGGTTTAACGTACAAAAATCAAATTCTTCTTCATTCTATTTAGAAACCTTGTACTTATCTATTACAATGACATGTGTGTGATTTATTATCATATTTATCATAAGATAGTAAATGTGATCAAGTTAAATTTGTTGACATTCTGATTTAGAAATTTGTCTCTTTTCACTTTTTTTTAACGTTTTTTTTGAAAATCTGTTCCCACTTTGTACACTATCTTTCTCTCTATATTCTAATAAGTTCAGAAAGGATAACGTTTAACAATACTACACTTTTTGCTAAATATTGAATGAAATTTAGATAGTGAATCTTGTTAGTTTGAACAACTATTTTTACTAGTCAAAAAGAGGGGGGAAAAGTTATTTTACAAGCTATTATTACGTTTGTAGTACGACATCGTGAAGTAAGATTAAAAATATTTTTGCACATGCTAGGACTATAGCCAATAATTAGCTTAATTATGGAATATTCTTCAACTTTTATTCATGGAATCATGAGTTGGTATATACACCAAATAGTTAACGAATAAAAATAAAATTACCCTAAAGTCGTTTGGATGAATTTTCAATGCTTCATACAAAAATCAAAATCTGGTTTTGGCATTTCTATGAGAAATGGGGTTTCTTTGACTAAATCACAAGGCAATAAGGTCAGTTGTAAGCCATTGATGAGTCACAAATTGGTTTTAAATAAAAGTCATTTTTAGAATTCCAATTACGATCGTTGGGTATGAGATTATTATAGCAGCGTACAATTCATTTTGATTTTTTTTTACCATAAAACTGTTATGAACTTAACAGAAAGAGGCAAGATTAATGAGAGAAATCAAAATATGTATACTAAGGTTTTCACTAATGTTTGTGCCATTACATTATAATATGAGACATATTTATAATTAAGATACCAATAAACTAAGTTTTTTTTTTTTTTTTAATAATTAGGTATTAAAATTTTCTCCCGCAAATAACTATGTTTCAGAAAACTACACAAGGGAACAGACAATCCAGTTGGCGCATGCACCTTATTTTAAAGGGGAGACGCCGTCTCACTTGACGACTATGTGTGAAAGGCTTGCCCTAAGTCAAGTGAGATGGCACCTTAGTGCAATTGGGAGGAAATTTTTCGCGTTTTTTATTTTAAATGCAGTACGTTACGTAAACGATATAGGATCACGAAAATTGACTTTTATTTACACAATATGATTAAACAAAATGATTACATAAAAATATAAATTAATCAGTGGTCCCCCGGAACCCGGTAATGATCCCCGGTTCCGCATCCCCGTCCTCGCCTTTTCCGTGCTAGGTTTCGTCGCGTTTCCTGTTGTGGCAGGGTTGATGGCCCAACGAAGTCAATGCATTCTGGATCCATAAAATTGGTCAGATCTCCATATCTAGAAGATCCGCTTTGGTACAGTCGGTTACCCATACCCTCAAAGTTTGGTCGTGTTAGTGGTGGGTGGGGTTCTATGGTTGGTCTATAGCACTGATCGTCTGAGTACGGGGGATAGAAAGGAAATGGGTCTTAAGGTGTTTGGTATTAGGAATGTTGGGTGCTTTGGTGATGTGGTGGTTGATGGTAAGTTGGGTCGGTTGGTTCATAATCTTTGGAAAATCCCAGATCAGGGCTAAGGTTAGATGTTGAGGGGCCCATATTGGGATATGTAGAAGACTAGAATTGTATGTGGGGCATGCGGGTGTATTGGTATTGTGATTGAAATTGTGGTTGAGTGTGAGGCATATGAGGGTATTGGTATTGAGGTGGTGATTGTGGTTGATTGTGGGCCATGTAGGTGCAATTATATTGTGGTGGTGGTTATGGTTGGATGTTTGTGGTTCTATTTCGTTGGGGAGGTTGGTGGGAGGTTGATGTGTGTTGGGTTTGTTGTTGGGGAAATGAGGGTTATGCCCATTGTGTTCGTGGGTCAACCAAATACCTTTGATGAGACACGTGCATTTCTGGGGTACTAACCGATCTATACCAAGTTAAATATTGATCCGTGTGTCGCATATTACCATAGTTGAGGGAAACTGGGAATTGCAAGACATGTCGGTGATGCCTCTGCCATATCTTACCAGTTGGTAAGACCCCATTGGGCGTCGACTCTTTTGAGATGCCACGGGGACAAACAAGTTAGATCACAGGGTATCTCTTGATGCATTCCAAACTGCATCTTGACACAGTCACTGTAGTGCATCTCCACAACATTGAACCGTGTGATTGCAGTCTTTGCGCTCTAAATTGCTGCATCCTTGGAGTTTGGTTAATGGTTCAAACCCAAATATGGTCTCCAGACAAACTGCGGATAAAATTAAATCAGCTTAATGAAAATTTAATAAATAAATAATTTTAAAGTAGAAAAGTTGAAAGGTATGACATACATCATCCGGGCCAAGGTGATCCAATAGATTGCAATATAGAGCGACATTGAATCTTGGATTCTTTCCGTAATCCATACCCCTCACGCAGTAACTAAAGGAGTTGAAAAATATTTTATTTTTATCATATATTTAGTGAAGAGATGAATAATAATAAATAATATAAGTTAATGACTTACTTTGTTGCGTATGGGAAAACGAATGCGTTGTTGTTGACGGGGTTTAGGGACTCCATTCTCCACCAACCCCAGGCTTGAAGTAAAAAAGCGCAGCCATAAAATGTACATTTTTCCTTGATTGCATTTTTACACAAGGAACTGTATAGATGGGCTAAAGCAGCAGAACCCCAACTATACTTTCTAGTTTTTTCAAAGTCTCTAAGGAAATTTAAATATATAAAATTTACACTATTTCCCGTACTTTCGGGAAATAAAAAGGTTCCAAATAGTATCATTATATAATTTCTAGCTTTTATTACCTTAGCTAGCTCGAAGGAATTTTTGTTCAATTCCAGAGTCGCATAATGATTTTTGAGCTCAGTAAGAGTATACCCTGACCTCTCGCACCACCACCTTCAACTATATCCCTGCCCAACAATTCTTCACACAGAGAATTAGGCTGTTAAACTGTCCCGTTAACCGCCTTACCGTCGTCAGGGAGACCTAATAACATGTACAAGTCCTCTAGTGTGACGGTACATTCACCTATTGGTAGATGAAATGTATGGGTCTCTGGTCTCCACCTTTCTAACATTGCAAGTATGAACTTTGAATCAACCGTACAGTTGGAGATCTTTATAACGTTTCTGAACCCTGCATATTCGAGATAGGGTACGATCAACGGGTTTGGAGCAAGGTAGTTATGTGAACGGATTCTGAATCTTTTAGTATCCTAAGTGTTGTACCCCAAAATTTGCCCTCTCATTTATCAAGATTTTCCTCACAAGACTTCTTGGACTCAAGACAAGATTAGGGTTTGGTCAACTTAAGACATCACCTTGCACTGATAGCCTGAAATTAGGGTTTAGTTTGCACAAGGATTTTTGGACCATCAATGCTTCATGTGACTTTCATACATCATGTTGGACCTCTAAGATTGCTCATACCAAGTTTCAAGCCTTGAACCACATTTTTGACCAGTCAATTGGACAGTTGACCTAAAAATCAGTTGTATTTGGGGAAAAGTCAACCATGACCAATTTACAGTCAAACTTCATAATTTTTTATCCACAACAACATTTTAGACTCCTATGTACCATTTGATCAAGTTTGGATCACAACTCCTCAAGAAATTTGATCAGATCATCAAAAGGGCAAAATGGTCAAAATTAGGGTTTTGATTGAGAAAGGGCAATTTCTGATTTTTAACCTAGCCAATGACCAATTGGGTTCAAACATGATTTCAAGGACTCAATGGAATCATCTTGACCTAATCACATGGTTCAAAAGATCTCAAGTACATAGGATTGACAGATGAATTTTGCAGTCAACTGATCAAAAGTCAATTTTGCACTGAAAAGTCAAACTTTGACTTTTTGGTCAAAATTAAGTGCCAAAGGTCATAATTCATAAAGATATGTCAAAATGTGAAACTTGTTGACCAAGAAACCTAAAATTGCAAATTAGGGTTTTAATTTGAAAATTTTTCATAACTTAGAATTTTTCTAAGTATGGAAAATTTCTTATTTTTTCCTAACTTTTCACCACTTTTTCACCATGATGAAATTTGATTCAAAGAAAACTTACAACATGAAAGTTGTAGTACTCCATGAACTCTACAACTTTTATTTATAAAGTTTTCCCAAAAGATGCTTGGATATCAAGTTATGAATTTATGAATAGGGGTCCATGAACTAAATGACTTAGTGAAAATTTGCCCTAATTTAGGTAGGTTTTTGACCCAACTTCATGGACATTTTTCACCTAGTTCCAAGAGGTATCTCAAAATTCATTTCACAGATGGATTGCAGAGAATATTGCAAGCTTTCTAAAATGTCCTAGAACTCTCCAAGATCATTTATGGTTAGGTAGAATCAAAGAAGAGAAATTGACATTTTGTCACTTTTGTTCAAGCCATTTTCACAATGCATCAAGTTGCAAATCTGATCAAGCATTCTTGTACCTTGCATTACAGGTCCTAAACTCCTTCTACACTCAATAATTAAATGCTAACCCAATGGATAAAGGCTTTGTTTTCACTTTTGGAGCTTTGTACAAGAAATAAATCCATAAATGGCATAAAGGGCACATTGCCATTTTCATAAAACAAGCTTTTGCAAACTTTATCAGCCTTGAGCCTTGGACTTGTTCCTTTTGTGCAAGCATTTTCCACAGATATAAAGCAACTTGTACCAACTCTCTGCAGCTAGCAAGCAAGTCAGTACAAGCATGTTGACATAAGTCTTGTCACTTTTCTTCAAATGCAAGAAAGTTGGCCAAAGAAGTCAGAACTTGTACAACAGGAAAAGGGTGGACTTTGTATCACTCTATACATATTGACAAACATATCTCAAGCCAAGACACAAATGCTTATGATCTGAAACACTCCAAAACTAAAAAACTCCATTTTTCTGCCTAAACTGCCAGTTTCTGCAAAACTCTAGCCATTTCATTTTTGGCTCGTGCGTTTCTTGTTTCAACACTTCAAATACCTTCCATACATCATATCAAAGCTATCCAAGCATTCATCTTGCAACTGTGAGCTCTGTTTCAGACATCACCATTTTCAAACTTGGAGGTTGCAGATTGACTCGTGCAGGAAGTTCTGGCCATCCACAAAGCCCCATAAGCATTGGAATAGCTTGAAGGAACTTCAAGGAAGCTCACACGATCCTCAGGCCTCACTCAAAGTCCCCATATTGACATATCCAAATCCAGCTGAAGGAGGTATTTTTCAAAACTTTATCTCTCTATTTAGGCATCCTCAAGCCACGATTTGTGAAGCAAAAATGTAGTCCTTAACTTGGTGAAGTTGTACATATGCATATTTGTCATTTATTTTAACTGAGCTAAGAGAATTTGAAACTTGAAGTTGCTGAAATAATTAGGTCAGGAATTAGGGGTTGCAAAATTCTCTCTGACCTTCGAGAGTTAGGTCACAAAATGGATATGGTTGGAATCGTGATAAAAAAGACTACATGTTTCATGTTGTAAGTTTTTGCTTTTGTGCAAGTGTGTGAGAATTGCAGGTTTAAAAAAAATGCGTGCAGAAGGATGAAGCTGGAGGACAGGGATGACTGTCCTGGGCCTGGCGCGCCTTGGGCTTGTTATTTTTTATCTTCACACCCCCTGACTTGATATTTGCACCCCCTTTGCATATTTGTTTTATTTTTCATATTTCTTTTTATCTTTTTATATTTATTGTTTTTATTTATTTTTCTGAGTCATAAAAATCATGAAAAATATTTTCTTTATTTTTTGCATTTTTATTTTATTTTTTATTATTTTTTGGCATAAAAAATAGTCTTATTAATAAATAGAACTTTATTTTCTTAAAATTTTTGTAAATACATTTAATAAATACTTAATATTTTTTTTTTATTATTTTACACATAAAATATTATTTTCATACATATTTTAATTCTTAATATTTGTTAATAATATTATTTATTATTTCTTGTACAAAAATGGACTAAATAAAATAAATATAGAACATATATTTTCTTTTAATCAAAAACTAGGGTTTCACCCCTTTCAAAAATAATAACATTATTTTTTCCTTATTTTCTAGGGTTAATTAATTTATTTTCTCATACATTAATCAAATACAAAACATTTTTTGCATAAATACATCTTATTGTATTTTTAATATTTGTATATTTATTTAATTTGTACTTAATTCAATTGGGTTTAAATAGTTATTTTAGGGTTTATCTTGTGCAAATATCCCCATTCAAAAACTTGTATCCCCCCTCCCATAATAATTGTTGTAATAGTTTAGTTTACTTTACGTAATTTATCGCATTATATATTTGTGTAGTAAACTAGAGTTTTGTATGATAAGACCAAAAACAAACAAATAGAATGACCTAATCCAAGACAATCAAAATGCATGTAAAATGACACACATTTCACACAAGCACCCTTAGGGTTTCACCCACTTGGTTTCCTAAACAAAAATGGCCATGGTATGCATGCTAAGTATCTTGGCAAAACAAAACAAAACAAAAGATCATAGTCCCTCAATGACGCTATCAAAAGGTTGCCTAAAACAAAATGATCTTGGTCCCTCAAAATGCTAAAGATACTTGGCAACATTGCTATCATGGTCATACGATGACCCACGCCCGTCCCATTTAACATCCAAAGATAGGGTTGTTTACCAAAGCAATGGTAAATCAACAATGTCAAAGGAATAAGAATGCATAGGAAAGACATTTGAGTAGGGTAGATAGTTCTAAGTTACTTGATCTCTTCCAAACAATCCTTGATATTTTCAAAAACACGCACACATTTTCAAAACATTTTCAAACAACTTTCAAAACATTGAAACAGTTTTCAAAAGACAAACATCTTTGTATACATTCTCACGAACGAGAATCATTACAAAGATTGCCTAAACGAATGGCCTCTTTTCAAAATACTTTCAAAACCACACAAAGCACCATTTCAAACAATTTCAAAAGCAAAGCAAGTGATCTAAACAAGTAACTAAGAGCCCATGGAAAACCATGGATGAAAAGGGTGCTAGCACCTTCCCTTTTCATAATCTACCCCCGAACTCAAGAAAACATCTCAAAGGTCTTTTCTGTGCTTTTTTACCTTTCCTTTTGGATAAAATAAAAGTCGGTGGCGACTCTTGCTAAGCCGCAACATTTGCGACAAAACGCAAAACCTCAAGTCAGTTCTCCCACCGTATCACAGAACTGGCTACTCAGTTGGGGAAAATTTTAAAAGTGGGGTTACCTTAGGGATTAGATCACCTTTATTTGCTTACAATTGCTTGACTTGTTTGCTTTACATCTTGGTTCTATTGTTTGGGTTTGAATCCTCAACCCGAATTTGGGAAACATTATAGGTAAATAGCAATACATTATGGAAAGTGTGTGGGGTATACCGACACGGTCTAAGCAATATCTATGTTAGTGTGACATATTTGTTGGTACTGGTAGCCTTTGAGTCAATCAAAGAGAATACGGGGCCGCTGAGTGATGTCATAAAGCACTAACGAACTTTTAGAACCTTTACTTGACCAACTTGGCCTTTTAGGATGTAGTGAGATGACCGACTTTGGTGCAGTCCGAAGTTGGTTGATACTCGATACTACACTCATTGAGGGTTGGTTCCTTGGAATATTTCGGTCGCCGGTAAAGAGGCTGAATTGAAACAATGAACAAGGAAACAATCCAGTGATATTGAGCTCCTTAGAACCCGGTTACTATTTCTAAGACAGGTTGAGCCAACTAAACTTCAAGAGGGTACTTACCTATGAAACCCCATGCAAGCCTAAACTAGGAAATTGTGTGACTTGCTTTTACATATATACTTGTGCATGACATCATGGACATCATGAAGCATCATATGCATTCACTAACCATTTCAAGGATTTTGGAAATTCATCTTTATTCCTGTTTTGTAGGTTATGGATTCACTTCGCAGGAAAACTATCCAAGTCAACCTTGTAAGAATTCCTCCACAACTCAAGGAGCTAGCTTCAAGGATTCCTGAGAATTCTCCATTCATCGAGAGGCATGGTCGTCTACTCAACTTAGTCACTTGCAACACAGAGGAAGACATGATGAAAGTTCTCTTCCAGTTCTTTGACCCTTTGCATCACTGCTTCACATTTCCTGACTACCAACTTGTGCCTACTTCGGAGGAATTTTCTCAACTCTTGAGGATTCCTATTCTCAATCAACTACCCTTCAATGTTACGGAAAGAGATCCAAAGCTAGAAGAGATTGCTCAAGCCTTGCACTTGCACTCATATGATGTCACAACATATTGGGAAACTAGAAGTGGGTGTCAAAGGCTTCTTGGCAAAGTTCTTGTTTGAGAAGGCCCAAAGCTGTTGGAATTCCATGGACTTACAAGCTTTTGAGGAGATTGTAGCTCTGCTCATCTATGGGATGGTCTTGTTCCCTAATCCTGATCAACTCATAAATGTGAGTGCTGTCAAAATCTTCATGTCTCGCAACCCGGTACCTACATTATTTGGGAATATCTTACACTCTTTTCACACTCGTCCAATGAGGAAAAAAGGTGTTCTCATGTGTTGCACTCCTCTCCTGGAAAGATGGTTTATTTCTCATCTTCCCCAATCAGTTTTGAAGAATGAGCAAGGTTTGAGGTGGTCACAACGGTTGATGACTCTTACACATTCAGATATTCATTGGTGTTCTCGATCCAAAGAGAATGTTATCATCGTCGACCGTTGTGGGGAATTCCCTAATGTCCCTCTACTTGGCATTAGGGGAGGCATTACCTATAACCCATGCTTGGCTCTAAGACAGTTTGGTTATGCCCGAAGGGATGGCCCACATGATATGCTGATTCAAGGCTTGGTTTTCGACTTCGACAACGACAATCAAGGAATCCGACAAAGGTTCATCCGAGTTTGGAGGATGCCAAACAAGGTAGACAGTAAGACCTTGGGACACAAGAATTCCACCCCTCTCGAGCCTTACCTCAAGTGGGTACGAACCCGCGCCCAAAGTCTTATGATGCCTTACCCCTCCATTCTCCCAGTGATTATAGAGCCTGTTATGGAAGGAGAGGTTCCATACACCCTCCTACATCCTGACATGCCAATATCACTCGAAGATTTACAAAGGAGTTGGATACAACTCAAGGGGGAACGCAATACTTTTGAAGCCCAATTATATGCAAGCGAGAAGAAGGTTTTGGAACTTACTCGGTTACTTCATGAAGAGCAGACTCTCAACACCTACATTGCACCAAAGGGGATGCACAACGTCTTTTTATCTTAGAATTTTGTACTATTTTGCCCTAGGGGAATTGATGTATTCCAATTCTATTTTATTAATATAACGTGTGTTCCTTTTTGTTTAAAACAAATTTGATTTTCAAATCCTTGAAAGCATTACATGAATACATATCATTCATCATATGCATAAACAGGTCTTCACACCAAGTTTCCCCATCTCTCTGTTGTTTATTTCAGCAAGATGGATCTAGAACAAACGGTCAAAGAATTACAAGCTCAGAATTCAAAATTTCAACAGCTACTCTTAACCTTAGCCAAAGGGCAGGAGGAGCTCAAGACTCTGCTAGAGAAAGAGAAAGAGAAAAAGAAGAAGAAGCGAGTCGGTGTGGTTATCATGGGCAGAAGGTTTAAAGGACAAGCCAGACGGACCTTGGAATTCCCATCAACATCTGAAGAGGGGGAAGGAAAAGGAAAAGGAACGACAGTACCATCAGATTCTGAAGTAGAAGAAGAGGAAGAAGAGGACTACTCTGAACAACAATACCCTTCGGCCGATGACAAATACAAAAACTTGGAAGAGCGTCTAGCTGCTATGGAGATATAGAGAGTACCTGGGCTAGACTTTGAAGAGTTGGGGCTGGTATCTGGTATAGTAATTCCTCCTAAGTTTAAAGTACCTTTATTTTCCAAGTATGATGGGGTGTCTTGTCCCAAGATGCACCTACGATCTTATGTCAGGAAAATTCAGCCGCATTCTGCTGACAAAGATTTGTGGGTCCACTTTTTCCAGGACAGTTTATCAGGAACGCAGCTTGACTGGTTCTACCAATTGGAGAGGGTAGATGTCCATAATTGGGAAGACTTGGAAGCCACCTTCTATAAATAGTATCAATACAACGCCGACTTGGCACTAACCCGTACTCAACTCCAGAGTATGGCCATGGTGTCCAATGAGGGCTTCAAAGACTACGCCCAAAAGTGGAGGGATTTAGCCGGAAGGGTGCAACCACCTTTATCTGAAAGGGAGCTAGTGGACATGTTCCTGGGAACTCTATCAGGTCCTTTCTTTAATCATCTGATTGGGAGTTCCTCTGTAGGGTTTGCTGAATTGATTTTAACTGGAGAGAGAGTGGAGGCCGGTATAAGAAATGGGAAAATTCAGAAGGACGCGTCTACCTCTGCTGCTGTAAAAAAGCCCTTCACAGGAAAGAAGGAAGTGTCTGCTGTCTATGCACATAGGAATCAGGGAAGAACCGAGCGTCGACCAACTATGGGGGTCGTTATGATTCAAAAGCCTGCATCAGACCAGCCAAGAAACAACCAGTCGAGAAATAATCAGCAAAGGGTGGAAAGGCCTGTAATGCAATTCACCAAGATAAACATGACTCCTGCTCAAGTTCTACCGCATCTTCTGAAGTTGAATTTGGCCATGCTGAAAGAGGCCCCTAAAAATCCTAATACTGCTTCTCCACACTACCATTCGAATGCCAGGTGCGCTTACCATTTAGAAAGTCCAAGACACGACACCAACAATTGTTGGGCTCTGAAGAACAAGATTCAAGATTTGATTGACACAAAGGAAGTTGAATTTGAAGCTCCTGAGAAACCGAATGTTATCTCTGCTCCGTTGCCTAGGCATGGACACAATGCCAATGTTGTGGAAGAAAATCTGTTTGTTTCTACTGTGGATAAACTGTTAACTCCTCTCCTAACCATCAAGTTGAATTTGTTGAAGGCTGGGGTGTTCCCAGGTTGTGACAAAGATTTCCATGTATGCCTATCCTCCCCATTTGACTGCCCTCTGTTGAGAAAAGGGATCCAACAACTGATTGATAATCAAGAAATTTTATTTGAGAAAGCTCCTGTTCCACCCATTCCAGTTCCAGAAGTTTCAATAATAACCATATACGCCAATCCTTCCAGGGTTCCTAAAAAACTCGTTAGGAATACATCTGCTCCTGTGACTACTCCATTGAAGATAACAATGCCCGGGCCAACTTCATACAAATCCGATAAAATGGTACCATGGAACTATGGTGGAGAAATCTACTACCATGGTGTCAAACAGACTGAACAGACTGCTGAAGACGAGAGCTCCGAAGAGGACAATTCCGACATCAGTAACATTTCCGGAACAAGCAAAGTTACCTGTAGTGGAAGAATCTTTTCTCCAGAGATTGCGCCTCCAACAACAGTCTTTAGACCCGTGGCCATTCCAAATATTACCCCTACACCAGTGATTGTACCTACAAGTGTACCCACCGACAAAGACAATGCAATTCCTATCCCTACTCCCGCTGCTGAGAATAAAGGAAAGAATGTTCAAGAGGAGTCTATCCTGACGAAGGCTCAATCACTAGTTATTCCTGAAACATCCAAGAAGGAGATGGAAGAAATCCTGAGGATAATTAAGAAAAGTGATTATGATATGGTAGAACAACTGGGGCAGACCCCCTCCAAAATCTCTATGTTAGCCTTGCTGCTGTGCTCTGAGGCACATGCTAAAGCTTTGGTAAAATTTCTGAAGACAGCTCATGTGCCGTAAGAGACGTCTGTGGATCAATTCCAAGAGTGTGTGACCAGTTTGACAGCTGACAATGGCCTGGGTTTCTCCGATGCTGACTTGACATCCAAAGGGAGAAAACACAATAATGCATTACATGTCTCAGTGGAGTGCAAAGGAACAACCCTAACTCATGTCTTGGTTGATACTGGATCATCTTTAAATGTCTTGCCAAAGAAAGCCCTTGATAGGTTAGATTGCGAGGGGCTGACTCTAAAACCCAGTAATATAATGGTGAGAGCTTTTGATGGATCGAAAAGGATGGTCCATGGGGAGGTGGACATCCCGATCAAGGTGGGAACCCAAACATTCAACTCGACATTCTATGTGATGGACATCCGTCCTTCTTAATCTTGTCTGTTGGGACGCCCCTGGATTCACAATGCCGATGCCGTCACCTCCACTTTGCATCAGATGCTCAAGTACCCCCTCCAAGGGAAGATCATAACGGTCCATGGGGAAGAGGAGTATATGATTAGTCATCTTAATTCCTTCCGTTATGTGGAGTTAGATGGCGAGTTCATAGAGACCCCTTTCTAACATTTTGAAGAAGTCTATGAAGAAATAGCGGCGATCAAGGCGGTATCCTCAACTCCTATGATCACAAGACCTCCACCTCGAATGTCATCTCTCAAGGATGCAAGGGCAGTAGTTGAAGAAGGGGGATGCACAGTCTGGGGTCAGCTTCCAGACATTCCTTACAAATCAGACAAGTTTGGCTTGGGGTTCACCTCAACTAGTCAGAAGGCCATGCGTCGCGCCCGTGCCAGAGAGCCACCTGTGAAGATCAGCCACCAAGGGGTTAATGCACTAGAGGACAGTGAAGAAGATGGCGGCCTGGAAGACTAGATATTCCCTACTTTCGGCGGAGGATTTTGCAACTGGGAAGCAAAAGACTTTGTTCCGATTACTTTCATACCGCAGTAATTTATCTTTTCCATTTCTGTTGGATCTGTAATAATTTACAAATAATTCGTACTTTTTCAACCTTGTGTCTTACTCGAGGCACATAGGTCCATTTGTAAGGGTTTTTATTTCATTTTCATATGTCATTTAATGAATCATGGATGCTTTTCATATTTAAACCTTTTATGCTCATTGTATTTCTTTTTACATTTTATTGTTTTAAGATGGCTATATCCCTTACACACACCCACACTCACAAATGCAGGTACCCTTCCATTCCGGAACCCATGGGTAACGATACTGCTATAGCCTTCAGTGACTCTGAAGATCTGATCTACCAAGCCGAATACGAAGGTGAGGAAGATTGTGAGGTGCCAGGGGAATTGGCCAGATTACTATAACAAGAGGAAAGAGCTATTCTGCCTCATGAGGAGCTGTTGGATACAATCAACTTGGGTACTGAGGAAGACAAGAAGGAAATCAGAGTGGGTGCCAATCTAGAGCCGAGTGTCAAAGCGCGCCTAATTCAGCTGTTGCATAATTATGTTGAGATCTTTGCCTGGTCATACGAAGACATGTCGGGACTCGATACAGACATTGTGGTACACCATCTACCCACAAGAGAAGACTGTCCACCAGTGAAATAAAAAGTCCGCCGCATGAGACCTGACATGTCAGAAAAGATCAAAGCAGAAGTTATGAAGCAGTTCAATGTTAGTTTCCTGGCTGTTACTTCCTATCCATAATGGGTTGCTAACATTTTTCTCGTGCCTAAGAAGGACGGCAAAGTAAGAATGTGCATGGATTATAGAGATTTAAACAGGCCAGCTCTAAAGATGACTTTCCACTTCCGCACATCGACATCCTGGTTGACAACACAGCTCAGCACAAAGTATTTTCTTTCATGGACGGATTCTCAGGGTATAACCAGATCAAAATGGCACCTGAGGACATGGAGAAAACTACATTTGTCACACAATGGGGTACGTTCTGCTACAAAGTGATGCCATTCAGACTGAAGAATGCCGGGGCAACCTATCAACGCGCCTTGGTAGCTTTGTTTCATGATATGATACATCATGAGATAGAGGTCTACGTAGATGACATGATAGCTCGATCACAAACTGAAGAAGAACACCTTGATCACTTGCAAAAGTTGTTTGTCAGGTTGAAGGAGTACAAGCTAAGATTGAACCCAAACAAGTGCACATTTGGAGTCCGATCCGATAAGCTCTTTGGTTTCATTGTCAGCAACAAAGGCATCGAGGTTGATCCTGCCAAAATCAAAGCTATACAAGAAATGCCTGCTCCTCGCACTGAGAAGGAGGTCAGAGGTTTCTTGGGACGCCTAAACTACATTGCTAGGTTCATTTCTCACCTAACATCTACTTGTGAACCAATCTTCAAGCTGTTGAAGAAAGATCAGGTAGTCAGATGGAATGACGAATGTCATGTTGCTTTCGATAAAATAAAGGAGTATTTGCTAGAACCTCCTGTCCTTATGCCACCCGTCGAGGGAAGACCGCTAATCATGTATCTGTCCGTCTTAGAGAATTCAATGGGGTGCGTACTGGGGCAGCATGACGAGTCTGGCCGAAAAGAGCATGCCATTTATTACCTTAGTAAAAAGTTTACCGACTGTGAAACCATATATTCACTGCTCGAGAAAACTTGTTGCGCTTTGGTATGGGTTGATCGCCCGCTAAGGTAGTATATGTTGACTCATACCACTTTGCTGATATCTAAGATGGATCCGATAAAGTACATCTTTGAGAAACCTGCTCTATCTGGAAGAATAGCTAGATGGCAGATGATCCTAACGGAATACGATATACAGTACACGACCCAAAAAGCTATAAAGGGAAGTGTGCTAGCTGATCATCTAGCCCATCAAGCTGTAGAAGATTACCAATCCATGAAGTTCGACTTCTCTGACGAAGACATTATGACATTGGATAACGTTGAAGATTTCAGACCATATGATGAACCTGAACAAGGATCCCGATGGACCCTGTACTTTGATGGGGCCTCCAATGCACTTGGTAACGGTATCGGTGTTGTGCTTATATGTCCAGAAGGATGCCATACTCCTTTCACCGCCAGACTTTGCTTCAACTGTACGAACAACATGGCAGAGTACGAGGCATGCATCTTTGGACTCAAGGCTGCCATAGACTTGGGAATCAAATCTTTGATTGTGTTTGGGGACTCAGCTTTGGTCATCAGTCAGATCAAAGGAGAATGGGATACTAAGCATCCAAACCTCATCCCTTACAAAGAACATGTCTTGACATTGCTACCACATTTCGAGCAGATTACCTTCGAGCACTTCCCGCGAGAAGAAAATCAGCTAGCAGATGCTCTAGCTATAATGTCATCCATGTTTAAACTTAAATGGGATAATGAGGCTCCCCAAATCACCATTGAGCGGATGGACGAACCCACACATTGTCACAAGATTAATACCGAGGAAGTAGTAGACCAGCCGTGGTTTCATGAAGTCAAAAGGTATCTCGAGGCGCAAGAATACCATGAAGGAGCTTCAGTAAATGACAAAAAGTTCTTAAGGAGATTCTCGGCTATGTTCTTCCTAAGTAATGGCATCTTGTACAAGCACAAGCATGATTCTGTTCTGCTCCGTTGTGTGGACAAGCTTGAAGCTGAAAGGATTATGGCTGAATTGCATGAAGGTACCTTTGGCACTCACTCTAGCGGGCATACGATGGCAAAGAAGATTCTACGGGCAGGCTACTATTGGTCTACCATGGAAGCTGACTGTTATCAACACTCCCGGACATGCCACAAATGTCAAATCTATGCAGACAAGGGGCACGTGCCCCCAGTTCCTCTAAATGTCTTAACAACTCCTTGGCCCTTCGCTATGTGGGGAATTGACATGATTGGAGAGATCAAGCCTACAACATCCAATGGACATTGTTTGATTCTGGTGGCCATTGATTATTTCACAAAGTGGGTCGAAGCAACTTCCTTCGCTTCCGTTACTAAGAATATGGTTGCCCGCTTCATCAAGCAGAACCTTATTTTCCAGTACGGTATCCCAGAAAGGATCATCACTGATAACGGTACAAACCTTAACAATACTATGATCACCTCCCTGTGCGAGCAGTTCAAGATTCAACATCACAATTCATCCCCCTATCGGCCAGAGATGAATGGTGCTGTCGAAGTTGCGAACAAAAATATCAAAAAGATCATACAAAAGATGACAGTCACCTACAAGGACTGGCATGAAATGTTACCATTTGCTCTCCATAGGTATCGTACCACGGCGCGCACATCAACTGGGGAAACACCCTATTCTTTGGTATATGGCATGAAAGTTGTTTTGCCTATCGAGGTTCAGATCCCCTCTTTGAGAATCATGAAAGATGCTGGTTTGAGTGAAGACGATTGGATCCAGACCCGACTTGACCAATTGAACTTAATTGACGAAAAGAGACTTACTGCTGTTTGCCATGGTTAGACGTATCAAAAACAGATGATCAAGGCTTTCAACAAGAAAATCAGACGCCAGACATATCAAGTTGGAGATCTAGTGATCAAGCGTATCATCTTGCCACAAAGTAATCCCAGGGGAAAATAGACTCCTACCTATGAAGGATCATTTATGATCAAGAACATCTTTTCTGGTGGGGCAATGATCTTAACCACCATGGACAGCGACGATCTGCTGCACCCTGCGAATGCACACATAGTCAAAAGATACTACGCATAAGAGACCCGCTAGGTTGACACACCTAGGCAAAACAAGGGAATCCCGGCGAACCAAAAAGGTTCGAGCAAAAATTAGGGATAAATGAAAAAAATCTGTACATCCGGCAAGTTGAAAACCCGAAAGGGCGACTTGGGCAAAATGGGTTTCCCGGTGAATCAAAAACCCGAAAGGGCGGTTCAAGCAAAAGTTAGGGAATTAAAGCGTATGACTATGTCTCGTTGGATCACTTTAAGGACAATCTCTTCATCGGAAAACTCTGAGGCTTCTGATCAATCCAATCATCTTCGGACAAAGCAACGAATGGACCAGATATTCGGAGATATGAAGGCTATAGCAGAATGGGAACCCCGTGGGATTTTTTACACATAGCTATCTTTGTATAAAATTTTCTTACTTTTATGACACCATCCTCTTACTAGGATGTCTATCTCCTTTGTACAAAACACTTATTCAAAATTAAATACAAAGATATCTCTTTCAAAGTATAGAAAACTATTTGCCTTTTCCTTTACACTTGTGTTTTTTATGTGCAAAAACGTCCAATGATTCATTAATGAACATATGCATTTGAACATAATTACTGTTTACAAATAAACAGGATGAAAAAGAACAATTACTGTCAGGTTGAAAGGATAGGAAAACGTCTTTAGGCTATTCCATGAGCAATCCCTACAGTACATCATCTAGATCCTCAGCGGAACTAAAATTTCAAACCCTTAATCCCCATCAAAGTTAAAACTTCAAGCTCCCAGTCCCCAGCGGAGCCAAAGTTTCAAACTATCAATCCCCAATGGAAACCATCCAGTTTCTTTAAATTCCCCAGCAAGTTATTTTGAAGCCTGAAAACCAACCAGACAACAACTTCTGATAACTCCCCCAGTAAAATGGCAGACAATCCAAACTCCTGAACCTACTTCCCAACAGTAAGCCTTCTTCCCCACAGAGTTTTTATTTTTCAACAGAATGAAGATTCTCATTCTTAATTCCCCAGTGAAGTCGCCAAAGTTTCATTTCTTCTTAATAGAATGAAGATTCTCATCCTTAATTCCCCAGTGAAGTCGCCAAAGTTTTCATTGCTTCTCAACAGAATGAAGATTCTCATCCTTAATTACCCGTAGAAGTCATCAGAGTTTTCTTTATTCCCCAACATAATAAGGATTCCCATTGTGTAATTCCCAGTAGAAGTCATCAAAATTCTCTGGATTCCCCAAGCAGGTTATTCAAGCAGTATTTGGCGTTACTCTCACAACGGAATTTTTGTCAATACTCCAACTTCAAGACATGAAGGATCCCTATATCCCCAACAGTCGCCAAAGATTTTCTATCCTCAGCAGTCAAGGATTTATTTTCCCCGGCAACAATCAAGGATTTATTTTCCTCAGCAATACAGCAAATCAGCTCACATGCGCATACATTACATCTATATGTCATAAACATTGATAAAACACATTTATTGCATCATACATTTCATGCAACATAACTTTGTATTTCATCTAACATTTTACCCTTTTCAGGATAAGATTAACAGCTATCATTAACAATGTTCAGTGGTTTCAGATACAGTACGGATACACTCCAGACACAGAAGTTATTATGTTACTCATTCAGATCTTAATTCAGATACAATGCGGATATGCTCGAGACACGGAAGCCATTCTGTCACTAATTCAAATTCCAAGTTCATGATATAGTCCAGATATACTCCAGACACGGAAGTTATTCTGATACTCATTCAGACCTCATTTCAGATTACAATACAGATACACTCCATATACGGAAGTCATTCTGTTACTTATTCATATTTCAACTATCAGATACAGTTCAGATACACTCCGGACACGGAAGTCATTCTGTCACTTATTCAGATTCTAGTTCAGATACGCTCCAGACACGGATGCCATTCTGGCCCTTATTCAGTTTTCCGATTCAGACACAGTACGGATACACTCCAGACACGGAAGTCATTCTGTTGCTCATTCAGACTCGGATCTCAGATACAGTTTAGATACGCTCCAGACGCGGATGCTACTCTATTACTCACTCAGATCCTAGTTCAGATACAGTCCAGATACGCTCCAGACACGGATGCCATTCTGTCACTTATTCTGATTTTCCCCAGCTCAGATACATTCCAAATACGGATACCATTCTGATACTTATTCTTCTCACTTACAACTTACAACTCAACAAACATTCTTGGAAGGAATCTACAATCCCATCTCCAACAATATTCTATCACCTCTCCAAATGGCATCTTTAAGCCCATTCCTTCAACTACACTTTGTCGAGTGCAAATTTACGGGCACTCTAGTGTCCAATCATCTTTTACCTTCGAGTCACGAACGACAAAAACTCTCCAATCTAACTCTTCAGGTTCAAGAAGATTGAACAAGGGCAGTTGTTGTACCCCAAAATTTTCCCTCTCATTTATCAAGATTTTCCTCACAAGACTTCTTGGACTCAAGACAAGATTAGGGTTTGGTCAGCTCAAGACATCACCTTGCACTGAGAGCCTGAAATTGGGGTTTGAGTTTGCACAAGGATTTTTGGACCATCAATGCTTCATTTGACTTTCATACATCATGTTGGACCTCTAATATTGCTCATACCAAGTTTCAAGCCTTGAACCACATTTTTGACCAGTCAATTGGATAATTGACCTAAAAATCAACTGTATTGGGGAAAAAGTCAACCATGGCCAATTTACAGTCAAACTTCATATTTTTTGATCCTCAAAAACATTTTAGACTCATATGCACCATTTGATCAAGTTTGGATCACAACTCCTCAAGAAATTTGATCAGATCATCAAAAGGGCAAAATGGTCAAAATTAGGGTTTTGATTGAGAAAGGGCAATTTCTGATTTTTAACCTAGCCAATAACCAATTGGGTTCAAACATGATTTCAAGGACTCAATGGCATCATCTTGACCTAATCACATGGTTCAAAAGATCTCAAGTACATAGGATTGACAAATGAATTTTGCAGTCAACTGATCAAAAGTCAATTGTGCACTGAAAAGTCAAACTTTGACTTTTTGGTCAAAATCAAGTGCCAAAGGTCATAATTCATCAAGATATGTCAAAATGTGAAACTTGTTGACCAAGAAACCTAAAATTTCAAATTAGGGTTTTAATTTGAAAAATTTTCATAACTTAGAATTTTTCTAAGTATGGAAAATTTCTTATTTTTCCTAACTTTTCACCACTTTTTCACCATGATGCAATTTGATTCAAAGAAAACTTCCAACATGAAAGTTGTAGTACTCCATGAAATCTACAACTTTACTTCACAAAGTTTCCCAAAATATGCTTGGATCTCAAGTTATGATTTGTGAATAGGGGTCCATGAACTAAATGACTTGGTGAAAATTTGCCCTAATTTAGGCAGGTTTTTGACCCAACTTCATGGACATTTTTCTCCTAGTTCCAAGAGGTATCTCAAAATTAATTTCAAATATGGATTATAGAGAATATTGCAAGCTTTCCAAAATGTCCCAGAACTCTCCAAGATCATTTATGGTTAGGGAGAATCGAAGAAGAGAAATTGGCATTTTGTCAATTTTGTTCAAGCCATTTTCACAATGCATCAAGTTGCAAATATGATCAAGCATGCTTGTACCTTGCATTACAGGTCCTAAACTCCTTCTACACTCCATAATTAAATTCTAACTCAAAGGATAAAGGCTTTGTTTTCACTTTTGGAGCTTTGTACATGAAATAAATCCATAAATGGCATAAAGGGCACATTGCCATTTTCATAAAGCAAGCTTTTGCAAACTTTATCAGCCTTGAGACTTGGACTTGTTCCTTTTGTGCAAGAATTTTTCACAGATATCAAGCAACTTGTACCAACTCTCTGCAGCTAGCAAGCAAGCCAGTACAAGCATATTGGCATAAGTCTTGTCACTTTTCTTCAAATGCAAGAAAGTTGGCCAAAGAAGTCAGAACTTGTACAACAGGAAAAGGGTGGACTTTGTATCACTCTATACATATTGACAAACATATCTCAAGCCAAGACACGAATGCTTATGATCTGAAACACTCCAAAACTAAAAAACTCCATTTTTCTGCCCAAACTGCCAGTTTCTGCAAAACTCTAGCCATTTCATTTTTGGCTCGTGCATTTCTTGTTTCAACACTTCAAATACCTTTCATACATCATATCAAAGCTATCCAAGCATTCATCTTGCAACTGTGAGCTCTGTTTCAGACATCACCATTTTCAAACTTGGAGGTTGCAGATTGACTCGTGCAGGAATTTTTGGCCATCCACAAAGCCCCATAAGCATTGGAATAGCTTGAAGGAACTTCAAGGAAGCTCACACGATCCTCAGGCCTCACTCAAATTCCCCACATTGCCATATCCAAATCCAGCTGAAGGAGGTATTTTTCAAAACTTTATCTCTCTATTTAGGCATCCTCAAGCCACGATTTGTGAAGCAAAAATGTATTCCTTAACTTGATGAAGTTGTACATATGCATATTTGTCATTTATTTTAACTGAGCTAAGAGAATTTGAAACTTGAAGTTGCTGAAATAATTAGGTCAGGAATTAGGGGTTGCAAAATTCTCTCTGACCTTTGAGAGTTAGGTCACAAAATGGATATGGTTGGAATCGTGATAAAAAATGCCACATGTTTTATGTTGTAAGTTTTTGCTTTTGTGCATGTATGTGAGAATTGCAGGTTTGAAAAAAACGCGCGCAGAAGGATGAAGCTGGAGGACAGGGATGATTGTCCTGGGCCTGGCGCGCCTTGGGCTTGTTGCTTTTGATCTTCACACCCCCTGACTTGATATTTGCACCCCCTTTGCATATTTGTTTTATTTTTCATATTTCTTTTTATCTTTTTATATTTATTGTTTTTATTTATTTTTCCGAGTCATAAAAATAATGAAAAATATTTTCTTTATTTTTTGCATTTTTATTTTATTTTATATTATTTTTTGGCATAAAAAATAGTCTTATTAAATAGAACTTTATTTTCTTAAAATTTTTGTAAATACATTTAATAAATACTTAATATTTTTATTTTATTATTTTACACATAAAATAATATTTTCATACATATTTTAATTTTTAATATTTGTTAATAATATTATTTATTATTTCTTGTACAAAAATGGACTAAATAAAATAAATATAGACATATATTTTCTTTTAATCAAAAACTAGGGTTTCACCCCTTTCAAAAATAATAACATTATTTTTTCCTTATTTTCTAGGGTTAATTAATTTATTTTCTCATACATTAATCAAATACAAAACATTTTTCACATAAATACATCTTATTGTATTTTTAATATTTGTATATTTATTTAATTTGTACTTAATTCAATTGGGTTGTAATAGTTATTTTAGGGTTTATCTTGTGCAAATATCCCCATTCAAAAACTTGTATCCCCCCTCCCATAATAATTGTTGTAATAGTTTAGTTTACTTTACACAATTTATCGCATTATATATTTGTGTAGTAAACTAGGGTTTTGTATGATAAGACCAAAAACAAACAAATAGAATGACCTAATCCAAGACAATCAAAATGCATATAAAATGACACACATTGCACACAAGCACCCTTAGGGTTTCACCCACTTGGTTGCCTAAACAAAAATGGCCATGGTATGCATGCTAAGTATCTTGGCAAAATAAAACAAAACAAAAGATCATAGTCCCTCGATGACTCTATCAAAAGGTTGCCTAAAACAAAATGATCTTGGTCCCTCAAAATGCTAAAGATACTTGGAAACATTTCTATCATGGTCATATGATGACCCACGCCTGTCCCGTTTAACATCCAAAGATAGGGTTGTTTACCAAAGCAATGGTAAATCAACAATGTCAAAGGAATAAAAATGCATAGGAAAGACATTTGAGTAGTGTAGATAGTTCTAAGTTACTTGCTCTCTTCCAAACAATCCTTACTATTTTCAAAAACACACACACATTTTCAAAACATTTCCAAACAACTTTCAAAATATTGAAACATTTTTCAAAAGACAAACATCTTTGTATACATTCTCACGAACAGGAATCATTACAAATATTTCCTAAACGAATGGCCTCTTTTAAAAATACTTTCAAAACTACACAAAGCACCATTTCAAACAATTTCAAAAGCAAAACAAGTGATCTAAACAAGTAACTAAGAGCCCATGGAAAACCATGGATGAAAAGGGTGCTAGCACCTTCCCTTTTCATAATCTACCCCCCGAACTCAAGAAAACATCTCAAAGGTCTTTTCTGTGCTTTTTTACCTTTCCTTTTGGATAAAATAAAAGTCGGTGGTGACTCTTGCTAAGCCGCGACATTTGCGACGAAACGCAAAACCTCAAGTCAGTTCTCCCACCGTATCACACTAAGTTAAGAATGTAAAAAGTGTAAGAGTCCATAAGATGAATAAAGCATTAATAGAAGTATGAAAAATGTATAAGTATACAAGAAAATTACAAATTCTGCAATGTTGTCCCTTGTGCCTCCATGAGAATCGCCCATTGTGAGAAGAGCCATTGTTGAAATTGTCTGAGATTATGAAAGAGTTTGAAATTGTATGAGATTATGAAAGAGTTTCTAGCAGAGAGTGAGACGATTTTGGATGCAATAGAAGTATGTGAGGCTCTGTATTTATAGGCAAAATTTTATCACAGAGTAAGTGAGGTGGTTGGTGGGTGCATGCATGCATGATAAGTGTCACTCTTGCAGTGTATGTGCAGACTATGTGGCAGCTTTGGGAAAGGCATCTCTGCATGCATATACTATGATTGGACATGTAGGGAGGCGCCATTGGACTTGGAGAATGAGTATAAAAATGTAAGGTGTCACCATCCCTGTTGGCGAATTAGAGGTGGCATGGATTGCAGTGTAGGTGCAGGCTATGTGGCAGCCTTGAGGAAGACATCTCTGCATGCATGTAATACGATTGGACGTGTAGGGAGGTGCCCTTGGACTTGGTGAATGAGTACAAAAATGTAAGGTGTCGCCATCCCTGTTGGTGAATTAGAGGTGGCATGGGTTGCAGTGTAGGTGCAGGCTAGGTGGCAGCCTTGGGGAAGGTATCTCTGCATGCATGTAATACTATTGGACGTGTAGGGAGGCGCCATTGGACTTGGAGAATGAGTACAAAAATGTAAGGTGTCTCCATCCCTGTTGGAGAATTAGAGGTGGCATGGGTTGCAGTGTAGGTGCAGGTTAGGTGGCAGCCTTAGGGAAGGCATCTCTGCATGCATGTAATACGATTGGACGTGTAGGGAGGCGCCATTGGACTGTGTGAATGAATACAAAAATGTAAGGTGTCACCATCCCTGTTGGCAAATTATAGGTGGCATGGGTTGCAGTGTAGGTGCAGGCTATGTGGCAGCTTTGGGGAAGGCATCTCTGCATGCATGTAATACGATTGAACGTGTAGGGAGGCGCCATTGGACTTGATGAATGAGTACAAAAATGTAAGGTGTCACCATCCCTGTTGGCGAATTAGAGGTGGCATGGTTTACAGTGTAGGTGTAGGCTAGGTGGCAGCCTTGGGGAAGGCATCTCTGCATGTATGTAATGCGATTGGACATGTAGGGAGGCGAATTAGAGGTTGCTTTTTGTTGTTTTATTCAAATTTAGTACAACCTATTTAATCCTACATTTATCAAAACACTTCCACACTTAATCACTCAAACACTAGAACATTCAAAAATTCAAACAATTAACTCAAAGACTCAAACAATCAAACACTTAAACCTTCAAACCTTCAAACAGTCATACACAATGGCCTCTGCACCCCAATATGTGATAAGTGCATATTTCAACGGTGATACATACATTTGTCCCACTCCGGGTTTCTGTTTAGAGACACTGAGAACATCCTATTTTGTTTAAACAGGAAAGCCAATTTCTTGTATTTCAAAAAACGATTGGAGGCCAAACTTGGACGAGGTCCTGTGACACAAATCTTTTATCAGAATCCAGTTTTTTTTGGTAACAACCAAATAATATTTTATAAGGTTTAGGTTCAAGATGAAGAGGACCTTCAGAATATGTTTTCCAGTCATGAGTATTCTGGGTATGACTCTATTGAGTTGTACATTATGCTGCGAGAGCCTCAACTGTCACAAGAGGTTGATCCTCTAGAGACCGAACAAGCAGAAGTAGATGTCGTTGACGAAGAAGAAGAAGATGACGAGTTAGAGTTTTATGACATGGTCAACGATGATTCCGAAGACAATGGGATACCTGGTATACATTCAAACGAGATATACACACCACCTCCGCACATGACAAACTTCAACACGGGCAGAGATGAACCATCATCTGATTTATTTTTCAATCCGTATATGCAGTCAGATGAAAACTTAAAAGAGAAAGACAAATTTCCTAATAGAGAAGAATGTATCTGAGCCATAAAAAATTTCACATGCTCAACTCGGTCGATTTTAAGGTAGATCGTGTAAATCCAGAAAGGTACAAGATCAAGTGTATCCACCCAGATTGTATGTTCAAGCTCACTGCATCATACAAATTAATAGGTGATTATTGGGTCATAGGTTCTATGTCCACCCACACGTGTGTCAGTTCTACTCAATCACAGGATCATCGGAAACTAAATTATGATCTCATATGTCAAGAAATCCTACCCCTCGTCAGCAACGATCCATCATTGGAGGTGAAAACCATAATTTCTCACATCACTATGGTATTTAACTATACTATATCATACCGAAAGGCGTGGTTAGCAAAGACCAAGGCGATTGAAAAGGTATATTGAAACTGGGAGGAGTCATACAAAGAACTTCCTCGCTACCTGAATGCACTTCAGACTTATTCTTCGGGTACTGTTTACATTTTGAAAACACTG
This sequence comes from Vicia faba, assembly GCA_948472305.1. Lineage (NCBI taxonomy): Eukaryota > Viridiplantae > Streptophyta > Magnoliopsida > Fabales > Fabaceae > Vicia > Vicia faba. The sequence continues at coordinate 910,783,875 of OX451736.1, read as the reverse complement.
CCAGCGTACGCCCCAGATGGTAGTCAACTCACCAGAAATGGAATATTCAGCCGAGTGTTCTGGGCTTTTCAACCTTGCATCACAGGGTTTGTGTCATGCAAACCAATTATTCAAATTGATGGGACTTGGTTGTATGGGAAATGCAAAGGCACGCTACTGATGGAAGTTACACAAGATGGCAACAACAACATTTTCCCAATTGCCTTTGCCCTAGTCGAGGGAGAGACTGGTGGTTTTTGGAGCTTCTTTCTCAAGAATCTCCGAACACACGTGGCTCCTCAACCAGATCTTTGTTTCATCTCTGATAGACATGCATCTATTGAAAGTGCATACAACAATCCTGCAAACGGTTGGCATGATCCTCCTTTTACGCATGTCTATTGCATTAGACATATCGTCCAAAATTTCACGAGGGAGATAAAAGACAAAGATCTTAGGAAAGCAGTTATGAATCCAGCATATGCATTTACATAACCTACATTCAAATATTATCGTAACGAGATCCGATTGTCATTCGAACGCCGGTAGGTGGATCGATAATATTTTGGTAGAAAAATGGACTAGGTCATACGACAATGGACAGCGATGGGGCCACATGACAACAAATCTAATTGAATCCATGAACAGGGTATTCAAAGGCATATGAAACCTCCCAGTAACTTCTTTGGTTAAATCAACATATTTTAGGATGGCTTCGTTGTTTTCCAAAAGAGGTGAAATATGTGATGTTGTGTTGCAATCTGGACAAATATGGAGTGAAAGTTGCATGAAGTATATTAAAGAAGAAAGTTCCAAAGCCAACACCCATCTGGTTATACGGTTCGACCGATACAACCATAACTTCATTGTCAAAGAGACTATCGACCACAACGAGGGGCTGCCAAGACAAGAGTATAGGGTTATACTACCTTCTCGTTGGTGAGATTGTGGAAGGTTTCAAGCCTTTCGTATGCCTTGCTCTCATGTCATTGCCGCGTGTGCCTATACTCATCAAGACGTATTATAACTTCTGTCTCCCATTTACAAATCTGAAACCTTGCTCAACGTATACAACAACAACTTCCTTTTGGTAACAAAACCTGATTTTTGGCCTGCATACAACAGCGAAATAGTATGACACTGTTGTACCCCAAAATTTTCCCTCCCATATTCCTCAAGAGTGGTCAATAATGATCTTCAAATTGTTCAAAATTGCTCAAGAGGTTGCACAGTCAAACCATCTCCTAAGACAACTGAAATTAGGGTTTTGTTTCTTCCAAGGAATTTGAGTTTTTCAATAGGTCAATAAAGTCTCATATGCCTATATACATTCTCAAGCACCTACATGCCAAGTTTCGAGACTCACAATGCCAATTTGCACAGTCAAAAGCTCCATTTGATCCACAGTCAACTACAGGGGCAAAATGGTCATTTTGCAGTCAAAAGTCAGAATTTTTGGTCAACATCTTATTTTGAGTTCACAATCATCATTTGATCAAGTCTTGATCATGATTCCACAAGCATGGCTCAAAAATCATCAAGATGCAAAAAGTTACTATTTTTGGACAGCAGAAAAGTCAATTGTATCTTGACCAGGGCATAACTTTTTCATGGTTCATCAGAAAAATCCCATACAATGCTCATTTTGAAGGGGATAACATTTCATACAATCCATCTTCACATTCCAAGTCCAAGAAATGCTCTCACAAAAAGTTATCAATTTCTACATTATAGGTCAAATTCAAAAGTCAACAAAAATGCACTTTGAGTCAAAGGACATAACTTGAGATTGGTAAATCCAAATGACATGGGACCAAAGGAATTGGTTAGAGGACTTCAAGACCTTTCCAAAATGTCCAAGAACATATTCATATGATCAAAATTGACCAAGATATGCATTGGAGAAGTTGGAAAATGTTTGTGAATTTGCAAAAGTCAACTTTGCTCAAAACACCTTATTTTTGCTAATGGGCCTCAAATTTCTTCTTGAAACTTTATCCATGGCCTATGCACGACCCATCAAGCTTAATTGAATTTATTTTCTTATTTTTATTAATTAATTGGATTTTTAATCAATATTAATTCATTTAATTAATTTAAATTGTAGGAAAATACAAAGATTTGATTTTTCAATCTTTTTGTGAAGCAAATGTGGTCAAGATATATTGGCAATTTCGTGTACAAATCAAAGATATCAGAATCTCCAAAATTGGCAACTTTCTTCAATCATGAAAATGCAAAAAGATTTGATTTTCAATCAAATATTCAATCATCATTCAAATGGATTTTTGTGCAAGATTCTGACCTAATTCCATTCCTCTATAAATATGCAAGCTAACCCTGATCATGTACACGTGAAAAAAGCTGCAGACAAAGCCATAGCAATATTGAAAAATTCCAAGAAAATTGCAAAACTGTTTTCTATATTCCAGGCTAATTCAAGGACTTTGGTTGACTCTAATACCTTGCAGGAGTTCCCAGGAACGTGTAGCAATCAAAACCAGGCCTTAAAGCTACAAGAATCGCCCTAAACAGTTTGACGGTTTGCCACTTTTTTTCATAATCGTAACTCATGATTCATAAGCATTTAACATGATTTCTTGATCGTTTTGTGTTGCTAGGGATTGTACAAAGCTAATGGTGTAGTTTAATTGCATTGAAACGCTATAAATCAAAAGTTGCCATGGATGAATTCTAGGGTTCTTATGCTGTGAATTTAGGGCTTTGCAATCCAAGAAAAATTAGAACCCTTAAGACCCATGGTTGGAATCGTTGAACCTGGACGAACATGATGCAACCATCGCGAAACATTTATATAAACTACAGAGCTATTCGCTATTTTTCATCGTTGCATATTGTGGGGGTTAAAAACCCCCCGCTATTTAATGTTATAATTGCAGGTACAAGGAAGAAGACGAGGACGTGTTGATACGTGGTTGGTTCGTTTGAAAAGGCGCGCGTGTTTTTTTGTTTTTACAGCATATGAATTGATTTATACATATTATATTTGCTTGTTATTATATTATCAGATGCGCGTTCTAGTTCAATTGGCAAAGGCGTGGGAGCATTAACCATTGGGACCTGGGTTCGAATCCCAGGTCCCCCAAAATACTTGTTTCTATTTTTTCTTCACATAATCATATGCAGCTTTCCAGGATATGTCCTACCATGCGCTTCAAATATCCAAGTGCCATGTGTCTAAGACTCAAATCCAATGGTCCAAAGCTGGATGACCATCATACTCCCAGTCAACCAGGCGCATGGAGGAGTCATAAAGTCAAACGGGCTTGAGAGATTAATGGGCCAGGAATTTCTAAAATACCTCCTAATTGGGCCAGCACCCCCCCTTGGTTTATTCTTCTTTTAATTCTTTTTCTTTATTTAATTATTTTACTAATTATTATTATTATTATTATTTAATTCACATAATTAATTATTTTCATAATAAATTCAGAAAACTAAAATATTTTTATTTATTAATTTCACCCTTAGTTTATTATTTTTGTAAATAAATGCATAATTAATCTATTTAGTTAATTAGGGTTAATTTTAAGTTTTTCTCAATAATTTAAAATCAACATAGAATTAGGATTTTTTTGACAATTTTAAATTCTTTTATTTTATTTTCATTAAAACATAAAAAACTAAAAAAATACTTTTTTTCTTTTAATTAATTAATTAAGTTTTAGGATTAATTTAATTAAATGCAAAAAAGGACAAAAAACTCATTCTTTCTCAAAAAAGGGTCAAAACCCTAAGGACCACTCCGATTCAATTCTTATTCGCGCATATTATTTTTTGATCATATTTATGTAATTGCTCCGAAGATGTAATAGCGTAATTAGGACTTTTTTATCGTTTTCTTTAATTTCCCGCATTTACTTTTTCAAAGGGTTTGTTTTTAGCGATGTAAATACCCGACGCCTTGTAATAGCGTAGCTTTACTTTCCGCAATTTACTTTCCGCAATATTTAACTGTTAGATGTATGTTAACTAGGCTATGCATGACAAGACTTATCTGAAAATTAAAATCAAAACGTAGCTCACCATAACATGTGCAAAGATAACATTAATTGAATCCTGACACACTCGCACATGCCACTCCTAGGATACGCCTCACTTGGTTGCCTTGACGTGGTCATTGAGTATAGGGTGTTTTAGAGGTCGCCCTCTTGTCTAAAGATCAAGTTGCCTCGAAACGATTGCCTCGGATAAAAAAAGATCTAAGACATTAGGGTTATCGCTAAGGCGTCCTACCATTGCTTTAGTGACCACATGTCCCCTATAATCGAATTGACCCGAAACTCCAACGATAGTGCTACCTACTTCTCAATAGTGGGATAGTAATGTCTAAAGGACATTTACACAGATTAATTTCTTTTGAGTAGGTAGAGGTTCTCAGATACTTGCTCTTTTAAAACAAAAAAAAAAACTTTTCGCACCTACACTTTTTCTGACAAAAGTTTTCAAACAAACACTTCATACACTCTTGAGGACAGATACAAGAGTTAAAACGAAGTTTTCAAACAAACTTTTTTCAAAACCCACAAACACAAGAAAAGCAAACATTTTTGAAAACATAGTGAGTAAGTACCTAAGAGCCCGTGGATAACCACAGATATAAAGGGTGCTAACACCTTCCCTTTCTATAATCTACCTCCCGAACCGAGAAACATCTCGAAAAGGAATTTTGCTGTGCTTTTGTCCTTTCCTTGTTGGAGAACATAAAAGACGGTGGCGACTCTTGCTTACCACGACATTTCACGAACCAGCATTCCAAAATAGTCAGTTCTATTTCCACAGATCACAGACACAATGACCAAATGCGAAGGAATAAAAAGGGCCGTCCTAAAAGTAAGCGCATCACAACTGAAATCGACTCCCTTGACAAGCTGGAAAGAAAGTGTGGTTTAGGTCGTCAGGTCGGACACAATCGCAAAAATTGTCTGACTCGGGCTACTAGCTCAACCACATAAAAAGTATATTACAAAACATCTTTACTTTTTTAAGTTGTAAACATTACAGTTTTTCATTAACAACATTTGTTACAATAAACCTTGCACGAACAATAAATAAAACACGATAAATTGTCTACGAAATTACAACCGTTAAAACAATTTCATCTGACTCATGCATCATCAACATTACGTCGATGTCTGTTTTGACTTCCTCCAACCAAAAATTAGGTCTTCCTGTCACAAGTGAGGTGGCTGTTCTTATTCCCTGGATCCTTCTAATTTGTTCCCCATCCTCGATGTCTCCCTCTAGCCATCGCATTAACTCCCTCTTCAGACACTCCATGGAATGAATTTGCCAGAATTTCATTTTCATCGAAGGTTTTGTTGCCGAGAAAATAACCTAACCATCTCTGGTAAAAATCATGGGCGATGTCATGACGCAAATAACAGAGAAAAAAAGTAAGAGGACAGTGCGAGAAAGTGTGAAGAATTACGGACAAACAGACAAATTACTTATAAAAAATGCATTTTGCCCTAGGAGTCAAGTGAGATGGCGTCTCCCTTCACTTTTAAAGTGCATGCGCCGTCTCACTTGGCTAAAATAGAGTGCATGCGCCAAGTGAGATGGCGCCTAGGGCAAAAACCTAGTGCATGCGCCAACTGGGTTGGCTCCTCCCTTATGGGGTTTTCTGAAACATGATTATTTGCGTAATTTTCTCCAAAACATGGTTATTTACAAAAAAAAATTTAATACCTAATTATTATAAAAAAAAATTCATAAACTAACATAAAGAATATATATATTAAGCAGTGAAAAATCTTATGAAACAAATAAACATCCATAATATATTATTCATAATATTTTTAAATATTTATCAAAAATACGTCTCGTTAATAGAGTGGGTCCAACCAATCGAAAGTCTTGTTTTAATTTAAAAAATATATTTTAAACATGACAACTTATATGAAATTTTAAAAAATTCTATATAAAATCATATATTTGATGTTAGAGTATTATAATGGTTATAATACTAAAAAATAATTAGCTTTATTTTAATTTATTCTTAGTTATAAAAAGCAAATAAATGTGTTTCTTCTAAAACTAATCATTCAATATTTTTTACGACTGAGATCATAGAAAACTCTATTTTTAATTTAAAATAAGTATTTTAATATTTTCAAAATGATTAATTCAACATACTCTATAATCATTTAAAATTAATAAATACAATTAACAGATAATTAACAATTGATAAATAAAACCACAAATTAAAAAAATAACAATTGTAAAATAAGATAAATTAATAATTTAAAAAAATAGATCATAAATTTTTTTCTTGATTTTATATTTTCTCTTTATTTTAAAATTGATTTCTCTAATTTATTCACCTCTCATAGGTTTCACAAAATTTCCTTTTATTTTAATTTAATTAAATATCATTAAAAAACAAATAAAAAAAATATATTGTAACAAGAATCAAACGGACGACCCTAGTATGACACATTAATAGAAGAGATCAACAATTCTACCGTTCAACTATCTAATTTATTTATAAAAACTTACATCCATTATTTATATAATATTAATTTAAATACATATTTTTGTTTATCTTTTTAAAGATGTGGCCCTCTAAATTTAGAGGCTCTGTGCTAAGGCTCTTGTTGAACTTGCACATGATCGAATGAATCTGTTCGTTAAATTCTTACTTGAAAAGAAAATCTAGTGAAAAAATTTTTACTTGAGAAAAAAATTTAGTGGAGAAAATTTTAGTGAAGAGAAAAGAGTACAATATCCTTTGAGAGAGAACTACCTCGTTAAAAATCTTACCAGAAAAATCCAATAGAACAAAATTATGGTGAAGAGAAAAAGAATGCACAACATATTTATTTCTCCCTCTCATACATATAATTTTTATATGTGAGATCAATGTTCTTTATAGTGATTGCTTAAAAGTTCTTCTTAGAAGTGACTTTATGTAGTGTTGATAGTTATGTTTGATTTGATGAAGTTGTTGCAATGAGTTATTTTATAGATCTTCATGAAATGGTTGTACACAAGTAAACATGTAACATATTTGTGTTTTACCATTATAAGAATCTGGTAAATAACCTGCAACTTGACGTGTGAAGCTTGTCATCCATATGAGTGACCTACATCGTTAATTTCAAACTCGAGAAAACCCCCCTCCTTTGGAACATCATCGTTAGGGGTATCTCATGAGTACATCCTGTTTCTATCTAAATTAACCATAACCCTTATTTCATTTTGGCAGCTAAATGACGGGACTTTCTTGACACATAAGAGTATAAGACTCTCCATAATGGTATATCATCCCCATTGCAATGAAGGAACCCAATCCACCCTAGACCTTCCTACAACAGAGGGTATGTTTTCTTCATTCAAGATCAGCCCGACATGCTCAACGATGGGGGTTGAAATTTTGTTCCTCAAGAGACAGATGTTAGACACGATGTCTGAGACAATGTGTACAATCAAGATATGAGAATTTAACTTAAACAAGATGATATAATAGAAAAGCAATAAAGAACGCACTAATTTTTATCCTAGTTCAATGCAAACTACACCTACATTTAAAAGGCATCCAACTCAAGAAAAGAAATCTATTAATCTATAAACAAGACCCTTGTTCAATTCCACTCTTATTTATTATACCCTAGTGTCTTTCTATTTAAGACTCCCCCTAAGTATTAGAACCCTCTCTCACTTTCTCTCAATCACTAACCCTAGTGATCAACATCAATAAACAGAATAATGAATTTTGAATTACAACTCTACTAAATAAGCCAACTACTATGCCTTATGATATGATTGTAGACGCAAGAGTGGTGTACAAGAAACACAAACAAAAGACTCAAATAAACCCTAACACAAAGATATTCAATCCTAGTGCACACACTTTCAAACGTGAGGAATGAGACCCTAAATAACAATGAAATTTCTGGGTTTTCTCCTTTTGATGTCAATTGTGATCTCATCCAAAATTATAGAAGATTAAGTTGGAATTGAATTTTTCCACAAAGCCTCTAGGAAAATATATGATTTGTTTTTAATTCAAATTTAAATCTAAATTTAAATTGATTTTTTTCTTTAACCAAACAGTCAAACAAATCACAATCACTAATTGCTTAAAGATAGCAACAAATATGATTGAAATCCAATCAGAAATTTTTCTCCAAACTGCAACAAACTTGTCCTACTATTAAGGGCCAGATGTTGCACACATGTTGGAACATCGTGTCCCACATGTGTCCCTTCTTAACCAAAACATCTTGTATACTTCATGTTGTCTTGCAGGATGGAGTCAATACAAAAAGAACAACAATACCCCCCTTTTGTCAAACTTTGGATAAACAACTCTTTCAAAACCTTACAAGATGTTCAAAGGGCAGATATTTAAAACATAACACAACTGAGCATCATAAACTTCCAATACTTAAAACAACCAGAGCAAGCATCAACACAAATCAGAGTAACACACATTTGTAACAGAAATCCGTAACACAGGTCAGAAATCTCAATTGGTTGCTACACATCAATAAATCAGTTATACAACGATGCTTCCAAAAATAGCCAATTCATGCAATCACTCATGATCAATCACTCATACATGCACACACAGTGAGTAGTCACAATCAACAGTCAGAATATACTACTAATACGCAAGAAGATCAACATACACATACATGTAAGGTTGAGGGACATATTCCAAGCCATATGCTTTATCATGTGTTCACATAAATTAAGAATAGTTAGTACAAATCACATCAGCTAGTTAGTACTAAGCAAAGTTTATCTGCAGCATATCAGAAGAACTTAAAACTTATACACCACACATCAGTAGTTATTAGTCACATCACCTCACTACTAACCATTAACCATACATCAGTAGTTAGTAGTCACACCACTCCACTACACACCATTAATCCCCCTTTTTGCCACAATTTAGCAAAGCTTATAGTTAGCACAATCAGTCAGCACAATAAGTCATAAGTAGACAAACATCAATAATCAGGAGGACATATGTTGAACATAATTCCGTAACATCTGGACATTGTTACTGGCAATATAACCACAAGGTTATCAAGTCACTATCGATCAAAAACAAAATTTCTCCTTGCTTGTAACGATGGGCTAGAAAAAAGGCAACTTTGTAATTTGCCTCATTTCACGTGAACCATAGACCACCGGAGAAAGATAATTACTTGTTATCATTGCATGCCTCCCTTGCATTAACTGCTATAGACTTTCACATATGAAAATACCAAGATCACCCCTTAGTTTTTCAAAATGGTTTGCATACAAGGCTTTAATGAATATGGATGTCAACTATTTTTCAGTTGTTATATGCTCAATATTCATAACTTTATCTTCCAAAAGTTCCAGATGAAAAATTATGAATGTTAATGTGCTCAGTTCTACTGTGTTGAAAAAGATTCTTTGAAATATTTATAGCACTCAATTTTTTGCAGAACAATGTCATAACATCTTGTTCAATATTGTACTCCTTCAATATTTATTTCATCTAGAGCAATTGTGTGCAATTGCTCCCTGCAACAGTGTATTCAACTTCAACAATAGATAATGAGACATAATTTTGATTTTTCCTGAACCAAGATATTAGATTGTTCCAAAGAAGCATCCACTAGATGCAACTTTTCTATCATCATCACTTCCCGCATAATCATCATAATAATATCCTATTGTCTCAACGCAAAAAATACTCGAGTGCGCCGCACACTCAAAATACAACAGATTCGCCACTGAACTTTATTTATTCCAAAGTAATAGGAAAATATCGATAAAATCCACAAAATAAAATAAAATGGTCATCTCAACCAAATTAGGGTCCAGTAGTCGGTAACGCGAGGGAAATGTATTAGTACCACTCACATGTGGTGTACTCAACGAGTCCCATTTAGTTAGTTTTGCGAATGAGTGTTACCCTATGATTACTTGCGGTATTCTACTTATTACACAAGGAGAAAGAAATATTTTTTGGGTTTTTTATTATTGTGCTCGCCAAAATTTTAAAATTTCGTGTCTATGTATTCTCATGGTGCAATGAGAAAATCAGAGCTTCGTAGTTAAAGGTAGAAAACTATGAGTGTGTTTATTGGTGTAAATACTCGTGCTTGGGCGAAAAAGGTTTGAAAAAGGACTCACACTTGGATGAGAAGTAAAAATATACTCTCTGTTGGGTGAAATATAATTTAATAAAAAAGACTCGCACTTGGGAGACAGATGAAAAAGACTCGCACTTGGGTGAAAGATGAAAAAGACTCGCACTTGGGCGAACAATTGTTTTTTTTGTTTTTATAAAATAGGGCCTGATGAGACATTGAATATCACTCATGCGTATCTCCTGGTGCGATAGAAAACTCAAGGCTACATAGTTCTTGGATGAAAACTATGCTAGGCGATTCATTGTGAAATCGGGTTAATATGCACTTGGGCGTAAAAAGACTCATTGATAAAAAGATTGGCACTTGGACGATAAAAGGCTTCGTACTTGGGAATAAAAAGAAAAGACTCACACTTGGGTGAAAGGAACAAAATTTGATGAGTTGAGTTGCTTTTAGAGGATATAAGTGCCAAATGTCCAAGCTATACGACTTGTATTCAAACACTTAGGAAAAGGCAGGACATACGTCCAACTTCTCTGTTTAATCCATTTATTGAAAAAGATATTGAAACTTGGTTGATTAATTTAGAAAAGACTTGGCGTTGACCAAGGATTTATTTGTTCTTTAATTTTATTGTCAAAAATACTTTGACGATCCTAATATTTATTTACAAAAATGGTGAATGATCAGTGAAATATTTATTGAGAAACGCCACTTGATGTTGATCAAGTGGTCTTGAATTATTTTGAAAAAATACTTATTTTTTGATTTTTTATAATTTTATTAACGATTCTAACTAAAGATCAAAATAATAGTGAAATATTAAATTGCAAATGCAACATGAAAGCAAATTAAACAATAAAAAAGCAATTAAAATAAATCAAAATAAGCAAATAAAAAAAGAAGATAAAAAGAAACAAAGGGAGTGCAAAGACTAGAGGAGGGTGTGTTTAAATAATACTTGGGACATGAGTGCAAGGCCGACTATACTTTGCTTATGTTGGGCGTGGTAGTATGTGTGATACAGTGGCAGAACCGACTGTTTAATACTGGTTTGCATTTTGCGTTTTGTGTTTGCAAAATGTCGCGGTAAGCAAGAGTCATCACCGACTTTTATTTCATCCAATCATGGAAAAGTAAAAAGAACAGAAAAAAACATTTTTTTCGAGATGTTCTGAGTACGGGGGGTAGATTATAGAAAGGGAAGGTGTTAGCACCCTTTCTATCCAAGGTGTTAGCACCCATTTTTTTTAAAATTGCTTGTGTGTGTTTGTCTTGAAAATGTTTACTTCGTGATAACCCTTGTATCAGTCCTCAAGGATGTGACGAAGTTATTTTGAAAACTGTTTTTGAAAGGTGTTTGTGTGAAAAGATTTGTTTTGAGCAAGTACCTACTAGCATCTCCCTACTCGAGAAAAGATTGTTTTTATTCTATTTCCTTTAGACAACACTATCCCACTATTGAGGAGTAGGTAGCACCGTCGTTGGAGTTTGTAAGGGACATTCAAAAGGGACGAATACAATCACTAAAGCAATAGTTAGAAAACTTTAGTAGTAACCCTAGAGTCTTAAGATCTTTTCGAGGCGACGTTTCCGAGGCAACACTTCCGAGGCAACATTTCTGAGGCAACATTCGAATGGGACGATTTGGTCTCTTTAGACTGGGGGGCCACTACTAAAATCTCCTATGCTTAATGATTGTGTACCGAAGGCAACCGAAGTGAGGTAAACCCTAGGAGTGAACATGTGTGAGTGATTTGTTTCACTTATTTTAATCTTTGCACATTAGGGTTTTCTAACTGTTTTAATATTTCATGCATTCTTGCCATACAATCCTATTAGCCATACATCTAGACAATTAATAATTTGCTGAAAGTAAAAGTGGAAAGAAACCTAGCTATTACATGGCTTTGACAGTTACACAATTGCCTTGACGTGAAATAAAAAATGCGGAATTTAAAATCCTAATTAAAACTATTACAACGTTGAAACAGTTATAAAATAATGGCAAAAATAATAACAAGCGCGCGACAAATTAAATACGGGAGAAATTAGGGTTTTGACCCTTGACTGAATCTAATTGCGATTGATTAAAGAAAAAATCATTTTGTCATTTTTTTGTTATTTAAGAAAATAAGAAATAATAAAAAAGGAACCTAATTACTAATTAACTTAAGTTAAGAAAAATAAGTAAATCACCTATTTTTGTGTTTTTTGGTTTGAAGAAAAGAAAAGAATTAAATTAAAAAATTAAACCTAATTTTCTAATTGATTTTAATTATAAAAAAACAAGTTAAGTTCCCCTAAATTAAATAAGCTAATTAATTTAATTAAACTTGATAAAAAAAACCTAATCCTAATTTTCATGACTTTTTGATTTTTATGACTTTATAAAAAAAAACTGATTTTAAAAGTAAAATGAATAAAGAGTTAAGAATAAAGAAAATAAAATGATAAAAAGGGAAAAAATTGAGAAATGGGCCTGTGTTGTTAGGGATTTTGGGGGTGTAGAACTGAAAATCTGTGGCCCATTAAGCTCCAGGCCTGGTCAGGGCTATATCTGGTATGGGTTGACTTTGTGGCGCACCATGGTCCTTCATTGAAGAGGCGTGGGATCTCGCCAGCTGGGCATCCAATAGACGTACGCTGATGGCACATGATGGGCGTTGGATGGTGTAATGCATGGGATTAGCCTGAAATTGTTAAGAAAATAGCAAAATGCACACGCCTGGGATCGAACCCAGGGCGTGTACATCAAAGGCAAGCTTCCTTACCATCTGCGCTGGACTTGTTAATTGAATATATTATAAACAAATAAAATCAAAAGAAAAGTTAATTGCCATGCTTTTAAAACGCGCGAATTTTCAAATGCTCCAATGGTGGCTTGACACGCCATCATCTTCTCCCTTAAACCGTGGTTTTAGACGAAGCACTTTTACCTACGGACGTTTGTCCGTAGCTACAACCCTATCCATCTCAAAAATCCCGTACATGCAATATAAATCAATTGTAATGGTACCAATCAACTCGTCTTGGTCTCACGAGTGTCATGGTACCTCATTCATGGTCCAATTTTCCCTGTATCAAAAATCCCCAAATCGAGCTCTTAAACCCTAGCAATGGTGAATATGGATTCCTGCACTGTTAATACAATTAAGCTATACAGAAAGCTTGCAATCATGATTATGAATAAGAATATATGGATAACATGCGTTTAGGATGCGTAAAAAATTGAAATCAAATTTGAGTTTTTTGTGCAAACCGTGATGTTGTAACGTGATGATTCTGGATGCTTCAAGGCTGGAAAACGATGTTATTAGCTTCCTGAGATGTCCAGGAATGGATTAGAAGCCTTGGAATGGTTCGAATTGGCATGTGGAAGAAGATAGGTCTCACACTTTTCTTTGAAATTTTGCAGTTTTGTTCTGCCTCCTCCTACGATTCTCAACCCTGTTCTTGCTTTGGATATGTTCAATATATATCATAGAGTGAATTAGGGTTGTAAAAACTGATCACATCTTTGGAATTTTTGAAGATTTGATTTGATTTTCATGGCATATGCAAACTTGCTATATTGAGCCAAATTATGCCTTTCTTGTACCAATCATCCTTGATTCGAATTGATCATGATATCCTTGCATTATTTGATTGAAATCCTGTCCAAAAATCAGATCACAACATATATTTTCCATTATTCATCAATTATTTGATTTAATTGAATGTTTAATTAACAAAAAATAAAAATAAATTGAAAAGTGAATCAAATAACATGAGGTTGGATATTTGGGTCGTGGATTATATCATAAGTGAGGTGCAAGCATAAAATGTTAGGCCCATTTGGCAAAAAATGCAATTTTGAGCCCATTTGACTTTTGATAATTTTGCAAAAAAGGTTAACTTTGACAAGACATATCTCCTCCAATTTTAACCCTAGAGAGGTGTTCTTGGACTTTTTATAAATATTAGGATGTCCCCTAAGCAACCCTTTTTGTCTAATCTCAATTGAGTCTTCCATGTTCATGTAAGAAGCTTTAACCCAAAACTGTTTTTGTTGACTTTTCAAAAGGACCTATAATGTGGAAATTCATATCTTTCTGTGAGTGCATATTTTGAACTTGAGGGCCAAAGATGAATTATAGGGAATTGCATCCTCTTCAAAATGAGCTTTGGATGGAAAATTTCTGATAAAGTATGAAGGAGTTATGCTTGGTCAAAGTTGGGTTGACTTTTACTACAAAACCCTAATTTAGCAACTTTTGGGTTTTGATGAATTTGGAGCATTCCTTAAAGAATCATGATCAAACCTTGATCAAATGATGGATAACACTTCAAAATAATGATGTTGACCAAAAATCTTGAGGTTTGACTGTATGTGGGCCACAATTGACTTTTGACCTAATATAGTCGATTCTCAAGCATTTGAGCAGTTTGACTGGGCAAAGTTCTTGTGAAAGGCGTGAAACTTGACATGTAGGGTCTTGGGAACATAATAAGACCTTGGAAAGCATATGAGGCTTTTGTGGCTCACCCATCTTGATGAAAATAGAAACCCTAATTTTGAGTTGCACTGCCTTAGGAGAGAGTTTGTCTGGTTAACTCTTGGGCTTCCTTGAGGAACTTGGGGACTTCAATTGTCATGTGTTGAGTAAAATGAGAGGGCAAATTTTGGGGTACAACAGCTGCCCCTGTTCAATCTTCTTAAACCCGAGGATGTAGATTGGCTGCTCTGTCTTTCGTGATCTGAAAGTGGAAGATGATTGAACACTAGAGTGCCCAGAAATTTGCACTCGCATGAAGTGGCACCTGATTTGTGATATCGCGAATGGGCTTACAGATGCCATTTGGAGGTCGAGGATTGAAGATTGTCGGAGATGGGCTTAAAGATGCCATCCTGGATGTGATGGAGTATTGCAGGAGATGGGCTTAAAGATGCCATCTAGAGGATGTTGATTGTCTGTCTTGGGAGAAATAAAGTTTTAGGAGCTTCAGTTGTCCGTTACTCTACTGGGGAATAACTCCGGATTGGGGAAGCAAAAGTGTACTGCGTATCTGGTCGGGGTATATGCTGCACCGCGATTTACTAGGGAAATGCAAAACCAATCATGTTTGATCGGGTCCCGGTCTTACAATGTTATGGACCACTGTTTGGGGATAAGAGAGGGGGAACCTGGATAGTAAGGTTATGAGGAGGAACCTGGATAATAGGGTTGCTTCGATATGAAATCCTGGATAGTAGGGCTATGAGAAGGAACCTGGATAGTAAGGTTACTTCGATATGAAATCCTGGATAGTAGGGCTATGAGAAGGAACCTGGATGGTAGGGTTACTTCGATATGAATGCCTGGATAGTAGGGCTGTAAGAAGGAACCTCGATAGTAGGGTTACTTCGATATGAAAGCCTGGATAGTAGGGCTATGAGAAGGAACCTGGATAGTAGGGTTACTTCGATATGAAAGCCTGGATAGTAGGGCTGTGAGAAGGAACCTGGATTGTAGGGTTACTTCGATATGAAAGCCTGGATAGTAGGGCTGTGAGAAGGAACCTGGATAGTAGGGTTACTTTGATATGAAAGCCTGGATAGTAAGGCTGTGAGAAGGAATCTGGATAGTAGGGTTACTTCGATATGAAATCCTGGATAGTAGGGTTGTGAGAAGGAACCTGGATAGTAGGGTTACTTCGATATGAAAGCCTGGATAGTAGGGCTGTGAGAAGGAACCTGGATAATAGGGTTACTTTGATATGAAAGCCTGGATAGTAGGGCTTGTGGGAAGAAATCGGGATAGTAGGGTTACCTCGATATGAAAGCCTAGATAGTAGGGCTTGTGGGAAGAAACCGGGATAGTAGGGTTACTTCAAAGCGATAATGTAGATTGGTTAACCCATTTGATTTCGGGAACTGAGTTTTCATTAGTCGTCTGTAGATATGATCTGTATAACTACTGAATTTACTAAAGCTAACCCTCTTTTCCCGAAAAGATATCAGGGTTAGTTATATGTGATGCATGAAATGCAGGGTGCGATGATGTTCTTAAAATAAATGAGATTATGTTGTATATGTCATGTATGCGTATGTCATGATGTATGTTTATGAAATGCTATCGGGGTATGCTCGCGCCTGGGAAAATAAATCCCTGATTATTGCTGGAGAGTTGTAATGCTCTATCGGGAAAAAGATGCTGGAGAAAAACTCTGCGGGGACCAAACTTGGGGGGGGGGGAGCGATACTCTGTTGGTAGACCTACCGACCCGGAGGACCAACCTTAGCTGGGGATGCAATTAAGTTGTCGGAGGTGATGAGCTCTGTTGGAGATTGAGCTTCTGTATCTTAATGAAATAAAATCTGCTTGGAGGATGAATTTTACTGACTAGCTCGCAACTATGAACCATGGCGGGGGATAGTTACGTCCTGCTTTGGCGAAACTGACATCAATGCCTTTGGGTACTTTTACTCTGTGGGGAGTGTATGTACCAATAATCATGTTCCAAAGCTGACTCTATCCCGATACCTGCTGGGCAGAGGAACCGCCGGGTTTGGTACTTCTTATTTTCCTTGTTTCTGGAATTACGAGTAATTATCTTTGTTTCTTATGTAAATGTTTATGAGCAGCAATTATTTTCAAATGAATATATCAAAAATAAATCATCGGACGTTCTTGCAAAACAAAACAGAAAAAGAAAACACAACTTGAAATTTCTCGTGAAAATGACTTGTATTGATTTTTGAAGTTGGCCTGTAATATGCGTTTTTGTACAAAGAGGCCGACGTCCTAGTAAGAGAACGCCACCGAAAGATAGAAATTATAATTTGTGTAAAAGAAAGAAGAACAAATATGCGAAACGACCCCATTGGGGTCCAACTCTGCTATTGCCTTTATATCTTCAAGCGTCTCATCACTTTGCCGCTTGGCCGAAGGTTGATCAGATTGATTGGCGTCGTCCAAGATTGACAGTCGGTATCAAAGTCTGGTTTCAAGATGATCCGATGAGACATAGTATTACGCATAAATCCCTAACTTTTTCCTGGACCTCCCTTTTGGGTTTTCAGTCCATCGGGATACCCTTTTTTGCTCAAGTCGCCCCTTCAGGTTTTCGACTTGCCGGGTGTACAGATTTTTCATTTTCATCCCTTACTTTTGCCCGAACCCTTTTGGTTTGCCTGTTGCACCCCAAAATTTACCCTCTTGATTTTGGCTTATGTTTCATCATGAATATCATATTGCATTGCATTTATACATTGTGATGGGATCAAAGTAATTTGGTTATCAAGTCTTCCTCAAGCTTTGAAGGATGGTTGTATTGACAAGTTGCTCAAGAAGAACCTTATCATCAAAACCTCTGGATCTTTCAAGCTCAAACGTTATAGCATATCTCAAGATGTTTTATCCATCTCTTTGGATCATCAGAGGATTTAAGTTTGTGTTTATTTATAAGAGGAATCTCTCTTTTGATTCACCAGTCAAATTAGGGTTTTGCTTGATCAAGGCTATTGATCAATGCACAAGTCTTGATTTGGAAGCTACAAAATCTCATTGGTATTTGAAAATTCTTTGTACAAGAAATTGGCCAAGATGCCCAGAGGATTTGAAGTTTTGGAGATGAATCATCAATCTCGTAAGGTTTTAACCAAAACTAGGGTTTGGGATTTCATCAAGATTTCTTGAGAATTTTTGAAGTGAAACTTTGTACATGGCCTCTATATGTTTGGAAGATCATATGTTTGAAGT
Source organism: Vicia faba (assembly GCA_948472305.1). Lineage (NCBI taxonomy): Eukaryota > Viridiplantae > Streptophyta > Magnoliopsida > Fabales > Fabaceae > Vicia > Vicia faba. The sequence continues at coordinate 910,766,069 of OX451736.1, read as the reverse complement.
CTTGATCATCAATTTTGAAGGGAAGTGGATCAATTGATTCAAAAGGGCAAAATGGTCATTTTGGTCAAAATCAGTCAAAGTCAAGGCTTACCAAAGGAATTTTTGGTCAACCATCAATTCAAGGGTGTACTTTTCATATTTCAAGTCCATTTTGATCAATGGATCCAAAATATTGAGGTTTGGGTTGAAACTTGTTCATAAAGAAACCCTAAAAGTTTCTAATTTTGGAAAATGAGGACTTAATTTCAAAAATTCATATTTTATTCACTTTTGATCAAAAAAATGCAAATGAAGTATTCTCGGAAAGATAAGAGGATTCCCTTTCATCTCCTTTTGGTTTCATGTCCAAATTGGAAAAGAGTCAAGAGTTATCAAGCTTGGAAGTCACAAAATTATAGATCATTTTCCAAATTTAGTGAATTTCATGTCAAATTTTGAGGACCTTAATGGATTCAATTGTAAAAACTCAAAACTAAGGGATTGTAGATATTTTAAATACCTTTCCAAATTGTACTCATTTGTGTCCAAATTCAAAAGTATGAGCAAGTTATGAGCTTTGGAATTTGGAGGTATTTCATTAAATTCATGCACACCATGCAAATTGCAAATTCTTGATAACTTGATTTATGGCCATTTATTTCACTTCAAACTTGGCCCATGACTAATTTGCAGTGTACCAAGGCCAATCATACCAAAGTTTGAGCTGCACATGGGCAAATGCAAGGGCAACTCATGGTTTTGCAAAAAGTGGCATGAAAATGCCTAATCACCAACACTTGATTAAGACAAGAATTTAAGCCTTAATTCTTTTGCTAATCTCTTCCTGAGATAAAATGGATTGAAATGCACATAAAATGCAAGCATACACACGAGGGATTTGAGGGCTGCATGTGCACACTTGATTTTGGCAAAAAGAGGAATTCATTCTTTCTAACAGTTTTCAGTGTGAAAAACCTATCCTACCCTCCTCTTCATGCTCTATATATTGAGAGGCAAGCTTCATTGAACGGGATTCGTGCTTCATTTCATCCCTGAGCCCAGAAAACTCCATAGCTACTTGTTCTGCAAATTTCTTCGATTCTCTCAATTCACTTGCGCATTTTGAGTGATTCTTCTTGCATTCTCTTCTCCAAGTAATAAGGATTGTAGATCGAGGCTTGGTTTGCAACTGGAGTGAAGGAGACAATAGATTCGTTTTTGCCTCAAAGGTTAGAATTCTTAACTTTGGATCTTGATTTCTAGTCGTGCATTGTGTGATTTGAGTTCATAATCATGTTGTTTGAAGTTCATTAAGTGTTTCTGTAACTTCAGAGCTTTGGATTTGATGAGATATGCATGTATGATGCATCTGAAATTTTCTGCTCAGTGAGTTTTTGTCATTTTCATGCAATCTGTTCTTGATCCATGGTCAATTATTTAATGTGATTCGAATTGCAATGTGTAGTATGATATGCTGGCTTTAATTTGCACAAAATGTCATGAAAAATGGTGTAGAATGAGCATGTTATGTTGACTAGAACATGAGGTGATGGATCTGATCACGCGCACGTTTTTGCCCTAGCCAGAGGTTGAAGATGATTGCGTGGCCTCCTCTGGTTGGCTGACTTGTTTCTTTAATTCATTTAAATTTTGTTTCATAAATTGATTTTCATGATTTTATTTCTTGCTCAAAAATGGTTGAAAAATTATTAAAAAATTCAGGAAACCTAAAAATAATATTCCTGACCTTGTGCATTTTTTTGATAATTTTTGAAAATGTTTTGATTGGTTTAAAAATTTGTGTTATTATTTAATTATTTGTTTAGTGTTTATTTTTGTTTTAATATTTCTTTGATTTGAAAAATTCCACAAAAAATATCTTTCACTCAAAAAAATTAATTAGAAATTAATTCTGATTTTTGTTTAACATTTTTTCTATTTTTGATTAGAAATTTAATTTGAGAAGTTTATTTGAAATATTTGTATTATAATTTTTGTTTTAAATATTTTTCTTAATCCAAAAATCCTAAAAAAAATCATATAAGTTTGTTTTCAATCATAGAATCTGAATATATTTTTATTTTGACCTTTTTGCGACTTTTGGCTAGGGTTTACATTTTTGCCAATAAATAATAGTTTAATTGTTAATTGTTTGTTTGATTTTTATTTTAATATTTCCCTTAATTCAAAAATTCCACAAAAAATAAGGGATGTGTGTTTTTAATTCTAATATTTGAATATAATTTTGGTTGGATATTTTTCTGATTTTTGATTAAAAATTTATTTTGAGATGTGATTATTTGTTTAATTGATTAATTGTTTGAATTTGATTTTATTTTTAACCTTTAATTCAAAAAAATATGAAAAATAGGTATTATGACCCTTTGAGTTTTTTCATGTTTAATGTATATTTGTTCTGATTTTTTTGAATTTTGATCTTATCTAATCAATATTTAAGATTAAAAGTCAAAAATTAGGATTTTGTTGCTTATCGTGCAAGTTTCATTTTCAAAACCATTATGCCCTGGATTTTCAATGGAATTTAAGTCTTGATTATGGTTCATGGATGTATTGAGGATCTGAAAACCATTTTTTTTGAATCATTTGACTTGGTTTGATATTTTTCCACAAATTATTTTGAAAGCTTGTCTAGTTTTGTAGTTTGGCCAACTAGTTTTGAACTTTGGGCCTCATTTGACCCCCTCCTCAACCATTCATGAACTTAAGACTTACTTTCTGACTTCTGCACACTTGAAAGATGCTAAGAAATTTTTGGTTTGAATTATTGATCCTTGTTTCTATTTTTGATGTATTTTTGAAGTGAAGGTACCCAATTAATGTTGCATATCTTGTTGCAATTTGTTTGATGGCCAATGAACTTGAGTGAGGCCTATGATTGAGAACCTAATGATCATGTTGGTTCTGTTTATCCATGTAAACTCAAGTCATTTCACTTAATGCCCTATGTTTGAATGTTTGAACCTTCTGATGCATTGTGTGGAATTCCTCTTCTATTATGCTTGTGAGCTGTGATGAATTAATTGTGCATGATTGAATTGTGGTTGCTACTGACCTTCATGGTCTTTGATTGTATTCTTCTCAAGCTCCCATTATCCTTGGTTGATATTCAATTGTCAACTCAATATGGTGATAGAAAGGAGCCACATTCCTCTGATTTTTGACATAATTGTGCATATGCCTGTTTCTTTTTTGTCTACCATACCTAATGCTTTGATAATTGTTATCATGTTTTCCTCACTTCATCATGTTTCATCCATCCCTTATGTGAGTCATCATTCACTTTATGGAATACTAACTTGGCTGTTGAATGTGCGAGGTACTTTGAGAAAAGCTTTCCAGTCTTGACTTGGGGCTATTGTGTTTCACTTTATTTGTGGAACACAATTTATTATATTGGCATTGCTCTTGTGTTTGGAATATTTGATAGTCTATGCAGGATATATACATGTGATTGTGAATGATATACATTACCCATGGGATCTGTTCATATCGATAATCTCATTACTTACATCCTGATGGCGTAATTTCTGACTTGATTTGTCTGCTGATGCCAGCTTGCTTGAAGTTCTCTGGGTTTCTTTTATTCTTTCTCAGTTGCTACGGATAGTTATCTGTTTGGTATTGCACTATTTCCTTTCTTCCATTTTCATTTTTCATAGTTCTATGATAGCATGATGGGACCTCTGTTGCTGATATATGTCAGGAGGCCCTCTGGTTTTTGTCTGATTCATGTGTTGTGTTTGTTTTTTTAACTTTTGATCGATGAGTCACTCAATTTAGAAATTGAGATCACGACTTCGCTCTCAGTGCACGTTCCCTATAGGATGTTTATTGTTTTTCGTCTTTAATTGTTGATCGATGAGTCACTCAATTTAGAGATTGAGATCACGACTTCGCTCTCAGTGCATGTTCCATATAGGATGTTTCTTGTATTTCTTCTTTAATTGTTGATCGATGAGTCACTCAATTTAGAAATTGAGATCACGACTTCACTCTCATTGCATGTTCCTTATAGGATAGTTTTGTTAAGCTTCCTTTAACATGTTGACTAAGATAGGAATCCATGTATGCTAACATAGGATAGGAATTTCCTTTATCCTCAACCTTAGGATCAATCATTGTATGATAACATTAGGGCTAGAGATTAGGATAGTCTCCCTTAGTTGTTTTCTTTTCCTTTGCATTTTGCATCTTAAAACAAAAATTGTTTTCTTGGCAAATCATAAAACACCTATAATAAACTTAAACCCTTCTTCAAGGTAAAAGATACAAACCAATCCTATTTGTTTATGCGCCTCTTAGCTTTGTTTTTAGAACCTGGTTTAGCCGATGTTTCGCCATCGCACATTTGTTTGAAGCCGATGTTTCGCCATCGTACATGTTTGTTATCCTACTTTGATTCTCAATATCATTGTTAGGTGTGATGTTTTGTCATCCGTTTTTATTGATGTTTCGCAATCTTTGCCATGATACTTTGTTTTCTTATAGCCGATGTTTTTCCATCGCACATTTGTTTGAAGTCGATGTTTCGCCATCACACATGTTTGTTATCCCACTTTGATTCTCAATATCATTGTTATGTGTGATGTTTCGTCATCCGTTTTATTGATGTTTCACCATCTTTGCCATGATATCTTGTTATTTTGAAGCCGATGTTTCGCCATCGCACATGTTTGTTATCCTACTTTGATTCTCAATATCATCGTTAGGTGTGATGTTTTGTCATCCGTTTTATTAATGTTTCGCCATCTTTGCCATGATATCTTGCTACCTTTTAGCCGATGTTTCGCCCTCGCACATTTGTTTGAAGTCGATGTTTCGCCATCGCACATGGTTGTTATCCTACTTTGACTCTCAATGTCATTTGTTAGGTGTGATGTTTTATCATTTGATGTTTTGCCATCTTGACTGTTTTTGATTGCCTTAATTAAAAAACACAAACCAACCAGAATATGTAAGCCGAACTACGACTGCTCTGATTCCTTAAAAGGGATACGTAGGCAAAGGGGTAGGGCCCAACCGAGCACACATTTTATTTTCCCTACATTATTTTCTTCTTTTCTTTCGCATGCATTCCCTTTTCAGCTTTAAGCCATAAACATAGGATTTGATCACACCCATTAGATTAGACAACAAGAGTGGATACCGTAGAGTAATACGGGCGTGTGGGGTGCTAATACCTTCCCCTCGCGTAACATACTCCCTTACCCGATCTCTCGGTCAAAATATCTTGATTTCTCCCTCTTCAGGTTTTCTCGATGTTTACCTTTCCCTTTCGGCTGGATAAAAGACGTTCGGTAGCGACTTCATTGATGTTTCATTACATCCAGATGACAGGTTCCGACCGGGTGGTTTCATCGTCGGGAAGACCTTATTTTTGCCTAGGCCAGTCGACCTAGAGGGTCTTTGATTATACGTAGTATCTTTTCACTATGTCTGTATTGACAGGGTGAGAAAGGTCGTCACCATCCATGTTGGTTAGAATCATAGCTCCTCCCAAGAAAATGTTCTTAACCACGAATGACCCTTCATACGTTGGAGTCCATTTGCCCATGGGATCACCTTGCTGCAGTATGATGCGTTTGATCACCAGATCCCCGACTTGATATTCTTGATGCCTGACTTTCGTGTTAAAAGCCATGATCATTCATTTTTGGTATGTCTGACCATGGCAGATAGCAGTAAGTCTTTTTTCATCGATTAGATTTAGCTGATCAAGTCGGGTTTGGATCCAGTCATCTTCGTTCAAACCCGCATCCTTCATAATCTTGAGAGAGGGTATCTGGACTTCGATGGGTAGGACTGCTTCCATGCCATACACCAGAGAGTAGGGTGTTGCTCCTGTCGACGTCCGTGCTGAGGTACGGTACCCATGAAGAGCGAATGGTAACATCTTGTGCTAGTCTTTATATGTCACCGTTATCTTCTGTACAATCTTCTTGATGTTCTTGTTAGATGCTTCAACAACGCCATTCATCTCCGGCCGGTAGGGAGAAGAATTATGATGTTGTATCTTGAACTGCTTACTGATCTCGGTGATCATTGTGTTGTTGAGATTTGTACCATTGTCAGTAATAATCCTCTCTGGTACACCATATCGACAGATCAAATTGTGTCGGATAAATCGTGCCACGACGTTCTTGGTTATATTAGCAAAAGAGGCTACCTCGACCCACTTTGTGAAGTAATCGATGGCTACTAAAATGAAACGATGCCTGTTAGAAGCAGTAGGTCTGATCTCACCGATCATGTCGATGCCCCACATTGCAAAGGGCCAAGGAGATGTCAATTCGTTCAGAGGAACTGGAGGCACGTGCACCTTATCAGCATAAATTTGGCACTTATGACAAGTTCGAGAGTATTGATAACAATCGGCTTCCATAGTGGACCAGTAATATCCTGCCCGTAGGATCTTCTTAGCCATGGTATGTCCACTTGAATGGGTTCTGAAGGTGCCTTCATGTAGATCTGTCATGATCCTCTCTGCTTCACTCTTGTCTACACATCGTAATAATGTAGAGTCATGGTTGCGCTTATAGAGGATCCCATTACTAAGGAAGAACTTTACGGCGAACCTTCTCAGAAACTTCTTATCGTTGACAGATGCCCCTTCGGGATATTCCTGAGCCTCGAGATACCTTTTGACTTCGTGAAACCAGGGTTTGTCTGCCACTTCTTTGGTATCGATCTCGCAGCAGTGTGCTGGTTCATCCAACCTTTCATTGGTAATCTGGGGAGCTTCATTGTCCCACCTAACCTTGAACATAGAAGACATGGTAGCTAGCGCGTCCGTTAACTGGTTCTCCTCCCATGGAAAATGTTCGAAGGTTACCTCCTCAAAGTGCGGGAGTAATGTCAGTACATACTCTCTGTAAGGAATGAGATTCGGGTGCTTCGTATCCCACTCGCCTTTGATCTGACTAATCACCAGGGCGGAATCCCCGAATAAACTTAAAAACATAATCCTCAGGTCAATAGCAACTCGAAGTCCCATGATACATGCTTCATACTCCGCCATGTTGTTGGTGCAGTTGAAACATAATCCGGCGGTGAACGGAGTATGACAGCCCTCAGAAGATATTATTACAGCGCCAATGCCGTTACCCAGCATGTTCGAGGCTCCAACAAAATACATAGACCATCAGGATCCTTCCACAGGTCCTTCATTCGGTACAGGTTCTTCATAGTCGATCACCAACATAATATTCTCATCCGGGAACTCAAAATTCATGGACTGGTAGTCATCCACGGCTTGATGAGCCAAATGATCAGCCAATACACTCCCCTTTATAGCTTTTTGGGTCGTATATTGTATGTCGTATTCGGTTAAGATCATTTGCCACCTTGCTATCCTTCCGGAGAGAGTGGGCTTCTCGAAAATGTATTTGATCGGATCCATCTTTGATATCAACAAAGTAGTGTGAGTCAGCATATACTGTCTCAGTCGACGAGCAGCCCATGCCAAAGAATAACATGTTTTCTCGAGCAATGAGTATCGGGTCTCACAGTCGGTAAACTTTTTGCTAAGGTAGTAAATGGCTTGCTCTTTTCGGCCATACTCGTCATGCTGCCCCAACACGCACCCCATTGAATTGTCTAGCACTGTCAAGTATAATATCAAAGGTCTTCCTTCAACTGGAGGCATCATAATTGGCGGTTCTTGAAGGTATTCCTTGATTCTTTCAAAAGCGGTCTGGCATTCATCATTCCATTTTACCACTTGATCTTTCTTCAGAAGCTTGAAGATTGGCTCACAAGTAGCAGTCAGATGTGAAATGAATCGGGAAATGTAATTCAGACGTCCCAAGAAACCTCTAACTTCCTTCTCTGTGCAGGGAACCAGCATCTCTTGTATGGCCTTTACCTTCGCAAGGTCTACCTGAATACTCTTGTCATTGACGACAAAACCCAGAAGCTTACCAGACCTTACCCTGAAGGTACACTTGTTCGGATTCAACCTCAGCTTATATGTCTTTAACCTGTTAAACAATTTTTGGAGATGATCAAGGTGCTCTTCCTCAGTATGAGACCTGGCTATCATGTCATCAACATACACTTCGATCTCGTGGTGAATCATATCGTGAAACAAAGCGACCATGGCGTGCTGATAGGTTTCCCCAACATTCTTCAACCCAAAAGGCACCACCTTGTAGCAGAAGGTGCCCCACTGTGTGACAAAAGTTGTCTTCTCCATGTCTTCAGGAGCCATCTTGATCTAGTTGTAGCCCGAGAAACCATCCATGAAGGAGAATATTTTATGCTGCGAGGTGTTGTCAACAAGAATATCGATGTGAGGAAGTGGGAAGTCGTCCTTGGGGCTTGCCCTGTTCAGATCTCTATAATCAACAAGCATCCGTACCTTACCATCCTTCTTAGGTACCGGGACAACGTTGGCAACCCATTGTGGATAGGAAGTGACAACTAAGAATCCTGCATTGAACTGTTTCATGACCTCTGTCTTGACCTTCTCTGACATTTCAGGGCACATACGACAAACCTTCTGTTTAATCGGAGGACAGTCCTCTTTAGTCGGCAGACGATGTACCACAATATCAGTGTCTAAACCTGACATGTCTTCGTAGGACCAGGCAAAGATCTCAACATAATCGTGCAGCATCAGTATCAACCTCTGTTTTACGCTAATCTCCAGATTTTCACCTATTTTAACCTCTTTTCTGTCTTCCTCAGTACCCAAGTTCACGGTCTCAACCGACTCTTCATGAGGCTCTATGGCCCTTTCTTCCTACTGTAGTAATCTAGAAAGTTCTCCAGGCACTTCACAATCATCCTCACCTTCGTCCTCGGCTTGGTTGATCGGATTTTTGAAGTCATAACTGGCATTACAGAGCTGTTATCAATGGGATCCAAAGTGGACATGGATCTGCATTGTGATATGTGAGTGTGTGTAAGAGAACATCTATTTTGATAAATCGAAAAACAGAAAATAAAAACAGAGAGCGCAAAATTTGTATGCCAGAAACGTCCAATGCTTTATTAATGATTATGAAATGACAAATAATAGCCCTCACAAGCAAAGCCAAGGTGCCTCGGGCAAGGCACCGGGACATAAAGTTTCAACTTGTTTATTACAAATCTTAAAACAAATAAGTCAATTACTGCGGAATAAAAGAAACAGGTATGAAGTCCCTAGCCGTCCAGTTGCTTGGTCCACCGTTGGTAGTCGGGTAGATCCAACTGTCAATGTATGATTCCTATTCATTGTCTTCAATGGCGTTAATCCCACGATTGCTGATGCGTAGGGGAGGTCCTCCTACCCAAGCGCGTATAACAGCCCTTTGAGCCCCTGTAGTAAAGCCCAAACCAAATTTGTCAATTTTATGAGTGAAATCAGGGAGCTGACCTCAATTGGCACACCCACCTTCTTCAACCACAGCCCTGGCGTCCTTGAGAGAAGCCATCTTCAAAGGAGGCTTGTTGCTAGCAGTTTTAGTCGATGCCAAGATCTGAGGGACTTCTTCAAAATTATGACAAGGAGTTTCGATGAATTCCCAGTCCATCTTTAAGTAGCCGAAGGAGTTGAGTTGACTCACCATACATTATTCTTTGCCCCACACTGTGACAATCTTTCCTTTCACCGGATATTTAAGAATTTGGTGGAGGGTGGAGGTGACTGCCCCAGCCTTGTGGATCCAAGGACGACCCATCAAGCAAGAATATGATGGCCTGATATCCATCACATAGAAAGTGGACCCAAAAGTCTGAGAACCTACTTTGACAGGAATATCAGGCCATTATATTTGATCCGTCAATATCCCTTACCACAATGTTACTAGGCTTTAGAGTTAAACCCTCGCAATCCAAACGGTCCAACGCCTTCTTCGGTAGAACATTCAGTGAAGACCCAGTATCTACCAGCACATGAGCCATAGTGGTGCCCCTACATTCAATCGAGACATGCAGAGCATCATTATGCTTCCTTCCTTTCGGAGTCAAATCTGCATCTGAAAAACCTAGCCCATTATCAGTAGTCAGGTTGGCCACATAATATTTGAACTGATCAGCTGAAGTCTCTTGCGGCACATGCACAGTCTTGAGAAATAAAATCAAAGCCTCCGCATGGGCTTCAGAACACAACAGTAGAGACAACATGGATATCTTCGATGGGGTCTGCCCCATCTGCTCGACCATATTGTAGTCTCTCTTCTTAATAATTCTCAATATCTCCTCTATTTCTTGCTTAGAGGCCTCCACAACAATTTTTTTAGGCGCCTCCGTCCGGGCAGGCTCACCTACAACCTCTTTGCCGCGAGTATTAGATGATTCGTCGACTGGAGTAAGAACGGGAACAGTAGTTGATGTACTAGCAGGAACAACAGATGTAATGACAATGGGCTTGCTGACAGTCTTAGGGGAAATCTCGGGAGAGAAGACCCTTCCACTTCGGGTGATTTTACTGGTTCCGACAATGTTATCGATATCAGGATCAACTTCTTCATCTTTCAGATCTTGTTTGATGCCATGATAGTACACATCGGCACCATAATGACAGGGGACAACTTTATCAGAGACATACGAGACAGGACTAGGAACAGTGATTATCAGTGGAGTAATTCTTGGAGCAGATGTAATCCTAACAGGTCTTCTCGAGGAAACCTTAGAAAGATTGGCGGAAATGGTTATAACGGAAACATCTTCAATTGGAATGACAGGAATCATAGTTTTCTCAAACAAAATCTCTTTGCTATCTATCAAGCGTTGAACATCTAACTTCAGCAAACGGCAACCAAAAGGTAGAAGCGAACACATGTGGCAACCTTCACCATAACCCGGAAATAAACCGGCCAATAACAAGTTCTTCTTTACAGTCAATAGAGGAGTAGAAACTTCATCGACAGAGGTAACAAACAATTCAGTATCTATAGCATTAACTCCACGGCCGTGCTTAGGTATGGGAGCAGCTATGACATTCGACTTCTCCGGAGCATCTAAATCTATCTCCTTAGCTTCAATCAAGTCTTGTACTTTGTTCCTCAGAGCCCAACAGTCATTTGTATCATGGACAGGACTCTCAGAATGATAGGCACACCGGGCATTCAGATTATATCGGGGAGATGCAGTATTTGGATTCTTGGGAGCCTATCTCAAGGTTGTTAGGTTAGATCTCAGTAGATGAGGTAGGACTTCAGCCAATGTCATGTTGATGCAGGTAAAATGTCGTTGTGGTCTCTCCATCCTTTGTTGATTATTGCATTGTGGAGCAGCTGCAGGTCTAGGTATCATCACAGCACTTACTGTCTGACGTTGTTCAACCCTGTTCTGGCCCCTCGGGCTATAGACGGAAAGGCTTCTTTACTGAACTTGAAGAGGCATCCTTCTGTATTTTGCCACTTCGAATTCCAGCTTCTACTCTTTCCCCAGTTAGGATCATCTCAATGAAACCGGATGATGAATTGCCGATTAAATGATTAAAAATGGACCAGATAACATCCTCAGAAACATATCGACCAACTCCCTATCAGACAACGGGGGTTGAACTCTCCCAGCCAAGTCTCTCCATTTTTGTGCATAATCTTTAAAACCTTCACCTGCACCCATGGACATACTCTGGAGTTGAGTACGAGTGGGAGAAAGATCGACATTGTAATGATACTGCTTGTAGAAAGCAGCAGCCAGATCTTCCCAGTTTTGGATATTTACTCCCTCTAGCTGGTAGAACCATTCATGTTGAGTCCCTGACATACTATCTTGAAAGAAGTGAACCCATAGATTTCTATCAGCTGTGTGGGGATGAATCTTCCTGACATAAGAGCGGAGATGGAGTTTTGGGCAGGACACCCCATCATACTTGGCAAAAACTGGAGCTTTGAACTTTTGCAGGATGACCACTCCCGACACCAAACCCAATTCTTCAAAATCCAACCCAGGTATCCTCTGAACTTCCATGGCACTCATACGATCCACCAACTGTTTGTATCTATCCTCAGCAGGAGGATATTGCTCATCGTTATAATCAGTATCATTGTCAAAGACTGCAGGACTAGGGTCCTTTTCCCCTTCTTGGTTCTCCCCTTCCTTGGATGAAGAGGTCAGATCAGTTTGTCGCTTCAACCTTTCTCCAAACCTTCTGCCCATATTCAGAATATCAACAACCTTCTTCTTCTTCTTCTTCTTCTTCTTCTTCTTCTCTTTCAGAATGAGGGCTTTCAGATCCTCTTGCCCTTTTGCCAGACTGATGAACATTTGTTGGAACTGGGCGTTCTGTGCTTGAAGGTCCTTGATGCTCTGTTCGGAAGACAATTTTGCTGAAATAAACAACAAAGAAGATGAGAAACCTGTAATGGTACCTGTAATGATGTGTTATAGAGAGGATGCAAATGCAATAATTTCAAAGACTTCGAGAAATTTAAATTTGCAAACCACAATAAACAAAACTTTATTAGCTGAATTTTAAGTTCAAATGCCTTTTAGGCGTTACAATTTAAAAAATAAATCTAAAACTATAAAAGACATTAAAATTCCTATGGATGCTTCCTCTTTGTGCCGGGATAGTCATCGAGTCCTCTTTCTTCATGCAACTGCTTTGCGAGCTCTAAGACTTTCCTCTCCTGGGTATGGAATTGATCCTTGTAAGTATCCCGCTCCTTTATCAACTGAATCCAAGACCTCTGTAATTCTCCAAGATCAGCGGGCATATAAGGATAGAGAACTGTGTAAGGAATACCCTCCTCCATAGTGGGTTCCACAATCACTGGAAAAACAGTCACATAGGGCATCATAAGCTGCTAGGCACGAGCTCGTACCCATTGTAGGTAGGGTTCCATAGGAATGGAAGTATTTGGTCCCAAAGCCTTGGTGCCATATATTTCTACCATGCCCCGGGCTCGTATGAATCTCCGGAGATACTCCTTGACATCATCTTCATAATTGAATACAATACCCTCGATAAGTAACTCGTGGGGACCATCCATTCGAGCATAACCAAATTGTCGCAGGGATAGACAAGGGTTGTAGGTTATACCCCTCTGACGCCAAGTAGCGGGACATTAGGGTATTCTCCATAGCGATCAATAATAGCAATATTTTCCATAGCTCGAGAACACCAGAGAATATCTGTATGAGCGAGCGACATTATCCTTTGCGACCAACCCAAACCTTCTTCATTCCTTAGTACTGACTTAGGGAGGTGAGAAATAAACCACCTCGACAACAGTGGAATACAGCACATAAGAATCCCTCTTCTCTTCATGGTACGAGTATGGAGAGTATGCAAAATATCGTTGAGCAAAGTAGGCATCGGGTTGCGAGAGAGAAAGATATTAATAACATTCACGTCTACAAATGAGCCCGGATTAGGGAATAAGACTAACCCATAAATTAGAAGAGCCAAGGCCTCCTTTAAAGCCTGAAAGTCCGCATCATCCCAAAACATTTGTGCTTTGTTTATAAAAAACTTAGCTATAAAACCCTTGACTCCGCTTCTTGTTTCCCAATTGGATACCACGTCGGCCCGTTTTAGGTGCAAAGCTGAGGAAATGACTTATGGATTAGGAGCTTCTTCTAAACCTGTGAAGGGTAACTGCTCAAGAATGGGTATATCCAACAACTGAGAGAATTCTTCCAATGTAGGTACCAACTGATAGTCTGGAAAGGTGAAGCAGTGGTGCTTGGGATCAAAGAACTGAAAAAGTACACTCATCATCTTTTCATCAAAGTTTGAAGTAACCAGGTCGAGAAGTCGACCATGTCTCTTGGTGAACGCCGAAGTTCCAGAAACCCTTTATACTAGCTCTTTGAGTTGGGAAGGTATCTTCACAAAGCTGATTCAGATAGTGTTTCTGCGAGTAGAAGCCACAATCTGCAAAACAGGGCAAAGATAAATTCCCTTGGTCTTTGAAATGGTTAGTGCAATAAGAATGAATGCTATGTTATGATGCATGATGTCATGATAAAACATAGGTATAGCAAGCACAGGTATATCAAGCACAGTCAAATCGCACAAAGCCCTTAGGTTTAAGGCTTGCATGAGGTCAAAGGTAATACCCTCTTGAAGTTAGTTGGTTTCAACCTGTCTTAGAAATAGTGATCGGGTTCTAGAGGATCTCAATATCACTGACCATCCTTTATCGGCATTGTCTCAGCTCACACAATCTTTTCTTGCGGCTGAAATATCCCAAAAGTCTAATCTTAATGAGTGTAGCATCGAGTATCAACCAGTTCTCAGCTCTACACCGAGGCCGACTATCTCACTACTTTCTAATGGCCAAGTTGGAAAATTAAAGGTTCTAAGGTCAGTTGATGCTTCATGACACCACGCGGCGGCCCCGTACTCTCCCCGATTAACTCAAGGGTTACCAGTACCAACCAAAGTGCCACATTAACGTAGCTACTTCTTCAACCGTGCCAGTATACCCCCAACATAGTTCCCTCACAGTTTATTGCTACTTACCTAAAAGGTGTTCCCCAGATCCGGGTGTAGGATCAAATAACCCAAACAAGTCCCATAAATATAAAGCAAGCAAGACAATCAAGAGAAAGCAATTATATATGACCTAGATCCTAAGATTTACCCCACTTTATAAATTTGTCCCCAGCAGAGTCGCCAGTTCTGTGATACGGTTCCAGAACTGACTATTTAATACTGGTTTGCGTTTTGCGTTTTGTGTTTGCAAAATTTCGCGGTAAGCAAGAGTCGCCACCTAATTTTATTTCATCCAATCATGGGAAAGGAAAAAGAACAGAAAAAACCTTTTTTCGAGATGTTCTGAGTATGATGGGTAGATTATAGAAAGGGAAGGTGTTAGCACCCTTTCTATCCATGGTTTTCCATGGGCTCTTAGGTACTTGCTCATTTTTTCAAATTGCTTGTGTGTGTTTGTCTTGAAAATGTTTACTTCGTGATAAACCTTGTATCAGTCCTCAAGGATATGACGAAGTTGTTTTGAAAACCGTTTTTGAAAGGTGTTTGTGTGAAAAGATTTGTTTTGAGCAAGTACCTACTAGCATCTCCCTACTCGAAAAAAGATTGTTTTTGTTCTATTTCCTTTAGACAGCACTATCCCACTATTAAGGAGTAGGTAGCACCGTCGTTGGAGTTTGTAAGGGACATTCGAAAGGGACGAATACAATCACTAAAGCAATAGTTATAAAACTTTAGTAGTAACCCTAGAGTCTTAAGATCTTTTCGAGGCGACATTTCTGAGGCAACACTTCTGAGGCAACATTTCTGAGGCAACATTCAAATGGGACAATTTGATCTCTTTAAACTAGAGGGCCACCACTAAAATCTCCTATGCTTAATGATTGTGTACCAAAGGCAACCTAAGTGAGGTAAACCCTAGGAGTGAACATGTGCGAGTGATTTGTTTCAGTTATTCTAATCTTTGCACATTAGGGTTTTCTAACTGTTTTAATTTTTCATGCATTCTTGCCATACAATCCTATTAGCCATACATCTAGACAGTTAATAATTTGCTGAAAGTAAAAGCGAAAAGAAACCTAGCTATTACATGGCTTTGACAGTTACACAATTGCCTTGACGTGAAATAAAAAATGCGTAATTTAAAATCCTAATTAAAACTATTACAATCTTGAAACAATTACAAAATAATGGCAAAAATAATAACAAGCGCGCAGAAAATTAAATACGGGAGAAATTAGGGTTTTGACCCTTGACTGAATCTAATTGCGATTGATTAAAGAAAAAATCATTTTTTCATTTTTTTGTTATTTAAGAAAATAAGGAATAATAAAAAAGGAACCTAATTACTAATTAACTTAAGTTAAGAAAAATAACTAAATCACCTATTTTTGTGTTTTTTGGTTGGAAGAAAAGAAAATAATTAAATCAAAAAATTAAACCTAGTTTTCTAATTGATTTTAATTATAAAAAAAACAAGTTAAAGTTCCCCTAATTTAAATAAGCTAATTAATTTAATTAAACTTGATAAAAAAAACCTAATTCTAATTTTCATGACTTTTTGATTTTTATGATTTTATAAAAAAAAACTGATTTTAAAAATAAAATGAATAAAGAATTAAGAATAAAGAAAATAAAATAATAAAAAGGGAAAAAAATTGAGAAATGTGCCTGTGTTGTTAGGGATTTTGGGGGTGTAGAACTGAAAATGTGTGGCCCATTAAGCTCCAGGCCTGGTCAGCGCTAGATCTGGTATGGTGTTGACTTTGTGGCGCACCATGGTCCTTCATTGGAGAGGCTTGGGATCTGGCCAGCTGGGCATCCAATGGACGTACGATGATGGCACATGATGGGCATTAGATTGTGTAATGCATGTGATTAGCCTGAAATTGTTAAGAAAATAGAAAAATGCACACGCCTGGGATCGAACCCGGGACGTGTACATCAAAGGCAAGCTTCCTTACCATCTGCGTTGGACTTGTTAATTTAATATATTATAAACAAATAAAATCAAAAGAAAAGTTAATTGCCATGCTCAGAAAATGCGCGAATTTTCAAACGCTCCAATGGTGGCTTGACACGCCATCATCTTCTCCCTTAAACCGTGGTTTTAGACGAAGCACTTTTACCTACGGACATTTGTTCGTAGCTACAACCCTGTCCATCTCAAAAATCTTGTACATGTAATATAAATCAATTGTAATGGTACCAATCAACTCTTGTTGGTCTCACAAGTGTCATGGTACCCCATTCATGGTCCAATTTTCCCTGTATCAAAAATCCCCAAATCGAGCTCTTAAATCCTAGCAATGGTGAATATGGATTCCTGCACTGTTAATACAATTAAACTATACAAAAAGCATGCAATCATTATTATGAACAAGAATATATGGATAACATGCGTTAAGGATGCATAAAACATTGAAATCGAATTTGAGTTTTTTGTGCAAACCGTGATGTTGTAACATGATGATTCTGGATGCTTCAAGGCTGAAAAATGATGCTATTAGCTTCCTGAGATGTCCAAGAATGGATTAGAAGCCTTGGAATGGTTCGAATTGGCCTGTGGAAGAAGATAGGTCTCACACTTTTCTTTGAAATTTTGCAGTTTTGTTCTGCCTCCTCCCACGATTCTTACCCCTGTTCTTGCCTTGGATACGTTCAATATATATCATAGAGTGAATTAGGGTTGTAAAAACTGATCACATCTTTGAAAGTTTTGAAGATTTGATTTAATTTTCATGGCATATGCAAACTTGCTATATTGAGCTAAATTATGCCTTTCTTGTACCAATCAGCCTTGATTCAAATTGATCATGATATCCTTGCATTATTTTATTGAAATCCTGTCCAAAAATTAGATCACAACATATCTCTTCCATTATTCATCAATTATTTGATTTAATTGAAATTTTAATTAACAAAAAATCAAAATAAATTGAAAAGTGAAGCAAATAACATGAGGTTGGATATTTGGGTCGTGGATTATATCATAAGTGAGGTGCAAGCATAAAAAGTTAGGCCCATTTGACTTTTAGCAATTTTGCAAAAAATGTCAACTTTGACAAGGCATATCTCCTCCAATTTTAACCCTAGGGAGGTGTTCTTGGACTTTTTAGAAATCTTAGGATATACCTTAAGCAACCCTTTTGGTCTCATCTCAATTGAGTCTTCCATGTTCATGTATGAAGCTTTGACCCAAAAGGTGTTTTTGTTGACTTTTCAAAAGGACCTATAATGTCAAAATTCATATCTTTTTGTGAGTTCATATTTTTTTGAAATCAAGCTTTCCAAATGTTTTGATGAAGACAAGCTAGCATGCAAAAATGAATGGATCAAGATAGAAGATTAATCTCAAGCAAAGATTCATTGATCAAGATCAACATTTCAAGACTTATGGCTTAAGGTATATGAGATTTTTGATCTTATGCTCTTAGTGCTCAAAACTATTTTTAATCATGCATTTAATTTATTAAAATAATATTTTGAGTATATACTAAGTATGATTAAATAAGGATAGTTTAAATTGTTTAAAATCTTTGAAAATAATATTTTTTCAATTTTGTACTGAAGCAATCGATTGTCATAAAACAACAATCGGTTGCATCCAAGAAACATTTGATTCTGTTTGACATGCAATCGGTTGTCGTCTGGCAGCAATCGGTTGTCATGTGTTTTATTTTCAAATTTTTTGAACGTTGGCTTTAGAGCAACCGATTTCTCCTCAATGACAATCGGTTGTCCTAGTTATAATTTTCAATTTTTTAAAACGTTGCTATGCTGCAATCGATTGCTGCTCTGGTGCAATCGGTTGTTGTGCCTTAAATTTTGAAAAAATCTTATTTTTCCAGCAACCATTGGTAACACCTTTTCATGGCAATGCTTGTATCTTTTCATATACATTGTTTTAGTAAAAATGGTCTAAACATTGCTATGTTTCATTAAAAAGGCATTACTTCACTATAAATTATTTTCTCTTTAGAATTTTGAAAAAAAATAAATCAAAAAGAATCAATCACAAAAATCTAACAACTTTCTTATTTTTGATTATACTCTTTATACTCAAGATCTTGTTCATCATTTTCATATGCATTCTAAAAATTGTTCTTGAGCCTTTAGAAGAGTATTCCATCTTAAGTTTCATATTGATAAGAAAAGATCAATCAAGTGATTGACATTGCTCTTACACTTTCAAATTCTTAT
Source organism: Vicia faba (assembly GCA_948472305.1). Taxonomy (NCBI): domain Eukaryota; kingdom Viridiplantae; phylum Streptophyta; class Magnoliopsida; order Fabales; family Fabaceae; genus Vicia; species Vicia faba. The sequence continues at coordinate 910,747,489 of OX451736.1, read as the reverse complement.
ACAAAATCAAAACTACTATTGTACTTGTTTTCAGGATTGTTGGAAACAAGAAACACACTTAGGGAGGATTGTTCTCTTTGTGGTCTTAGTAAAAATCCAAGAGGATTGTTCTTGGTCCAAGAGGATTGTTCTTGGCTTGTTAGGTAGTCTTGTACAAATTACCAACAATAAGGAAATCTCTTTCATGTTGAAAGGGGACTGGAGTACTCTCGGACTGTGAGGGGAACCAGGATACATCATTGTGTTCTTTACTTTCCGCATTTACTGCTTTCATCACTTATCACAAAAAGAAAGAAAAGAAACACTTGCAAAAATATTCATACAATTCAGAAAAAGTTTTAAAGAACCTAATTCACCCCCCCTCTTACGCGCATTTGAACTTACAATTGGTATCAAAGCAGGTTATAGGTAACTTGTTCCTATTAGATCCAGAATGGCTTCCGCAAACAACAATTTTGTGTTCAGAGATGGTGGCAGTAGCAACAAGCCTCCTCTATTCTGTGGTGAATATTTTGATTTCTGGAAGATCCGTATGAAGGCTCATCTAGAAGCACAAGGAGAAGAAATATGGGATGCTGTCCAAAATGGTCCTTTTATTTCGGTAACTGTTGTAAACGTCGTTGGTTCATCAAAACCTAAAACTGTATGGGATGATGATGATAAGAAAAAGGTCTTGTATGACAAAAAGGCAATAAACCTCCTTCAAAGCGCACTTAGTATGGATGAATTCTTCCGTGTCTCAGCATGTACAACGGAAAAAGAGATTTGGGATACATTAGTTGAAACACATGAAGGAACAACTGAAGTTAAGAGATCGAGACTTAATACGTTAAGTCAAGAATATGAATTGTTCCGCATGCAACCCGGAGAATCCATTCTTGATTTACAAAAGAGATTTGTGCATCTAACAAATCATCTAAGGGCACTTGGCAAAACATTGACTAATGATGAATTGAATCTAAAAGTGCTCAGATCCTTGACTAGAGAATGGCAACCAAAGGTAACGGCAATCTCAGAAAAGAAGAGTCTCGCTACTATGACATCCGCAACCTTGTTCGGAAAACTTCAAGAATACGAGACAGAACTTAGTAGATTGGAAAAGCGTGAAAATCAAGAAAAGAAGCCTAAGAACATTGCCTTGAAGATTGACTCCAAGGAAGACGAAAAGAAAGATAATCCTGATGAAGATGAAAACTTCACGCTTCTTGTTAGAAGACTTGGAAAATTCTTTGGTAAAAATGACAAAGCCTTCTCTCACTCAAAGAAGAAGAAACACTTCAAGAAGAAGGAATGATCCTCATCAACACAAGAAGTAACTTGTTATGAATGTGGTAAACAAGGTCACATCAAACCAGACTGTCCAAAACATTCAAAGAAAAGTGGCTACAAAGGCAAGAAGGAAACAAAAGATAAGAAAGCATATGTTGCATGGGAAGATGTTGAACTAAGTTCGTCATCCGACTCCGATAGCGATGAAAGTGCAAATCTTGCGTTAATGGTTTCACACCACTCCGAAAGCGAAGATGATGAGGTTAGTAACGTATTCTCTCTTTTTGATAATGATGCACAAGGTGCTTTAAATGAACTGTTAAGTGAATGCAAAATTCTGTGCAAAACTATCTCATCACAAACGAAACAAATTTCATCGTTGGAAGAAAAATGTGGATCTATTGAAAAAGATCTCAAAGATGAAAAGCAAAAAGTTAGTCATGAAAAACAGAATTTTGTATGCATAAAATGTGAATATCTCTCTTTCCAAATTGTCCAATTAAAAAGGGTTATTGAAAGGTATGAAAAAGGTCAAATTGGATTGGAAGGTGTTCTTAGCCAACAAAGATACTCAAATGACAAAAGTGGTCTTGGATACTCAAAATTTTCAAAACCAAGTACCAACAAGACCATCTTTGTCAAGGCTAGCGATCAACCAACCAAAGAGAAAGAAATAACTCCCAAAATGGTTCGTCACTATCCTAAAAAGAAAATACCCCCTAAGAAGAAATCTTATCCTTCTAGATATAGAAGTAAATTTGAACCTACTAGTTTTTATTGTGGTATTCGAGGACACACACCTAATGCTTGTTATGTTAGAAACTTTGGCATGGCAAATGGGCATTATGTGTTAGTTAAGAAAGGAACTAATTATGAAGGACCCAAAGCAACTTGGGTACCTAACAAAACCTAATCTTGTTTTGTAGGTAAGATTGACGACCACTTCAAATCTATGGTATCTCGATAGTGGTTGTTCCAAGCATATGACAGGAGATATCGACAAATTTTCACATCTAACGCTTAATGCCAAAGGTTATGTGACGTATGGAGATAACAACAAAGGAAAGATTCTTGGCATAGGCAAAGTTGGTGGTCCACCTTTCACATCAATTGAAGATGTTCTTTATGTCGAAGGACTAAAGCACAATCTTCTAAGCATTAGCCAACTATGTGACAAAGGCTTCAAGATCAAGTTCACTAAAGATGAATGTTTGATAGAAGATGAAGTCACACATGAGGCTAAACTTAAAGGTAAAAGAGTAAATAATATCTTTATGATTTCCCTTAACAATTTGTCTTTGAAGGTTAAATGTCTCTTGGCAAACAACAACGACTCATGGCTATGGCACAAAAGAATCGCTCATATTCATATGGAGCATTTAAACAAATTGATTAAGCATGACCTTGTTATTGGGCTGCCTAAGATAATGTTCATCAAAGATAGACTTTGCGATGCATGTCAAAAGGGAAAGCAAACAAAATCAACTTTCAAATCCAAGAATGTGGTGTCCACTACTAGGCAACTACAATTGCTTCATATGGACTTGTTTGGTCCTTCAAGAACAAGAAGCTTCGGAGGTAATGTATACGCTCTAGTTATTGTTGATGACTTTTCTAGATATACTTGGACACTCTTTTTAGTGCAGAAAAATGATGCATTTAAGGCGTTCAAGAAATATGCAAAGCAAATTCAAAATAAGAAGTCACTATCTATTGCTTCCATAAGAAGCAACCATGGTGGAGAATTCCAGAATTCCTCCTTTAAAGATTTCTGTGAAGAACATGGAATATCACATAATTTCTCAGCATCAAGGACTCCTCAATAGAATGGAGTTGTAGAAAGGAAGAATAGGTCTCTTATTGAACTTGCAAGGACAATTCTTAGTGATTCAAACCTTCCAAAATACTTTTGGGCGGATGCGGTAAGCACGGCATGCTTTGTGAGCAATAGAGTTAATATTCGACCTATCTTGAAGAAAACTCCATATGAACTCTTTCGAGGAAGGAAACCAAATATTTCATTCTTTCATGTCTTTGGCTGCAAATGTTTTGTCCTTAACAACGAGAAAGACAACCTTGGTAAGTTTGATGAAAAATCAGATGAAGGTATTTTTATTGGTTACTCCTTATCTAGTAAAGCTTATCGTATATATAATAAAAGAACTTTAACTATTGAGGGATTTATGCATGTATCATTTGATGAATCTAACCCCTCCGAGGAGGATACTATTGTTTTAAATAATGATGATGAGATTCTAGATATTCCTCAAGAAGATGGCTCTAAGACCAACAATGAGAATCAATTGGAACAATAAGAAGAAAAAATTCCGGATGAATCAAATAACAATGATCTACCTAAGGAATGAAGAACCCATAGAGATCACCCTATTGATAAAATCATCGGTGACATAAGTCAAGGCATTTCAACAAGATTGAATCTCAAATATGCTTGCTTAAACATGGCGTTCGTTTCTCAAATCGAACCTTCCAAAGTCGATGACGCATTAGGAGACGACCAATGGATAATTGCTATGCAAGAAGAATTAAATCAGTTCGAGAGAAATCAAGTTTGGGAACTTGTTCCTAGACCGAATGACAAACACATCATAGGTACAAGATGGGTGTTCAAAAATAAACTAGATGAGAACGGTATAATTGTCCGAAACAAAGCAAGATTGGTAGCCCAAGGATACAACCAAGAAGAGAGAGTTGACTTTGAAGAAACTTTCGCTCCGGTTGCAAGGTTAGAAGCTATCCGTGTTTTACTTGCTTACGCTTGTTCATTGAATTTTCAACTTTACCAAATGGACGTCAAAAGTGCATTCTTAAATGGCTATATCAATGAAGAAGTCTATGTCAAACAACCCCCGGGCTTTGAAGACTTCAAGAATCCTTCACATGTCTTTAAGTTGAGAAATCTCTTTATGGCTTAAAACAAGCACCTAGAGCATGGTATGACAGACTCAGTACATTCTTATGCGAAAAAGGTTTCGAGAAAGGTAAAGTGGATAAGACCTTATTCATAAAGAAGATCAAAGGTAACAATTTATTAGTACAAGTATATGTCGATGATATTATATTTGGTTCAACTAACCAAGATTTGTGTGAAGAATTCTCGTTGATGATGCAAGGAGAATTTGAGATGTCTATGATGGGCAAGATGAACTATTTCCTTGGATTGCAAATTAAGCAACTGAACGATGGTATCTTCATCAATCAAACAAAATATTGCAAGGAACTTTTGAAAAAGTTTGATATGGATAATTGCAAATCAATGCACACACCAATGGGCTCTGATACTTATGTTGATCAAGATGAACCCGGTATTTCCATTGATATTACAAAATATCGAGGCATGATTGGCTCACTGTTATACTTGACGGCAAGTCGTCCTGACATCATTTTCAATGTATGTCTTTGTGCACGATTTCAAGCAAACCCGAAGGAATCTCACCACATGGCGGTAAAAAGAATCATGAAATATCTCAAAGGAACAACCAATGTCGGCCTCTGGTACCCAAAAGGTAATATATGCAATTTAATTGGTTATTCTGACGCTGATTATGCAGGATGTAAAACAGATAGAAAAAGCACAAGTGGCACTTGTCACATTTTGGGAAATGCATTAGTCTCTTGGGCATGCAAGAAACAAGCTTGTGTGGCTCTTAGTACGGCCGAGGCGGAATATATTGCAGCGGGTAGTTGCTGTGCGTAAATTCTATGTCTTAAGCAACAACTACGTGACTACGGACTCGACCATGGATGCATTCCACTCCGATGCGACAACACAAGTGCAATCAACATTATAAAAAATCCTGTGATGCATTCTAGAACAAAGCATATCGATATTCGACATCACTTTCTTCGTGATCATGTACTTCAAGGAGATGTCGAAGTCACCTTCGTGCATACGCATAATCAACTAGCAGATATTTTAACTAAATCATTGGCAAGAGAACCATTTTTCAAGATCCAAAGAGAGCTAGGTATCTTGGATGAAAATGACATTATCTAATTAAGGTACATGGCTATATTTTTAATCTTAACTTTATGGTAATATGTCTCAATCCATGTTTTTATTACTAAACTTATGATTAATGACCATGAAATGCGCAAAAATTAAGTATTTTTCATTTTTTTGCTAATGACAATCGATTTCATAGAGTGACAATCGGTTGTATCTTATAATTTTTTAGATTCTGTCTTCATGACAATCGATTGTCACTCCACGACAATCGATTGCACAGTTAAAATTTTTGAATTTTTTTATTTTTTCAGTTACACTACTTTTATTCATTTCTCTTCCATTGCCATTACTAATATTTATTATGTACAAAGATTCTTATTCTCTTTTTGAATGTTTTAAGTGTTTGGTCAACAACTTTTAAATGCATAGTCCTTTCCTATGACAAAATTTCTTGGACACTTACACACTCAAGAATCTCTATGGTACAAGTCTTTATTGTTTTGACTAAACCATTGCATGCCTTACCTAACCATTCAATGCCTACCCATCTATAAAAGCTCAACCAAAATCTAAGCCTCACATATCCTCTTTTATCTCAAGAAATACCTACAAACACCAAATATCCTTTCCCCTTCCAATTCTCTCATTTCTCACCATGTCAACATCAAAGAAAGGCAAGGGAAAAGCTTATTCCTCTTCTCAAGGTGATGATATCTCAAGACTCATTCCATCAAGAAGCCAAAGGGAAAGATTCATGTCTCACTTTCAAAAGATGACGGTTCTTTTTCTAAGGTTCGATAATCTTGACAACTTTTATTCCGAATGCTTTAGTTTTCCAGCATTATTTAGATCTCAAGGGATATACAACTTGATTGGTGTTAATGGACCTATTTACCCCACTTTGGTAAGAATTTTCTACAGCAATCTAACCATTTCTAAAGGATGCATGATTTCAAATGTCAAAGGGGTTCCTATAGAACTCACAGTGAAACATTTTGGTGAAGCTTTGGGTATTCCAAATGATGGTGCTTGCATTAAACTTCTTTCATATGCAAATCTGCCTGGCTACAACAAAAGAGACTTCTACTATGGAATTGCAAGAATTCCCGAGCGTGATTTTATTCAGAAAAGGCAAAGACTACTTGGTGGTACTCCGGAGAGGAACTCTTGGTCTGCAGGAATTCTCACTATTGATGATCGCTTGATCCACTACTTTTTGGCGTATGTGGTTATGCCAAAGTTCTCAAATATTTCCAATGTCAATGATTGTGAGATGCATATTTTGTATGCGATGAAGAATGGGATTCAAATCAACTGGTCTTATGTGATTCTACATCATATGGCACTTCATAATGAAAATGCTTCTGCTTTGCCCTATGGCTCCTGGCTTACCCTTGTTTTTGAGAAGTTCAATGTTCCCTTGTCTGGTGAACACATGGTGCTGATGTCTGACCCCAAACATGAAATCACTCCGAAGAAAGTATGAAATACCAAAACCAGCGTCAAATTTTATCCGATTAATAGAACCATCACATACATTCATACTTCTCCACAAAACCAACCTCAACAAGAACAACAACCTCAAAACCAACCTCCACAACCAATGGAAAACTCTTACAATCAAGTTTTTGACTATCTCCAATACAACAACATGAACAATCAATTTGCTCATCTCTATGCCCATACCAATGTCCCTACTTATGAAGCTCAACCTTATCATACCCTTTCATTCAATCTCAACCTAATGAAGGCAATGATGGTGAAGGTCAAGATGATGAAGACTTTGTTGAAGGCATGGATGATTAATTTTTAAAGTTCTTATGTTTTTAGTACTTTATGTTCTTATATTTTATGTCGTTCTTCTAGTTTCTTTAAGACACTTCGTGTATTGTGATACTTTTTGTTTTGTGCACTTTGTTTCTGTTATGTCTATGTACGCAAACTTTATTTATGCTATGTTGTTTCTATGTGCAAAATGTTATAATCTTCTTTCCCATTCCTTTTTGCTAATGACAAAGGGGGATAAGACTTTGTAGTTTCTTTTGTGTTTCTCTAACCCGAATTGCAGCAAGCAAGCAATCTTCAAAATCCTCATGCAATAGATCAAGGGAGAGTCTTTGATTTAGGGGGAGTTTTTTTTAAAGAACTTGATTAGAGAAAACCAAGATGCACTACAAACTTCAAGCAATGGTTGTCATCATCAAAAAGGGGGAGAATGTGAAATCAAGCTTTCCAAATGTTTTGATGAAGACAAGCTAGCATGCAAAAATGAATGGATCAAGATAGAAGATTAATCTCAAGCAAAGATTCATTGATCAAGATCAACATTTCAAGACTTATGGCTTAAGGTATATGAGATTTTTGATCTTATGCTCTTAGTTCTCAAAACTATTTTTAATCATGCATTTAATTTATTAAAATAATATTTTGAGTATATACTAAGTATGATTAAATAAGGATAGTTTAAATTGTTTAAAATCTTTGAAAATAATATTTTTTCAATTTTTGTACTGAAGCAATCTATTGTCATAAAACGACAATCGATTGCATCCAAGAAACATTTGATTCTGTTTGACTTGCAATCGGTTATCGTCTGGCAGCAATCTGTTGTCATGTGTTTTATTTTCAAATTTTTTGAACGTTGGATTTAGAGCAACCGATTGCTCCTCAATGACAATCGATTGTCCTAGTTATAATTTTCAATTTTTTAAAACGTTGTTATGCTGCAATCGGTTCTTGTGCCTTAAATTTTGAAAAAATCTTATTTTTCCAGCAACCTTTGGTAACACCTTTTCATGACAATGCTTGTATCTTTTCATATACATTGTTTTAGTAAAAATGGTCTAAACATTGCTATGTTTCATTGAAAAGGCATTACTTCACTATAAATTATTTTCTCTTTAGAATTTTGAAAAAAAAATATAAAAAAAATCAAAAAGAATCAATCACAAAAATCTAACAACTTTCTTATTTTTGATTATACTCTTTATACTCAAGATCTTGTTCATCATTTTCATATGCATTCTGAAAATTATTCTTGAGCACTTAGAAGAGTATTCCATCTTAAGTTTCATATTGATAAGAAAAGATCAATCAAGTGATTGACATTGCTCTTACACTTTCAAATTCTTATACAAAATAAAATAAACTATTGTACTTGTTTTCAGGATTGTTGGAAACAAGAAACAGACTTAGGGAGGATTGTTCTCTTTGTGATCTTAGTAAAAATCCAAGAGGATTGTTCTTGGTCCAAGAGGATTGTTCTTGGCTTGTTAGGTAGTCTTGTACAAATTACCAACAATAAGGAAATCTCTTTCATGTTGAATGGGGACTGGAGTACTCTCGGACTGTGAGGGGAACCAGGATACATCATTGTGTTCTTTACTTTCCGCATTTACTGCTTTCATCACTTATCACAAAAATAAAGAAAAGAAACACTTGCAAAAATATTCATACAATTCAGAAAAAGTTTTAAAGAACCTAATTCACCCCCCCCTCTTACGCGCATTTGAACTTACAATTGGTATCAAAGCAGGTTATAGGTAACTTGTTCCTATTAGATCCAGAATGGCTTCTGCAAACAACAATTATGTGTTCAGAGATGGTGGAAGTAGCAACAAGCCTCCTCTATTCTGTGGTGAATATTTTGATTTCTGGAAGATCCGTATAAAGGCTCATCTAGAAGCACAAGGAGAAGAAATATGGGATGCTGTCCAAAATGGTCCTTTTATTCTGGTAACTGTTGTAAACGGCGTTGGTTCATCAAAACCTAAAACTGTATGGGATGATGATGATAAGAAAAAGGTCTTGTATGACAAAAAGGCAATAAACCTCCTTCAAAGCGCACTTAGTATGGATGAATTCTTCCGTGTCTCAGCATGTACAATGACAAAAGAGATTTGGGATACATTGGTTGAAACACATAAAGGAACAACTGAAGTTAAGAGATCGATACTTAATACGTTAAGTCAAGAATATGAATTGTTCCGCATGTAACCCGGAGAATCCATTCTTGATTTACAAAATAGATTTGTGCATCTAACAAATCATCTAAGGGCACTTGGCAAAACATTGACTAATGATGAATTGAATCTAAAAGTGCTCAGATCCTTGACTAGAGAATGGCAACCAAAGGTAACGGCAATCTCAAAAAAGAAGAGTCTCGCTACTATGACATCCGCAACCTTGTTCGGAAAACTTCAAGAATACGAGACATAACTTGGTAGATTGGAAAAGCGTGAAAATCAAGAAAAGAAGTCTAAGAACATTGCCTTGAAGATTGACTCCAAGGAATACGAAAAGAAAGATAATCCTGATGAAGATGAAAACTTCATGCTTCTTGTTAGAAGACTTGTAAAATTCTTTGGTAAAGATGACAAAGCCTTCTCTCACTCAAAGAAGAAGAAACACTTCAAGAAGAAGGAAGGATCCTCATCAACACAAGAAGTTACTTGTTATGAATTTGGTAAACAAGGAACCGGACTGTCCAAAACATTCAAAGAAAAGTGGCTACAAAGGCAAGAAGGAATCGAAAGATAAGAAATCATATGTTGCATGGGAAGATGTTGAACTAAGTTCGTCATCCAACTCCGATAGCGACGAAAGTGCAAATCTTGCGTTAATGGCATCACACCACTCCGAAAGCGAAGATGATGAGGTTAGTAACGTATTCCCTCTTTTTGATAGTGATGCACAAGGTGCTATAAATGAACTGTTAAGTGAATGCAAAATTCTTTGCAAAACTATCTCATCACAAACGAAAAAGATTTCATCGTTGGAAGAAAAATGTGGATCTATTGAAAAAGATCTCAAAGATGAAAAGCAAAAAGTTAGTGATGAAAAACAGAATTTTGTATGCACAAAATGTGAATCTCTCTCTTTCCAAATTGTCCAATTAAAAAGGGTTATTGAAAGGTGTTGTACCCCAAAATTTTCCCTCCCATTTAATCAACATTTTCTCATCACCAGACTCTTGGAACTGAAGATCAAGCTAGGGTTTGCTCTGCTCAAGACACCTCCGTGCATTGTTGACCTAAATTAGGGTTTGAGTTTGCACAGTGGTGTTTTGGCCTAAAATACCCAAATTTACTTTCATACTTCATGTTGGACTCACATGTTTTTCCATACCAAGTTTCAAGCCTTGATTCAAACTTTTGCCCAGTCAATTGGACAATTGACCTAAAAATCAACTGTATTGGGGAAAAAGTCAACTGTGGCCAATTGACAGTCAAATCTCATGATTTTTGACCCACTTCAACATAATAAACTCATATATGTCATTTGATCAAGTTTGGATCACAATTCCACAAGAAATTTGATCAGATCACCAAAAGGGCAAAATGGTCATTTTTAGGGTTTTGACTGTACAAAGGCAATTTTTGACTGTTTGACCTAACCAATGGCCAATCAAGCTCAACCATGGACTCAAGGACTCAATGAAATTGTCTTGACCTATTAAACAAGTTCAAAGGATCTCAAATGCATTGGATTGACAAATGAATTTTTCAGTCAACTGATCAAAATTTGACTATACACTGAAAAGTCAAACTTTGACTTTTTGGTCAAAATCAAGTGCCAAGAGTTATTTTTCATCAAGACATGTCAAATTATGAAACTTGTTCATCAAGAAACCCAAAAATGCAAATTAGGGTTTAAAATGGAAAAATTTCATAACTTAGAAATTTTCTAAGTTATAAAATTTTCTTATTTTTTCCTAACTTTGTCCCATTTTTTTACCAAGATGCAAGTGGATTCAAACAAAACTTGAAACATGAAAGTTGTATTCCATCACAAAGTCTACAACTTTTATTCACAAAGTTTTCTCAAAAAAGGCTTGTATCTCAAGTTATGATTTTTGGAACAAGGGTACCTAAAACTTTTAACTTAGAGAAAATTTGCCCTAATCTAGGCAGGATTTTGACCCATCTTCTTGGCCACTTTTCACTTAGTTCCACTTGGAGTTTCAAGTTTCATTTCAAAGATGGATTATAGTACATGTTCCAAGCTTTACAAATTATCCAAGAACTCCTCAAACACCCTTGTGGTTAGAGAGAATCGAATGCTTGAAGTTGGCAAAAACTCACTTTTGTCCATGGCCAATGCATGTTCATACAAACTTGCATTTTCAAATCAGCATGTTTGGTGCTAGCTTGCAGGCCTCAAAACCAGTTTATACTCCATAATTTAATGCATAACCATTGAGTTAAGGGATTATCTTGTTCATGTGGACATTACATACAAAATTAAGCCCTAAATGGTAAAAGGTATATTGCCATTTTTGCAAAAGTTACTTTATGTCAAAACACTAAGCATTGAGCCTTGAACAAAGATCTGAGACTGCAAACCAAATCCAAGGATTAGAGGGGCCAAGAGTGTTGTGTGCAGGGTGATAGGAGGGCCTGTACAAGGCTATAACATCACTTCCATTCTCTTGCTTCAAGTAGAAGAAAAGGTGCAAATCATATGCTATCTCTCATATCTGTTAAGACAAGCTTACACAAACATTGTAGACAAGTTCCATACCTCCCAACAAGCCTGAAACACGACCCCTTTGCCTCTCAAACTCCCTTGTATACAGAATAACTGTTTTTCTGCAAAACAGGGCAAGTTCTACATTTTACAAGCTATAACCAAATTCCATCGTGCGTTTTGTCCAAAGATAGTTCAAACACCTTCCAATCAACTCACCTGAACTATCCCAAACCCTCATTACAAGCTGTAACACCTCTAACACACTTTGCCATTTTTGTTTCAAAGCTCTGTAGGTTGAGTTCTACAGCACGATTCAAGCTGTTTCAAAATAAGCCAAGCATTGTAAAAGCTTCCTTGGACCTCAGGCAAGCTCAAAAGAAGCTCAAACACCATTGAAGGTTGCTACATTGTCCAGCTCGAAGTCAACTGAAATAGGTATTTCATGGACTTCTATCTCTCTATTTAGGAATGGTTAGGCTTAGGTTTGTGAGTGAAATATGTTGTACTCATAGCCCTGAAGCCATACATATGCTTAGTTTTCATTTACATTAATCGTGCTAAGAGAATTTCACTCATGAACTTTCTGAAAAAACTAGGTTAGAAATTAGGGCCAGATAAATTCTCTCTGGTCTTTGAGAGTTAATCCAAGTTTTTTATATGGTTGGATTCTTGTTTAATTCTCTACAATATTCATGTTATGAGTTTTGTCAAAAAATCAAAGAACCAAGAGATAGCCATTGATGTACAGAGGCACGCGTTTTGTGAACAAGAGGAAGAAGATGAAGTCTGACTGGGCTGGGCCTGGTTGTTCTTTGCTTTTGACACCCCCCTTTTCTGTTTACACCCCATGACCCATTTATTTAAATATTTATCATTTTGACATTTTTATTTTTTATTCTGGCTTCATTATTTTTTATCCAAATATAAAAAATGCCAAAAAATTATTTTCTATATTTTTCATATTTATTTGATATTTATTTATTTTATTAAGTATAAATATGTAAATAAACTATTTTATTTTTTAATAAAACTCCAAAATAATACAAAAAAATACACTTATTTTTATTTATTATTTCTATTTATATTTGAGAACATTCCCTTGAAAATACCCATTTTTGTAAATAATTAATTTTTATCTTTGAATATTAATATGATTAATCTATATATATATATATATATATATATATATATATATATATATATATATATATATATATATATATATATATATATATATATATATATATATATATATATATATATATATATATATATATATATATATATATATATATATATATATATATATATATATATATATATATATATATATATATATATATATATATATATATATATATATATATATATATATATATATATATATATATATATATATATATATATATATATATATATACTTGTTTTATTAAATAATTAGGTCAAGAAAATACAAAAATACTACATTTTCATTCTTATAAAAATTTTGTACTAAAAATATCATTTTCATAATATACTTTTATTTTTTTTGTATAAATTAGTATATTATTGTATATAATATTATTTGTTAAGAATTAGGGTTTTTGCCCTAAATAGAAAAATAATTAAAATTGACCCTTTTTTTATTTATTTACATTTCACATTGAAAAAATACTTTTCACATACATAAAAATCTTTTTTTTTGCATAATACATTTTATTTGATATTTGTTTAATTGTATTTATTTAAATATTAAATAGTGCCTATACATTCAATATGGTTGTAATAACTTAGAACTTATCTTCTTGTCAAATACCCCCAATTAAAATTTGTATCCCCCTCCCTATATCATGTTGTAATAGTGTAGCATTTAAATTCTCGCACATTTAAAAGCTTCCAAATTATGCCATGCTTAGACTTAGGGTTTGTATGCAAATAAAATCAATAATTAGTTTGACCTAATCCAAGATAAATATGCATGAAAAACAAACACAATGCACACTTGCACCCCTAGGGTTTCATCCACTTGTTGCCTTAAAAAATGGGCCATGGTTGCATGTCAAGTACTTTGGTAAAATAAAAACAAACAAAAAGATCATAGTCCATCAATGACGCTATCTGAGTTGCCTAAACAAAATGATCAAGTCCCTCGAGAAAATTGCCAAAGATACTTGACACCATTGCTATCATGGTCTATACGATGACCCTCGCCCGTCCCGTTAACATCCTAACACAAGGTTGTTCACCAAATATAATGGTGAGACAACACTGTTAAAAGGGTTAAAACATAAGAAAGATCTTTGAGTAAAATAGGGTAGACAAACTCTTAGTTACTTGAACAAGCTTGCAAAAACATCCTTGCTATTTTTCAAAACATACCTCACAATTTCAAAACCCTACTTTCAAATATTGAAAAACTTTTCAAAAGACAAAAACACCTTTGTATACATTCAAACAAGAATCATTACAAAGGTTGCCACAACAATGTCCTCTTTTCAAAACATCTTTCAAAACCACACACAAAGCACCATTTCAAACAATTGAAAAGCAAAAGCAAGTGATCTAAGCAAGTAACTAAGAGCCCATGGATAACCATGGATAGAAAGGGTGCTAATACCTTCCCTTTCTATAATTTACTCCCCGAACCCAAGAAAACATCTCAAAGGTCTTTCCTGTGCTTTTTGACCTTTCCTTAGGCTAAAATAAAAAGTCGGTGGCGACTCTTGCTAAACCGAAACATTTGCGAAACACAAAACGCAAAATCCCAAGTCAGTTCTCCCACCGTATCACAGCACTGGCGACTCTGCTGGGGAAAACCTTTAAAAGTGGAGTAACCTTAGGGCTTAGATCACCCTTTGCATGATTATTGTTTGCTTTGATTGCTTTACATTTTGGTTCTCTTGTTTGGGCTTGAAATCCTCTACCCGGATTTGGGAAACATTCATAGGTAAATAGCAATCCGTTGTGGAAACTGTGCGGGGTATACCGAAACGGTTGAAGCAATAGGTATATTAGTGCGACATATTTGTGAGTACCGGTAGCCTTTGAGTCAATCAAAGAGAATACGGGGCCGCTGAGTGATGTCATGAAGCACTAATGAACTCTTAGAACCTTACTTGACCATCTTGGCCTTTATTAGGGGTAGTGAGATGACCGGCTTTGGTGCAGTCTGAAGTTGGTAGATACTCGATACTACACTCATTGAGGGTTGTTTTCTTGGAATATTTTGGTCGCTAGTTAAGTGGCTAAACCAAAATAATGAACATAGAAAACAATCCAGTGATATTGAGCTCCTTAGAACCCGGTTACTATTTATAGGACAGGTTTTGAGCCAACTAAACTCAAGAGGGTACTTACCTATGAAACCTCATGCAAGCCTGAAACTAGGGTTTTGTGTGATTTGCTTGTACATGTACTTGTACATACATCATGAACATCATAAATCATCATATGCATCCACTAACCATTTCAAGGGTTTGGATCTTCATCTTTGTTCTTGTTTTGTAGGTCATGGAATCTCTTCGCAGGAAAACAATTCAAGTCAACCTTGTGAGGATCCCTCCTCAACTCAAGGAGCTTACTTCCAGGATTCCAGAGAATTCTCTCTTCAGTGAAAGACATGGTAGACTCCTCAACTTAGTCAACACCAGCATTGAAGAAGACATGGTGAAAGTACTTTTCCTATTCTTTGACCCCCTACACCACAATTTCACATTCCCTGATTATCAGTTGGTGCCTACTTTGGAGGAATTTGCTCAACTCCTGAGGATTCCTATTCTTCATCAACTACCCTACAACGGTACGGAAAAAGAACCAAAGCCTGAAGATGCTGCTCAAGCATTACACTTGCAACCATCTGACATCAAGGGGCATTGGGAAACCAGAAGTGGTGTCAGGGGATTCTTGGCAAAGTTTTTGTTTGAGAAGGCACAAGAATGCTGAAATTCTCTTGATCTACAAGCCTTTGAAGAGATTGCGGCACTCCTTATCTATGGGTTTGTCTTGTTCCCAAACCCTGACCAACTTATAGATGTGAATATTGTCAAGATTTTCATATCCAGGAATCCTATACCTACATTGCTTGGGGACATCCTACACTCATTTTACACATGAACAATGAGGAAAAGAGGTGTTCTCATGGGCTGTACTCCTCTCCTAGCAAGGTGGTTTGTTTCTCACCTTCCACAATCAGTTTTGAAGAATGAGCAGGGTTTAAGGTGGTCACAACGATTGATGACCCTCACATATTCTGATGTACACTTGTGTTCTCGGTCCAGAGAAAATGTCATCATCATTGATCGTCATGGGGAATTCCCTAATGTCCCACTACTTGGCATTAGGGGAGGCATCACCTACAACCCCTGTCTAGCTTTGAGACAATTTGGATATGCTCAGAGGGATGGCCCTCATGACACGCTGATTCCGGACCTAGTTTTTGACTTCAACAATGATGCGCAAGGACTTAGACAAAGGTTTATCAGAGCTTGGAGGATGCCTAACAAGGTGGATAGTAAGATACTGGGGCACAAGAATTTCATCCCCCTTGAGCCTTATCTCAAGTGGGTACGAACCCGCTCCCAGAATCTTATGATGCCATACCCTCACATTCTCCCCTTGAACAAAGAGCCTGTTATGGAAGGAGAGATTCCATACACCATCCTACATCCTGACATGCCAACATCATGGGAAGAAATGCAAAAAAGTTGGATCCAACTCAAGGAAGAACATGATACTTTTGAAGCCAACTTCTATGCCAGTGAGAAGAAGGTTTTGGAGCTTACCCGCCGACTTCACGAGGAGGAAACTCTCAACACTTACATCGCACCAAAGAGGATGCGCAATGTATTTTTACATTAAGAATTTTGTAATATTTCGCCCATGGGGCATTTATGTACTAACAAATTTCTTCTTAATATGACGTGCGTTCTTTTTGTTTGCAACAAATTTGAATTTTTGAACCCTTGAATGCATTACATGGGTAACATACCATTCATCATATGCATAAACAGGTCCTCGCGCCAGGTTTCCTTATCTTTCTGCTGTTTATTTCAGCAAGATGGATTTGGAGCAAACAGTAAAGCAGGCACAAAATTCACAGTTCCAGCAACTCCTCATGACCTTGGAAAAGGGTCAAGAGGACCTCAAAGTTTTGTTGGAGAAGAATAAAGAGAAAAAGAAAAAGAGACCTGAAGTAGCCACTTTGGGAAGAAGATTTGAGCATCCGGCCAGGAGAGTTCTTGAGTTCCCCTCAATGTCTGACGAAGGGGCCGGTAAAGAGAAAGGGACTGATGTGCCTTCTAAATCCGAGGTTGAAGAGGAAGAGGAGGAAGAAGACGAAGACTACTTAGAACAACAGTATCCACCAGTGGATGATAAATATAAGAACCTTGAAGATAGACGGGCAGCTATGAAGTTGCAGAGGGTGCCCGGATTAGATTTTGAAGAACTAGGGCTGGTGGTTGGGATTGTTATCCCTCCCAAGTTCAAGGTGCCGACATTTGCCAAGTACGACGGTCTGTCTTGCCCTAAGATGCACCTGAGGTCGTATGTCAGAAAAATCTAACCCCATTCATCCGATAAAGACCTTTGGGTACACTTTTTCCAAGACAGTTTGTCTGGAACTTAGTTAGACTGGTTTTATAAACTCGAGAGATCAGAGGTTCACAATTGGGAAGACTTGGTAGCTGCTTTTTATCGTCAGTATCAATATAATGCTGATTTGGCGCCCACTCGTACTCAGTTACAAAGTATGGGGATGGCTTCCAATGAAGGGTTTAAAGAGTACACCCAGAAGTGGTGTGATCTGGCTGGAAGGGTGCAACCGCCATTATCAGATAGGGAGTTAGTTGATATGTTTCTGGGGACCCTATCTGGCCCCTTATTCAACCATCTAATCGGGAGCTCTTCTGCGGGATTTACTGAACTGACTTTGACCGGCGAAAGGATGGAGGCCGGTATTAAAAGTGGAAAGATTCAAAAGGATGCTTCCGTATCCACAGCTGTTAAGAAACCTTTCCCAACCAAGAATGAAGCATCTGCTGTATATTCTCAGAAGGGATTGGGAAGAACTGAGCGCCGACCGACTGTAGGGGCCGTGATGATTTAAAACTAGTCAAATGATCAACATCGTAACAATCAGTCGAGACATAATCAACAATGGGTGGAAAGGCCACAACGGTAGTTCACCCGCATCAACATGACGCCCGCTCAGGTACTTCCCCATTTGTTGAAGCTGAATCTGACCAGTTTGAAGGAGGCGCCAAAAAACCCTAACACTTCCTCTCCATACTACCACTCCAATGCCAAGTGTGCTTACCATTCCGACAGTGCTGGACACGATACCAATAATTTCTGGGCACTTAAGAACAAAATTCAGGACTTAATTGACGCCAAAGAGGTTGAATTTGACACTCCTGAGAAGCCCAATGTTATATCTGCTCCGATGCCCAAGCACGGCCACAATGTGCATGCTGTTTTGGAAAATCTCCATGTTACTGATGTTGTCGATCTGTTGACTCCATTGTTAGTGATTAAATAAAATTTGTTGCGAGCCGGGATCTTTCCTGGTTGTGGTAAAGACTGTTATTTTTGTTTGAACATTCGAGGTGATTGTCCAATTTTGAAGTCAGGTGTCCAACGCCTGATGGATACTCAAGAGATACTTTTCCAGAAAACCCCTGTTGACACTTGCAATCCTATTACTCCTGATACTTGTAATACTTCAACCAACGATATTGCTATCATAACCATTTCCAACAATCCTCCCAAGGCTTGCAAAAGGCCTGTCAGGATTACACCCAACTCTGAATGTGTACCTTTAAAGATCACCATGCCGGGACCTGTCCCGTAACAATCCAGCAAAAGGATACCATGGAACTATGGGGGAGAAATCTTCTATCATGGTATCAAACAAATCGAGACAGTCCAAGAGATTTCCGAAGAAGAAAACCCTGATGTAGGGAACATCGAGGGTACAAGCAAGATAACCCGCAGTGACCGGATCTTTTCTCCGGAGATTGCTCCCCCCGAGCAGTTTTCGGACCCTTGAAAGATTCTGCACCTGTTGGACCATCTGTGCAAGGCCCAATGATTAAATAACTGGATACTCCTGTAGTAAAACCATCTACTGAAACTACCGACAAGGCTAAGGGGATACTGGAAGTGCCTGTCAAGACGAAGGCTCATGTTGTGGTTATCCCCGAAACCACTCAGAAAGAAATGGAGGAAATCTTGAAAATAATCAGAAAAAGTGACTACGACATTGTGGAACAATTAGGGCAGACCCCTTCTAAAATTTCAATGTTGGCTCTTCTGCTCTGTTCTGAGGCCCACGCTAAGGTCCTGATCAAATTCTAGAAGGCGGCACATGTTCCCCAAGAAACTTCGGCTGACCAGTTTCAGGAATGTGTGGCCAGTCTTACTGCTGATAATGGCCTTGGCTTTTCTGATGCTGACTTAACTCCCAAAGGAAGGAAACACAATGATGCGTTACATGTTTCAGTTGAATGTCGGGGAACCACTCTCGCCCATGTCTTAGTTGATACTGGTTCTTCCTTGAATGTGCTTCCAAAGAAAGCCTTAGACCGCTTGGACTGCGAAGGACTGACTCTCAAGCCTAGCAACTCATTGTTAGGGATTTTGATGGTTCCAAGAGAATGGTTCATGGAGAGGTTGATATTCCTATCAAGGTAGGCACAGAAGTCTTCAACTCAACTTTTTACGTGATGGACATCCGTCCTTCATATTCATGTTTGCTAGGAAGACCGTGGATCCATTATGTCGGGGCAGTTACCTCCTCTTTGCACCAGATGCTGAAATATCCTGTTAAGGGTAAAATTATGACGGTGCACGGCGAGGAAGAGTACATGATAAGCCACCTCAACTCCTTTCGTTATGTGGAGCTGGATGGCGAGTTCATCGAAACTCCTTTCCAGCATTTTGAGGAAGTTTCTCCCGAGGTAGCAGTTGCGAAGACAATGGTTGAGGTGCCTATTATTCCCAAGCAGGTATCTAGGATGGCATCTCTCAAGGACGCAGAGGCGGTGATCAAAGAAGGAAAGAGTACAACATGGGGGCAATTGCCTGATTTCCCCCATAAGACAGACAAGTTTGGTTTAGGGTTTACAACTGCAGGACAGAAGGCTATGTGTCGTTCCAAGAATGGAGGGCCACCCATAAGGATCACTCATCATGGAATCAGTTTTGTAGAAGATGAAGATGGAGAGAGCCACTTTGAGGATTGGATCTTTCAGACCGTCAAAGGGGGTTTGAGAAACTGGGAATCAAAGGATTTTGTTCCCATCACCTTTATCCACCAGTAATTTTATCTTTGAACAATTTCCCATTTTTTATGGTCTGTAATAACTAAAACAATTCGCACACTATTTTCACCTCATGCCTTACCCGATGCATGTAGGTCGATTTGTAAGGGTTTGATTTTCTTTATAATCATATGCCATGTTTTAATGAATCATTGGACGTTTTTCATCTATAAACTGCTGTGTTCATTTTTCTTTCCTTTTGCATTTTTGTTTGTTTAAGGATGGCTATCCCTTACACACACCCACACTCACAAATGCAGGTACCCATCCATTTCGGATTCCGTGGGCAACTGTTCTATTTCAGCCTTCGATAACTCTGAGGATTTGGTCAATCACGCTGAGTACGAAGTTGACGAAGATTGTGAAGTACCGGGAGAGATAGCCAAACTTTTGCAACAAGAAGACGGGCTATTCTGCCTCATGAGGAGTTGCTAGAAACCATCAACTTGGGGACAGAGGAGGACAGGAAAGAAGTAAAAGTGGGTGCCAACCTGGAACCAGGTGTCAAGGAGCGCTTAATGCAGTTATTGAATGAATACGTTGAAATATTCGCTTGGTTTTATGAAGACATGCCAGGGCTAGACACAGATATTGTGGTTCACCGTCTCCCTATAAGAGAGGACTCTCCACCGGTCAAGCAAAAGGTCCGCCGAATGAGGCCTGACATGTTTGAGAAGATCAAGGCTGAAGTAATGAAGCAATTCAACGCTGGCTTTCTGGCTGTTACAACCTATCCACAATGGGTTGCTAACATTGTGCTCGTATCCAAAAAGGACGGCAAGGTCAGAATGTGTGTGGACTATCGGGATTTGAACAGGGCCAGCCCTAAAGACGATTTTCCACTACCGCATATCAACATCTTGGTTGACAACACAACTCAACACAAGGTTTTTTCCTTAATGGACGGATTCTCGGGCTACAACCAGATTAAAATGGTCCCCGAGGACATGGAGAAAACTACTTTCGTCACACAATAGGGTACCTTCTGCTACAAGGTGATGCCGTTCGGACTGAAGAACACAGGGGAAACCTATCAACGCGCCATGGTAGCTTTATTTCATGATATGATCCATCATGAGATCGAAGTTTACGTAGACGACATGATAGCTCGATCACAGACAGAAGAAGAACACCTTAATCATTTGCAAAAGCTGTTTGCCAGGTTGAAGGAGTATAAACTCAGACTGAATCCAAGCAAGTGCACTTTTGGAGTTAGGTCTGGTAAACTTCTGGGATTTATTATCAGCAACAAGGGCATTGAGGTTGATCCAACTAAAGTAAAGGCTATACAAGAAATGCATGCCCCCCCCGTACTGAAAAGGAGGTTAGAGGATTCTTGGGACACTTGAACTATATTGCGAGGTTCATCTCTCACCTGACATCTACCTGTGAGCCAATTTTCAAACTGCTGAAGAAAGATCAGGTAGTTGAATGGAACGATGATTGTCAAGTTACTTTTGATAAGATCAAAGAGTACTTACTAGAACCTCCTATTCTGATGCCACCCGTCGAAGGAAGGCCGTTGATCATGTATCTGACTGTTTTGGATAACTCAATGGGGTGCGTAATGGGTCAACATGACGAGTCTGGCCGAAAAGAGCATACCATTTATTACCTTAGCAAAAAGTTTACCGACTGTGAGACTCCCTACTCACTGCTCGAGAAAACTTGCTGCGCTTTGGTATGGGCTGCTCGCCGGCTAAGGCAGTATATGTTGACTCATACCACTTTGCTGATTTCTAAGATGGATCCGATCAAGTATATCTTCGAGATGCCGGCTTTATCTGGAAGGATTGCTAGATGGCAAATGATCCCGACTGAATATGACATCCAGTATACTACCCAAAAAGCTATAAAGGGGAGTGTACTAGCTGACCATCTAGCTCACCAAGCCGTCAAAGATTATCAGTCTATGAGATTCGACTTCTCTGACGAGGACATCATGACATTGGACAACATTGAAAGTAACGGACCGTATGACGGACCTGAACAAGGATCCCGATGGACCCTATACTTTGATGGTGCTTCAAATGCACTTGGCAACGGTATCGGTGCAGTACTCATTTCTCCAGATGGTTTCCATACACCCTTCACTGCCCGACTTTGCTTCGGTTGTACCAATAACATGGCTGAATATGAAGCTTGCATCTTTGGTCTCAAGGCTGCTATAGACTTGGGAATCAAATCTTTGGTCGTATTTGGGGACTTGACTTTGGTTATCAGTCAAGTCAAAGGAGAGTGGGACACTAAACATCCTAATCTTATCCCATACAAAGAACATGTCTTGACATTGTTGCCTCATTTCGAGCAAATTACCTTCGAGCATTTCCCGCGAGAAGAAAATCAGTTAGCCGATGCTCTGGCTACAATGTCTTCCATGTTTAAACTCAACTGGGATAACGAGGCTCCCCAAATTACCATCGAGCGAATGGATGAACCTGCACACTGTCATGAGATTAATATCGAAGAAGTAGTGGAACAACCCTGGTTTCATGAAATCAAAAGGTATCTCCAGACCATAGAATATCCTGAAGGAGCTTCCGTCAATGACAAAAAGTTCTTAAGGAGATTTTCTGCCAAGTTCTTCCTAAGCAATGGCATCCTTTATAAGCGCAGTCATGATTGTGTTCTACTTTGTTGTGTGGACAAGGTTGAAGAAGAGTTAATCATGACCGAGATACATAGCGGCACATTTGGCACCCACTTGAGCGAACATACAATGGCAAAGAAGATTCTAAGGGCAGGCTACTATTGGTCCACCATGTAAGCAGATTGTCATCAACATTCCCGCACCTGCCACAAGTGCCAAGTCTACACCGACAAGGTACATATTCCTCCTGTTCCTCTCAACGTTCTGACAGCTCATTGGCCATTCGCAATGTGGGGCATTGACATGATTGGAGAGATCAAACCCACGGCATCCAATGGACATCGCTTCATCTTGGTGGCTATTGATTACTTCACTAAATGGGTCGAGGCAGCTTCCTATGCCTCAGTTACAAAGAATGTGGTTGCCCGCTTCATCAAGCATAACCTCATATGCCGATATGGTATCCCCGACAGGATCATCACAGACAACGGTACAAATTTGAATAATACTATGATCACTGCTCTATGCGAGCAGTTCAAGATTTATCATCACAATTCATCTCCCTACTGGCCGAAGATGAACGATGTTGTTGAAGCCGCGAACAAAAATATTAAGAAGATCATTCAAAAGATGACAGTCACCTACAAGGACTAGCATGAGATGTTACCGTTCGCTCTGCATGGATATCGTACCACGGCACGTACTTCAACATGGGCAACTCCATTTTCTTTGGTATATGGCATGGAAGCCGTTCTGCCTATGGAAGTTCAGATTCCTTCCTTGAGGATTATGAAGGATGCAGGTTTGAGTGAAGACGATTGGATTCAGACCCGGCTTGATCAACTTAACTTGATCGACGAGAAGCGACTTACTGCTGTTTGTCATGGTCAGACGTATCAAAAGCGGATGATCAAGGCTTTCAACAAAAAGGTTAGGCGTTAGCTATATCAAGTCAGAGATCTTGTAATCAAGCGGATCATCTTACCGCAAAGTGATCCCATGGGCAAGTGGACTCCTACTTACGAAGGACCATTTGTAATCAAGAGTATCTTTTCTGGTGGGGCAATGATTCTGACCACCATGGACGGCGATGACTTTCCGCACCCTGCGAACGCATATATAGTCAAAAGATACTACGCATAAAATGACCCGGCAAGTTGAAAACCCAAAAGGGCGACTTGGGCAAAAATGGGCATCCCGGTGGACCGAAAACCCGAAAGGGCGGTTCAGGAAAAAATTAGGGATAAAACAAAAAAATTTGTACACCCGGCAAGTTGAAAACCCGAAAGGGCGACTTGGGCAAAAAAGGGTTTCCCGGTGGATCGAAAACTCGAAAGGGCGGTCCAGGAAAAAGTTAGGGAATTAAAGCGTATGCCTATGTCTCGTCGAATCACTTTAAGAACAATCTCTTCACCAATAAGATCCAAGCTTCTGATCAATCCAATCATCTACGGACGAAGCAACGAATGGACAGATACTCAGAGTTGTGAAGGCTATAGCAGAATGGGAACCCCATGGAATTGTTACACATATCCATCTTTCTTTTGTATAAATTTTTCTCAATTTTTACGACAACATTCCCTTACTAGGATGTCTGTCTCCTTTGTACAAAGATACTTACAAAAATTAATACGAATATACTTCAAAGCGCAGAAACTTGCTTGCCTTTCTTTTTCTGTTTTACACTTATGTTTTATTTGAAAAACGTCCAATGTTTTGTTGAATAGGCATATGCATTTGAATATAATCACTGCTTACAAATAAAACGAAATTGGGAAAGGATAATTACTGCTAGGTTGAAGGTGTAGGAAGATATCTTTATGCCATTCTAGAAGGGATCCCCTGCATTACTTTGTTCATATCCTCAACAAAGCTAAAACCTCGGAATACATGTCCCCAGCGGAGTTAAACTTCAAGATCCCCCGGCGAAGCCAATACATTTCAAACTGGATTCCCCAGCCAAGTTAAGCTTCAAAGTTCCCATTAGAGTTCAAACTCCCAATTCCCAGCGGAGCCAGAATAATCTAAACCTCCTTCCCCAGCGAAGTCAAATTTCCAACCGATCAAATTCCCTCAATTTCCCCAACAGCTAGGATGATTCCCCAGTAGATTGGCATACAACCCAAAACTCCTGATTTCACCGGCTGAGTAAACATTCTCCCAACAGGGTCATTTCCCAACAGATTGAAGATTCTCAGTCCCATTTCTCCAGCAGAAGTCTCTTAGGTTTTAATTCTCCAGTAGAGGTCGTCAGAGTAAACCATATTCCCCAGGGTAGTCATGAAGAATGCTCAGTCCCCGCAGAAATTGGTGAAGCTCTTGTTAAAATCCCCGCAAGTCACCAAGGATTTTCAATTCCCAGCAGCGGTCCTAAGATTTCTCATTTTAAACAATCAAAGATCTTTAATCCCCAAGCAGTCAGCAAAGATTTCTCATCTGCAGTAATCAAAGTTTTTTTTAGAATCCCCAGCTTCGGTCAAGGATTTATTTTCCCCGGCAGCAGTCAAAGATTTCATTATCTCCAGCTATCAAGGATTCATTTTCCTCAGCAAGACAACTATTCAGCTTACATGCATAACCATTACATTCATATATCATAAACATGGGTTACAATTTATTGCATCATACATATCATGCAATATAACTTCGTGTTTTAGCTAACGTTTTACCCTTTTCAGGATAAGATTAAAGGGTTATCATTAACAATTATTCGGATACAGTATGGATACACCCCAGACATGGCGGTCGTTCTATTACTCATTCAAGAACTTCAAGTCAAAATACAGTACGGATACACCCCAAACACGACGGTCATTCTACTACTCATTCAAACTTCAGCAAACAGATACAGACTAGATACGCTCCAGACACGACAGCCATTCTATCCCTCATTCAGATTCAACTATCAACTACAAGTTCAGATACGTTCCAAACACGGATGTCGTTCTGGCCTTTAGACCAGCAGTTTGATTCCCCCAGTGCAGTCGCCACGGAAGTCATTTTGTCACTTATTCAGATCCCAGTTACAGTACGGATACATCCCAGACACGTCGGTCATTCTATTACTCATACAGATCTCAACTTCAGATACAGTCCAGATACGCTCCAGACACGGTTGCCATTCTGTCACTCATTCATAGTTTATCCCCAACACATAGTTGCTTCATACACAGATGTTTCTCTGTTACCCCAGATACAATACGGATACACTCCAGACATGGCAGTCATTCTGATATTCATTCAAAGTTCAAATACAGTTACAGCTCAGATACGCGCCAGACACGAACGCCATTCTTTTGCTCATACAGACTCAGTCTCTAGATACAGTTCAATGGCATCCCGGACACGGATACCATTTTGATGTTCATTCTTCTGACCTACAACATTGCAATTCAACAAACATTCTTGGATGGAATCTCCAAGCCCATCTCCAGCAAGATTCTACTATCTCCATATGGCATCTCTAAGCCCATTTCCTCAGATATATTTTGACGAGTGCAAATTTACGGGCACTCTAGTGTCCAATCCTCTTTTACCTTCAAGTCACGAAAGGCAAACTTGCCAATCTAACTCTTCAGGTTCAAGAAGATTGAACAGGGGCAACTGTTGTACCCCAAAATTTGCCCTCCCATTTCATCAACATTTTCTCATCACCAGACTCTTGGAACTCAAGATCAAGCTAGGGTTTGCTCTGCTCAAGACACCTCCTTGCACTGCTGACCTAAATTAGGGTTTGAGTTTGCACAGTGGTGTTTTGGCCTACAATACCCAAATTGACTTTCATACTTCATGTTGGACTCACAAGTTTGTCCATACCAAGTTTCAAGCCTTGATTCAAATTTTTGCCTAGTGAATTGGACAATTGACCTAGAAATCAACTATATTGGGGAAAAAGTCAACTGTGGCCAATTGACAGTCAAATCTCATGATTTTTGACCCACTTAAACATAATAAACTCATATATGTCATTTGATCAAGTTTGGATCACAATTCCACAAGAAATTTGATCAGATCACCAAAAGGGCAAAATGGTCATTTTTAGGGTTTTGACTATACAAAGGCAATTTTTGACTGTTTGACCTAACCAATGGCCAATCAAGCTCAACCATGGAATCAAGGACTTAATGACATTGTCTTGACCTATTCAACAAGTTCAAAGGATCTCAAATGCATTGGATTGACATATGAATTTTTCAGTCAATTGATCAAAATTTGACTATACACTGAAAAGTCAAACTTTGACTTTTTGGTCAAAATCAAGTGCCAAGAGTTATTTTTTATCAAGACATGTCAAATTATGAAACTTGTTCATCAAGAAACCCAAAAATGCAAATTAGGGTTTAAAATGGAAAAATTTCATAACTTAGAAATTTTCTAAGTTATAAAATTTTCTTATTTTTTCCTAACTTTGTCCCATTTTTTCACCAAGATGCAAGTGGATTCAAACAAAACTTGAAACATGAAAGTTGTAGTCCACCACAAAGTCTACAACTTTGATTCACAAAGTTTTCTCAAAAAAGGCTTGTATCTCAAGTTATGATTTTTGGAACAAGGGTACCTAAAACTTTTAACTTAGAGAAAATTTGCCCTAATATAGGCAGGATTTTGACCCATCTTCTTGGCCACTTTTCACTTAGTTCCACTTGGAGTTTAAAGTTGAATTTCAAAGATTGATTATATTACATGTTCCAAGCTTTCCAAATTGTCCAAGAACTCCTCAAACACCTTTGTGGTTAGAGAGAATCGAATGGTTGAAGTTGGCAAAAACTCACTTTTGTCCATGGCCAATGCATGTTCATACAAACTTGCATTTTCAAATCAGCATGTTTGGTGCTAGCTTGCAGGCTTCAAAACCAGTTTATACTCCATAATTTAATGCATAACCATTGAGTTAAGGGATTATCTTGTTCATGTGGACATTACATACAAAATTAAGCCCTAAATGGTAAAAGGTATATTGCCATTTTTGCAAAAGTTACTTTATGTCAAAACACTAAGCATTGAGCCTTGAACAAAGATCTGAGACTGCAAACCAAATCCAAGGATTAGAGGGGCCAAGAGTGTTGTGTTCAGGGTGATAGGAAGGCTTGTACAAGGCTATAACATCACTTCCATTCTCTTGCTTCAAGTAGAAGAAAAGGTGCAAATCATATGCTATCTCTCATATCTGTTAAGACAAGCTTACACAAACATTATAGACAAGTTCCATACCTCCCAACAAGCCTGAAACACGACCCCTTTGCCTCTCAAACTCCCTTGTATACAGAATCACTGTTTTTCTACAAAATAGGGCAAGTTCTGCATTTTGCAAGCTATAACCAAATTCCATCGTGCGTTTTATCCAAAGATAGTTCAAACACCTTCCAATCAACTCACCTGAACTATCCCAAACCCTCATTACAAGATGTAACACCTCTAACACACTTTGCCATTTTTGTTTCAAAGCTCTGCAGGTTGAGTTCTATAGCACGATTCAAGCTGTTTCAAAATAAGCCAAGCATTGGAAAAGCTTCCTTGGACCTCAGGCAAGCTCAAAAGAAGCTCAAACACCATTGAAGGTTGCTACATTGTCCAGCTCGAAGTCAACTGAAATTGGTATTTCATGGACTTCTATCTCTCTATTTAGGAATGGTTAGGCTTAGGTTTGTGAATGAAATATGTTGTACTCATAGCCCTGAAGCCATACATATGCTTAGTTTTCATTTACATTAATCGTGCTAAGAGAATTTCACTCATGAACTTTCTGAAAAAACTAGGTTAGAAATTAGGGCCAGATAAATTCTCTCTGGTCTTTGAGAGTTAATCCAAGTTTTTTATATGGTTGGATTCGTTGTTTAATTCTCTACAATATTCATGTTATGAGTTTTGTCAAAAAATCAAAGAATCAGGAGATAGTCATTGATGTACAGAGGCACGCGTTTTGTGAACAAGAGGAAGAATATGAAGTCTGACTAGGCTGGGCCTGGTTGTTCATTGCTTTTGACACCCCCCCTTTTCTGTTTACACCCCCTGGCCCATTTATTTAAATATTTATCATTTTGACATTTTTATTTTTTATTCTGGCTTCATTATTTTTTGTCCAAATATAAAAAATGCCAAAAAATTATTTTCTATATTTTTCATATTTATTTGATATTTATTTATTTTATTAAGTATAAATATGTAAATAAACTATTTTCTTTTTTAATAAAACTCCAAAATAATACAAAAAATACACTTATTTTTATTTATTATTTCTATTTATATTTGAGAACATTCCCTTGAAAATACCCATTTTAATTTTTATCTTTGAATATTTAATATGATTAATCTATATATATATATATATATATATATATATATAATATATATATATATATATATATATATATATATATATATATATATATATATATATATATATATATATATATATATATATATATATATATATATATATATATATATATATATATATATATATTATATATATATATATATTATATATATATATATTATATATATATATATATATATATATATATATATATATATACTTATATACTTGTTTTATTAAATAATTAGGTCAAAAAAATACAAAAATACTACATTTTCATTCTTTTAAAAATTTTGTACTAAAAATATCATTTTCATAATATACTTTTATTTTTTTGTATAAATTAGTATATTATTGTATATAATATTATTTGTTAAGAATTAGGGTTTTTGCCCTAAATAGAAAAATAATTAAAATTGACCCTTTTTTTATTTATTTACATTTCACATTGAAAAAATACTTTTCACATACATAAAAATCTTTTTTTTTGCATAATACATTTTATTTGATATTTGTTTAATTGTATTTATTTAAATATTAAATAGTGCCTATACATTCAATATGGTTGTAATAACTTAGAACTTATCTTCTTGTCAAATACCCCCAATTCAAATTTCTACCCCCTCCCTATATCATGTTGTAATAGTGTAGTATTTAAATTCTCGCACATTTAAAAGCTTCCAAATTATGCCATGCTTAGACTTAGGTTTGTATGCAAATAAAATCAATAATTAGTTTGACCTAATCCAAGATAAATATTCATGAAAAACAAACACAATACACACTTGCACCCCTAGGGTTTCATCCACTTGTTGCCTTCAAAAATGGGCCATGGTTGCATGTCAAGTACTTTGGTAAAATAAAAACAAACAAAAAGATCATAGTCCCTCGATGACGCTATCTGAGTTGCCTAAACAAAATGATCAAGTCCCTCAAGAAAATTACCAAAGATACTTGACACCATTGCTATCATAGTCTATACGATGATCCTCGCCCGTCCCGTTAACATCCTAACACAAGGTTGTTTACCAAATACAATGGTGAAACAACACTGTTAAAAGGGTTAAAACATAAGAAAGATCTTTGAGTAAAATAGGATAGACAAACTCTTAGTTACTTGAACAAGCTTGCAAAAACATCCTTGCTATTTTTCAAAACATACCTCACAATTTCAAAACCCTACTTTCAAATATTGAAAAACTTTTCAAAAGACAAAAACACCTTTGTATACATTCAAACAAGAATCATTACAAAGGTTGCCATAACAATGTCCTCTTTTCAAAACATCTTTCAAAACCACATACAAAGCACCATTTCAAACAATTGAAAAGCAAAAGCAAGTGATCTAAGCAAGTAACTATGATCCCATGGATAACCATGGAAAGAAAGGGTGTTAATACATTCCCTTTCTATAATTTACTCCCCGAACCCAAGAAAACATCTCAAAGGTCTTTCCTGTGCTTTTGACCTTTCCTTAGGATAAAATAAAAAGTCGGTGGCGACTCTTGCTAAACCGAAACATTTGCGAAACACAAAACACAAAATCCCAAGTCAGTTCTCCCACCGTATCACAAAAGGTATGAAAAAGGTCAAATTGGATTTGAAGGTTTTCTTAGCCAACAAAGATACTCAAATGACAAAAGTGGTCTTGGATACTCAAAATTTTTAAAACCAAGTACCAACAAGACCATCTTTGTCAAGGCTAGCGATCAACCAACCAAAGAGAAAGAAATCACTCCCAAAATGGTTCGTCACTATCCTAAAAAGAAAATACCCCCTAAGAAGAAATCTTATCCTTCTAGATATAGAAGTAAATTTGAACCTACTTGTTTTTATTGTGGTATTTGAGGACACACACCTAATGCTTGTTATGTTAGAAACTTTGGCATGGCAAATGGGCATTATGTGTGGGTTAAGAAAGGAACTAATTATGAAGGACCCAAAGCAACTTGGGTACCTAACAAAACCTAATCTTGTTTTGTAGGTAAGCTTGAAGACCACTTCAAATCTATGGTATCTCGATAGTGGTTGTTCCAAGCATATGACAGGAGATATCGACAAATTTTCATATCTAACGCTTAAGGCCAAGGGTTATGTGACGTATGGAGATAACAACAAAGGAAAGATTCTTGGCATAGGCAAAGTTGGTGGTCCACCTTTCACATCAATTGAAGATGTTCTTTATGTCGAAGGACTAAAGCACAATCTTCTAAGCATTAGCCAACTATGTGACAAAGGCTTCAAGATCAAGTTCACTAAAGATGAATGTTTGATAGAAGATGAAGTCACACATGAGGCTAAACTTAAAGGTAAAAGAGTAAATAATATCTTTATGATTTCCCTTAACAATTTGTCTTTGGAGGTTAAATGTCTCTTGGCAAACAACAACGACTCATGGCTATGGCACAAAAGAATCGCTCATATTCATATGGAGCATTTAAACAAATTGATTAAGCATGACCATGTTGTTGGGCTGCCTAAGATAAAGTTCATCAAAGATAGACTTTGCGATGCATATCAAAAGGGAAAGAAAACAAAATCAACTTTCAAATCCAAGTTTTTTATATGGTTGGATTCGTTGTTTAATTCTCTACAATATTCATGTTATGAGTTTTGTCAAAAATCAAAGAATCAGGAGATAGCCATTGATGTACAGAGGCACGCGTTTTGTGAACAAGAGGAAGAATATGAAGTCTGACTGGGCTGGGCCTGGTTGTTCATTGCTTTTGACACCCCCCTTTTCTGTTTACACCCCCTGGCCCATTTATTTAAATATTTATCATTTTGACATTTTTATTTTTTATTCTGGCTTCATTATTTTTTGTCCAAATATAAAAAATGCCAAAACTTATTTTCTATATTTTTCATATTTATTTGATATTTATTTATTTTATTAAGTATAAATATGTAAATAAACTATTTTCTTTTCTAATAAAACTCCAAAATAATACAAAAAATACACTTATTTTTATTTATTATTTCTATTTATATTTGAGAACATTCCCTTGAAAATACCCATTTTAATTTTTATCTTTGAATATTTAATATGATTAATCTATATATATATATATATATATATATATATATATATATATATATATATATATATATATATATATATATATATATATATATAATATATATATATATATATATATTATATATATATATATATATATATATATATATATATATATATATATATATATATTAATTAATTAGGTCAAGAAAATACAAAAATACTACATTTTCATTCTTTTAAAAATTTTGTACTAAAAATATCATTTTCATAATATACTTTTATTTTTTTGTATAAATTAGTATATTATTGTATATAATATTATTTGTTAAGAATTAGGGTTTTTGCCCTAAATAGAAAAATAATTAAAATTGACCCTTTTTTTTATTTATTTACATTTCACATTGAAAAAATACTTTTCACATACATAAAAATCTTTTTTTTTTGCATAATATATTTTATTTGATATTTGTTTAATTGTATTTATTTAAATATTAAATAGTGCCTATACATTCAATATGGTTGTAATAACTTAGAACTTATCTTCTTGTCAAATACCCCCAATTCAAATTTCTACCCCCCTCCCTATATCATGTTGTAATAGTGTAGTATTTAAATTCTCGCACATTTAAAAGCTTCCAAATTATGCCATGCTTAGACTTAGGGTTTGTATGCAAATAAAATCAATAATTAGTTTGACCTAATCCAAGATAAATATGCATGAAAAACAAACACAATACACACTTGCACCCCTAGGGTTTCATCCACTTGTTGCCTTCAAAAATGGGCCATGGTTGCATGTCAAGTACTTTGGTAAAATAAAAACAAACAAAAAGATCATAGTCCCTCGATGACGCTATCTGAGTTGCCTAAACAAAATGATCAAGTCCCTCAAGAAAAATTGCCAAAGATACTTGACACCATTGCTATCATAGTCTATACGATGACCCTCGCCCGTCCCGTTAACATCCTAACACAAGGTTGTTTACCAAATACAATGGTGAAACAACACTGTTAAAAGGGTTAAAACATAAGAAAGATCTTTGAGTAAAATAGGATAGACAAACTCTTAGTTACTTGAACAAGCTTGCAAAAACATCCTTGCTATTTTTCAAAACATACCTCACAATTTCAAAACCCTACTTTCAAATATTGAAAAAACTTTTCAAAAGACAAAAACACCTTTGTATACATTCAAACAAGAATCATTACAAAGGTTGCCATAACAATGTCCTCTTTTCAAAACATCTTTCAAAACCACATACAAAGCACCATTTCAAACAATTGAAAAGCAAAAGCAAGTGATCTAAGCAAGTAACTATGATCCCATGGATAACCATGGAAAGAAAGGGTGTTAATACATTCCCTTTCTATAATTTACTCCCCGAACCCAAGAAAACATCTCAAAGGTCTTTCCTGTGCTTTTTGACCTTTCCTTAGGATAAAATAAAAAGTCGGTGGCGACTCTTGCTAAACCGAAACATTTGCGAAACACAAAACACAAAATCCCAAGTCAGTTCTCCCACCGTATCACAAAAGGTATGAAAAAGGTCAAATTGGATTTGAAGGTTTTCTTAGCCAACAAAGATACTCAAATGGCAAAAGTGGTCTTGGATACTCAAAATTTTTAAAACCAAGTACCAACAAGACCATCTTTGTCAAGGCTAGCGATCAACCAACAAAAGAGAAAGAAATCACTCCCAAAATGGTTCGTCACTATCCTAAAAAGAAAATACCCCCTAAGAAGAAATCTTATCCTTCTAGATATAGAAGTAAATTTGAACCTACTTGTTTTTATTGTGGTATTTGAGGACACACACCTAATGCTTGTTATGTTAGAAACTTTGGCATGGCAAATGGGCATTATGTGTGGGTTAAGAAAGGAACTAATTATGAAGGACCCAAAGCAACTTGGGTACCTAACAAAACCTAATCTTGTTTTGTAGGTAAGCTTGAAGACCACTTCAAATCTATGGTATCTCGATAGTGGTTGTTCCAAGCATATGACAGGAGATATCGACAAATTTTCATATCTAACGCTTAAGGCCAAGGGTTATGTGACGTATGGAGATAACAACAAAGGAAAGATTCTTGGCATAGGCAAAGTTGGTGGTCCACCTTTCACATCAATTGAAGATGTTCTTTATGTCGAAGTACTAAAGCACAATCTTCTAAGCATTAGCCAACTATGTGACAAAGGCTTCAAGATCAAGTTCACTAAAGATGAATGTTTGATAGAAGATGAAGTCACACATGAGGCTAAACTTAAAGGTAAAAGAGTAAATAATATCTTTATGATTTCCCTTAACAATTTGTCTTTGGAGGTTAAATGTCTCTTGGCAAACAACAACGACTCATGGCTATGGCACAAAAGAATCGCTCATATTCATATGGAGCATTTAAACAAATTGATTAAGCATGACCATGTTGTTGGGCTGCCTAAGATAAAGTTCATCAAAGATAGACTTTGCGATGCATGTCAAAAGGGAAAGAAAACAAAATCAACTTTCAAATCCAAGTTTTTTTATATGGTTGGATTCGTTGTTTAATTCTCTACAATATTCATGTTATGAGTTTTGTCAAAAAATCAAAGAATCAGGAGATAGCCATTGATGTACAGAGGCACGCGTTTTTGTGAACAAGAGGAAGAATATGAAGTCTGACTGGGCTGGGCCTGGTTGTTCATTGCTTTTGACACCCCCCTTTTCTGTTTACACCCCCTGGCCCATTTATTTAAATATTTATCATTTTGACATTTTTATTTTTTATTCTGGCTTCATTATTTTTTGTCCAAATATAAAAAATGCCAAAAAAATTATTTTCTATATTTTTCATATTTATTTGATATTTATTTATTTTATTAAGTATAAATATGTAAATAAACTATTTTCTTTTCTAATAAAACTCCAAAATAATACAAAAAATACACTTATTTTTATTTATTATTTCTATTTATATTTGAGAACATTCCCTTGAAAATACCCATTTTAATTTTTATCTTTGAATATTTAATATGATTAATCTATATATATATATATATATATATATATATATATATATATATATATATATATATATATATTAATTAGGTCAAGAAAATACAAAAATACTACATTTTCATTCTTTTAAAAATTTTGTACTAAAAATATCATTTTCATAATATACTTTTATTTTTTTGTATAAATTAGTATATTATTGTATATAATATTATTTGTTAAGAATTAGGGTTTTTGCCCTAAATAGAAAAATAATTAAAATTGACCCTTTTTTTATTTATTTACATTTCACATTGAAAAAATACTTTTCACATACATAAAAATCTTTTTTTTTGCATAATATATTTTATTTGATATTTGTTTAATTGTATTTATTTAAATATTAAATAGTGCCTATACATTCAATATGGTTGTAATAACTTAGAACTTATCTTCTTGTTAAATACCCCCAATTCAAATTTCTACCCCCCTCCCTATATCATGTTGTAATAGTGTAGTATTTAAATTCTCGCACATTTAAAAGCTTCCAAATTATGCCATGCTTAGACTTAGGGTTTGTATGCAAATAAAATCAATAATTAGTTTGACCTAATCCAAGATAAATATGCATGAAAAACAAACACAATACACACTTGCACCCCTAGGGTTTCATCCACTTGTTGCCTTCAAAAATGGGCCATGGTTGCATGTCAAGTACTTTGGTAAAATAAAAACAAACAAAAAGATCATAGTCCCTCGATGACGCTATCTGAGTTGCCTAAACAAAATGATCAAGTCCCTCAAGAAAATTGCCAAAGATACTTGACACCATTGCTATCATAGTCTATACGATGACCCTCGCCCGTCCCGTTAACATCCTAACACAAGGTTGTTTACCAAATACAATGGTGAAACAACACTGTTAAAAGGGTTAAAACATAAGAAAGATCTTGAGTAAAATAGGATAGACAAACTCTTAGTTACTTGAACAAGCTTGCAAAAACATCCTTGCTATTTTTCAAAACATACCTCACAATTTCAAAACCCTACTTTCAAATATTGAAAAACTTTTCAAAATACAAAAACACCTTTGTATACATTCAAACAAGAATCATTACAAAGGTTGCCATAACAATGTCCTCTTTTCAAATTATCTTTCAAAACCACATACAAAGCACCATTTCAAACAATTGAAAAGCAAAAGCAAGTGATCTAAGCAAGTAACTATGATCCCATGGATAACCATGGAAAGAAAGGGTGTTAATACATTCCCTTTCTATAATTTACTCCCCGAACCCAAGAAAACATCTCAAAGGTCTTTCCTGTGCTTTTTGACCTTTCCTTAGGATAAAATAAAAAGTCGGTGGCGACTCTTGCTAAACCGAAACATTTGCGAAACACAAAACACAAAATCCCAAGTCAGTTCTCCCACCGTATCACAAAAGGTATGAAAAAGGTCAAATTGGATTTGAAGGTTTTCTTAGCCAACAAAGATACTCAAATGACAAAAGTGGTCTTGGATACTCAAAATTTTTAAAACCAAGTACCAACAAGACCATCTTTGTCAAGGCTAGCGATCAACCAACCAAAGAGAAAGAAATCACTCCCAAAATGGTTCGTCACTATCCTAAAAAGAAAATACCCCCTAAGAAGAAATCTTATCCTTCTAGATATAGAAGTAAATTTGAACCTACTTGTTTTTATTGTGGTATTTGAGGACACACACCTAATGCTTGTTATGTTAGAAACTTTGGCATGGCAAATGGGCATTATGTGTGGGTTAAGAAAGGAACTAATTATGAAGGACCCAAAGCAACTTGGGTACCTAACAAAACCTAATCTTGTTTTGTAGGTAAGCTTGAAGACCACTTCAAATCTATGGTATCTCGATAGTGGTTGTTCCAAGCATATGACAAGAGATATCGACAAATTTTCATATCTAACGCTTAAGGCCAAGGGTTATGTGACGTATGGAGATAACAACAAAGGAAAGATTCTTGGCATAGGCAAAGTTGGTGGTCCACCTTTCACATCAATTGAAGATGTTCTTTATGTCGAAGGACTAAAGCACAATCTTCTAAGCATTAGCCAACTATGTGACAAAGGCTTCAAGATCAAGTTCACTAAAGATGAATGTTTGATAGAAGATGAAGTCACACATGAGGCTAAACTTAAAGGTAAAAGAGTAAATAATATCTTTATGATTTCCCTTAACAATTTGTCTTTGGAGGTTAAATGTCTCTTGGCAAACAACAACGACTCATGGCTATGGCACAAAAGAATCGCTCATATTCATATGGAGCATTTAAACAAATTGATTAAGCATGACCATGTTGTTGGGCTGCCTAAGATAAAGTTCATCAAAGATAGACTTTGCGATGCATGTCAAAAGGGAAAGAAAACAAAATCAACTTTCAAATCCAAGTTTTTTATATGGTTGGATTCGTTGTTTAATTCTCTACAATATTCATGTTATGAGTTTTGTCAAAAAATCAAAGAATCAGGAGATAGCCATTGATGTACAGAGGCACGCGTTTTGTGAACAAGAGGAAGAATATGAAGTCTGACTGAGCTGGGCCTGGTTGTTCATTGCTTTTGACACCCCCCTTTTCTGTTTACACCCCCTGGCCCATTTATTTAAATATTTATCATTTTGACATTTTTATTTTTTATTCTGGCTTCATTATTTTTTGTCCAAATATAAAAAATGCCAAAAAATTATTTTCTATATTTTTCATATTTATTTGATATTTATTTATTTTATTAAGTATAAATATGTAAATAAACTATTTTCTTTTCTAATAAAACTCCAAAATAATACAAAAAATACACTTATTTTTATTTATTATTTCTATTTATATTTGAGAACATTCCCTTGAAAATACCCATTTTAATTTTTATCTTTGAATATTTAATATGATTAATCTATATATATATATATATATATATATATATATATATATATATATATATATATATATATATATATATATATATATATATATATATATATATATATATATATATATATATATATATATATATATATATATATATATATATATATTAATTAGGTCAAGAAAATACAAAAATACTACATTTTCATTCTTTTAAAAATTTTGTACTAAAAATATCATTTTCATAATATACTTTTATTTTTTTGTATAAATTAGTATATTATTGTATATAATATTATTTGTTAAGAATTAGGGTTTTTGCCCTAAATAGAAAAATAATTAAAATTGACCCTTTTTTTATTTATTTACATTTCACATTGAAAAAATACTTTTCACATACATAAAAATCTTTTTTTTTGCATAATATATTTTATTTGATATTTGTTTAATTGTATTTATTTAAATATTAAATAGTGCCTATACATTCAATATGGTTGTAATAACTTAGAACTTATCTTCTTGTCAAATACCCCCAATTCAAATTTCTACCCCCCTCCCTATATCATGTTGTAATAGTGTAGTATTTAAATTCTCGCACATTTAAAAGCTTCCAAATTATGCCATGCTTAGACTTAGGGTTTGTATGCAAATAAAATCAATAATTAGTTTGACCTAATCCAAGATAAATATGCATGAAAAACAAACACAATACACACTTGCACCCCTAGGGTTTCATCCACTTGTTGCCTTCAAAAATGGGCCATGGTTGCATGTCAAGTACTTTGGTAAAATAAAAACAAACAAAAAGATCATAGTCCCTCGATGACGCTATCTGAGTTGCCTAAACAAAATGATCAAGTCCCTCAAGAAAATTGCCAAAGATACTTGACACCATTGCTATCATAGTCTACACGATGACCCTCGCCCGTCCCGTTAACATCCTAACACAAGGTTGTTTACCAAATACAATGGTGAAACAACACTGTTAAAAGGGTTAAAACATAAGAAAGATCTTTGAGTAAAATAGGATAGACAAACTCTTAGTTACTTGAACAAGCTTGCAAAAACATCCTTGCTATTTTTCAAAACATACCTCACAATTTCAAAACCCTACTTTCAAATATTGAAAAACTTTTCAAAAGACAAAAACACCTTTGTATACATTCAAACAAGAATCATTACAAAGGTTGCCATAACAATGTCCTCTTTTCAAAACATCTTTCAAAACCACATACAAAGCACCATTTCAAACAATTGAAAAGCAAAAGCAAGTGATCTAAGCAAGTAACTATGATCCCATGGATAACCATGGAAAGAAAGGGTGTTAATACATTCCCTTTCTATAATTTACTCCCCGAACCCAAGAAAACATCTCAAAGGTCTTTCCTGTGCTTTTTGACCTTTCCTTAGGATAAAATAAAAAGTCGGTGGCGACTCTTGCTAAACCGAAACATTTGCGAAACACAAAACACAAAATCCCAAGTCAGTTCTCCCACCGTATCACAAAAGGTATGAAAAAGGTCAAATTGGATTTGAAGGTTTTCTTAGCCAACAAAGATACTCAAATGGCAAAAGTGGTCTTGGATACTCAAAATTTTTAAAACCAAGTACCAACAAGACCATCTTTGTCAAGGCTAGCGATCAACCAACAAAAGAGAAAGAAATCACTCCCAAAATGGTTCGTCACTATCCTAAAAAGAAAATACCCCCTAAGAAGAAATCTTATCCTTCTAGATATAGAAGTAAATTTGAACCTACTTGTTTTTATTGTGGTATTTGAGGACACACACCTAATGCTTGTTATGTTAGAAACTTTGGCATGGCAAATGGGCATTATGTGTGGGTTAAGAAAGGAACTAATTATGAAGGACCCAAAGCAACTTGGGTACCTAACAAAACCTAATCTTGTTTTGTAGGTAAGCTTGAAGACCACTTCAAATCTATGGTATCTCGATAGTGGTTGTTCCAAGCATATGACAGGAGATATCGACAAATTTTCATATCTAACGCTTAAGGCCAAGGGTTATGTGACGTATGGAGATAACAACAAAGGAAAGATTCTTGGCATAGGCAAAGTTGGTGGTCCACCTTTCACATCAATTGAAGATGTTCTTTATGTCGAAGGACTAAAGCACAATCTTCTAAGCATTAGCCAACTATGTGACAAAGGCTTCAAGATCAAGTTCACTAAAGATGAATGTTTGATAGAAGATGAAGTCACACATGAGGCTAAACTTAAAGGTAAAAGAGTAAATAATATCTTTATGATTTCCCTTAACAATTTGTCTTTGGAGGTTAAATGTCTCTTGGCAAACAACAACGACTCATGGCTATGGCACAAAAGAATCGCTCATATTCATATGGAGCATTTAAACAAATTGATTAAGCATGACGATGTTGTTGGGCTGCCTAAGATAAAGTTCATCAAAGATAGACTTTGCGATGCATGTCAAAAGGGAAAGAAAACAAAATCAACTTTAAAATCCAAGTTTTTTATATGGTTGGATTCGTTGTTTAATTCTCTACAATATTCATGTTATGAGTTTTGTCAAAAAATCAAAGAATCAGGAGATAGCCATTGATGTACAGAGGCACGCGTTTTGTGAACAAGAGGAAGAATATGAAGTCTGACTGGGCTGGGCCTGGTTGTTCATTGCTTTTGACACCCCCTTTTTCTGTTTACACCCCCTGGCCCATTTATTTAAATATTTATCATTTTGACATTTTTATTTTTTATTCTGGCTTCATTATTTTTTGTCCAAATATAAAAAATGCCAAAAAATTATTTTCTATATTTTTCATATTTATTTGATATTTATTTATTTTATTAAGTATAAATATGTAAATAAACTATTTTCTTTTTTAATAAAACTCCAAAATAATACAAAAAATACACTTATTTTTATTTATTATTTCTATTTATATTTGAGAACATTCCCTTGAAAATACCCATTTTAATTTTTATCTTTGAATATTTAATATGATTAATCTATATATATATATATATATATATATATATATATATATATATATATATATATATATATATATATATATATATATATATATATATATATATATATATATATATATATATATATATATATATATATATATATATATACTTATATACTTGTTTTATTAAATAATTAGGTCAAGAAAATACAAAAATACTACATTTTCATTCTTTTAAAAATTTTGTACTAAAAATATCATTTTCATAATATACTTTTATTTTTTTGTATAAATTAGTATATTATTGTATATAATATTATTTGTTAAGAATTAGGGTTTTTGCCCTAAATAGAAAAATAATTAAAATTGAACCTTTTTTTATTTATTTACATTTCACATTGAAAAAATACTTTTCACATACATAAAAATCTTTTTTTTTGCATAATACATTTTATTTGATATTTGTTTAATTGTATTTATTTAAATATTAAATAGTGCCTATACATTCAATATGGTTGTAATAACTTAGAACTTATCTTCTTGTCAAATACCCCCAATTCAAATTTCTACCCCCCTCCCTATATCATGTTGTAATAGTGTAGTATTTAAATTCTCGCACATTTAAAAGCTTCCAAATTATGCCATGCTTAGACTTAGGGTTTGTATGCAAATAAAATCAATAATTAGTTTGACCTAATCCAAGATAAATATGCATGAAAAACAAACACAATACACACTTGCACCCCTAGGGTTTCATCCACTTGTTGCCTTCAAAAATGGGCCATGGTTGCATGTCAAGTACTTTGGTAAAATAAAAACAAACAAAAAGATCATAGTCCCTCGATGACGCTATCTGAGTTGCCTAAACAAAATGATCAAGTCCCTCAAGAAAATTGCCAAAGATACTTGACACCATTGCTATCATAGTCTATACGATGACCCTCGCCCGTCCCGTTAACATCCTAACACAAGGTTGTTTACCAAATACAATGGTGAAACAACACTGTTAAAAGGGTTAAAACATAAGAAAGATCTTTGAGTAAAATAGGATAGACAAACTCTTAGTTACTTGAACAAGCTTGCAAAAACATCCTTGCTATTTTTCAAAACATACCTCACAATTTCAAAACCCTACTTTCAAATATTGAAAAACTTTTCAAAAGACAAAAACACCTTTGTATACATTCAAACAAGAATCATTACAAAGGTTGCCATAACAATGTCCTCTTTTCAAAACATCTTTCAAAACCACATACAAAGCACCATTTCAAACAATTGAAAAGCAAAAGCAAGTGATCTAAGCAAGTAACTATGATCCCATGGATAACCATGGAAAGAAAGGGTGTTAATACATTCCCTTTCTATAATTTACTCCCCGAACCCAAGAAAACATCTCAAAGGTCTTTCTTGTTCTTTTTGACCTTTCCTTAGGATAAAATAAAAAGTCGGTGGCGACTCTTGCTAAACCGAAACATTTGCGAAACACAAAACACAAAATCCCAAGTCAGTTCTCCCACCGTATCACAAAAGGTATGAAAAAGGTCAAATTGGATTTGAAGGTGTTCTTAGCCAACAAAGATACTCAAATGACAAAAGTGGTCTTGGATACTCAAATTTTTTAAAACCAAGTACCAACAAGACCATCTTTGTCAAGGCTAGCGATCAACCAACCAAAGAGAAAGAAATCACTCCCAAAATGGTTCGTCACTATCCTAAAAAGAAAATACCCCCTAAGAAGAAATCTTATCCTTCTAGATATAGAAGTAAATTTGAACCTACTTGTTTTTATTGTGGTATTTGAGGACACACACCTAATGCTTGTTATGTTAGAAACTTTGGCATGGCAAATGGGCATTATGTGTGGGTTAAGAAAGGAACTAATTATGAAGGACCCAAAGCAACTTGGGTACCTAACAAAACCTAATCTTGTTTTGTAGGTAAGCTTGAAGACCACTTCAAATCTATGGTATCTCGATAGTGGTTGTTCCAAGCATATGACAGGAGATATCGACAAATTTTCATATCTAACGCTTAAGGCCAAGGGTTATGTGACGTATGGAGATAACAACAAAGGAAAGATTCTTGGCATATGCAAAGTTGGTGGTCCACCTTTCACATCAATTGAAGATGTTCTTTATGTCGAAGGACTAAAGCACAATCTTCTAAGCATTAGCCAACTATGTGACAAAGGCTTCAAGATCAAGTTCACTAAAGATGAATGTTTGATAGAAGATGAAGTCACACATGAGGCTAAACTTAAAGGTAAAAGAGTAAATAATATCTTTATGATTTCCCTTAACAATTTGTCTTTGGAGGTTAAATGTCTCTTGGCAAACAACAACGACTCATGGCTATGGCACAAAAGAATCGCTCATATTCATATGGAGCATTTAAACAAATTAATTAAGCATGACCATGTTGTTGGGCTGCCTAAGATAAAGTTCATCAAAGATAGACTTTGCGATGCATGTCAAAAGGGAAAGAAAACAAAATCAACTTTCAAATCCAAGAATATGGTGTCCACTACTATGCCACTACAATTGCTTCATATGGACTTGTTTGGTCCTTCAAGAACAAGAAGCTTCAGAGGTAATGTATACGCTCTAGTTATTGTTGATGACTTTTCTAGATATACTTGGACACTCTTTTTAGTGGAGAAAAATGATGCATTCAAGGCGTTCAAGAAATATGAAAAGCAAATTCAAAATGAGAAGTCACTATCTATTGCTTCCATAAGAAGCGACCATGGTGGAGAATTCCAGAATTCCTCCTTTGAAGATTTCTGTGAAGAACATGGAATATCATATAATTTCTCAGCACCAAGGACTCCTCAATAGAATGGAGTTGTAGAAAGGAAGAATAGGTCTCTTATTGAACTTGCAAGGACAATGCTTAGTGATTCAAACCTTCCAAAATACTTTTGGGCGGATGCGGTAAGCACAACATGCTTTGTGAGAAATAGAGTTAATATTCGACCTATCTTGAAGAAAACTCCGTATGAACTCTTTCGAGGAAGGAAACCAAATATTTCATTCTTTCATGTCTTTGGCTGCAAATGTTTTGTCCTTAACAACGAGAAAGACAACCTTGGTAAGTTTGATGAAAAATCAGATGAAGGTATTTTTCTTGGTTACTCCTTATCTAGTAAAGCTTATCGTATATACAATAAAAGAACTTTAACTATTGAGGAATCTATGCATGTATCATTTGATGAATCTAACCCCTCCGAGGAGGATACTATTGTTTTAAATAATGATGATGAGATTCTTGATATTCCTCAAGAAGATGGCTCCAAGACCAACAATGAGAATCAATTGGAACAACAAGAAGAAAAAATTCTGGATGAATCAAATAACAATGATCTACCTAAGGAATGGAGAACCCATAGAGATCACCCTATTGATAAAATCATCGGTGACATAAGTCAAGGCGTTTCAACAAGATTGAATCTCAAAGATGCTTTCTTAAACATGGCGTTCGTTTCTCAAATCGAACCTTCCAAAGTCGACGATGCATTAGGAGACAACCAATGGATAATTGCTATGCAAGAAGAATTAAATCAGTTCGAGAGAAATCAAGTTTGGGAACTTGTTCCTAGACCGAATGACAAACACATCATAGGTACAAGATGGGTGTTCAAAAATAAACTTAATGAGAACGGTATAATTGTCCGAAACAAAGCATGATTGGTATCCCAAGGATACAACCAAGAAGAGGGAATTGACTTTGAAGAAACTTTCGCTCCGATTGCAAGGTTAGAAGCTATCCGTGTTTTACTTGCTTACACTTGTTCATTGAATTTTCAGCTTTACCAAATGGACGTCAAAGTGCATTCTTAAATGGCAACATCAATTAAGAAGTCTATGTCAAACAACCCCCGGGCTTTGAAGACTTCAAGAATCCTTCACATGTCTTTAAGTTGAGAAAGCTCTTTATGGCTTAAAACAAGCACCTAGAGCATGGTATGACAGACTCAGTACATTCTTATGCGAAAAATGTTTCGAGAAAG
Organism: Vicia faba; assembly: GCA_948472305.1. Classification (NCBI taxonomy): domain Eukaryota; kingdom Viridiplantae; phylum Streptophyta; class Magnoliopsida; order Fabales; family Fabaceae; genus Vicia; species Vicia faba. Next base: position 910,702,721 of record OX451736.1, on the reverse strand, counting down.
GTAAAGTGGATAAGACCTTATTCATAAAGAAGATCAAAGGTAACACTTTATTAGTACAAGTCTATGTCGATGATATTATATTTGGTTCAATTAACCAAGATTTGTGTGAAGAATTCTCGTTGATGATGCAAGGAGAATTTGAGATGTCTATGATGGGCAAGATGAACTATTTCCTTGGATTGCAAATTAAGCAACTGAACGATGGTATCTTCATCAATCAATCAAAATATTGCAAGGAACTTTTGAAAAAGTTTGATATGGATAATTGCAAATCAATGCACACGCCAATGGGCTCCGGTACTTATGTTGATCAAGATGAACCAGGTATTTCCATTGATATTACAAAATATCGAGGCATGTTTGGCTCACTGTTATACTTGACGACAAGTCGTCCTGACATCATGTTCAGTGTATGTCTTTGTGCACGATTTCAAGCAAACCCGAAGGAATCTCACCTCATGGCGGTAAAAAGAATCATGAAATATCTCAAAGGAACAACCAATGTCGGCCTATGGTACCCAAAAGGTAATATATGCAATTTAATTGGTTATTCTGATGCTGATTATGCAGGATGTAAAACAGATAGAAAAAGCACAAGTGGCACTTGTCACATTTTGGGAAATGCATTAGTCTCTTGGGCATGCAAGAAACAAGCTTGTGTGGCTCTTAGTACGGTCGAGGCAAAATATATTGCAGCGGGTAGTTGATGTGCGCAAATTCTATGGCTCAAGCAACAACTCCGTGACTACGGACTCGACCTTGGATGCATTCCACTCCGATGCGACAACACAAGTGCAATCAACATTACAAAAAATCCTGTGATGCATTCTAGAACAAAGCATATCGACATTCGACATCACTTTCTTCGTGATCATGTACTTCAAGGAGATATCGAAGTCACCTTCGTGGATACGCATAATCAACTAGAAGATATTTTCACTAAACCATTGGCAAGAGAACCATTTTTCAAGATCCAAAGAGAGCTAGGTATCTTGGACGAAAATGACATTATCTAATAAAGGTACATGGCTATGTTTTTAATCTTAACTTTATGGTAATATGTCTCAGTCCATGTTTTTATTACTAAACTTTTGATATATGACCATGAAATGCGCAAAAATTAAGTATTTTTCATTTTTTTGCTAATGACAATCGATTGTCATAGAGTGACAATCGGTTGTATCTTATAATTTTTTAGATTCTGTCTTCATGACAATCGATTGTCACTCCATGACAATCGATTGCACAATTCAAATTTTTGAAATTTTTTATTTTTTTCAGTTACACTACTTTTATTCATTTCTCTTCCATTTCCATTACTAATATTTATTGTGTACAAAGATTCTTATTCTCTTTTTGAATGTTTTAAGTGTTTGGTCAACAACTTTTAAATACATAGTCCTTTCCTATGACAAAATTTCTTGGACACTTACACACTCAAGAATCTCTATGGTACAAGTCTTTATTGTTTTGACTAAACGATTGCATGCCTTACCTAACCATTCAACGCCTACCCATCTATAAAAGCTCAACCAAAATCTAAGCCTCACATATCCTCTTTTATCTAAAGAAAACCCTACAAACACCAAATATCCTTTCCCCTTCCAATTCTCTCATTTCTCACCGTGTCAACATCAAAGAAAGGCAAGGGAAAAGCTTCTTCCTCATCTCAAGGTGATGATATCTCAAGACTCATTCCATCAAGAAGCCAAAGGGAAAGATTTATATCTCACTTTCAAAAGATGACGGTTCTTTTTCCAAGGTTCGGTAATCTTGACAACTTTTATTCCGAATGCTTTAGTTTTCCAGCATTATTTAGATCTCAAGGGATATACAACTTGATTGGTGTTAATGGACCCATTTACCCCACTTTGGTAAGAATTTTCTACAACAATCTAACCATTTCTAAAGGATGCATGATTTCAAATGTCAAAGGGGTTCCTATAGAACTCACAGTGCAAAATTTTGGTGAAGCTTTGGGTATTCCAAATGATGGTGCTTGCATTAAACTTCTCTCAAATGCAAATCTGCCTGGCTACAACAAAAGAGACTTCTACTATGGAACTGCAAGAATTCCCGAGCGTGATTTTATTCAGAAAAGGCAAAGACTACTTGGTGGTACTCCGGAGAGGAACTCTTGGTCTGCAGGAATTCTCACTATTGATGATCGTTTGATCCACTACTTTTTGGCGTATGTTGTTATGCCAAAGTTCTCAAATATTTCCAATGTCAATGATTGTGAGATGCAGATTTTGTATGCGATGAAGAATGGGATTCAAATCAACTGGTCTTATGTGATTCTACATCATATGGCACTTCATAATGAAAATGTTTCTGCTTTTCCCTATGGTTCCTGGCTTACCCTTGTTGTTGAGAAGTTCAATGTTCCCTTGTCTGGTGAACACATGGTGCTGATGTCAGACCCCAAACACGAAATCACTCCGAAGAAAGTATGCAATACCAAAACCGGCGTCAAATTTGATCCGATTAATAGAACCATCACATACATTCATACTCCTCCACAAAACCAACCTCAACAAGAACAACAACCACAAAACCAACCTCCACAACCAATGGAAAACTCTTACAATCAAGTTTTTGACTATCTCCAATACATGAACAACAACATGAACAATCAATTTGCTCATCTCTATGCCCATACCAATGTCCCTCCTTATGAAGCTCAACCTTATCATACCCTTTCATTCAACCTCAACCTAATGAAGGCAATGATGGTGAAGGTCAAGATGATGAAGACTTTGTTGAAGGCATGGATGATTAATTTTTAAAGTTCTTATGTTTTTAGTACTTTATGTTCTTATATTTTATGTCGTTCTTCTAGTTTCTTTTAAGACACTTCGTGTATTGTGATCCTTTTTGTTTTGTGCACTTTGTTTCTATTATGTCTATGTATGCAAACTTTATTTATGCCATGTTGTTTCTATGTGCAAAATGTTATGATCTTATTTCCCATTCCTTTTTGCTGACAAAGGGGGAGAAGACTTTGTAGTTTCTTTTGTGTTTCTCTAACCCAAATTGCAGCAAGCAAGCAATCTTCAAAATCCTCATGCAATAGATCAAGGGAGAGTCTTTGATTTAGGGGGAGTTTTTTTTTAAAGAACTTGATTAGAGAAAATCAAGATGCACTCCAAACTTCAAGCAATGGTTGTCATCATCAAAAAGGGGGAGAATGTGAAATCAAGCTTTCCAAATGTTTTGATGAAGACAAGCTAGCATACAAAAATGAATGGATCAAGATAGAAGATTAATCTCAAGCAAATATTCATTGATCAAGATCAACATTTCAAGACTTATGGCTTAAGGTATATGAGATTTTTGATCTTATGCTCTTAGTGCTCAAAACTATTTTTAATCATGCATTTAATTTATTAAAATAATATTTTGAGTATATACTAAGTATGATTAAAGAAGGATAGTTTAAATTGTTTAAAATCTTTGAAAATAATATTTTTTCAATTTTTGTACTGAAGCAATCGATTGTCATAAAACGACAATCGATTGCATCCAAGAAACATTTGATTCTGTTTGACATGCAATCGGTTGTCGTCTGGCAGCAATCGGTTGTCATGTGTTTTATTTTCAAATTTTTTGAACGTTGGCTTTAGAGCAACCAATTGCTCCTCAATGACAATCGGTTGTCCTAGTTATAATTTTCAATTTTTTTAAATGTTGCTATGCTGCAGTCAATTGCTTCTCTAGTGCAATCGGTTGTTGTGCCATAAATTTTGAAAAAAATCTTATTTTTCCAGCAACCTTTGGTAACACCTTTTCATGGCAATGCTTGTATCTTTTCATATACATTGTTTTAGTAAAAATGGTCTAAACTTTGCTATGTTTCATTGAAAAGGCATTACTTCACTATAAATTATTTTCTCTTTAGAATTTTGAAAAAAAGATTAAAAAAAATCAAAAAGAATCAATCACAAAAATCTAACAACTTTCTTATTTTTGATTATACTCTTTATACTCAAGATCTTGTTCATCATTTTCATATGCATTCTGAAAATTGTTCTTGAGAACTTAGAAGAGTATTCCATCTTAAGTTTCATATTGATAAGAAAAGATCAATCAAGTGATTGACATTTCTCTTACACTTTCAAATTCTTATACAAAATCAAACAAACTATTGTACTTGTTTTCAGGATTGTTGGAAACAAGAAACACACTTAGGGAGGATTGTTCTCTTTGTGGTCTTAGTAAAAATCCAAGAGGATTGTTCTTGGTCCAAGAGGATTGTTCTTGGCTTGTTAGGTAGTCTTGTACAAATTACCAACAATAAGGAAATCTCTTTCATGTTGAAAAGGGACTGGAGTACTCTCGGACTGTGAGGGTAACCAGGATACATCATTGTGTTCTTTACTTTCCGCATTTACTGCTTTCATCACTTATCACAAAAAGAAAGAAAAGAAACACTTGCAAAAATATTCATACAATTCAGAAAAAGTTTTAAAGAACCTAATTCACCCCCCTTAGGCGCATCTGAACTTACAATTTTAAACTTGTGGGATGAAGATGAATTGTAGGGAATGCATTCTCTTCGAAATGAGCTTTGGATGGAAAATTTCTGATAAAGTATGAAGGAGTTATGCTTGGTCAAAGTTGGGTTGACTTTTACTACAAAACCCTAATTTAGCAACTTTTAGATTTTGATGAATTTGGAGCATTCCTTAAAGAATCATGATCAACCCTTGATCAAATGATGGATAACACTTAAAAATAATGATGTTGACCAAAAATCTTAAGGTTTGACTGTATGTGGGCCACAATTGACTTTTGACATAATATAGTCGATTCTCAAGTATCTGAGCAGTTGACTGGGTAAACTTCTTGTGAAAGGAATGAAACTTGACATGTAGGGTCTTGGGAACATAATAAGACCTTGGAAATCATATGGGGCTTTTGTGGCTCACCCATCTTGATGAAAATAGAAACCCTAATTTTGAGGTGCATTGCCTTAGGAGAGAGTTTGTCTGGTCAACTCTTGGGCTTCCTTGAGCAACTTGGGGACTTCAATTGTCATGTATTGAGTAAAATGAGAAGGAAATTTTTTGGGTACAACAGTATGGTTGAAAGAAGTTGTGGAGGAATGAGGTTTATTGTTATAGTGGTGGAATCCGTCCAGAGATAGGGAGTGTGTATAGGGTTACGAAGAAGAGGGAAGTTCAAGTTGTAGGAGGGATAGGTTCGGACATGAATAAGGACAATATTGTGTGGTTTTATATGGCGATTAGTGGAAGCATAGTACTCTATTGAAGATTCGTGTGAGGTAGGTGGTGGAAGTTGTTTGCAGTGAGATAATGCAGTAGAAGTGAAGAAAAAGATGATATGATATGTGTTTCTCTTTTATGTTTTACTAGATTATTAATTGGTGTTTTGAGAGTGAGTGAGGGGTATCAGATGAGACCAAGTAATAGATCCTTAATGATTTTGTGATTGGTTTTCTTATTTTTCACCATATCAACTGATACCCATATCTATTATTAGGGCTTTCCAAAATTCAAGTAAAGTCCAAATTAACCTCCTCTTCAACTGATTTATAATTTTAAACAAAAAAGGACAAAAAAAAATCAGCCACTAAATATTATTTTTTTAATTAAATCAACTAAAAAATAAATAAAAGGAACAAAAATAAATCGAAATGAACATATTAAAATAAATAGTTCGTGACGAAGTTCTAAAAATGATCAAAATCGCAACTAAAAATACCCGATTAAACAAGCTCTGACTAATCAAAATGCGATCGCAAACAGAGTCAAAAAGATAAAACAAGCACACTAACAAGACCTACATACATCAGAGTTTCACAACATTCTTTTACATGTCAAAAATCGAAATATTTCACCCTCTAATTTTATGCTCAGTGTCTAATCACTTTTACCGATATGCCTGAAGAACGAAAATTTTATTTTGATTAATTTCTAACAATGCATGAGGCGGTGTAAGTAAATGAAAATGCATGAAATGCAATATAGGCTATTTTTTACTTTTTAATGATGCAAATGTTTACCTAAGGTTGAATTTTGGTCAACCTAATGCATGAATGACCGACTAATGATATAAATGCGGTGAATGAACGACCTTGGGGAAAAATTAGGGTATGACACCTACTAGTATTGAATTTGTATCATGCAAATAGAGAATACCATAGTCTCAAGTCCCATTGATATACTTCAAGATTCTTTTTACTTGTGTAAGATGACTAGTCTCTATTTTAGCTTGATATCTAGCACAAGAAACTACACAGGATGTGATATCAGGTCTACTTGTTGTGAGGCAAAACATACTCCCAATCATACTTCTGTATGAACTTTGATCTACATCAAATTCATTTTCATCTTTGGTTACTTTCACATGTGTTGCAGCAGGAGTTCTCTTGTGACTTGCATTATCAAGCCCAAACTTATTTACTATACTCTTAGCATACTTGCTTTGAGATTTAAAAATTCTATCTTCTATTTTCTTTACGTGAATGACAAGAAAGTAATTGAGTTCTCCTAACTCTTCTTAAATTCAGACTTTATTTGTTGGACAAAATGTTCCACCATCTAGTCTAACATCCCACCAAAAACTATTTCCTCAACATAAATCAGGGGTATCATGAGATTTCCTCCATCATTCTTCAAAAATAGAATTTTATCTAGTCCAACTCTTTTATAACCATTTTCGACCAGAAATTCTATTAATATTTCACACCAAGTTCTTCGAACTTGCTGTATAACCATTTAGAGAGGCACTTTTAACATGCATTCGATGCAATATGAATTTCAGCATGCATGAGTTTCCTAGTTACAATCTAATGGACTCAAGTCTAGCAACTGGAGCAAATGTCTCATCAAAATCAACTTCGTCTATTTGAGCGTACTCTTGATAAACAAGCCTTGCCTTATTCCTTTTTAGATTTTTGCATTCATTAAATTTGTTCTTGAATATCCAATTAGTGTCAATGACATTAACTTCTTCGGGTCTTGGAACTAATTCCCATACATTATTCTTTATAAATTGACACAACTCCTCTTGCATAGCGCGAAGTGCATTCATCCTGTAGTCCTAGAGAAAGACAATGGTCAAATACTCCAAACAAAATCCAGCCACTCTGAGGTCGGCGCGAGGATTATCCATATCAAACAATTATTTATTTATTTGTAACAAATTGAATTCATTATTAATGTTAAAATATGTATGTGTTTATTATTATTATTATTATTATTATTATAATATTATATATATATATATATATATATATATATATATATATATATATATATATATATATATATATATATATATATATATATATATATATATATATATATATATATATATATATATATATATATATATATATATACTTCTTTATCTGTTGTGTTCTTTTTTGCCTCTTTATGTTATAATTCTCGGAATTGAAGAACAAAGAAAAAAATGCATGAATATGTTTTTGATACAGATTTAACGCACTTTTGCAATTATGATACGACTTAAACATATTTCAAGTCTATTGAATATCCCGATACAGACTTAGCAAAATTTTGTGATTCTGATATGACTTAGATGCACACCTCACATCTAAAGCTTATTAAGTGCATATTTGCATTGCTAATTCACCCCTACCCCCCTTGATCTAGCCAGTCCAAGGGCATAGGTGGTGGAGCCTGGAGAAGTCCTTTTCGATCTGAGCCAATTCTCGGGTGCAAGGACGGGGATCCTACCCTTGGCCAGGGAACGATCCTCTTTGACATAGAGCACGGTACAAAGTACGAGCACATGAAATTGAGCTTCTAATCCTAAGAATCTCCCATGAAGCACAAACAAATCACCACATGCAATATATAAATCAATTTACCACTACGACAAATTCTAAATACAGTTAGAAAATGCTACAACCAAATATGGTAGGCGATATTATTCAATGCACTGAGTTGCAAAAAGGCAAGGAATTCCATAAACACTTTTTCTATCTCATGATAATCAAATGCACCGTTCCTTTTGTAAATCAATTCAGTAAAGGATCTCATTTCTGAAACAAATATCCCACTGTTGTCGATGAATGGCAGTGGTTCGACCTAAATTCCCAATGGAACCAAGATTCAGGAGGGTAGAAAAAGTAACCTCGGAGTTACAACAATTCATAAAGAACAATATTTATAAAGCAAACAAGGCTCTAAATCTAACAACACTAAAAACATCAAAATAAAATATTTCATTAAATATCAAAGATTACTAAACACAAGGCACAAATTCTAGGAAAATTTACACGGAATAAATAATGCAAAGTAAAAAAGAAAATTAAGCTAGAGCATTTGAAGCCAAAGCACTGAGATAACTGAAACAACCGGTTGAACAAATCATCGAGATGAAATAAATGAAGTTTCCATGTAACATTTTTTATCCCACATGAAGGTGTAGCGGTAGAAATATTGAGACGAAGCCATTGGATTGACTTGAATCGCACAGATCAAATAAAAATCACCATTGCGCTTTATTATTTCCAAAGGAATGGGAAAAGAGCGAATAACCCAAAAAGAGGGGGAGAGAATATAAGTTCGGGGGTTGGTTATGCAAAGGGAAGATATTAGCATCCTAAACCTCTACGGTACTCCGCAGGAACCTCTTTGAAAATCTGTGTATTTTGGCTATAAATGTTGTATAAAAAATAGATTGTGGGGATGAGAAAAGAAATATTTTTTTACAAATTTTTTCATCCGCCGCGGTTGCGAACCTTTAGTGCCTATGTACCACCTTCCATGCAATAGTGGATCAGGGTACTCGTAGTTCACCTTTAAAAATTTAAAACACAAGTGTGTTGGTTAATTTTAAGAGACAAGACATTATCGTCTTATCCGAGTGGAAAAACATACTTACTACCCACGATTATGAGAAAGAAGAATTTGCATCATCTCAAAGTGGAAGATATGGCCTGGATTTTAAAATCAACAAAGCCTCGCTCAACACCCAAGTGGAAAATATCTCACTTCACTACATATTGTAGAAGTATAGTAGTTCGCATCACTACAAGGATTGACAAGAGTCTAATCTTTTGATAAAATTTTAAAGTAAAAGAGGCAAAGTGGCCAAATGGTTTGAATGAGATTGATTGACTTTTAGTCTTCTCACAAAAATGTCAAGGTATTATTAAATTGATCAAAGTTTGATTAAAAAAATATTTTGAAAGTCCATGGACCTAAGTCCAAGTTTATTGTGAAAGCGGTTCAAGTTTAAAAAGAAGAAGAGTTTTCAAAAGGAGGGAGGAGATTTTTGAAATTAAAGAAGATGGGAGGAGATGAAGGGACTATCCTAAAGCATGAAGTAAAAGCTAGGGAAAAGAACTGTCTAACCAACAAGAAGCCAACACTTGGCACAATGAGTCAATGTAGAATTCCCATCCTTTGGATTGAAACCAAACTAGCAAATGTAATAAACCTCTTAAGAAAACCAAGCTTCAATTGCATTAAGTCTCCACAAAAATTGGACAGAGTAACAGCTAGATACAGATGAGTTCCCAATCACTGACAAAGCATATAATTAGAATAACCTGCACACAAAGAAAACAAACAACCCAATGTCTCGGGGTAAATCCCAAAAATTCCAGACAAAATAACAGTTGAAGTCACAAGGTCTCAAGGTAGGTCAAGGTCTCTAATCCTAAGTCCAAGAAGTCCATCACTCCATAATGCCAAGGATAGTGACCAAGTAGTCCAAGTAACATTAAAGTTTTTTATGGTTCAAGTTGATTATTAAGTATCTTTAAAAAGAAATGAAAAGCTCAAGGGAGAAAAAATAGATATAAAAGTAAATGCTCAAGTGAGCAAAGATTAAAATAACATGAAATGTAAATGCTAAAATAAACGTGCTTATAGTAAAGAGCATAAAGTAAAGGAATAAAATAAAGTCAATTGTTAGAAATTAGAGGTTAGTTGAATGACCATCTTGAAACTTACATTTGAGACTCATTAAAGGATTGATAAAACCAAAGCCTCTCGATAACAAGTTTCATTTTCTTTCTGTCAAGTATATCTTTCATTTCAAAATCTCAAGGCAACAATAAATTATCAATGATGTTTAAGTGATTCACTATGACCAAAGCTTATGAAGATTCATTAGAGGATTGATAAGACCAAATCCTCCTAACAATGAATCATAATATTATTGGATCAAAGGTTTCAAATTAACATATTTGGGCTTGCAAACATAGGTTTGGCCCACAAATGATCATTTCTTGAATCGGGACAAAATTTAGCGCTATGTTAAGCAATCGTAAGTGAACTTATATAGAAGTCGCACCTATTTTGAGGCCGGTAAATATTAATCTATGTACCATATGTTTAGAAAAATGATATGTAAATCATTCTCCAACAACATGTAATAAAAGTAAGAAGGGGATAAGATGAAGAGGGAGGGGAAAAGAATTAAACCACATTTGAACCAAAAATTTAATCAAGCTATCATTAAAACCATTCATCCATTTTGGTGGAGTTAAACTCAACACTCAGGATCCAATGATGTTAATGAAGCTCTTGGTCAAAATCTCATAGTTCAAGATCAGCCAGAATATATACAAAAATAAAATTGTATTTAAAAATAAAGAAAAATATTTTTTTAAAATGGTTTTAAATGAAAATAAAAGGGGAAAATAGCAACTATATTCAAAACATCCAAAAATGTTTTTATAAAATTTTTGATGATTTTTTAAAGTCAGAAAGTATTTTTAAAATTAAAATAAATAGGAAAAATAAACCAAAAAATGTGAAAAATAGTAAAGTCAGAAATAAAAATAAAATGAGGTCACCGATATTTGTCAAGAGGTCATTGGATACTTCCATTTTTTTTTAGAATTTAAAAATTAAGAAAAGTATTTTTAAACATTTAAAACAACTCAAATAATGTGAAAAAATATAAAAAATATCAAAACATAAAATAAAATAATAAAAAAATAAAATAATCAGAAAGAGAAAAATCAAAAGTATTTTTAAGATTTTTTTTAGATTTTTTGAAGTTAAAATGAATTTTTTATGGATTTTTGAAGTTTAAAACAAATAAAATATATAATCAGAAAATAAAATAAAAACAAAAAACATGTAGACTATTGGATGAGAGTCAAAACGCGTTAGTAAGCTAATCCATTGGATCAGACACGCTGTGCATATCATGGTCCTCAGGAAATAACACATGTGATACATTATTAAACGGATTTGAAAAAAATGCGTGGCAACTTGTCATTGGTTGAAGACAGACACATAGGTCGTCTTCAACCTCCGTCCAAGAAAATTACAGGTTCATGAAATGGAAAAATTAGAGCTCGAGACCGGTACCATTCACTTTGTCTCTTCAAGAAGATTCCAATGGTACCGTCGCGAAAAATTTATGTAAGGTCTAACTCAGTCATTTTGGAAGGAAAGATTTGAAAAGGGATTTGAAAATTCATGGCCAAAACTCACTTCCATTTGAAAACAAATGTTGCGACTAGAATCATAATGATGAGAGCTTCATTACAGTACCAAAGTTTGAGAGAATTGGTGAAGGAATCTACCTATTGAAGTTCAAATTCAGAGCTCTGAAACTTGACTAGGCTAGCACGATTTAGGAAATCTTAGAGCTTGGTTCTTCTTATGTTAGCTTCAGTGAAGTTCAAGGATGAAGAATTGACAAAGACAATGGATTGAGGAAAGCTGAAAAACCAAATTTGAAGTTGCAAAAAAGTGGGTTCAAGAGAAAGTTTGGCAGGGTGATTCTGGCTATCTAAGCTTGCCAAAATGAATGGGGATAGAGCCTGTATTTATAGGAAAAGTGAATGGAATCAAGAGGAGGGGTGAATGATGCAATTTGGAAGGAAATCGTGCACACCCATTTTCATGAAATAAATGTGATCACATGTGCATCAAAACTCATCCAAATGATGTGTTTTGACACTCTAAATCACCCACACGCTTATGCTAATCAAGTTTAAGTAGGAAACGCGCACAAATTTGGTGATTAGAAATTAAATTATGGAAATTGCATTCTGACTGTTTGAGAAACTTTAGTTCCAATGTACCAACTTTAAAATCATGGCGTGCACAATTTAGGGAACCTTAGGACTGGATTCTTGATGCATTGGAAAGATAAGATCATAAACTTCACAATGTGCAAAGAATGGAATCAAATGGATGCTTGAGCTGAAAGTTGTGATGAGTCAAAGTTGAGAAAAAGATGCTGACTTTTTGTACTTAGAAAAAATCTAAGTTTTTCCTTCAAAAATGACCTATAATGTCTTGCATCCAAACATGGCCTTCCATTTAAAATTTGCTCTTGACCATAAAATATGGCATGAAGTAAATCTCTTGAATGACATTTTGCGACTTGAACCATTTAAAATCTCCAAAAAATGAGAAAGTTATGACTTGGTGAAGTTGGTGAAAATTCATGAGATGACCTATAATCTTTTTCATCCTTAGGGAATCTTCCATCCATTTTCAAGCTTTGCACATAAAATAAGATTTGAACTTCACATCCTTAAAATAATTGTGGAAAAAGAATGGGCTTAAGGAGATAAAAATTGACCAATTTATGATCTTTTGAAGTCACATAAGGGAATTTGATGGCATATCTAGAGGACTTGTAATATTTCTTCAACATTAGGCATCTTACACATAAATCTTCTGGAAACTTTTGAAGTGATTTGTTGATAACCCTTTAAATAGAAGCATATATTTGGAATCACCTAAAAATACTAAAATATGAGCAAGATATAGCCCTTAGAAGTTCGAAACTCTAGCTCCTAGAGCAACAAAATGCCTTAGAAACCCTTTTCAAATTTGACAAACTTTCTTGCACAAATACCTTTGTATTGTAAATAGAAGTTGTTAAGAATGATTATAAGAAACCATATCAACCAAAGCAACTTCCAAATATTAATAATTGAGGGAATTATGCACTTGTGATCAAGAAATCAAGAATTTGTCCAATTATGTCAAACTCTTTAATCATCTTTTGCATCCTTTGACTTTCTTTGACAAATTGAGTCATGATGAATCAAAGTAGACCTTGTCATGATATTACTTCAAATAATATTCAATTATGAAGCTTGAATCTCAATGAAGCTTAGTTGAATAAGGCATGGAAATAAACTCATGAACCTATAGATCAACTTGATGAAATGTATTGTGCTTCCACCTATAGCATCATCAACTAGAGAAAACATTCATAGTATTCATTAGTTAAAAGTTAATCAAAAACAAAACATATATGATCACAATATAAAAGTCAAGGTGCTTGGTTATTCCTCATGAGCAAACTTAAAGATATGGAGAAGAACCAAACCCTAGTGTGATCTTGTTGTATTTGAGTTTATATGAGATGATAGAGGAATCTTAGGGGCAAAAATTAGGGTACAACAGCTGCCCTTATTTAAGTGTCTTCTATCCGGAGATACGAAGGTTAAAATCTTCATGTCGACGTGATCGAAGATACTTAAATATAAAACAAGCCCTATTTTTGGCCATAAGATGCCATGTAATATTTATGATTGTGCATGCAAATAAGCAGATCCAAGGGTGATACAATACACCACTGGGGATACAGAAAATAAAATATCAAAAGAAGATTAGACTAGGAAAATAAATCATTGGAAAACAGAAGACTCGTTTGTATTGGGGTAAATCTCAAGGAGAAGACAAAGTAACATCAACTCAGACATCAAGGAGGAAAAAGGTGATCAACAGATAACTGCGAACTATCCACTCTCGGAGAAGATAGCAAAAAAAGGTAATGTCGACCCACTGGGGAAAAAAGGTGGTAGGATAATACCAACAAACATCAATATTAAAGGTGGCAAAAATTGATTGGCATCAGTACTTACAAATGGAAACAAATAAACTTCTTCAAAGTAATGTGAATCTCAACGAAAAACTATCTTCCACAATGAAGAGACTACCATCCATCGGAAAAAGATCTCAACAATGAACTATCTCCCATAATGATGAGACTACAATTCATCGGAAAAAGATCTCAACAACAAACTATCTCCCATAATGACGAGACTACCATTCATTGGAGTAACAAATCTTAACAACGAATTATCTCCCGTAATGACGAGACTATCATTCATTGGAGTAACAAATCTCAATAATGAACTATCTCCCATAATGACGAGACTACCATTCATTGGAGTAACAAATCTCAACAATGAACTATCTCCCATAATGACGAGACTACCATTCATTGGAGTAACAAATCTCAACAATGAACTATCTCCCTTTATGACGAGACTACCATTCATTGGAGTAATAAATCTCAACATCGAACTATCTCCCATAATGAAGAGACTACCATTTATTGGAGTAATAAATCACGAATCTTCTTCGGGAACTAACAAACTTACTAGGGAAGTAGTAGTTGCTCAAATAAAGAGACTGCCACTTGCTGTTATGAAAAGGAGTTGTAATAATGACCTCTTGGGGGAAGAAATAGGGCTTCCTGGGGGAAATGCCAATATATTCCTGTTGAGGAACTAAAATCTTCACGTGAAAAGAAATGCACATTCTAAAACTAGGGCTCAAAACTTGCAGAAATCAAAATAATAATGTTGCTAGGGACCACAGATTTAAACCAGAACTAAACCGGAGTGAAACAGTCAACCGAGATAGCCCCTGATGAGAAATAAACTCAAAAGGGGATCACATTCCATCCAGATAAAGAACTGAATAGGAAGGCTAAAGCAAAGTTCTTCCATGAGGGGTAACTCGGTGGGGAGATTGAACGAATATACACTTTCTGCTTAAAGTTGATACTCTATTAGAGAGAGGGTAACATAACTCGGCGAATAGGGTAAAATGCAAATAAAAATATCAATGAATGCAAATGAGTAATGAATTCCAATTCAACTATGAATGATGTATGTATGAATGCTATCATGTATATACTGACAAAACATATATATAGCAACGCAGATGACAGACAAAACCAAATTGGGTAAAGTTAACACTCGGCTAAATCACATCTAGAAGGATAGTTCCATAAGGGAGTAAACACCATATGAGGAAACAAATTCCTATTCCACGGATTAAATCCACTGGGAAGAAACACCATCCAAAAGTAATTGAATCAAAACAATAGAATTAGTGCAGATACATGGACCTAACATCCTCCTACAGGCTTCACCGGGGAACATTACATAGACCTCAAAGGGGAAAAATAAATGTTTCAACATCTAGATTTTCACTGGAGATTATAATATTGACTTCATTAGGGCATATGAAAACCACATCATCGAGATATCACCCGAGGATCTCGTCCTGACTTCATAGGGGAGTATAATACTGAGTCATTGAGGGGATCCCAAAACACATTCTTCAATTCCAAGAGTGATGGTTACACAAACTTCCCTGGGGAGAAATTATGAAACCACCTGGGGATAACAACTTTCAGAGAGAACAAAGTCTCAGCTTCACTTGGGGATTAAGAAGTCAAACAATAAGCAAGAAAAATCAAAGTTATAGGAATTTTGAATCAGACCCAACACTCGGCAGGAGAAAACCCAAAAAATTGACAACTGCTTCAACACTTCTTAGAAAAGATACTTCCCTTGCCTAGATGCATGGGAAAACAACAATAATGGCATTATGGCAAAAGGGCGATATTTTACAAATGTTTCCACCTCAGCATACAATGGGAGAAGGGACTTTCGTCATATGAGAGAAGACCTTACTGGGGAATATGGGATAGACAATTCAAACCATGCAAACCCGAAATCGAATTTACCAAGATTTGACTGGGGAAAACGGGATCACAAGCCCAATATCGCACCTTATGTTAATTGGTATCATCTCCAACTATCTGAGAGAGCCTTCCTGGGGAAAACAAACTTCCAAAAATTCTGAGTTCGTCCATCCTTGGTGTTGCACCCCAAAATTTTCCATCTCATCTTATTCAGAGCATGCTCATTAAGGTCCCTAATTGCTCAAGGTTGACCAAGAATTGATCAGAGAAATTCTCCTCCTAAGCAATGTCTTTTCAACTAATTTCATTTGTCGCCAAGATGTGTGAGCTCCAGGGCTTCAAATAATTTTCATGGCACCCTATATGCTTCAGCATAATGGCACAGCTGAAAAAAAGAATAGAGGGGTACATGACAAAGTGTAGGTCGAAGGCTGAAAATATGCCTAAGGGCTTTTGGGTCGAAGCAGCTTCGACAACAGTATGCAGACTAATTTGATGGATCAAAGGAGTGTTGGTTCGAAAGAAAGTGTGATAAGGATTTTCTGAGGTATTCGATAGGAAGAGATAGTAAAGTGATCAAATGGTGTTGTTTTCGAATCATGGAAATATAAGCTATTCAAAGCACTACAAAAAAAGACCTTTCGATTGACACGTTTTCTAAAGGGGCACTTCAAAAAGAAGAATATTTGGAATTCAAAAAGTTTGTCATTTTCCAAAGAAAACATGTGGAAGGCTCATGATTTGAAGGACATGCCATATTAAAGCATGGCATGATCGAAGGATAGTTTGAGATGAATCAACCAAGTATAAGTCACCTCAGAACTTCTGGCATGTACTTGAACATGTGTGGGATGTTTGAAGAGAAGTTCTGATGCTACCCTTTGATTGGTGCATATAAGCTGTATTCACCAATCGAAGGTGGACTGAGGCGCAACAAAGTTGTTACTTGTAGGAAAGCAAAAATGAAGGAGTTGGGTAATCAAATCAAAGGCTTGGCGCTCATGAGTCACCCTCCGACTGGTGCATATAAGCTATATTCACCAATCGAAGGTGAACTTGTGATCAACATGAACGATATTCTTGTAGACAAGCAAAAAGGTGGGAGTTGGAATCAAAGAGCCACCTGCATAATTAAATTTGAAGGAGATGACAAAACAAAGATTCGACAGGCCAACAGGAAGGAGTGTTCGAATTGAAAGAAAGGAGATTGAAAGGAACATGAGCAGAATTCGATTCAGCTAGTTGGATATTTTTAGATCAAGCAACTAAGGCAAATGGTGGCTTAATCGAAGAAGCCACAATGATTTGGCCTTGATCCATTCAAATGGGAACTCAGAGCCAATCGAATAACAAGGTTTGAGAACATTCAAAAGAGTTAAGATGGGAAAACCTGTCCAGGTTCACTCAAAACCCAAAATGGTAGAAAATCATCAAAAATGACAACTCCTTTAAAACTTTCGATTCTTCCTTCAAAGCCATGGTTAATGGCTGATTCTTGCCACTTTTGTTCACCCCTGCGCCCCTATAAATACAGAGCTAAAGCGCAAGCAAAAGGAAACACTGCCTCCATAGACGAAAACATTTCCTCCACAGACGCACAAATCACCCCAAAGAGCCACATGAAAATTGCCAAAATACATCAAAGTTGTAAAATCCAAAAACATATTTCAAGCTTCTTTTGATCAAATTCAAAGGCTCCATCATGTTCCTGGGAATATCAAGAGCCTATCCCTGCCATTTCCAAAGCCCATAGTATCCTCAAACAGTTGGATCGTGTATCACCGTTTGGTAAGGTTTGTTAGAATCGAAATCTCATATGCACGTTTTGTTGATACATTTAATGGTTTGGTTCGTGTTCAGTGGAATCATTAGAACAGGTTTGAGGTATTGTATTCCAGTTTTGATGTGTAAAACACAAAATGCCATTGTTAGGGCATCCATGGCCATTGAGTTTCATTCTCATTGATACAATAAGTTTCAGACCAAACTAACCCTGTCATCGAATTTGTAAGGGTCCATTTAGTCTAGTAAGGTTATTAGTTTGCTTGTTTTCGTTGATTTATGCATGTTTCAATTTTTTAAGCTATCGGAGAAGATAAATGGAGTTTTGACTCCGGCCTGGTCCAAAACATTGACTCCGGCGCTGCACATGTATCTCTCCCATTGGCCCTTTTAGTCAACGCACGCGTTTTATGTTTTCAAATATATTTGACTTATGTTTTATAATATAATGTTATGATGTTGTTTATATAAACAAATGAACAAGTGGATGAGTGGTAAGGCAGGTGAGTATGCAAGGAGGAAACCTGAGTTCGACACCCAGGTTATGCATTTTGTTTTTCTAATGTTTCATTTGCAGATCCAGTGCTGGCATGTCCCACATGTGCATCATAAACCATTAATCTAAGCCATCACTTCACAGTTGATCCATATCCAATGTACCCAAACGCGCAGACCACCATGCGCTCTCCAAGGCATTCCTCACTGGATTCACAAGAAACCTGGGCTTTAACAACTTGGGCCTAGCGTTTTTTTTCACGTCCCCCCAGTTTTGGTTTTTACTTATATCGCTTTTATTAATTTGTTTTAATTTGTTTAATTAAAATAAAATA
The DNA here is from genome assembly GCA_948472305.1 of Vicia faba. Lineage (NCBI taxonomy): Eukaryota > Viridiplantae > Streptophyta > Magnoliopsida > Fabales > Fabaceae > Vicia > Vicia faba. Next base: position 910,684,398 of record OX451736.1, on the reverse strand, counting down.
AATAAAAAATCACAAAAAAAACATTAGGTCAGTTTTTTTAATCAAGCTAATTTTGTAAATAAATTAATTAATTACTTTAATATTTTGTTTAATTTAAAATCAATAGACTTAAGTTTCTAATCAATTTTTATTTCTATTTCTCGAACAAATACCAAAAAAAATCATTTTTCTTAATACTGAGGGTTTCAGGACGTTTTTATATTTGTTCTTATCTTTTTCCTATTTATTTTCCATTTAAATTCTATAAAGACTGTATAGGTTGCATGGGAAATTTTGTAATAGTTTAGTTTATTTATTTTGTATTTCTCTATTATGTAACTGCCCACATGATGTAATAGTGTAGGATTTAATTTCCGCACTTTATATTTTATGTACATATGTTAACTTCTTAGATGTATGATTAATAGGATTGCATGGAAAGAGATCAAAATCAAACATTACCAAAACCTAACATCAAGATAAATAATTGAAACAAAATATAATTGCACATGCACACCTTTAGGGTACTCCCAATTTGGTTGCCTTCGGAAAACAGTCACAACTCTTGAAACGTGAGAGATTTTACTGGATATCCTCCGGTTTAAAGATCGTATGTCCCTCGATGACCCTCTCGATGTTGCCTCGGTAAAAAATAATCTTAAAACCCTAGGGTAGTTACTAAAGTTTCTTACCCAATTGCCTTTGTGACTGTATAAAATGTCCCTTCAAATGTCCCTCGAACATCCAACGATAGGGCTACCTACTCACTAATAGTAGGATAGCACGATCTAAAGGAAAAGAGGAAAAGAACGACACTTTCGAGTAAAAGTAGATAGTTATTAGATGCTTGCTCAAAAACAAACTTTTATACATACACAAAACACTTTCAAAAACATTTTCAAAATGCTTTATCAACACTTTTGAGGAATGATACAAGAGTTATCATAAAGAAAATTGCCTAACTGTTGGCATTTCAAAAATATTTTTTTCAAAATAACACAGAAAGAGCAAGGTATTTTCAAAATGAGCTAAGCATCTAAGAGCCCGTAGAAAAATACAGATGGAAAGGGTACTAACACCTTCCCTTTCCATAACTTATCCCCTTACTCAGAAATAATCTCAAAAGGTATTTTTCTGTTATTTTCACCCTTTCCTTTGTTGGATAAAAGAAAAGTCATGTGATACGGTGGAAGAACTGACTGTTTTTTGGAATGCTGGTTTACGTTTTGCGTTTGTTTTTGCAAAATGTCGCGGTAAGCAAGACTCGCCACCGACTTTTATTTTATCCAACAAGGAAAGGAAAAAAGCACAGAAAAATTCCTTTTTCGAGATATTTCTCGGGTTCGGGGGGTAGATTATAGAAAGGGAAGATGTTAGCACCCTTTCTATCCGTGGTTATCCACGGGCTCTTAGGTACTTGCTCAATTGTTTTCAAAATTGTTTTCTTTGTGCTTGTGGTTTTGAAAAAGTTTTTGTTTTGAAACTTCGATTTAACTCTTGCTTCTGTCCTCAAGAGTGTAATGAAGTGCTTTGAAAACTTTGTTCGAAAAGTGTAAGTGTGAAGAGTTTTGTTTTGAAAGAGCAAGTATCTAAGAACCATCTACCTACTCGAAAAAGGAATCGTTTTATGCTATTTCCCTTTAGACAATGTTATCCTACTATTAATGAGTAGGTAGCACCATCGTTGGAGTTTGAGGGTCAATTCGAATGCGGGACAGACAGTTACTAAAGCAATGTTAGGACGCCTTAGCGGTAACCCTAATGTCTTAGATTATTTGTTTGAGGCAACAATATCCGAGGCGACTATTTCGAGGCAACTATGATCTTTTAGACAAGAGGACGACCTCTAAAACGACCTATACTCAATGACCGTGTACGAAGGCAACCTAGTGGGGTGTACCCTAAGAGTGCGCATGTGCGAGTGTGTCGTTTTCAGTTATTTTTGTCTTTGTACATGTTAAGGGTGATCTAATTTGATTTTAAGATTAACATTCAGTCTTGTCATGCAACCCTATTATCAAACATCTAACAGTTATAATTTGTGGAAATAAAATGCGGAATTTAAATTACAAGGCATCGGGTATTTACATCGCCAAAGACAAACCCTTTTGAAAAATAAAATAAAGCGATAAAAATAATTAAATGTCCTACTAACTATTACAATCCGTAAGCAAATACATTTGGATAAAAAAGAGTAAATCGCGGTGCAAAATTAAATCGGATGTATGACTAGGGTTTTGACCCTTTTGGTTAAAGAAGAAATCTTTTTGTTTTTATTTTAAGAGAGAAATTAAACCTAAATTAATTACTAAATTAAATTAAAAAATTAATAAAAATAAATTATTTTTTGGAGTTTTTAATTATTTAAGAAAGAAATTATAATAATTAAATTAATGGTTAAAAACTAGTAAAGTCTAATTAATTTTAATTATTTTTTTAAAGGAATTAAAGATCTCTAATTAAAACCTAATTAATTAACAAATTTATTAAGAAAATAAAGGTTTAAAATATGATATGAAATAAAAATATTTTTTTGTGATTTTATTTGATAAAAGACTGAATTTTGATTGGTTAGAAATTAAATAAAACAATTAAAACAATTAATAAAACAAAATAAAATAAATAGAAGAGAGAAGGGTTTGGGCCTGTTTTTGGGAGTCTGAATAGAAATTGGGAGGCCCATTAGTGCTGGCCTCTTTGACCTTTTGAATCTGGTGCTTATGCATTGACTGGCGCCTTGGTGGACCATTAGCTTTGAACCAACAGATCTGGCCTTTGGCCATATGGCGTTTGATTGGATGAAGGACCATGGTGGGATGTACGCTTGTGTATGCATATGATCGTCTGGAAAAAAATTTATTAAGGAAGTGGGGGACCTGGGATTCAAACCCAGGTCCTGAGGCAGTTTACCCTTGCACGCTTGCCACTACGCTATGCTGATTCATTTGTTATGAACATGCAAAGAAAACATAATATAATAAAAACAAATCATATGCCAGCAAAACAAAAAAATACGCGTTGTTTTTGAATGGACCAATGGGAGAACGACAGCTCATCGTCTCCTACCTCCAAAACCTGCAAATATTACCTGCGAATTTTTGTCCGCAGCTAAAAGCGCAGCATCATTCAAAAATCCTCCTCGGGCCTTGAAAATAGAATCTAAGGCTAGGGTTGAGTTCGTCTCAACCTCCTAGACACAACCATGTTCATCTTGTAGCTTAATTTCACCTGAAAAGAAAACCCCCCAAAACGTCCAAGAAACCCTAGCTATGGTGCCTTGCATTACAGGTTAGATAAACGAAATTAAATGATGCCAAAAGTTTACAAATGATGTGAGGATTATAAATATGCAGTTATTTAATTCAATGGATGCAAGAATGGTGAGTTTCGATTTCAAGAACAGAGGTATGTTTCGTGACACTTACAACGTGTTATGGAGTTTGAAGATGCTTGGTTTTGATCCAGGTAGGTTGAGTGAACACCCAGGAATCAATTGAGATATGTTTCAGCTCTTGAAAACGAATTTTTTTTATTAATAACCAAGTATTAAAAAAATATTTCGCAAATAACCGGGTTTCGGAAAAAATTACGCAAATAACCATGTTTGAGATGGCTCCACAAAGGAGGAGCCAAGTCATTTGGCGCATGCACCTAGGGTTTTGCCCTAGGCGCCATCTCACTTGGCGCCTCCATTGGCTTTTAGCCAAGTGAGATGGCGCATGCTCCTTAAAAAGGAGAGGAGGCGCCATCTCACTTGGCGCCTAGGGCAAAACTAGGGTTTTTTGCCGTTTTATAAATAATTCGTCCGTTTCTTTGAAATTTCTCACACTTTCTCGCACTGTATTTTTATTTCGTACTCCCTTATTTACGTAATGACGTCGCCTATGATTTTTAGCAGAGATGGTTACGTTATATTCTCCGCCACGAAACCCGCGATGAAAATGAAATTCTGGCACATTCACTCCATGGAGCGTCTGAAGCGGGAGTTGATGCGGTGGCTAGATGGAGACATCGCCGAGGGGGAAAAAATTCGAAGGATCCAGCGAAAACGAACAACAACCTCGCATGCGACAGGAAGACCTAATGTGTGGTTGGAGGAAGTCAAAACAGACAGTGATGTAATGCTGATGATGCATGGGTCAGATGAAATTGTGTTAACAGTTGTAATTTCCTAGATTGATTATCGTTAATCATTGTTGTACGCGAAAACCCTAATTTAATTTCCTAGATTGATTATCGTTAATCATTGTTGTACGCGAAAACCCTAATTTAATTTCCTATATTGAATTTCTTAAATTGTGTGAACAGTTTTATTAACGGAAAACCCATAAAGTTTACAACACAAATATTGAAAAGATTTATTGTATTACAAAATTTATGTGGTCGAGCCAGACGCCCGATTCGGACAGTTTTTGCGATTGTGTCCGACCTGACGGCATAAACCACACTTTCTTTCCAACCTGTCAAGATCGTCCATTTCTGTTGTTATGCGCCTGCTTTTGGGACGACCCTTCTTGTTCCTTCGCATTTGGTCATTGTGCCAAACTATATCACCGCTGTATTCAGGCCAATAGTCCGGTTTTGCCACCAAAGGAAAGTTGTTGTTGTAAACAGTTAGCAACGTTTCAGATTTATAAACGTTTGATAGCAGTTGAAGCGCGTCTTGATGGGTATGCGCACAAGCGGCAATGACATGAGAGCAAGGCATACGAAAAGCTTGAAACCTGCCACAATCGCACCATTGAGAAGGTAAAATGACCCTGTATTCCTGTCTTGCCAGGCCTTCATTGTGGTCAATTGTCTCTTTCACAATGAAGTTGTGGCTATGGCGGTCAAACCGTGTAACCATGTGAGTGTTGGCTTTTGCACTTTCAGCCTTAATGTATTTCATACAGCTTTCACTCCACAGTTGTCCTGATTGCAAGACCGAATACCACATTTCACCTCTTTTGGCAAATAACGCAGCCATCCTAAAATACGTGGATTTCACCAAGGCAGTGATGGGGAGGTTTCGTATGCCCTTGAATACCCCATTCATTGATTCAATAAGATTTGTTGTCATATGCCCCCATCTTTGGCCATTGTCGTATGACCTAGTCCACTTTTCGACCGGTATGTTGTCGATCCACGTACCGGCTTCTGGGTTAGACAAACGGATCTCGTTGTGGTAATATTTGAATGTGGGCTGTGTCAGTGCGTATCCCGCATTCATCACCGCTTTCCGCAATGTTTTGTCCTTGACCTCCCTCGAGAAATTCTGGACGATATGCCTGATGCAATAGACATGCGTAGAAGGAGGGTCATGCCAACCATTTGCCGGATTATTATAGGCACTTTCAATAGAGGCATGTCTGTCCGAGATCAAACATAGATCCGGTTGAGGAGCCACGTGTGTACGAAGATTTTTCAGGAAAAAGCTCCAAGCACCACCAGTCTCCCCCTCGACAAGGGCAAACGCAACGGGGAAAATGTTATTGTTGCCATCTTGTGCAACTGCCATCAAAAGAGTGCCTTTGTACTTGCCATACAACCAAGTCCCGTCTATTTGTAGAATTGGTTTACATGATGCAAACCCTGCGATGCATGGTTGAAATGCCCAAAAGACGCGACTGAATATTCCGTTGCCATGTAGAACACTACCATCTTGGGCGTAAGCGGGCAATGTTTCCAGAACATAAACACTACCTGGAGAATATGTCTTTAGTGCATTGAGGTAGCGGGGAAGTTCTCGGTATGACTCCTCCCAGTTTCCATACACCCTTTCAATCGCCTTAGTCTTTGCTAACCACGCCTTACGGTAAGACGGAGTGTAGTTAAAAACTGTGGTGATGTGGGAGATGATTGTTTTCACCTTCAAAGAAGGGTCGTTGCTCACCAGGGGTAGGATTTCTTGACAGATTAGATCATGGTTGAGTTTTCGGTGGTCTTGTGATTGAGTGGAATTTACACAAGTATGGGTTGTCATGGAACCTATGACCCAGCAGTCACCCCTTAGTCTGTATGAAGCGGTCAGCTTGAACATGCAGTCAGGGTGGACACACTTGATCTTGTACCTTTCCGGGTTTACACGATCCACCTTATAATCAACCGAGTTGAGCATGTGAAATTTTTTGATGGCCCTTATGCATTCCTCTCTATTACGAAACTTGTCCTTCTCTTTTAAATTTTCATCTGATTGCATATACGGTTGGAAAAACAAGTCCGTAGAAGGTTCATCTCCGCCCATGTTGAAGTTTGTCATGTGCGTAGGTGGTGTGTAGATTTTGTCGGTAGGAATACTTGGGATGCCATCATCGTCAGAATCGTCGTTCACCATTTCATCGAACTCTAACTCATTATCTTCTTCTTCATCATCAACTGCATCCACCTCGGCTTGCTCATTCTCCAAAGGATCAACCTCCTGTAACACCGGAGGCTCTACCTCCTGTGTCACCGGAGGCTCTTGAAACAGAACGTACAACTCAATAGAGTCGTTTCCAGAATAGACATGGCTGGAAATCATGTTCTGGAAATCCTCGTCATCTTGAATTGCAACCTTATAAAATATGACTTGGTTGTTTCCAAAAAAGACTGGACTCTGATAAAATATTTGGGATATAGGGCCTCGTTCAAGTTTGGCCTCCAATCTTTTCTTAAAGTAGGAGAAATTTGCTTTCCCGTTTAAGAGAAATCGGACATTGTCGGTGTTTCTAAACAAAAACCCAACTGTGGGACACATGTATGTCTCACCGTTGAAATGTGCTTTGACAACAAATTGTGGTGAAGAGGCCATTGTGTAGAATTGTTTTAGGTATGAAGGTGGGAATGTTTTGGGTTTATTGATTATATGAAGGTATGAATGCTGGAATGTTTGAAGGTTAGATGACTGATTCGAAGGTTGGAAAATTTTACAGTTTATGTTATGTTCAACCTAAGGCAAAATATTTCAATTAAGTAAGTGATGCAACCCCCCAAGGCTGCCAATCGTATTACATGCATGGGCTTATGCTGCCACCTAGCCTGGCCCTATTCTTCACACATAAAAGTTTTGTCTAAGCCTGCCACCCGTCTACTCCAATAGCCTTGCATGCAACAGAGAAAGGAATCCCAAAGGCTGTCACGTAGCCTGAGACAATGCTGTAAAACGTGACACCTCTTATTCGCCAAATGGGGTGGCGACAACATTCATTTTTGTACTATTTCGCCAAGTGAGATGGCGCCTCCCTTACTGTCCAATCGTATTACATGCATGGGCTTATGCTGCCACCTAGCCTGGCCCTATTCTTCACACATAAAAGTTTTGTCTAAGCCTGCCACCCGTCTACTCCAATAGCCTTGCATGCAACAGAGAAAGGAATCCCAAAGGCTGTCACGTAGCCTGAGACAATGCTGTAAAACGTGACACCTCTTATTCGCCAAATAGGGTGGCGACAACATTCATTTTTGTACTATTTCGCCAAGTGAGATGGCGCCTCCCTTACTGTCCAATCGTATTACATGCATGGGCTTATGCTGCCACCTAGCCCGGCCCTATAATACACACATTAATGTTTTGTCTATGCCTGCCACCCGTCTACTCCAATAGCCTTGCATGCAACAGAGAAAGGCATCCCAAAGGCTGTCACGTAGCCTGAGACAATGCTGTAAAACGTGACACCTCTTATTCGCCAAATGGGGTGGCGACAACATTCATTTTTGTACTATTTCGCCAAGTGAGATGGCGCCTCCCTTACTGTCCAATCGTATTACATGCATGGGCTTATGCTGCCACCTAGCCCGGCCCTATAATACACACATTAATGTTTTGTCTATGCCTGCCACCCGTCTACTCCAATAGCCTTGCATGCAACAGAGAAAGGCATCCCAAAGGCTGTCACGTAGCCTGAGACAATGCTGTAAAACGTGACAACTCTTATTCGCCAAATGGGGTGGCGACAACATTCATTTTTGTACTATTTCGCCAAGTGAGATGGCGCCTCCCTTACTGTCCAATCGTATTACATGCATGGGCTTATGCTGCCACCTAGCCTGGCCCTATAATACACACATTAATGTTTTGTCTAAGCCTGCCACCCGTCAGCTCCAATGGCCTTGCATGCAACAGAGAAAAGAATCCCAAAGGCTGTCACGTAGCCTGAGACAATGCTGTAAACCGTGACACCTCTTATTCGCCAAATGGGGTGGCGACAACATTCATTTTTGTACTATTTCGCCAAGTGAGATGGCGCCTCCCTTACTGTCCAATCGTATTACATGCATGGGCTTATGTTGCCACCTAGCCCGGCCCTATAATACACACATTAATGTTTTGTCTATGCCTGCCACCCGTCTACTCCAATAGCCTTGCATGCAACAGAGAAAGGCATCCCAAAGGCTGTCACGTAGCCTGAGACAATGCTGTAAAACGTGACACCTCTTATTCGCCAAATGGGGTGGCGACAACATTCATTTTTGTACTATTTCGCCAAGTGAGATGGCGCCTCCCTTACTGTCCAATCGTATTACATGCATGGGCTTATGCTGCCACCTAGCCTGGCCCTATAATACACACATTAATGTTTTGTCTAAGCCTGCCACCCGTCTACTCCAATAGCCTTGCATGCAACAGAGAAAGGAATCCCAAAGGCTGTCACGTAGCCTGAGACAATGCTGTAAAACGTGACACCTCTTATTCGCCAAATGGGGTGGCGACAACATTCATTTTTGTACTATTTCGCCAAGTGAGATGGCGCCTCCCTTACTGTCCAATCGTATTACATGCATGGGCTTATGCTGCCACCTAGCCTGGCCCTATAATACACACATTAATGTTTTGTCTAAGCCTGCCACCCGTCAGCTCCAATGGCCTTGCATGCAACAGAGAAAGGCATCCCAAAGGCTGTCACGTAGCCTGAGACAATGCTGTAAAACGTGACACCTCTTATTCGCCAAATGGGGTGGCGACAACATTCATTTTTGTACTATTTCGCCAAGTGAGATGGCGCCTCCCTTACTGTCCAATCGTATTACATGCATGGGCTTATGCTGCCACCTAGCCTGGCCCTATAATACACACATTAATGTTTTGTCTAAGCCTGCCACCCGTCAGCTCCAATGGCCTTGCATGCAACAGAGAAAGGCATCCCAAAGGCTGCCACCTAGCCTGCAAGAGTGACACCTTACATTATTTGTAAATGCATGCATGCATATGTGTAACTCCCTAAGCATGCAAATGTGACACCTCGCATGCATGCAACCACTACATCAGAATTAGTTGCCTATAAATACATACCTTATGAAACATATCTCACACCCACACAACTCTCACTCTCTCACTCTCTGCTACGAAATATTTCTTAAGTCTATCATACTCCTTATTTCTTCCTAAGTCTTTCATTCACTCAAGCGTTCTGAAGAATGGCCCTTCTAACAATGGGAGATACTCACAGAGGCACAAGGGAAAACATTGCTGCATTTGTAAGTCTCTTCTTTGGTTATACATTTTTCATACTTTAAAAAACGTGTTGTTCATCTTAATTAATCTTACTCTTGTTTAATTATGATCTCAGGATACACAAAGATTCAGAATCCGTTCGCACAAATACCTGGCCCCCGACCCTTTTATCGTCCCTTATCTGGAATATGCAGGTTTGGGACACGTGATAAAGATCTCCAACTGCACCATTGACTCCAAATTCATCCTTGCAATTTTGGAGAGGTGGAGACCGGAGACCCATACATTTCACCTACCAATAGGTGAATGTACCATCACTCTCGAAGATGTCTACATGCTACTGGGCCTCCCTATTGACGGTAAAGCGGTGAACGGGTCGGTTCAACAACCCAACTCACAGTGTGAAGAACTGTTGGGTAGGGACATGGTAGAAGGTGGTGGAGCAAGAGGGAAGGGAATACTACTCACTGACCTGAAACGGCATTATGCAAGTATGGAATTAAATGAAAATTCCTCAGAAAATGACCGAGTAGTAAAAGCCCGAACGTATATTATGATACTTTTTGGTACTTTTTTATTTCCCGAAAGTACGGGAAATAGTGTAAATTTCATGTACTTACATTTACTAACCAATTTTGATAAAACTAGAAAATTTAGTTGGGGTTCTGCAGTATTAGCCCACCTGTACAGTTCCTTGTGCAAAAACGCAGTCAAGGAAAAATGTACATTTTATGGGTGCGCATTTTTACTACAAGCCTGGGGTTGGTGGAGGATGGAGTCCTTAAACCCCATCAACAACAACACTTTTGGTTTCCCTTACGCAACAAAGTAAGTCATTAAGTTATAGCATTTATAACTATTCTTCTCTTTCCAAAATATATGCTAAAAATAACATGTTTCTCATTTCCTATAGGTACTGCGTGAGGGGTATGGATTACGGCAAGAATCCCAGATTCAATGTCGCACTCTACCGGAATTTGTTGGATCACCTAGGCCCAGATGACGTAAGTCGTAGCTTTTAACTTTTGTTCATTTTATTTATTTATACATTACTTTTGCGCTTACCTGATTTAAATTTTATCGCAGTTCGTCTGGAGACCATATTTGGGTTTGGACCATTCTCCAAATCCAGAGGATGCAGCAACTTGGACTGCAAAGACTGCACTCATTCGGTTCAACATTGTGGAGATGCACCACAGCGACCGCGTGAAGATGCAGTTCGGAATGATCCAAGAGATACCAAGTGACCCAACAGATTTGTCCCCCTGGCATCTAAAAAGGGTCGACGCCCAGTGGAATCTAACCAACTGGAAAGACTTTGCTCCAGAATGGTGTAAAATGTGGCAAAGGCGTCACCGCTACATCTTGCAATCCCCTGTTTTCCTTACTCAAGGTAACATGCGACACACCGATCAATATATGTCGTGGTACAGGTCGGTTAGTAACCCAGATATGCACGTGTCTCATCCGAGGTACTTGGTTGACCCACGCACACAATGGGCACAACCCTCGATTCCCCACCAACAAACCCAAAATCCTTCAACCTCAAACCCACCCCCAAGAAGAAACAGACCAACAAACACACAACCACATTCCCCACCACAACACAACTACAACCAAATGCCGTACTACCAACCACAGTCACCGCCAAACTACCAATACCCAGATATGCCTCAAACCCAACCACAATACCAACCCCAATACCAGCAAACCCACATACCCCATACACAATTTCAGTCTTCCACATATCCCAATATGGGGCCCTCAACATCCAGCCTTAGCCCTGATATGGGAATGTCAGAAGATTACGACCAACCCGACCAAACCTACCATCAACCACCATATCACCAAACAACCCAACATCCACAGTACCAAACACCCCAAGATCCATTTCCTTTCTACCCCCCATACTCAGACGACCAATGCTACCGACCAACCATGGAACCCCACCCACCGCCAACACGACCAAACTTCGAGGGCATGGGTAACCGACTGTACCAGAGCGGATCTTCGAGATATGGAGATCTTACTGATTTTATGGATTCGGATCGCATTGACTTCGCTGGGCCATCGACCTTGCCGCAACAGGAAACGAGACGGCACCCAGCAAGAGAAAGGCGAGGACGGGGATGCGGAACTGGGGGTCATTACCGGGTTCCTGGGGATCGTTGATGTATCTTTTTTTTTCCAGTATTTTTTGTATCTATTTTTTTACTGTTATTTAAATGTAAAACAGTTGAATGTAATTATTTTTTTTCAAATAAAAAATCAATTTTGGTTATCTCTGTCTAATACGCAACGCGCAGGAAAGGAAAAAAAAAATTTTTTTTGACCTAATTTTCCTCATAGGCGCCATCTCATTTGGCTTAGGGCTTGCCATTTGCCCTTAGGCGCCAAATGAGATGGCGCCTCCCTTATAAAAATAGGAGGATGCGCCAAATGAGATGGCTCCTCCTTTATGGAGCCATCTCAAACATGGTTATTTGCATAATTTTTTCCGAAACCCGGTTTTTTGCGAAATATTTTTTTAATACTTGGTTATTAATAAAAAAAATTCCTTGAAAACACCTCTAACTATGATTTCAATCTCAAGCTTTTTTGTGGATTTTTCAAATCTTGTTCTGCCTCTCTCTGCACTTTCCAACCCTGATCTCGTATCCTTTTGCTTGTTTATGTATTGTGTAGTGTATTAGGGTAACAAATATGGACTAAATCTTCCCATATCAATGCATATGAATTTGATTTGATCTCCACTTTAAACCTTTCCAATTTTGATTCCATTCAATCTTTTTGCCCATAATTTAGCTTGATACGAATTTGGTGGTTATGCTAGCTGTGAACAAAGCCTAAAACAATCAAATAATCAAGAGTTATTAATTATTTGGATTTTCTATGATTTTATTAGATTTAAAATGAATAAATTCAATAAAAAATCAAATTAAATAATAAAAATGAAATATGAGCTTATGGCTGAAGCTAGGACACGTGGGCAACTATTCAAGCTCAAATCAAGTGGAAACGAATGGGCCTATTTGACCAAAATTTGAAGTTTTAGGGGATAGTTGACTTTTGGCAATTTTGCAAAAAATTCCAAATTCAACAATGCATAACTTTTTCAATTTTGAACTTTTGGGAGTGTTCTTGGACTTTTCAGAAAGCTTGAGATGTCCTCTAACCAACCCTTTTGGTCTCATCGCATTTTGATATTCCATGCTCAAGTTATAAGCTTTGGAAAAAAGGTGTTTTTGTTGACTTTCAAAAATGACCTATAATGTCCAAATTCATAACTTCTTGTGAGTGCATTTTTTGAACTTGGGGTATGAAGATGGATTGTAGGAAATTGAATCATCTTAAAAATGAGCTTTGTATGGGTCATTTCTCATAAAGTATGAGAAAGTTATGTTTGGTCAAAGTTGAGTTGACTTTTCCTGTAAAACCCTAATTTAGCAACTTTTGAGTTTTGATGAATCTTGAGCAATCCTTAATGAATCATGATAAACCCTTAATAAAATGATGAAATATACTTCAAAATGAGAATGTTGACAAAAAATCTTGAAGTTTGACTGTATTTGGGTCACAGTTGACTTTTGCCCTAACATAGTCGATTTTTGGGACCCTTGAGCAATTGACTGAGCAAACTTTCTCTGCAAGGCTTGAAATTTGGCATGGATGACCTTGACAACATATTAGGACATTGGGGAGAACTTGAGGTCATTTGTGATCAAGGATCTTGATGCAACAGAAAACCCTAATTTGGGGTTGACTGCCTTAGGAGATAGCTTGTCTGACCAACTCTTGAGCAACCTTGGGCAACTTGGAGATTTTCCTTGCAATATTTTGAGAAATATGGGAGGGAAAATTTTGGGGTACAACAGCTGCCCCTGTTCAATCTTCTTAAACCTGAGGATGTAGATTGGCTTTTATGCCTTTCGTGATCCGAAGGTGGAAGATGATTGAACACTAGAGTGCCCAGAAATTTGCACTCACATGAAGTGGTATCAGCCTTGTGGTGTCGGGAATGGGATTACAGATGCCATTTGGAGATTGCTGACAGGAGGATGGGATTAAAGATGCCATCTGCAGGAGTGTTGATCGCATAAGAGATTCCTTAGCGAGATCTTGTATACCTGTTGTTGTGGAAGATTCTGCTTGGGGAAGTCTGATCTTTGTTGAGATTTATGAACTCGCCAGTACTTCAACTGAGAGAACATCTCTACCGAGATTTAAGAACTTGTCCGTAATTCAACTGGGGGGAAACATCTTCATCGAGATTTAAGACTTTCCTGTAATTCAACGGAGGATGATTCTGTTGAGATTTAAGAATTGTCTGTACTTCGACGGAGGAGAATTGTCGAGATTTAGAACCTTATATGTAACTCAACCGAGGATAATTCAGTTGAGATTTAAGAACCGGTCAGTACTTCGACTGAGGGAAACATCTTCATCGAGATTTAGGACTTGTCTGTAATTCAACCGAGGATAATTCCATTGAGATTTAAGAACTCGTCCACACTTCGACGGAGGAAAAATGTCGAGATTTAGAACCTTATCTATAATTCAACCGAGGATAATTCAGTTGAGATTTAAGAACCGGTCAGTACTTCGACTGAGGGAAACATCTTCATCGAGATCTAGGAACTGTCTGTACTTCAACGGAGAATAATTCTGTTGAGATTTGAGAACTTTTCCACACTTCGAAGGAGGAACTTTTCCGAGATTTAGAACCTTATCTATAATTCAACTGAGAATAATTCAGTTGAGATTTAAGAACCGGTCAGTACTTTGACTGAGGGAAACATCTTCATCGAGATCTAGGAACTGTTTGTACTTAAACGGAGGATAATTCTGTTGAGATTTAAGAACTTGTCCACACTTCGACGGAGGAAAATTATCGAGATTTAGAACCTTATCTGTAATTCAACCAAGAATAATTCAGTTGAGATTTAAGAACCAGTCAGTACTTCGACTGAGGAAAACATCTTCATCGAGATCTAGGAACTGTCTGTACTTCAACGGAGGATAATTCTGTTGAGATTTGAGAACTTGTCCATACTTCAACGGAGGAACTTTGCCGAGATTTAGAACCTTATCTGTAATTCAACCGAGAATAACTCAGTTGAGATTGAAGAACCGGTCAGTACTTCGACTGAGATAAAAGCTTCATAGCTTTGAATTTGACTGCATCCTTCCTGAAAGGTAAAGGTCAGTCGTATGCGGTGCATGATATATATATCAAGCAATGATGTTCTCAAAATAAATGAGATTGTGTTATATGATGCGTATATGCATGTGTCATGATGTATGGAAATGTAATGCTTTTAGCTGGGAGAGTAAATCCCGGATAGCTGCTGGAGAAAAGAGTTGAATTCTTCGTTTCCACTGGGGATGGCGAACGAAGATGATTGCGAGAATAAACCTGCAGGAGAGGATAACTCCATTGGGGAATATACTGATGAGGAGATTACTCTGTGGGGAAGAGATGCTCTGTAGAGGATTCCACCGATAAATTCCGCTGGGGGTGAATTACCGTTGCTGGTGATAATGAATCCTGATGGGGATTGACTTCTTGTTTGTGAAAGGAAAGAACTTCGCTGGGGATGATCTTTCAGTCATGACTTCACTAGAGATAACCTTTTAGACTCTTATGGGGATAATCCTTTGAGCTCTGCTAGGGACAATCTTCCAAAGTCCACTGGGGATGATTCTCCAAACTCCACTGGGGATGCTTTTCCAGAGTGCGCTGGGAAACAATTTTAAACTCCACGGGGGATATCTTGTATTCTGCCGGGGAATATTCTTATACTCCGCTGGGGAATATTAAGATCTTTCGGTGCTGATGGTAGATAAACTCTGCTTGGGGAGAATATTACCGATTCATTCACAGTTGTGAGTCTCAGCCGGGGAGAGCTATCATTACTGTCTTTTCTTACTCTGCGGAGAGTGAAAGTACCTTGGTTATATTCTTCAGCTGAATCTACCTTGTACCTGGTGGACAGAGCAACTGTACAGTTTTGACATTCTCATTTTCCCCTGTTTCTGATATTACCAGTAATCGTTTTCTGTTTCACATGTAAATTTTTATGAGCAGCAATTAATGTCAAATGCATATATCAAAAATGAACATTGGATGTTCTTTGCAAAACAAAATAGATAAAGGAAAAACAGTTTGAAATTTATTTGAAAATGAATTGTATTGATTTTGAAGTTTGGCCTGTAAATAGGCGCTTTTGTACAAGAGGCTGACGTCCTAGTAAGAGAACGCCGCTGAATAATAGAATTTACACAATTTGTGAAAAACTAAACAAAACAGCTATGTGAATAATCCCACTGGCTTCCAACTCTGCTATTGACTTTATGTCCTCGAGCATCTCATCACTTTGCTACTTGGTTGAAGGTAGATCAGATTGATTAGCGCCGTCCGAGCTTGATAGTCGATGACGGAGTCGGGTTGTAAAGTGATCCAATAAGACATAGTGTTACGCTTTGATCCCTAATTTTTTCCTGGACCGCCCTTTCGGGTTTTCAGTCCACCAGGATACCCTTTTTTGCCAAAGCTGCCCTTTCAGGTTTTGGACTTGCCGGGTGTACATATTTTTTCATTTCATCCCTTATTTTTTCCCGAACCCTTTTGGTTCACCGGGAAGCCCTTACTTTTTCCTAGGCCAGTCGACCTAGCGGGTCATTGATTATGCGTAGTATCTTTTCACTATGTCTGCATTGACGGGGTGAGGAAGGTCATCAACATCCATGGTGGTTAGAATCAGGGCTCCTCCTGAGAAAATGTTCTTAACCACAAATGGCCCTTCGTAAGTAGGGGTCCATTTTCCCCTGGGATCACCTTATGGCAGTATGATGCGCTTGATAACCAGGTCCCCAACTTGATACTCTTGTCGTCTAACTTTCTTGTTAAATGCCTTGATCATCCGTTTTTGATACGTCTGACCATGACAAATAGAAGTAAGTCTCTTCTCGTCGATTAAATTTAGTTGATTAAGCCGGGTCTGAATCCAGTCATCTTCGATCAAACCTGCATCCTTCATAATCCGAAGAGAGGGTATCTGAACTTCAATGGGTAAGACGGCCTTCATGCCATATACCAAGGAATAGGGTGTTGCCTCTATTGACGTCCGCACTGAAGTACGGTACCCATGAAGATCTAATGGTAACATCTCGTGCCAGTCATTGTATGTCACTGTCATCTTCTGCACAATCTTCTTAATGTTCTTATTAGCCGCTTCAACAGCCCCATTCATCTTCGGTTGGTAGGGAGAAGAGTTGTGATGCTGTATCTTGAACTGCTTGCAGAGTTCGGTGATCATCTTGTTATTGAGATTTGTACCATTGTCCATAATGATCCTCTCTGGTACGCCATATCGACAGATCAGATTGTGCCGAATAAACCGTGCCACGATGTTCTTGGTCACAGTAGCAAAGGAAGCTGCTTCAACCCACTTTGTAAAGTAATCGATAGATACCAGAATGAAATGATGCCTGTTAGATGCCGTAGGTCTGATCTCACCGATCATATCGATGCCCCACATTTCAAAAGGCCAAGGAGCTATCAAGATGTTCAGAGTAACTGGAGGTATGTGCACCTTATCAACGTAGACTTGGCACTTGTGATAGGTCCAAGAATGCTGATAACAATTGGCTTCCATTGTGGACCAGTAATATCCTGCCCGTAGGATTTTCTTTACCATGGTGTGTCCACTGGAATGAGTCCCGAAAGTACCCTCATGTAACTCTACCGTAATCCTTTATGCTTCGTTCTTATCCACACAATGCAATAAGGTCGAATCATGGTTATGCTTGTAAAGAATGCCATTGCTGATGAAGAACTTCGCCGCGAACCTCCTCAGAAACTTCTTATCATTGATAGATGCACCCTCAGGGTATTCTTGAGCCTCAAGATACCTTTTCACCTCATAAAACCAAGGTTTATCTGCTACCTCTTCAGTCTCAATGTCACAGGAATGTGCAGGTTCGTCCAACCTTTCAATGGTAATCCGGGGAGCCTCGTTGTCCCAATTGACTTTGAACATAGAAGACATCGTAGCCAGCGCGTCCTCCAACTGATTCTCCTCTCTAGGGAAGTGTTCAAAAGTTATCTCTTCGATGCGAAAGCAACGTCAACACATACTCCTTGTAAGGAATAAGATTTGGGTGTTTCGTATCCCACTCGCCTTTGATCTGACTGATCACAAGAGCAGAATCTCCGAAGACACTCAAGAACTTAGTTCTCAGGTCAATTGCTGCTCGAAGACCCATAATGCATGCTTCATACTCCGCCATATTGTTAGTGCAGTTGAAACATAGTCGGGCGGTGAACGGAGTATGAGAGCCTTTAGGAGATATGATCATGGCACCAATGCCATTACCCAAAGCGTTTGAAGCTCCATCAAAGTACATAGACCATCGGGATCCTTCCTCAGGTCCTTCATCCGGTCCAGGTTCTTCACAGTCGGTGACTATCATGATATTCTCATCCGAAAATTCGAAGTTCATAGACTGGTAATCGTCCACTGCCTGATGCGCCAAATGATATACCAACACACTCCCCTTAATTGCCTTTTGGGTCGTATACTAGATGTCATACTCAGTCAAGATCATCTGCCATCTTGCTATTCTTCCGGACAAGGCAGACTTCTCGAAGATATACTTGATTGGATCCATCTTTGATATAAACAGAGTAGTGTGAGTCAGCATATACTGTCTCAGCCGGCAAGCAGCCCATGCCAATGCGCAACAAGTTTTCTCAAGCAACGAGTATCGGGTCTCGCAGCCGGTAAACTTTTTGCTAAGGTAATAAATAGCATGCTCTTTTCGGCCAGACTTGTCATGCTGCCCCAGCACGCACCCCATTGAATTATCAAGTACTGTTGTTGTACCCCAAAATTTGGCCTCTCATGTTTTCCAAAGTCTTCCCCCTGCATGGTTGATCACAAACCCTTGCCTAAGGAAAAAGAAAATTTTTGAGTGGTGCTTTAAGTACCTTTCGATTGACATTCTGAAAGACCCTTCGATTGGTATTCTGAAGGAGCCTTTCGATTGGCATGGACAAGCACTTCGATTGGCATTATGGACAAGCACTTCTATTGGCATTCTGAAAGACCCTTCGATTGGTATTCTGAAGGAGCACTTCGATTGACATTCTGAAAGACCCTTCGATTGGTATTCTGAATGAGCCTTTCGATTGGCATTATGGACAGGCACTTCGATTGGCATTATGTCAAAGCCCTTCGATTAGAATTCTGAAAGACCTTTTCGTTTGGCACCCTGGGCCAAGCCTTTCAATTGGCATGCCAAGGGATCCTTCAATTTAGCATTGTGTCAAGGGAGCTTCGACAAGCATGTTAACCATGTCCTTCGATTAGCATGAACATCACCTTTCGATTGGCCTGTTAACAAAGCCTTTCGATTGGAATTTTAATTAGTACCCTTCGATTGATATTTGGACCAGGGCCATTTGAAGAACTCCTTCCAGGCCATTTGAAAGAGGCCATCAAGAGGGCACTAAAAAAAAAACATGTCCAGGTACACTGAACATGAGAAAATGGCATGTTTCCCTTGCAAATATAGAAATAATTAAATGCTGATTGTGGATTCAATTCCTGAATTAAAGGCCAGATTCTTGCCTTTTCTGTTCCTAACTCCACAAGAGCTGATTCGACCAGAGTGACTCTTTTCAAATCAAGCAGTCGAAGCAGAAGGCGTCCCATTCGAAGGAGGCAACTCAAGACCAATCGAAGAGCATGGCCTGAAGGCATTCGAAAATCAAAAGTGTCCAGGTTCATTCCAGATTCCAAAGAGACATGAATATTTCAAAAAACAAAATATTTTAATATGTCTGATTCTTGTCTCATGGCCTTAAAGGCCTGGTTAAATGGATGTCCCTTGCCATTTTCATGCACCCTCACACTACTATAAATAGGAGGCCAGTGACACATTACACAGGACGGAAAAAAACATAGAAAAAACAAAGAAAAGAAAAGAACTAGGGAGGATTTGGAGATACGCTGCCCACAACCCACCAAAGGTTATCAGCATTTTCATCCAAGCCAAAGCAGCCATCCAGCGAACATCTCCACACCCAGAGCCACAGATCATACATCTTCAATTGGTAAGGGTTTGCAAAACCAAAATTGCACCTTCATGACATTTAAATACACATTGCATATGTATTTTTGTTATTACTGATCATGTTGCATGTAAGCTACAGCGCAAAGATGAGATCGTGCCATTGCTTGGGCACGATCTGAGTTTCTCCTTCGAATCTCAGGATAAAACAAACCCAGACCCAGATTCAGCAGGTTCAAATTGTGGAAGGATCTGAATTGGGAGGAGATTCGAATCATGGGGGTAAAGTCCCCCCTGGACCTTTAATATTTGTCTCGTTTTGCAGGAAATATATTCTTAGAATCCTTTTCAGAGTTTCGAAGCTTAGCAGCTTAGCTTCGAACTGGATCCAGGATTTCCAGATCGAAGGATGAAATATCCAGATTGAACCCCCCCAAAGTGCAGCCCCTCATGCACCTTCGATTAAGCCTCTTCACTGGATCGAAAGACAGCCCACACCTCTTTCGATCCAGGCCTCCAAAATTATACCTTTCTTGATTTACTGCTTGTTCCTTCGATTTCATTTTTGTTTTGACCATTTTATTTATTTTTTTAATCAACATAAAATCAAAAACACAAAAACATTAGGCTATTTTCTTTTCTATTAAATTAACTTTGTTAATTAATTATTTAATTATCTTAACATTTTTTCAAAAACTAAAATTAAGTAGATTTAGATCGTTTTCTCAAAATTAAAATTAAGTAGATTTAGATCATTTTCTCAAAACTAAAATTAAGTAGATTTAGATCATTTTTCCCAAAATAAAATAAAACTACAAAAAGATTTTATTCTTAGGATTTTTAGAGATTATTTTCAGATTCGCGCGCGTTTATTTTATTGTAACTGCCTACTGGTTTGTGATAGCTTGACTAAGACTTTTTACTGCTTTTATTCCCCTAATTTTTGGACATGTAAATAATCCCCCTCCCCAAAGCTTTGTAATAGCGTAGGATTTACAATTCCCGCACTTTAAATTCCTATACATATATTAACTGTTTAGATGTATGCTAACTAGGATTGCATGACAAGATTAACCTTTAAATCAACCGTAGCTCACCATAACATGTACAAAGATAATATAAACTGAAAATTGACACACTCGCACGTGCCACTCTTAGGGTACACCCCACTTGGTTGCCTTTGTATGTGGTCATTGAGTATAGGAAGTCTTAGAGGTCGCCCTCCTGTCCAAAGATCAAAGTTGCCTCGAAATGGTTGCCTCGATAAAAACGATCTAAGACATTAGGGTTACCGCTAAAGCATCCTAATATTGCTTTAGTGACCACACGTCCCTTAAATCGAATTGACCCTTAAAACTCCAACGACGGTGCTACCTACTCCTCAATAGTGGGATAGCACTGTCTAAAGGACATTTGCACAATTTAATTCCTTTTTGAGTAGGTAGAGGTTCTTAAGTACTTGCTCCTTTTAAAAACAAAACAAAACTTTTCGCACTTACACTCTCTTCAAAAAACAAAACTCTTTTCAAAACCCACAAACACAAAGAAAAGCAAACTTTTGAAAACATAGTGAGCAAGTACCTAAGAGCCCGTGGATAACCACAGATAGAAAGGGTGCTAACACCTTCCCTTTCTATAATCTACCTACCGAACCCGAGAAAAATCTCGAAAAGGAATTTTTCTGTGCTTTTGTCCTTTCCTTGTTGGATAAAATAAAAGACGGTGGCGACTCTTGCTTACCGAGAAATTTTGCAAAAACAAACGCAAAACGCCAACCAGCATTCCAAAAACAGTCAGTTCTCATTCCCACCGATCACAACTGTCAAGTATAAGATCAAAGGTCTCCCTTCAACTGGCGGCATCAGAATGGGTGGCTCTTGGAGATATTCTTTGATCCTTTCGAAAGCGGCCTGACATTCATCATTCCATCTTACCACTTGATCTTTCTTCAGTAACTTGAAGATTGGTTCACAAGTAGCAGTTAGGTGCGAGATGAATCGGGCAATGTAATTCAGACGTCCCAGAAAGCCTCTGACTTCTTTCTCTGTTCGGGGAGCTGGCATTTCCTGTATAGCCTTCACATTTGTAGGATCCACCTGAATGCCTTTATCACTTACGACAAAACCCAGCAGCTTACCAAATCTCACCCCGAAGGTGCACTTGTTCGGGTTTAACCTCAGCTTGTACAACTTCAACCTGTCAAATAGCTTTTGAAGGTGATTAAGATGTTCTTCCTCAGTCTGGGATCTTGCAATCATGTCATCGACGTATACCTCAATCTCATGATGGATCATGTCATGGAACAAGGCGACCATGGCGCGCTGATATGTTGCCGCAGCATTTTTCAATCCGAAAGGCATGACCTTGTAGCAAAAGGTACCCCATTGAGTAACAAAGGTCATTTTCTCCATATCTTCGGGAGCCATTTTAATCTGATTATAACCGGAGAAACCATACATAAAGGAGAAGACTTTATGCTATGTGGTGTTGTCAACCAGAACGTCGATGTGAGGTAGAGGGAAATCATCCTTGGGACTCTCCCTGTTCATATCTCTATAGTCAACACACATTCGAACCTTACCATCTTTCTTCGGCACAGGAACCACGTTGGCAACCCACTGTGGGTAAAAAGTAACTGCTAGAAAACCGGCGTTAAACTGTTTCATAACTTCAGCCTTGATTTTCTCAGACATATCCGGGCGCATTCGGCGGACCTTCTGTTTCACTGGAGGACAGTCTTCCTTGGTAGGCAAGCGGTGAACCACAATATCAGTATCCAAACCAGGCATATCTTCATAAGACTAGGCAAATATCTCAACGTAGTCACACATCATCTAAATCAACCGTTGCTTAACACTAGCTTCCAGATTTGCACCGATCTTGACTTATTTCTTGTCTACCTCTGTACCCAGATTTATGGTTTCCACTGGCTCTTCGTGCGGCTGTATGGCCCTCTCTTCCTAGAGTAACAATCTAGCAAGTTCACCAGGCACTTCGCAATCATCTTCACCTTCGTCTTCGGCTAAGTTGATCGGACTTTCGAAGTCATAACTGGCAGTAGCAGAGTCGTTATCAGTGGGATCTAGAGTGGATGTAGACCTGTATATGTGAGTGTGTGTAAAATAGTTGTTTTGCAATATAATAAAAGAAAAACAAGGAGCGCAAAATTTGAAATGCAAGAAACGTCCAATGCTTTTATTAATGATATATGTAGATGACACACATAAAGCCCTCACAAACAAAGCCACGGTGCCTCGGGTAAGACACCGGGCCATAAAGTTAAAACATTGTTTGTTACAAATACAAAAACAAAAGTCTCATTACTGGGTAGCAAAACAAATTGGGATGAAATCCTTTGCTGTCCAATTGCTTAGTCCACCATTAGTAGTAGGATAGATCTAACTGTCGAACTCAGATTCTTCAACATCGTCTTCAATGGCATTCACTCCTGAATTGCTGATAAACAGGGGAGGTCTTCCAGTCCTTGAACTTTGAACAGCCCTTTGAGCTTCTGCAGTGAAACCCAAACCAAACTTGTTAGTCTTATGTGCAAAATCAGGGAGTTGGCCCCAATTTCCACACCCATCTTTCTCAACAACAGCCCGGGCATCCTTAAAGGAAGCCATCTTCATAGGAGGATCTTCATTGATAGTTTCAACTGATGCCAGTGTCTAGGGAACTTCTTCAAAATGTTGAAACGAGGTCTCAATGAACTCCCCATCCATCTCTACATACCGGAAAGAGTTGAAGTGGCTCACCATATACTCCTCCTCTCCTCGTACCGTAACAATTTTCCCTTTGACTGGGTATTTCAGCATCTGGTGGAGCATAGAAGTCACTTCCCCAGCTTTGTTGATCCATGGGCGACCCAGCAAACAAGAATAGGATGGCCTAATGTCCATCACATAAAAATTAGATGCAAAGATCTGAGAACCAACCTTCACTGGAATATCCACTTCTCTATGTACCATTCTCTTTGACCCATCAAAGGCCCTGACAACAATTTTACTTGGCTTCAACTCTAAACCCTCACAGTCCAACCGGTCTAGAGCTTTCTTAGGTAAAACGTTCAATGAGGAACCAGTATCCACCAATACATGGGCTAGAGTAGTGCCCATGCATTCAATGGAGACATGCAGGGCATCATTGTGATTCCTCCCCTTAGCAGGCAAGTCTGCGTCGGAGAAACCTAACCCATTATCCGCTGTCAGACTAGCCACACAATCTTTAAACTTCTCAGCTGATGTTTCCTGGGGTACGTGCGCAGTCTTCAGGAAAGTAATCAGAGCCTTGGTATGGGCTTCTGAGCATAGCAACAAAGACAACATAGAGATTTTGGATGGGGTTTTCCGCAGCTGCTCGACTACATTGTAGTCGCTCTTTTTGATGATCTTCAAAATTTCTTCCATCTCTTGTCAAGAGGCTTCATCAGTAATTGTCTTCGGCGCCTCCGTCCGGGCAGGCTCAACAGTGGTCCCTTTACCCCGAGTATCAGATGAATCGGCAACAGGGGTAAGAATGGGAACTTGAACAGGAATAGTATCAGGTGCAACAGCAGGTGTAATGACAACACGCGTCCGAACAACTGGTGTATAGATCTTGGGGGAGAAAAGTCTTCTGCTGCGGGTGACTTTGGCAGGTCCAACAATATTGCTGACGTCAGTATCAGACTCTTCAGCACTCAAGTCTTGCTTAACTTCGTGATAATATACGTCGGCCTCGTAATGCCACTGGACAACTTTATCAGATGTATAGGAAATACGCCCAGGAACAATGATGATCAATGGTGCGATTCTTAGAATAGATGTAATTCTAACAAGCTTTATCGAGGAAGCCTTGGAAGAATTGTCGAAAATGGTGATTATCGCAACTTCTTTAGTAGGAACCAAAGGAACAACAGTCTTCTCAAACAGAATTTCTTTATTATCCATCAGGCGTTGGACACCTGACTTCAAAAGATGGAAACCGGTAGGTAATGCGACACACATAGGGAAACCTTCGCCACAACCCAGAAATAAACCGGCTAGCAAAAGGTTCTTCTTCACAGTCCTCAATGGAGTAACAATGTCTTTCACATAAACCACAAACAAGTCTTCATCTATAGCATTTACTCCATGCTTGGGCATAGGAGCAGTCACAACATTAGGCCTTTCAGGCGCTTCGAACTCAATCTCCTTCGCATCAATCAAGTCCTATACCTTATTCTTCAAAACCCAACAATCATTCGTATCGTGCCCCAGGCTATCAGAGTGAAAAGCACAGTGGGCGTTCGGATTATACATGGGTGATGTTGTATTTGGATTCTTCGGGGCCTCCCTCGGAATCACCAAGTTGGTCATGAATAAATGCGGCAGAATCTGGGATAAAGTCATGTTGAGCTGAGTGAATTGTCTTTGCGGCCTCTCGGCCCTTGGCTGATTGTTGCGCTGAGGAGCAACAACAGGTCTTGATATAACCACTGCATTAACTGCTTAGCGGCGCTCAGGTCTATTATAGCTTTTTGAACTGTAAACAGCATTGGACTCCTTCTTAAAAGGCTTCTTTTCGGTGCTAAACGAAGCACCCTTCTGTATTTTACCAAATTTGATACGAGCCTCAATTCTCTCCCCGGTCATGATCAACTCTATAAACCCGGATGATGAACTTCCAATCAGATGGTTGAAATACGGACCAGACAAGGTCCCCAAAAACATATCCGCTAGCTCCCTATCAGCCAAGGGAGGTTGCACTCTTCCAGCAAGGTCCCTCCACTTCTGAGCGTAGTCTTTGAAACCTTCGCCCGCACCCATAGACATACCCTGGAGTTGGGTACGCGTGGGAGCGAGGTCGACATTGTATTGGTACTGCTTGTAGAAAGCAGCAGCCAAGTCTTCCCAATTACGGATACTAGCTCCTTCCAGCTGGTAAAACCATTCAAGCTGAGTCCCTAAGAGACTGTCTTGAAAGAAGTGGATCCAGAGGTTTTTATCAGCGGTATATGGCTGAATCTTCCTAACATATGAACGGAGGTGCAGCTTTGGGCAAGAAACCCCGTCGTATTTAGCAAAGGTTGGTGCTTTGAACTTGTGGGGAATCACCACCCCAGATGACAAACCTAGATCACCAAAGTCCAACCCAGGGACCTTTTAGATCTCCATGGCACTTAATCGGTCTTCAAGCTGTTTATATCTATCCTCGGCAGGAGGATACTGGTCTTCGTCAAAGTCAGTCTCGTGGTCAGACACCACAAGGCTAGGGACCCTCCTTTCTTCTTGGTTTTCTCCCCCTCCAGATGAGTGGGATAGATTGACATCATCTCGCAGCCTGTTTCCAAACCTGTGACCCATGTTCAGGAGGACCGTCTTCTTCTTCTTCTTCTTCTTCTTCTTATCTTTCAGGATAAGGGTCTTCAGATCTTGCCGAACCTTAGCCAAATTCATGAACATCTGTTGAAATTAAGCATTTTGAGCTTGTAGAGCCTTAATTGCTTGTTCAGCTGATGTTTCGGAAGACATGATGCTGAAATAAACAACGAAGAAGATGAGAAAAACTTGTAATGGGTACCTGTTATGAGGTGCATGGGATGAAATGCGCATGATATGATTTCAAAGACGTTGGAGATTCAAATTCGTAAACCAAAATAAAACACACTTTTATTAGATAAACTTTGAATTCAAAATGTTCAACAGATGCCTATAAGGCGTTACAAAAGGAAAATACTTGAAAGGTAAGGCAAAACTAGAAATAATCAAAAGATATCAATGCTCCCACGGTCGTTTGCCTTTGGTGCTGACATAGTCATTCAGGATCTTCTCATTCTCCAATTGCCTTGTCAACTTCTGGATCTTCCGCTCTTGCTCGTGATACTTTTCTCTATAAGTATCCCGTTCTTCCCTCAGCTGCATCCAAGACCTCTTCAATGCCCCAATGTCAATAGGCATGTAAGGGTGTAGGATGGTAGGAGGAACCCCTTCTTCATCAGCAACTTCAACAATCACAGGTAAGACAACTTCGTAGGGCATTCCTAGCTTTTGGGCACGTATGCGAACCCATTGGAGATATGGTTCCATTGGTAGAGAAGTCTTTGCACCCAGCTCGTGTGGATCAGACCTGTGTACCCTATCCTAAGCTCGTATGAACCTACGGCGTTGCTCGTCACTATCCCCTTGGAAATCATAGACAATACTTGGCATTAGTAACTCATGAGGTCCTTCCCTCCTTGCTCGCCCAAACTGACGTAAGGCCAAACACGGATTATAGGTGATTCGTCCATGGGTTCCTAGCAGTGGAACATTGGGGTACTCCCCACAGCGATCAATAATAGCCACATCTTCCATACCCTTAATAGTCCAAATGATGTTATTATGAGAGAGAGACATAATCCTATAGGCTCATCCCATGCCTTCCTTGTTCTTCAAAACTGATTTAGGGAGGTGAGAAATAAACCACCTCACCAGCAATGGCGCACATCACATAAGGGTTTCCCGCTTCCGAGCAGTACGGGCATAAAGAGAATGAAGAATGTCACCCAAGAGATTGGGTACTGGATTACCGGATATGAAAATCTTTATTTCATTCACGTCGACGAAGGAATCCGAGTTAGGAAACAACACCAAACCAAATATGAGAAGAGCTAGAATGTCTTCAAATGCTTGGAAGTCTAGACTGTCCCAGAACTGATTAGCCTTACCAACCAAAAATTTAGTCAAGAAGCCCTTTGTTCCACTACGAGTCTCCCAATTAGACATTACCTCAGCTTTGTCAGATGGAGGGCTGAAGCAATCTCTTCTGGCCTAAGGACTTTCTCCCAACCTATGAACAGGGTCTGCTCCAGAATAGAGATACCAAGCAGATCAGAGAACTCTTCCAAGGTGGGGACCAACTGGAAGTCCGGAAAAGTAAAGCAGTGGTACAGTGGATCAAAGAACTGGACTAAGACACTCATCATTTGTTCATCCATCTTGGAGGTGACCAAACCCAGAAGGTGCCCGTGTCTTCTGATGAAGGAAGTAGTATCTGGTATCTTTGCAACCAATTCCTTAAGAAGAGTGGGAATCTGGACAAAGTTGATCTGAATAGTGTTTCTACGCATGGGTGCCATGACCTACAAAACAGAACAAAGATGAATCCCTTCTGTCTTTGAAATAGGTTAGTCTTGATACAAGATTCATGCAATGTCATGATGCATGATGTTATGATAAGAGACACTCCACAAGTATCCATAAATAGCAAGCATGGTAAAGGCAAACAAGTCACACAGATATCCCTTAAATTTTAGGCTGGCAAGGAGTTTAGGTATTACCCTCTTTCAGTTCAGTTGGTTCAAACCTGTCCTAAAAATAGTAAATGGGTTCTAGAGGATCTCAATATCACTGACCACCCTCGATCGGTCATAATTCCAGTTTAGCAACCTTTTCTTGCGGCCGAAATCATCGCGAGAGTTTAGTCTCAATGAGTGTAGCATACTGCTACTGTTATATGGCCAAGTTGTTCAATTAAAGGTTCTAAGGTCAGTTGGTGCTTAATGACCCCTTAGCAGACCCATATTCTCCTTGTTGCGCCACAAGCGATATTGGTACATACTAAAGTGCCACACCAATGTAGCTACTGCTTCAACCGTATCAGTCTACACCGTATAGTTCCCTCACAGTTTATTGTTACTTACCTAAAGGGTATTCCCTAGATCCGGGTTAGGATCTATAGTAACTCCGATTCAACCCACAAAGATAAAGCATACAAGTCAAGCAATTGAAAACATTATGAACTATTCCTAAGGTACACCCCACTTATTAAAGTTTCCCCAACAGAGTCGCCAGTTCTGTGATACGGTGGAAGAATTGACTGTTTTTTGGAATGCTGGTTTGCGTTTTGCGTTTGTTTTTGAAAAATGTCGCGGTAAGCAAGAGTCGCCAACGACTTTTATTTTATCCAACAAGGAAAGGAAAAAAGCACAAAAAAATTCCTTTTTCGAGATATTTCTCGGGTTCGGGGGTAGATTATAGAAAGGGGAGGTGTTAGCACCCTTTCTATCTGTGGTTATCCACGGGCTCTTAGGTACTTGCTCAATTGTTTTCAAAATTGTTTCCTTTATGCTTGTGGTTTTGAAAAAGTTTTTGTTTTGAAACTTCGATTTAACTCTTGCTTCTGTCCTCAAGAGTGTAATGAAGTGTTTTGAAAACTTTGTTCGAAAAGTGTAAGTGTGAAGAGTTTTGTTTTGAAAGAGCAAGTATCTAAGAACCATCTACCTACCTGAAAAAGGAATCGTTCTATGCTATTTCCCTTTATACAATGCTATCCCACTATTAATGAGTAGGTAGCACCATCGTTGGAGTTTGAGGGTCAATTCGAATGCGGGACAGACGGTTACTAAAGTAATGTTAGGACGCCTTAGCGGTAACCCTAATGTCTTAGATCATTTGTTTAAGGCAACAATATCTGAGGCGACCATTTCGAGGAGACTATGATCTTTTAGACAAGAGGACGACCTCTAAAACGACCTATACTCAATGACCGTGTATGAAGGCAACCAAGTGGGGTGTACCCTAAGAGTGCGCATGTGCGAGTGTGTCGTTTTCAGTTATTTTTGTCTTTGTACATGTTAAGGGTGATCTAATTTGATTTTAAGATTAACATTCAGTCTTGTCATGCAACCCCATTATCAAACATCTAATAGTTATAATTTGCGGAAATAAAATGTGGAATTTAAATTACAAGGCGTCGAGTATTTACATCGCCAAAGACAAACCCTTTTGAAAAATAAAATAAAGCGATAAAAATAATTAAATGTCCTATTAACTATTACAATCCGTAAGCAGATACATTATTGGATAAAAAAGAGTAAATCGCGGTGCAAAATTAAATCGGACGTATGAATAGGGTTTTGACCCTTTTGGTTAAAGAAGAAATCTTTTTGTTGTTTTTATTTTAAGAGAGAAATTAAACCTAAATTAATTACTAAATTAAATTAAATAAATTAATAAAAATAAATTATTTTTTGGAGTTTTTAATTATTTAGGAAAGAAATTATAATAATTAAATTAATGGTTAAAAACTAGTTAAGTCTAATTAATTTTAATTATTTTTTTTAAAGGAATTAAAGTTCTCTAATTAAAACCTAATTAATTAACAAATTTATTAAGAAAATAAAGGTTTAAAATCTGATTTGAAATAAAAATATTTTTTTGTGATTTTATTTGATAAAAGACTGAATTTTGATTGGTTAGAAATTAAATAAAACAATTAAAACAATTAATAAAATAAAATAAAATAAATAGAAGAGAGAAGGGTTTGGGCCTGTTTTTGGGAGTCTGAATAGAAATTGGGAGGCCCATTAGTGCTGGCCTCTTTGACCTTTTGAATGTGGTGGTTATGCATTGATTGGCGCCTTTGTGGACCATCAGCTTTGAACCAACAGATCTGGCCTTTGGCCATCTGGCGTTTGATTAGATGAAGGACCATGGTGGGCTGTACGCTTGAGTATGCAAATGATCGTCTGAAAAACAAAATTATTAAGGAAGTGGGGGACCTGGGATTCGAACCCAGGTCCTGAGGCAGTTTACCCTTGCACGCTTGCAACTACGCTATGCTGATTCATTTATTATGAACATGCAAAGAAAACATAATATAATAAAAACAAATCATATTCCAGCAAAACAAAAAAATGCGCGTTGTTTTTGAATGGACCTATGGGAGAACGATAGCTCATCGTCTCCTACCTCCAAAACCTACAAATATTACCTGCGGATTTTTGTCCGCAGCTAAAAGCACAGCATCATTCAAAAATCCTCCTCAGGCCTTGAAAATAGAATCTAAGGCTAGGGTTGAGTTCGTCTCAACCCCCTAGACACAACCATGTTCATCTTGTAGCTTAATTTCACCTGAAAAGAAAACCCCCAAAAACGTCCAAGAAACCCTAGCTATGGTGCCTTGCATTACAGGTTAGATAAATGAAATTAAATGATGCCAAAAGTTTACAAATGATGTGAGGATTACAAATATGCAGTTATTTCATTCAATGGATGCAAGAATGGTGTTTCAATATCAAGAATAGAGGTATGTTTCGTGACACTTACAGCGTGTTATGGAGTCTGAAGATGCTTGGTTTTGATCCAGGTAGCTTGAGTGAACACCCAGGAATCAATTTAGATATGTTTCAGCTCTTGAAAACACCTCTAACTATGATTTTGATCTCAAGCTTTTTTGTGGATTTTTCAAATCTTGTTCTGCCTCTCTCTGCACTTTCCAACCCTGATCTCGTATCCTTTTGCTTGCTTATGTATTGTATAGTGTATTAGGGTAACAAATATGGACTAAATCTTCCCATATCAATGCATATGCATTTGATTTGATCTCCACTTTAAACCTTTCCAATTTTGATTCCATTCAATCTTTTTTCCCATGATTTACCTTGATACGAATTTGGTGGTGATGCTAGCTGTGAACAAAGCCTAAAACAATCAAAAAATCAAGAGTTATTAATTATTTGGATTTTCTATGATTTTATTAGATTTAAAATGAATAAATTCAATAAAAAATAAAATTAAATAACAAAAATTAAATATGAGCTTATGGCTGAAGCTAGGACACGTGGGAAACTATGCAAGCTCAAATCAAGTGGAAAAGAATGGGTCCATTTGACCAAAATTTGAAGTTTTTGGGGATAGTTGACTTTTGGAAATTTTGCAAAAAAGTCCAACTTCAACAATGTATAACTTCTTCAACTTTGAACTTTTGGGAGTGTTCTTTGACTTTCTAGAAATCTAAAGATGTCCTCTAACCAACTCTTTTGGTCTCATCTCATTTTGATATTCCACGCTCAAGTTATAAGCTTTTGCAATAAAGGTGTTTTTGTTCACTTTCAAAAATGACCTATAATGTCCAAATTCATAACTTCTTGTGAGTGCATTTTTTGAACTTGGGGTATGAAGAGGGATTGTAGGAAATTGCATCCTCTTCAAAATTAGCTTTGGATGGGTCATTTCTAATAAAGTATGAGAAAGTTATGCTTTGTCAAAGTTGAGTTGACTTTTCTAACAAAACCCTAATTTAGCAACTTTTGAGTTTTGATGAATCTTGAGCAATCCTTGATGAATCATGATCAACCCTTGATAAAATGATGAAATGTACTTCAAAATGAGAATGTTGACAAAAAATCTTGAAGTTTGACTGTATTTGGGTCACAGTTGACTTTTTCCCTAGCACAGTCGATTTTTGGGACCCTTGAGCAATTGACTGAGCAAACTTTCTCTGCAAGGCTTGAAATTTGGCATGGATGACCTTGAGAACATATTATGACATTGGGGAGAACTTGAGGTCATTTGGACTCAAGGATCTTGATGCAATACAAAACCCTAATTTGGGGTTGACTGCCTTAGGAGATAGCTTGTCTGACCAACTCTTGAGCAACCTTGGGCAACTTGGAGATTTTCCTTGCAATGTTTTGAGAAATATGGGAGGGAAAATTTTGGGGTACAACAAGTCGGTGGCGACTTTTGCTTACCGCAACATTTGCAAACACAAACACAAAACCAGTATAACAGTCGGTTCTGCCACCGTATCACAGAACTGGCGACTCTGCTGGGGAGACATAAAAAAAGTGGGGTTACCTTAGAGCTTAGTTCATTTTAATTTAATTTCATTTGTGATTTGCTTGCTTTACTTTAAGGGTTTGTTTGGGTTTACTTGTAAAGATCCTACACCTGGATCTAGGGCACCTTTTAGGTAACCAACAATAGACCATGGAGACTATAAGGCATAAACTGATATGGTTGAAACGATAGCTGCGTTAGTGTGACACATTTGTTGGTACCGGTATCCCTTATGTTAAATCAAGGAGAATACGGGGCCGTTGTGTGGTGTCATAAAGCACTAACGGACCTTAGAACCTTAGTTCGACAAACTTAGCCGTTAGAAATAAGTGAGATAGCCGGCCTCGGTATAAAGCTGAGGATTGGTTGATAATCGATGCTACACTCATTAAGATTGGACTTTTGGGATATTTTGGCCACGAGAAAAGATCGCTTGAGCTGAAAAAATGCCTCATAAAGAAAGATCAGTAATATTGAGACTCCTTAGAACCCGGTTACTTTTTCTAAGACAGGTTAAACCAACTAAACGTTAAGAGGGTACTTACCTACAAACTCCATGCAAGCCTGAACCTAAGGCTATTTGTGTGACTTGTTTGCTTTCATTATCTAACAACTTGAACTCCTTGCAGGGTTTTGTTTTTATTATCTAACGATGTGAGTTCACTTTGGACTTGTTTGTAGTCATTATCTAATAACTTGGATTTCTTGCAAGACTTAGTTTACTTCGTCACCTTACACTTTTGCATGATGCATAGCATCCACATCATAACATCATGCCATATCATTTCCTTAACCATTTCAAGGATCTCAAGGGCCTGTGATGTGGGTTATGATGAACTAGACGTCTAGCAAGGTGCAAGGGGATTTAGTTTCCTTTAGCCAATGTCGTCAAAAGACCAAAAGACTAAAACTTAAGTCAGAGCCGATGACCCACTTGAAAAGATGAGCTTGATTCTCGTAGAAGGACCTTTAAAGATACGAAAGTTCTTTAATCAAAGTTGCAGTTGGATTCTAACATTTTATTATGTTTACCCTGCGAGATCCTTGAAAACATTGCATCCACACATCATGCATCATATCATGACAGGTTTCCTCCATGCAGGTTTTCTCATCTGCTTGTTGTTTATTTCAGTAAAAATTGCTCTCGTGCAGACTGTCCAAGATCTCCAAACTCAAGATGCTCAGTTCAAGGAAATGTTCCTAAATCTATCAAAGGGGAAAGAAGAGTTGAAAGCACTTCTCATTGGGAACTTTACCAAGAAAAATCCCGACAACAACAAGGATGACCAGTTGAAACAACTGCAAGTTGGGATGGAAAGGATGATAACCCAGATGAGTAGTCAGATGGCTCTTATCCAAAGTTTGGCTCGGGAACAAGAAGAGTTGAGGGTTCTCATCAACAAGTTTCATCAAGACCTATACGGCTGTCTGGGGAAAACTGCTAGAGCCGGGGGCCTAATCAATGATCAGTCTCTCTTGGCATATAGGGAATTGGGTGACATGTTCGTTCGGGAGTATGTTGAAAATAAACTCAAGAGCGGTGAAATTCAAGGGACTACATCTTCAAGTACTCAGAAGAAACGATACAATGGGAAGAAAGAGTCTAATGTTATGTGCGACCAGAAGGGCCGCAATAAGAGTAATCTCAACCAGTCTGTAGGTGTAGTGCAGACCTCTATTCCAGCACCGATGCAACAACAACAACAACAAGGCAATCAGGATAAGCAATACACGCCCGAAAGGCAATTCACCAAAATCAACATTTCCTTGGCCCAAGTATTGCAACACATGTTGAAGATAGAGTTGATTACGCTAAGAGATCCTCCTCGGAATCCCAATGCCTCCGCTCCTAGCTATCATCCTAATGCAATGTGTGCATACCATTCCAATAGTCCCGGACATGATACGAATGACTGTTGGGCATTGAAAAACAAGATTCAAGACTTGATCATCGAAGGAGTGCTAGACTTCACACAAGACGGTCAGACTGAATTCTTCTGATATCCCTCAAAGGCACACCACCTAAAGTGACAAGTTCAGACAGAGAGGCTTTTTGTTCGTTTGAATTCTCAAATTCAAATTTTCATTTGATTGTTCAAACACTTTTTATGTCAAACTTTGTTATTTCATCAATGCATTGCATATGTTTGTCTTGAATTAATCCATTCGTTGTCACTATACTAAAATGATGCTTTTACTTCCTTTTTGTGATATTAAACTCTTGATTAAAAGCTATAAGCCTTTAGAAGGAGGATGACGAGAAAGATACCATAATCTCTACATTATGCTTTTTAACGGACCTTGCTGACGATGTATATGCGTTCTTTCAAATCCTAAGCAGTGGAGTTATAAGGAAGATAATCCCTAGTTAACCCCTTTGAGCCTAATAAGTAGGAGTTCTCTTTTTCACACATATTGAAACCCATAATCAAAAACCTTGGGCAGGGTAGTTTCTCAGTTAATTCAATGGCGCATTCAATCATAATATTTTCATGCGTACATGACGAATACTGTCGAAGATGCTCTTCCAAATAAAAGATGGTGATGGTTCCGCATAATCATTAAAAGCAAGCAGTCATTATCTCTCAAAAGAAAATCCCGCTAAGTCAAAACCTGTGAAGGAGACTTAAGAAAAAAACTGGGGCATCCCGCTGACTGTAATCACAAAAGAAACAATTCAGGAAAACGGTAGGGATAATAAAAAAAAAGAGGTCGCTACGAATACTCCACAAAAAAATATTACAATAAAATGATGATTGCCTTTTCAAATAAACTTTCAGTATCCGAGCCATCACCGGAATATCAGGGAAAAGATTCCAGACTCAATTGGGATTTAAACGCACGATTACCTGAGTATAGGACTAAAGAACATCATGAAGAACGGCTTGGGTACAAATAAATTTCGAGACTTTATCCTTTGTTTCTTAAACCATGAATCAGGCACGCTACAACCCTTAAAAGTCCTAGCTGAAGCATGGGTTAGTTTGAAAGCATAATGTTACAAAAGGTATCTTGACTTCTGTAAGGTTTACTATAAATCCTGAGTTGAATTCATATTCTTACAAAATTCGGTTTGTTTACTAAAAATACATTTTTCAAACTTTAAGACAGACATAAGTTTGCATTTTTTTAATACCATTGTTTGCATATGACTAATTGTTCAACAACAGATAAATTTGCACGACGAATATTCAATGAACGAAAACCCTCTCAATGAACAAAATCACCTCATATGGAAAGACATTTCCAGTAACAGGCCTTTCATAATTAAGGGGCATGGCGTGGTGTCCAGCTGATTAGGGGAAGTCAAGTCAAGATTCAAGAAATCTCTCAAAAGTGCCAAATAGCCAAGGGAAGATCTCTATTTAAATCAATTAGGGTAGTGGAAATGAATTCCAGCAAAGGGCCATGTGCAATCTAGCGAACATATTTCTGGAAGTACTGCAACACTTACTGCTATGGACAGTGAAAATTTCCACACCATGTGACCGTGGACATAGTAGGAAAATACTACGCATAAAAAAAAGACCCTCTAGGTTGACTGGCCTAGGAAAAAGTAAGGGAATACCGGAAAACAAAAAGAGTTCAGGAAAAAATTAGGGATAGGTAAATAAAGTTGTACACTCGGCAAGTCGAAAACCTGAAAAGGCAGCTTGGGAAAAAAAGGGTATCCCAATGGACTGAAAATCTGAAAGGATAGTCCAGGCAAAAGTTAGGGATTAAAGCGTACGACTATGTCCCGTCATCTCGTCACTTGTCTATCAGTAGAAGGCTTATCACCCTGATCAACATTTACTCAAGACTCCAGAAGTTAGGATAAAATTCAAACCATATACTAAAATCCCAGTGTAGCGGTAGAAATGTTCAAGACTAAGCCATTGGATTGACTAGACTTTATACAAATCAAAATAAAAATCGCCACCGCGCTTTATTGTTTCCAAAGGAATGGGAAAAGAGCGAATAACCCAAAAAGAGGGGGAAAGATTCAAGGTAAGGGGGTTGGTTATGCAAAGGGAAGGTATTAGCACCCTAAACATGTACGGTACTCCGCAGGAGCCTCTTTGTAAAATCTGTATATTTTGGCTATAAAAAATGTTGTATATATAAAAAAAATGGATGGTGGAGGTGAGAAAAGAAATATATATTTTTATAATATTTGCACCCGTCGCGATTGCGAACCTTTAGTGCCTACGTACCACCTTTTCGTGCAATAGGGGATCAGGGTACGCGTAGTTCCTCTTTTAAAAATTTAAAACACAAATGCGTTGATTAATTTTATAAGATGAAACATCATTGTCATTGTCCGTATGGAAAACATACCTACTACCCACAATCATGAGAAAGAAGAATTTGCATCATCTCAAAGTGGAGGATATGGCTTGGATTTTAAAAAAAATCAACAATGCCTCACTCAACACCCAAGTGGAAAATATCTCTCTTTACTACATATTATAGAATTATAGTTGTTTGCATCACTACAAGGATTGACAAGAGTTCAACCTTTTTTGAGAAATGTTTTTAAAATAAAAGAGCCCAAGTGGCAAAATGGTTTGAAATGAGATTGATTGACTTTTAGTCTTCTCACAAAAATGTCAAGGCATTATTAAGTTGATTGGAGTTTATTTATGAAAAATGTTTTGAAAATGCATGGACATAAGTCCAAGTTTATTATGAAAGTGGTTCAAGTTCAAAAACAATTTTCAAAAAGGGAAAGAAGATTTTTGAAATTAAAGAAGATGTCAGGAGAAGAAGGGACTATCCTAAAGCATAAGGTAAAAGCTAGGGATAAGAACCATCTAACCAACAAGAAACCAATACTTGACATTATGAGCCAAGATAGAATTCCAATTCCTTGGATTGAAACCAATCAAGCAAAGAAATACTAGACCCCTTGAGAGAACCAAACTTCAACTGTATTAAGTCTTCACAAAAAATTGGGCAGAGTAATGGCTGTGTACGGATGAATTCCAGATTACAAACAAAGGGTGTAATCACAAAAACCTGCACATAAAAACAAACAAACAACCTAATGTCTTGAGGTAAACCTCAAGAACTCCAGACAAAATAATCAGATAAGATCTCCAAGATAGGTCAAGGTTTCTAATCCTAAGTCCAAGAAAAGTCCCATGCTCCATAATGCCAAGGATAGTAACTAAATATTCCAAGCACCATTAAAGATTCTTTAGGGTTTATGTTGATTATTATGTATCTTAAGAATCGAAAAGAAAAGCTCAAGTGAGCAAAAATAAAAATGGCAAGAAAATAAATGCTCAAATGAGCAAAGATGAAAATGGCATGAAATATAAATGCTAAAAGTAAATAGTACATAAAGCATAAAAAAAATAAAAGTATAAGGTAAACAAGTAAATAATTAGTGGTTAGTTGGATGAACATCTTGAAGCTTGCATTTGGAACTCATTAGAGGATTGGTAGAACCAAAGCCTCCACACAACAAGTTGCATTTGCTTTTTGTCAAGTATATCATCCATTTGGAATTATCATAAGTACCATTTAATGATCAACGATGTTTAAGTGATCCACGTTGACCAAAGGTGTTGTAGATCCATTAGAGGATTGGTAGAACCAAAGCCTCCACACAATGAATCTCAAGGTTATTGGATTAAAGAGATCAAATTAACATACTTGGGCTTACAATCATAAGTTTAGGCCACAAATGATCATTTATTCGAATCAGGACAAAATTTAGCTTATGTTAAGCAATTGTAAGTTGACTTATATAGAAGTCGCACCTATTTTGAGGTCGGTCAATAGCAATCTATACATCATTTGTTTTGAGACATGATATAGAGATCATGCTCCAACAACATCTAGTGCAATAAGAAAGGGATGAGATTACAAGGGATGGGAAAAATATACAAACCACATTTGAATTAAATTTTAATCAAACTATTATTAAAAGCATTCATCCATTTTTGTGGAGTTAAACTCAACACCATGGATCCAATGATGTTAATAAAGTTCATGGTCCAAAATCTAACCTAAGATCAGCCAGAAAATAACCACAAAATAATATCACATTTAATATACACAAAAAGGATTTTTAAAAATGTTTTAAAAATAGAAAATAATGAGAAAAATATCAACTATGTTCAAATTAGTCTAGAAATGAAAAGTAAGACCATAGAAAAATCAGAAAAAGGCCCAAGTAATTTTACAATATTTTTTTGGTAATTTTTTAAAGTCAGAAACTATTTCTAAAATTAAAATAAATGGGTCAAATAAATAAAAAAATGGTAAAAAATAGTAAAGTCAGAAACAAAAATAAAATGAGGTCACCAACATTTGTCACAATATCATTGGATCATTCCATAATTTTTTCAGAATTTAAAAATGTATAAAAGTATTTTTAAGCATTTAAAACAAATCAAATAAGTGTAAAATTTGTAAAAAATACCAAAACACAAAATTAAATTGTGAAAAAACAAAAATCAGAAAGAGTATAATCAAAAATATTTTTCATATTTTTTCCAGATTTTTTGGACTAAAAATGATTTTTCTATGATTTTTTGAAATTTAAAACAATTAAAATATAAAAATAAGAAAAAGAAAATAAAAGTAAAATATGTGGACCATTGGATGAAAGTCAAAATGCGTTAGTAATCAAATCCAAGGGATCTGGCGCGTTGTGCATATCATGGTCATTAGTGAATATTGTACAAAATCATTAATTAAATCAGAATTTGAAAAATACAGATGGTGCGCCTTCATTGGTTAGAAGATGACACGTTAGTCATCTTCAACCTCCAGCCATCACAAATTACAGGTCTCTCAAACTGTAAAATCAGAAGCTCGGACCTGTGTCATTCGTTTCGTCTCTTCAAGACGAAGACAACCACACCCTCGCGCCAAATTTATATAAATTGTAGCTCAAGCAATTTGGAAGGAAAGTTTTGAAAAGGGATTTGAAATTTCATGGTCAAAACATGTTTCCAGTAAAAGGTAAGTGTTGCGACTAGAACCAGGGCAATGAGAGCAACACAATGATATCAGAGTTTTGAAGAATTGATGAAGGAATCTACCTATTGAAGTTGAGTTGCAGAGCTCTGAAACTGGACTTCTATGGAGCAGTATAGGGCATGATTCTTGAATGTAATTATATGGTTAGCTTTAGGGAAGATCAAGGAAGGTGAATTGATGGAAAAATTGGATTGAAAAAGGGTCGAGAATGAATTTTGAAGTTACAGAAAATTGAGTTATGGAGCAAGTTTGGCAGGGTGATTCTGGCTATCCAAGCTTAGAAAGATGAGGTTAAAAGCTTTGCAATGGAAAAATAATGGAGTTAAATGGATGCTTGAGAAGAAAGTTGTATTGAGTCAAAGTTGAAGAAAAAGGGTTGACTTTCCATACTTAGAAATATTTCACATTCTTCTTCAAAAATGACTTATAATGTCTTGCATCCAAACAAGGCCTTCCACTTGGAATTTGCTATTGACCAAAAAAGATGGCATGAAGTAGACCTCTTGAATGACACTTTGTGATCGGTGGATCTGGAACTGACTGTTTAACGCTGGTTCGTGAAATGTCGCGGAAGCAAGAGTCGCCACCGTCTTTTATTTTCTCCAACATGGAAAGGACAAAAGCACAGAAAAATCCCTTATGAGATTAGTTCTCGGTTCGGGAGGTAGATTTATAGAAAGGGAAGGTGTTAGCACCCTTTCTATCCATGGTTATCCATGGGCTCTTAGATACTTGCTCATTTGTGTTTTCAAAAGGTTTGTTTGCTTTTCAATCATGAGTGGGTTTGAAAAAAAGTTTCGTTTAAAGTTTCAGATCGACTCTTGTATCAGTCCTCAAGAGTGTTTGAAAAATTGTTTTTTGAAAGATTTTTGAAAAGTGTAGGTGTGAAAAGAAGTTTTTGATTTGTTTTGAATTAGAGCAAGTATCTACGAGTCATCTACCTACCCTAAGGAATTAGTCTGTGTAAATGTCCTTGAGGTAGTGCCATCCCACCATTGAGAGGTAGGTAGCACCACCGTTGGAGGTGTTCGGGTCAATTCGTGTTTAGGGACAGTGTGGTCACCAGAGCAATAGTAGGACACCTTAGAAGCTACCCCCATGCAATGTTCATGGACATGAGGACTTACTAAAACGTCCTATACTCGACGACCACGTTTCGAGGGGCAAGGCAACAGTGAGGCGTACCCTAAGAGTGGTGTGTGAATTGTGTGTCATTTTCAGTTATGTCTTATCTTGTCATGATTTTGGTGATCTACGCTTTGATTTTATTTTTGGCCATTCATTCTTTCATGTGATAGTTAACAGTTAAAAGGTGCGGAAATTAAAATGCGGAAAATAAAGGTCCTACGCTATTACAAGGCGCGGGTCTATACATCGCCAAATTAACAAAGACCCGATTTTTTTTGAATAAAAGTGCGGAATGTAAATGTCCTAATTACTATTACAAGGCCTTGGGGCAATTACATAATATTTAAAATTAAAAATATAAGCAAACGCGCGAAACGAAATTAGAAGCGAAAGTTCGAGGGCGTTGGACCCTTTAAAGATGAATATTGAAATTAAGACATGATTAATGATTAAATAAAGAAAAAGGAAATTATTTTACGTTTTTTTTGGTATTTATGAAATAAAGAGAATTAATTGAAATTAGAAATTAAATAAAAACACTAATTCTAAGTTTGTTTTTAATTATTAAAAAAATGTTTAAGTTTTGACTTAATTTACACTAATTATTTAATTACAAGTGTATTTACAAAATTAGTTAATAATAATAATGATAGGAATTATTTATTTATTTAAGAAAAAGGATGAAAATGTGACAAACCCTAATTTCTACATTTTTTTAGTTTATTTTAAAACAAAACATTAAAGTTGAAAACCTAAAATTAACTAATTTGATTATTAAAATTTATTCACAAAAAAACTATTATGGAATTAAAAATTAAATAAACATATTTTATTTTTGACTTTTCTGATTTTTTTTTTTTGGTTTTATGTTATTATTTTGGTGAATTAATTAAAACAATTAAAATAATTAAAATAAATAAAAGAGAATAAAAAGAGGGAAAGA
Source organism: Vicia faba (assembly GCA_948472305.1). NCBI lineage: Eukaryota > Viridiplantae > Streptophyta > Magnoliopsida > Fabales > Fabaceae > Vicia > Vicia faba. The sequence continues at coordinate 910,643,315 of OX451736.1, read as the reverse complement.
AAATACAAACAAGAGGGGTTTCTGGCCCAATTATGGAGGTGTTCTTGAAGTAATTTAGCCCAAGAATGCAAGGGCCTTCCTTGACTTTCCAGCGCGTATGTGGGATAGTTGACTAGCGTACATGGTAGTCAGCATATTCTGGCCTTTGGATGGATCCCTGGGGACACTTGGCAGGCAAGCAGGCAAGGCGTTTGGTGGACCACTGGATGAGTGCAGCGCTGGAACATGTTAGAGAAAAAAATTATGAAACATACAAGGGGACCTGGGAATCGAACCCAGGTCCTAAGGCTTGCCAATCACGTTCCCAACCACTATGCCATTCAACGCGTTTGTAATAATTCTGGACATTAAATATTATAATAAGAAACAAAGGTTAATGATATACAACACAAAAAACGCGCTGAAAATTTGAATGTCCCAATCATGCTATGACACACAGGCTTCTTCCTCGTTTGTCCTGAAAAATAAGAAACAAATAGCGGGGGTTTTAAACCCCCACTAACTACAATGTACAATAATAGCGATTAGAGCATAGTGAAAAAGAAAAAGGGCGCGAGGTATGAGAACAAATCGTCTGGATGTCACGATTTTAATGGTGCTAGTTTCATTGTCCAATTTTTCCAGATATGTAAACCCCTCTTTTGGAGCTTCAGGAACCCTAGAAAGCTTTAATGGCATCTTTGCATACAGGCAATATTAATTCAATTGGATAACACCATTAGCTTTAGAGAGATCATATTAGTATAAACAAATCATTAAAACACAGTAATCATGCATGAAAAGTGAAACACGAATATGAAAATTTTAAAGAAAAGACAAGCTTCTATCTACCAATTCCTTGAGTATGGAGGCGTGATTTTGATTGGAAAAGCTCCCTGGTAGTGTCAGGAGTGTAGTGGAATGGTTTTGCAGTCTTGAATTATGCTCTAGCTAGGTTTTCAGTTTTGAGATTTTTAGGAAAAAAGTGCAAAGTTGTTCTTGTGTTTGAGGCGTAGCTTCTGTGTTCTTCTGCCTTAGGTTATGTTTGCATATGTATGTAGCATGATTAGGTCAAACAAAACAAGCCCATGATCCATGTATTCAATGCTTTTAAATTTTTGATTTTGCATATCTTTTCTTCAAACTTTTTGCCATGAAAACTTGCCTATTTTGGAAGATCTTGCCTCTTGATGTGGTACACGAAATCTCTAGGTCATGACGAGTGAATATGCTGCACCAAAAGATTTGGAAAATATGATTTGTTATTTTTGTCATATTTAATTTTAATTAAGTGAATTAATAATAATAATAATTCAAATAATTAATAAAAATGATGAAATAACTCCCTTGGATGTCAATGGGTCGTGCATAGCTTTTGGGTGATGATTCATGGAAGAAATTGAGGCCCATTAGCAATTTTGAGGCATTTGAAGCAAAGTTGACTTTTCAAAATTCCCAAAACTTTCCCAACTTCCACAAGGCATATCTTGCTCAATGTTTAAGCTTTGATCATGTTCTTGGACATTTTGGAAATGTCTTGAAGTCCTCTAACCAATGTCTTTGGTCCCATGTCATTTTGATTTACCAATCTCAAGTTATGGTCTTTGACTTAAAGTGCCTTTTTGTTGACTTTTGAAAATGACCTATAATGTTGAGATTGATATCTTTTTGTGAGAGCATTTCTTGGACTTGAAGTGTGAAGATGAGTTGTAGGAAATGTCATTCTCTTCAAAATGAGCCTTGGATGGAATTTTTATGATAAACCATGTGGAAGTTATGCCCTGGTCAATTTGCAGTTGACTTTTCCAACTGTCCAAAAATAGAAACTTTTGCATCTTAAGACTTTTTGAGCCATGCCTTGAGAATCATGATCAAGAATTGATCAAATGATGTTTGTGGCTTCAAAATAAGATGTTGACCAAAATTATTGACTTTTGACTGTCAAATGACCATTTTGCCCCTATAGTTGACTGTGGAGCAATTAGGGTTTTTGACTGTGCAATCTGATGTTGCGAGTCTTGAAACTTGGCATATGGATGCTTGAAAATGTTTATAGGCATGTGGGACTTGTTTGGACCCTTGGAAACTTCAATTTCTTTGACAGAACCAAAACCCTAATTTTTTACTGTTAGGAGGCCATTGGACTGTGCAACCCTTGAGAGATTTTGAAGTTTGATCTTGGCAAATCTTAAAGAATATGGGAAGGCAAATTTTGGGGTACAACAGTTGCCCCTGTTCAATCTTCTTAAACCTGAGGATGTAGATTGGCTGACGTGCCTTTCGTAATCCGAGGGTAGAAGATGATTGAACACTAGAGTGCCCAGAAAATTGCACTCACATTGTAGAGTGTCAGCAATATGATGCGGGGAATGGGCTTACAGATGCCATTTGGAGAGATGATGAGCAGGAGGATGGGCTTATAGATGCCACCTGGAGGTGATGGATAGGTGGATGGGCTTATAGATGCCATCGGGAGGTTGTCGATCGCGTAAGAGATCCCTTAGCGAGAATTTGCGTACCTGAAAGAAAGATAATTACCTGGCCTGTTACAGGAGTTGACCTTAAACTTCTTTATATAGACGCGCCCTGGCTGGATACAGGTATCGAATCTTTGAACTCTTCAGACGTGTCCTGGAGAGATACAGGAATCGAGTCTGGAGCTTCAAAGAATTAGGGATGGTTACTACCTCAACGGGACGGTGAGAGAACCTTGGACAATTACTACCTCAACAGTAACGATGAGAGAACCTTCGGCGATTACTACCTCAACAGTAACGATGAGAGAACCTTGGGCGATTACTACCTCAACAGTAACGATGAGAGAACCTTGGGCGATTACTACCTCAACAGTAACGATGAGAGAATCTTTCAGACGCACCCTGGCAAGATACAGGAATCGGGTCTGGTAATGTTAGTCTTAAACGGATACACCCTGGCAAGATACAGGCATCGAATCCTCGAAATCTTCAGACACACCCTGGCAAGATACAGGAATCGGATCTGGTAATGTTAGTCTTCAACGGATACACCCTGGCAAGATACAGGCATCGGATCCTCGAACTCTTCAGACACACCCTGGCAAGATACATGAATCGGATCTGGTAATGTTAGTTGTGATACGGTGGGAGAACTGACTTGAGGTTTTGCGTTTGTATTCGCAAATGTTTCGGTTGAGCAAGAGTCGCCACCGACTTTTTATTTTATCCTAAGGAAAGGTTAAAAAGCACAGCAAAAACCTTTTGAGATGTTTTCTTGGGTTCGGGGAGTAGATTATAGAAAGGGAAGGTATTAGCACCCTTTCTATCCATGGTTATCCATGGGCTCTTAGTTACTTGCTTAAATCACTTGCCTTTTGTTTTCAATTGTTTTAAATGGTGCTTGAGTGTGTGGGTTTGAAAATGTTTTGAAAAGAAGCCAATGTGGTGGCAACCTTTGTAATGATCCATGTGGGGATGTATACAAAGATGTACATCTTTTGAAAAGGTTTTCATTTGTTTTTTTGAAAGTTGTTTTGAAAGTGTAGTGATGTGTGGTTTAAAAAAATAGGCAAGTGTTTTGTTTTGCAAGTTAGATTCAAGTAACTTAGAGGTTATCTACTCCTAAATTTCTCAAAAAGATTATTGCTATGTTTTAACCCTTTTAACAAGTTTGTTCCACCATTGTATTTGGTGGACAATCTTATGTTTAGGATGTGAAAGGGACGGGCGTGGGTCATCGTTTAGACCATAATTGCAATGGTGCCAAGTATCTTTGGGCATTTTCTTTAAGGGACTTGATCATTTGTTTTTGTTTGTTTTGAAAAATGTTATCGAGGGACTATGATCATTTGTTTTTGTTTGTTTTGAAAAATGTTATCGAGGGACTATGATCATTTGTTTGTTTTGCCCAAAGAGACCTAACATGCAATATGGCCCAATTTTGAAAGGCAACAAGTGGAGTACCCTAGGGGGTGCAAGTGTGATTTGTGTGTCCATTTTCATGCTTGTTTATCTTGAGATTAGGTCATAACTATTTTTTGTCGTTTTTCGCATACAAACCCTAATTCTAACATGTTATTATTAGAAAGCAATAAAGTGCGAAAATAAATTTACTAAGCTATTACAAAACCAAATATGGGAAAGGGGGTACAAATGTTCAAATGGGGATATTGACAAGTAATGTAAACCTAAAACTATTACATCAATTTGAATTTATACAATTTAATTAATGTACAATAATTAAATAAACAAAAAATGGAATAAAATGCAAGATGCAAAAATGATTTGTATATGTATGAAAAGGCATTATTTATGTAAAAAATAAAAAGACATTATTTTTTTGGAGTATTTTGAATTTTAGGGCAAAACCCTAATTTTATTAAAGAAAATGTATTATTATTTAATTTAATACAAGTATTTATTTATTATGTACAACAATAAAAATAAAATGAAGTATATTATAAAAAGTGTTTTTTTTATATCAAATATTAATAAAAATGAAAAATTCAGATATTTTTATATTCTAACCTAAATATATTCATAAACATATATATATATATATATATATATATATATATATATATATATATATATATATATATATATATATATATATATATATATATATATATATATATATATATATATATATATATATATATATATATATATATATATATATATATATATATATATATATATATATATATATATATATATATATATATATATATATATATATTAAGTTCTAAATATAAAATAATATACATTTGATATTTAATAAAATAAATAAATAAAAAAAGGTATTTTTTATGTGAAATATTTTCAGAAGGTAAACAAAAATAAAAATGTATATAAATGCATTTACACTATTTTTAGTATTTTAAAACAAAATATATGTATTTATTTATTTGTGTATAATCTAAAAGAAAACTATATAAATGCCTAATAAAATAAAAAATGGTGAGAAAAAATATTTTTATATTTTTAATGTCATGAGAAAAAATAAATAAGTCAAACCAAAAAAGAAAAAGTCAAAAAGAAATAAAAATAAAGCAAATGGGCTCAGGGGGTGTAATAGCAATTATGTGGTGTGAATAAGAAAAAACACACAAGCCCAACCCAAAGACCACTGTCTTCAACCTCCAGCAACAATATTTGAAAAAACGCGCGCCATGTTCATCATCTTCCAACTCTTGATTCCTGGCTTTTTAGCAAAAACTCATAACATAACAAATGTTCAGCATGAAGAGACGATTCTAACCATGTATAGAACTTGACCTAACTCTCTAAGATGAGGGAGAATTTCTTCTCCCCCAATTTCTGACCTAATTTTTATGCCATGTTCAGACTCAAAATTCTTGCAGCACACATAACATAAATGAAATCTAACTATATGGGCATGTTCAGGGCTATGATTGTGACATATTTTCTTCACAAACCTAAAGCTAACAATGCCTAATAAGAGAGATAGAACTTCATAAATGTACCTGTTCAGTTGGAATCGTGCTTTGCAATGGAGGATGTTTCAGAGTAAAATGATGATTTGTATAGCTTCTTTGAAGTGTAAGGATGCTTTTCCAAGTCCTACTTTGTCTTGAAACTCCCTGAATCGTGCTAGTAAACTCCAACTGCAAAACAGAAAAAACAAAAATGGTGAAGTGGCTTAGAGGGATTACAGGTCAGGTTTCAGGTCATGGTTAGCTTGCATAGATGCTAGGGGATGTGTATGAACTGGTTTTGACAAGAATGCTCGAGAGAAATGGAAGTTGGTACTCAAACTGCAGAGGCAACTCTGTTTTTGCAGTTTGAGAGTGATTCTGAGATGGAGGGTGGATTGGAGGTCAAAGGCTCGTGCAAAAGCTTGGATATGTTCTTTGGAATGTGTTTTATAACTTTGTTTTTGTGTTGGTCAGCTGAGATGGATGTTGTCACAGGTTATGCTATGTTTCTTCTATGTGAAGCAAAGAAATGCAAGTTGGTGTTTTAGACTGATGCAAGCCCCCATAACAAGCTGCAAACCCTTGTCTTGATCAGTGCAATTAGCTCCTAAACTTGTGCCAATGAGATCCTAATTGTACTTTCTTGGATTTCAATTTGACATAAAGTGATCTTTTGCAAAAATGGAAAGAATGCTTTATCTAGTTTGGGATTAATCCACTATGCAATGCTAGAACACAAAGAACATGATCTTGGCACAAAGAATAAGCATTAAATTATTGAGTGCAACTTGGTTTAAGGACCTGTAATCTAATCTAAAGCATGCTGAGTTCAAATTGCAAGTTTATGAATATGTAACTTGGTCATGAACAAAGTGGTTTTTTGCTATATTGTGAAATTCGATTCTCCCTAACCATGAAGTTGTTTGATGAGTTCTTGGACATTTTGGAAAGCTTGGAATGTGTACTACAATCCATCTTTGAAATGCAAATTGAAATTCCAAGTGGAAGTGTATGGAAAATGGCCTTGAAGTGGGGTAGAAAACCTTGTCAAAATAGGTCAAATTTCACTAAGTTAAAAAATGGTTTAGTGCCCTTATTCAAAAAATTGTAACTTGAGATACAAGCTTCAAATGAGAAAACTTTGTGAATCAAAGTTGTATATTATGTAACAAGCTACAACTTTCATGTTTTGACTTTTGTTTGAATCCAAATGAATCATGGTGAAAAAGTGGGGCAAAGTTGGGAAAAAATTAGGGTTTTCCATAACTTAGAAAATTCTAAGTTATGAAAAATTCCATTTTGAAACCCTAATTTGCATTTCTTGGTTTCTTGGTGAACAAGTTTCATGATTTGGCATGTTTTGATGAAAAATGAATCTTGACTCTTGATTTTGACCAAAAAGTCAAAGTTTGACTTTTCAGTATACAGTCAAAATTGATCAATTGACTGGGAAATTCAACTGTCAATCTTGTGTACTTGGGATCTTTTGAGCTTGATAAATGTGTCAAGACCATTTCATTGAGTCCTTGAGTCCATATGTGAGCTTGGTTTGCCATTGGTTAGGTCAAACAGTCAAAAATTGCCTTTGTGCAGTCAAAACCCTAAAAATGACCATTTTGCCCTTTTGGTGATCTGATCAAATTTCTTGTGGAATTGTGATCCAAACTTGATCAAATGGTCCATATGAGTTCATAATGTTGATGTGGGTCAAATTTCATGAGGTTTGACTGTCAATTGGCCACAGTTGACTTTTCTCCCAATATAGCTGATTTCTAGGTCATTTGTCCAATTGACTGGGCAAAATTTGGAATTAGGACTTGAAACTTGGTATGGGTAATCTTGTGAGTCAAACATGAAACATGAAAGTCATCTTAGGCATTTTAGGTCAAAACATCCTTGGGCAAACACAAACCCTAATTTGAGTCCACAGTGCAAGGAGAGGTCTTGAGCAGAGGAAACCCTAATTGGATCTTGATCTTCAAGGGTCTTGTAATAAAAAAAAGTTGAGGAAATGGGAGGGAAAATTTTGGGGTACAACAGTTGCCCCTGTTCAATCTTCTTGAACCTGAAGAGTTAGATTGGCAAGTTTGCCTTTCGTGACTCGAGGGTAAAAGGAGATTGGACACTAGAGTGCCCGGAAATTTGCACTCGCATGTTGAGGTATCAGTAAATGTGATGTCGGGAATGGGCTTATAGATGCCATTTGGAGAGATGGTGGATAGGGAGACGAACTTATAGATGCCATCTGGAGGTGTGACAGAACCTTGTCGGGAATGGGCTTATAGATTCCATTTGGAAGTATCGGTCGCATAAGAGATTCCTTAGCGAGAACTTGTGTATTTGGGAGAGGCTGATGTTTCCCTGGCTTGTTACAGGTGTTTGATCTTCAATCTCCTTATGCAGATATGCCCTGGCTAGATACAGGTATCGAATCTACAATCGGTCGCTCACAGATGTGCCCTGGCTAGATACAATAGTCGAATCTGGAAATAGTCGTCAATGGATATGCCCTGGCTGGATACAGGAATCGAATCTTCGAACTCTTCAGACGTGCCCTGGCTAGATACAGGAATCGAGTCTGGAAATGTTGTCCACAGATATGCCCTGGCTGGATACAGGAGTCGAATCCGGAAATGTTGTAGCTGATAGATGTGCCCTGGCTGGATACAGGAATCGAATCTTCGAACTCTTCAGACGTGCCCTGGCTAGATACAGGAATCGAGTCTGGAAATTGATCACTCTCAGATGTGCCCTGGCTAGATACAGGTATCGAATCTGGAATTGTGACAGTTGAGGGTAATTGTCTTTGGGATTGTCTTTTTTCCCTGAAAAGGCAAAAACATAAGTTGTATGCAATGTCATGATGTATGATATGCATGGTGTCATGATGTTCAACATGAGATAGTGTTGTATGCGCTTTATCATGTAGGTAAGCAAGATGTATTGGAAATGTGAAAATGTTTATGAATGTAACTTCGTCTTAGGAAAATAAATCCTTGACGAACGGCCGGGGAGTTGCTCTATGGTGAGAAAAAATTGGCCGAAGTTTTGATGAGAGGCCTGTTGAGGACTTTAATGATGGATTCCGCTGGGGATTATGATGATAAACTCCGCTGGGGAGTATCAAAGATAAACTCCGCCGGGGTTTGGAGGACTTTGCCGAGGGCGATCTTCCGTGGCAATTAGCTGAGGATAACCCAGTTATAAGTCCTTGAGAGGAAATAACTCTGAATAAAACTCGGGAGAGACGCCCGTACCCTGCAGGGAACAAGCTTCCAGAATCTACTGGGGAATGAGCTTTAAGACCTGCCGGGGGATGTTGAGATGATTTTGTCACATTCTTCAGTCGAATCTACCTTGGTACCTTGGCGGACAAGACAACCAGACTGCATCAGACAACTCCACATTGCCCCTGTTTCTGATGTCACCTGTAATTAATCTTTCGTTTCATATGCGAATATTTATGAGTCAGCAATTTTAATGTCAAATGCATATATCAAAAATGAACATTGGACGTTCTTCGCAAGACAAAGCAGAAAAAAGGGAAAAACAATGGCAATTCGTATGGACAAGTGAATTTGTATTGATTTGAACTTTGCCTGTGAATAGGCGTTTTTGTACAAGAGGCTGACATCCTAGTAAGAGGATGCCGCCGAATAATCACAGAATTGACAATTTTGAAAAGAAAACAAAACAGCTATGTGAACAATCCCACTGGGTTCCAACTCTGCTATCGCCTTTATGTCTTCAAGCGTCTCATCGCTTTGCTGCCTGGTCGAAGATGAAGCTGAGTGGTCGATGCCGTAATCTGAGCCAGATAGTTGATGCCGAATTCCGGATGCGAAGTGATCCAATGAGACATAGTGTTACGCTTTATCCCTAACTTTTGCCTGGACCGCCCTTTCGGGTTTTCAGTCCACCGGGATACCCATTTTTGCCCAAGCCGCCTTTTCAGGTTTTCGACTTGCCGGGTGTACAGATTTTTATTCATTTCATCCCTTATTTTTTCCCGAACCCTTTTGGTTCGCCGGGAAGCCCTTATTTTTGCCTAGGTATGTCAACCTAGCGGGTCTTTTATTCATGCGTAGTATTTTTTCACTATGTCTGCATTGGCGGGGTGAGGAAGGTCGTCACCATCCATGGTGGTTAAGATCATGGCTCCTCCTGAGAACACATGTTTAACCACAAATGGCCCTTCGTATGTAGGGGTCCATTTGCCCCGAGGATCACTTTGAGGAAGGATGATGCGTTTGATTACCAGGTCCCCAACTTGATATTCTTGCGGTCTGACTTTCTTGTTAAATGCCCTGATCATCCGTTTTTGATACATTTGACCATGACAGATAGCAGTGAGCCTCTTTTCGTCAATCAGATTTAATTGATCAAGTCGAGTCTGGATCCAGTCATCTTCACTCAAGTCTGCCTCCTTCATTATCCGGAGAGAGGGTATCTGGACTTCAATTGGCAAGACTGCCTCCATGCCATAGACCAAGGAGAAGGGAGTTGCCTCGGTTGACGTCCTTGCTGAGGTACGGTACCCATGAAGAGCGAACGGTAACATCTCGTGCCAATCTTTATAGGTCACTGTCATCTTCTGCACAATTTTCTTGATATTCTTATTAGCTGCCTCTACAGCCCCATTCATCTTTGGTCGGTAGGGAGAAGAATTGTGGTGCTGTATCTTGAATTGTTCACAGAGTTCAGTGATCATCGAATTATTGAGATTGGTACCATTGTCCGTAATGATTCTTTCCGGGACGCCGTACCGACAGATCAGATTATGCCGGATGAAACGTGCCACGACGCTCTTGGTTACTGTGGCGTAGGAAGCTGCCTCAACCCACTTCGTGAAGTAATCGATCGCCACCAAGATAAAGCGATGCCCATTGGATGCCGTCGGTCGGATCTCACCGATCATATCGATGCCCCACATTGCAAAAGGCCAAGGTGCCGTCAGGACATTCAAAGGAACCGGAGGGATATGCACTTTGTCAGCATAGATCTGGCATTTATGACAAGTTCGGGAGTGTTGGTAACAATCGGCTTCCATCGTGGACCAGAAATATCCTGCCCGAAGGATTTTCTTAGCCATGGTGTGTCCACTGGAATGTGTTCCAAATGTACCTTCATGCAGTTCTATCATGATTTTCTCTGCTTCTGCCTTATCCACACAACGTAACAGAGTTGAATCATGATTCCGTTTGTAGAGAATGTCGTTGCTGAGGAAGAATTTTGCAGCAAACCTCCTCATGAACTTCTTATCATTGACAGACTCACCTTCAGGGTATTCCTGAGCTTCCAAGTACCTCTTCACCTCATGATACCAGGGTTTTTCAATCACCTTCTCAGCCTCGAGCTCGCAGCAGTATGCCGGTTCATCCAACTTCCAGATAATGATTCGGGGAGCCTCATTGTCCCATTTAACTTTGAACATTGAAGACATCGTAGCTAGGGCGTCCGCTAGTTGATTCTCCTCTCTAGGGAAGTGTTCGAAAGTTATCTCTTCAAAGTGGGGAAGCAAGGTCGACACATACTCCTTGTAAGGAATAAGATTCGGGTGTTTCGTATCCACTCGCCTTTGATCTGATTGATCACGAGAGCGGAATCTCTGAAGACACTTAGAAATTTGATCCTTAAGTCGATTGCGGCTTGTAAACCCATGATACATGCCTCATATTCTGCCATATTGTTGGTGCAGCTGAAACATAATCGGGCGGTGAGGGGAGTATGAGTTCCTTTGGGAGATATGATTACAGCGCCGACGCCGTTACCCAAAGCATTGGAGGCTCCATCAAAATGCATAGACCATCGGGATCCTTCCTCAGGTCCTTCATTCGGTCCAGGTACTTCACAGTCAGTTACCACCATGATGTCTTCGTCCGGAAAATCAAAGTTCAATGATTGGTAATCGTCCACTGGTTGGTGTGCCAAATGATCTGCCAGTACACTTCCCTTAATTTCTTTCTGAGTTGTATACTGGATGTCGTATTCTGTCAAGATCATTTGCCATCTCGCTATTCTTCCAGACAGAGCGGGCTTTTCGAATATGTACTTGATAGGATCCATTTTTGAAATCAATAAAGTAGTGTGAGTCAGCATATACTATCTCAGCCGGCGAGCAGCCCATACAAGAGCGCAACAAGTTTTCTCAAGCAGTGAGTAACGAGACTCACAGTCGGTAAACTTTTTGCTCAAGTAATAAATAGCGTGCTCTTTTCGTCCAGACTCGTCATGCTGCCCCAGCACACACCCCATTGAATTATCAAGTACTGTCAAGTATAGTATCAGAGGTCTTCCTTCCACTGGTGGCATAAGAATGGGTGGCTCTTGGAGATATTCCTTTATCTTTTCAAAGGCAGCCTGACATTCATCGTTCCAGCGTACTACTTGATCTTTCTTCAGTAATTTGAAGATTGGCTCACAAGTAACAGTCAGATGTGAGATGAATCGGGCAATGTAATTCAGTCGTCCCAGGAAGCCTCTGACTTCTTTCTCTGTTTTTGGAGTCGGCATCTCTTGTATGGCTTTTACCTTGGCAGGGTCCACCTGAATACCTTTATCACTTACAATGAAACCTAGCAATTTTCCGGATCTTACCCCAAAGGCGCATTTGTTGGGATTCAACCTCAGCTTGTATAGCTTGAGTCGGTCAAACAACTTCCTCAGATGGTCAAGGTGCTCCTCCTCGGTTTGAGACCTTGCAATCATGTCATCAACGTATACCTCAATCTCATGATGGATCATATCATGAAATAAAGCAACCATGGCACGTTGATAGGTTGCCCCAGCATTTTTCAATCCGAATGGCATGACCTTATAACAGAAGGTGCCCCACTGAGTCACAAAGGTAGTCTTCTCCATATCTTCGGGAGCCATCTTGATTTGATTATACCCTGAAAAACCATCCATGAAGGAGAACACCTTGTGTTGAGCTGTATTGTCAACAAGGACATCAATGTGAGGTAGGGGGAAGTCATCCTTGGGGCTGGCTCTGTTCAGATCCCTGTAGTCAACACACATTCTGACCTTACCGTCCTTCTTTGGTACCGGCACCACGTTGGAAACCCACTGAGGGTAAGAAGTCACTGCAAGGAACCCGGCATCAAACTGTTTCATAACCTCGGCCTTGATCTTCTCAGACATCTCTGGTCGCATCCGTCGGACTTTTTGCTTTACCGGATGGCAGTCTTCCTTGGTTGGCAGGTGATGAACTACAATGTCGGCATCCAAACCGGGCATATCTTCATAGGACCAAGCAAAAATATCCATGTAATCCTGTAGCATCTGGATCAATCGTTGCTTCACGCTGAGCTCTAGATTGGCACCAATCTTGACCTCTTTCCTATCTGTCTCAGTACCCAGATTAATTGTCTCCACCGGCTCTTCATGTGGTTGAATAGCTCTCTCTTCCTGGAGTAGCAGTCTTGCGAGTTCACCAGGCACTTCGCAATCATCTTGACCTTCGTCTTCGGCCAAGTTGATCGGATTCTCGAAGTCATAACTGGCGGTAGCAGAGCTGTTACCAGTGAGATCCAGAGTGGATTGAAACCTGTATAAGTGAGTGTGTGTAAATATAGCTGTTTTGCAATATGTATAGCACAGAAAGAAAAAGAGCACAAGATTTGAAATGCAACAAACATCCAATCTTTTGATTGATGATATATGGAAATGTCATACAAGAAAGCCCTCACAAATGGAGCTACGATGCCCCGGGTAGGACACCGAGCCAACAAAGTTTTAACATATTGTTTGTTACAAATTTGGAAATCAAAAGAAATCAATTACTGCGTGACAAATGTGATAGGTGTAAAATCCTTTGCCGTCCAGTTGCTTGGTCCGTTGCTGGTAGTCGGGTAGATCCAACTGTCAAACTCTGCTTCCTCTACATCCTCCTTGATAGCATTCACCCTTGGATTGGAGATAAACACCGGAGCCTTTCTGATCTTCTCCTTGCGCACAGCCCTCTGAGCCTCTGCAGTAAAGCCCAGCCCAAACTTGTCGTTCTTCTGAGTGAAATCAGGGAGCTGACCCCAGTTTGCACAATTGCCTTTCTGAACCACAGCCCGGGCATCCCTTAGGGAAGCCATCTTTAAAGGAACATTCTCTTCGACTGCTGTTTCTGCTATTGCTGAAATTGGATGCACCTCCTCGAAATGCTGAAAGGGGGTTTCAATAAATTCCCCGTCCATCTCAATGTATCTGAAGGAATTCAAATGGCTCACCATATACTCCTCTTCTCCTTGCACAGTGACGATCTTCCCCCTGACGGGATACTTCAGCTTCTGGTGCAAGGTGGAGGTCACTGCCCCAGCTTTATGGATCCAAGGTCGACCCAGTAGACAAGAGTACGATGGACGTATATCCATCACATAAAAAGTAGAGTCGAATACCTGAGAGCCCACACGAATAGGGATGTCAACCTCTCCATGAACCATCCTTTTTGAACCGTCAAAGGCCCTGACGATGATATTGTTGGGCTTCAGTTCCAGGCCTTCATAATCCAAACAGTCTAAAGCCTTTTTCGGTAGAACATTCAAGGAAGAACCAGTATCTACCAATACATGCGCCAGAGTAGTGCCCCTGCATTCGATAGAGACATGCAGGGCATCATTGTGGTCTCTTCCCTTCGCAGTCAGGTCAGCATCTGAAAAACCCAAGCCATTGTCTGCTGTCAGATTTTCTACGCAATCAGTGAACTGGACTGCAGACGTTTCCTGCGGCACATGGGCCGTTTTGAGAAATGAGATCAAGGCCTTAGCATGGGCCTCGGAGCACAGCAATAAAGAGAGCATGGAGATTTTGGAGGGCGTGTGCCCCAGCTGTTCCACAACATTGAAGTCGCTCTTCTTTATTATTTTCAAGATCTCCTCCATTTCTTGTTGGGAGGCCTCAGCATTTATAGGTATTGGTGCCTCCATCCGGGCAGGCTCTTCTTCAATCCCTTTGCCCCGAGCATTAGATGACTCGGCGGCAGGGGAAACAACTTGATCAGCACCAGTAACAGGTACACTTGTAGGTGTTATAAGGAGGGTTTTTCGAGTAGCGGGCGGTGCAATGTCAGGCGAGAAGAGCCTGCCACTGCGGGTGACCTTGGCTGGACCAGTGATATCGCAGATGCTGGCGCCATTGTCGAATTCTTATTTGATTCCATTTACATATACGTCTGCCCCATAATGCCAGGGGACAGCTTTATCAGATACGTAGGGGAGAGGCCCCGGAACAGTAATAACCACAGGTGCAACAGTCATGATTTGAACAGACTTCTTCGGGAGAGCCTTGATTGGATTTTTAAAGATGGTAACCACAGAAACTTCTTTTACCGGAACCAACTGAACAGCAGACTTCTTAAACAGAATCTCCTTGCTATCCATTAGGCTTTGGACGCCTAACTTCAGCAAGGGACAACCAGATAGGGAAACAGCACAGAACAAGCAACCTTCACTGCAACCCGGAAATAAACCGGCCAGTAGTAGGTTCTTCTTGACGGTCTTCAGAGGGGTGACAACTTCATTTATCGAAACAGCATATAATTCTTCCTCAATGGCATTTACTCTATGCTGGGGCATAGGGGCAGTTACAACATTTGGTCTCTCCGGCGCTTCAAACTGAATTTCCTTCGCGTCGATCAAATCTTGCACTTTGTTTCTCCAGGCCCAGCAATCATCAGTAGTGTGCCCGGGACTATCAGAATGATAAGCGCACCGGGCATTTGGGTTATACTTAGGGGACGCAGTGTTGACGACCTTAGGAGCTTCTTTGAGGGTCACCAGGTTGGTGGATAACAGTTGGGGTAAAATTTGAGATAAGGTCATACTCAGTCGAGTATACTGCCTCTTAGGCCTTTCGCTTCTTTGTTGATTGTATTGTTGAGGAGCAGCAACAGGTTTCGAGATGAACAAAGCATTGACGGCTTGGCGACTTTCGGGCTTGATTTGTCTTCTAGGACCATAGACGGCACTTTCTTCTTTCTTAAACGGCCTCTTCTCAGTACTTGTAGAGGTAGCCTTTTGTATCTTGCCTGACCTGATGCCAGCTTCAATTCTTTCTCCCGTCAATATCAAATCTGTAAACCCAGCGGAGGAGTTACCAACCAAATGATTGAAAAATGGACCAGACAACGTCCCTAGAAACATATCAACCAGCTCACGATCAGTTAATGGAGGCTGCACCCTGCCAGCCAAATCTCTCCATTTTTGTGCGTACTCTTTGAACCCTTCACCCGTTCCTAGAGACATACCCTGAAGTTGGGTACGCGTAGGAGCGAGATCAGAATTGTATTGGTATTGTCTATAGAATGCGGTTGCCAAATCTTCCCAGTGTCGGATGTTGGTTCCATCTAATTGGTAGAACCATTCAAGCTGTGACCCCGAGAGGCTATCTTGGAAGAAGTGAATCCAGAGGTTCTTATCCGTCGTGTAAGGTTGGATCTTCCTTACGTACGACCTTAGATGCAGCTTTGGGCAGGAGACCCCATCATACTTGGCGAAGGCAGGCGCCTTAAACTTGTGTGGAATTACTACCCCAGAAGATAACCCCAGATCTCCGAAGTCCAGTCCCGGCACATTCTGAATTTCCATGGCGCTCAAGCGGTCCTCCAATTGCTTGTACCTGTCAGCAGCAGGTGGGTATTGTTCGTCGTTATAGTTCGTCTCGTTGTCGGAGACTGCGGGACTAGGAGCTCCTCCCCCTTGGGGACTGTTTTTCTCAGCAGAAGAAGTAGTTGGATCAGCTTCATTATGGAGTGTGTTCCCAAATCTGCGTCCGGTGTTGAACAATGCAGTCCTCTTTTTCTTCTTCTTCTTCAGGAGTAGAGTCTTCAACTCTTGCTGACCTTGGGCTAGGCTTAGGACCATCTCTTGAAACTGTGCACTTTGGGCCTGAAGGGCCTTGATTGCTTGCTCACTGGAGGAGTATGGATTCATGATGACTGTTCAAAATAAACAGCGAAGGAGATTAAGCAACCTGTGAAAATAGGGTACCTGTTATGCATATGGTGCAATGGAATGCGTATGTTTTATGTTTTCAAAGACAAACAAGATTCAACTTTGTAGACAAAAGGGAAACACACTTCATTAGATTAAAATTTTCAATTTGTCAACAATTTGCCCTTAGGCATTACAGGAATGAAAAATACTGGAAAGGAAATAAAACTATAAAAAGAAATATCCAAAGCTCATCAATGCTCCCATGGCCTCCTCTTCTCAGTGCTGATGTAGTTGTTCAGGACCCGCTCTTCCTCCAATTGCTTAGTCAGCCTCTGGATCTTCCGTTCCTGCTCGTTGAACTTCTCCCGATAGAAATCCCGTTCTTCCTTTAGCTGTGCCCAAGATCTCTTCATCGTGTCAAAATCAGCGGGTATCTGAGGAGGGAGGACACTTGGAGGAACCCCATCTTCATCAGGAGACTCAAGGATGAGAGGCCTAACAGCTTCGTAGGGCATACCTAACCTTTGAGCACGGATGCGGACCCATTTGCAATAGGGTTTTAATGGCAGAGAAGTCTTTGGTCCCAACTCATGTGGGTCGGCTTTGTGAATTCTGTCCCAAGCTCTAATGAATCCCTGGCGTAGTTTGTCACTGTCTGCCTGAAACTCAAAATGGAAGTGAGGAACCAGCATTTCGTGAGGCCCATCTCCTCTGGCTCTTCCAAACTGACGGAGAGCTAAGCACGGATTGTAAGATATTCCTCCTTGGATACCAATCAACGGAACGTTAGGGTATTCTCCGCAACGGTCAATAACAGCTACCTCATCCAAACCTCTGAGAGTCCAGGTGATGTCATTATCAGTGAGAGACATTAACCTCCGAGCCCAACCTTTTCCTTCTTCATTCTTCAGCACGAACTTAGGAAGGTGCGAAATAAACCACCTTACTAACAAAGGAGCACAACACCACGGAGTTCCCCGTTTTCTGGCAGTACGAGCATAGAGTTGTTGTAGAATATCACCCAAAAGAGTGGGTACCGGATTCCGAGACATGAATATCCTTATGACATGGATACTGATAAAGGTGTCAGGGTTAGGAAACAATACCAGACCATAGATCAAAAGAGCCAGAATATCCTCATACGCCTTGAAGTCCAAGTCATTCCAGAAATCATTAGCCTTGCCAACCAGAAATTTGACCAAAAAGCCCTTGATCCCATTTCTAGTTTCCCAGTTGGACAATACCTCTTCTTTGGTCAAGGGGAGAATTGCAGCAATCTCTTCAGGCCTAGGAGTCTTTTCCAAACCAGTGAATGGAGTTTGTTCCAAGACAGGGATCCCAAGCAAATAAGAAAATTCTTCCAGGGTAGGAACCAGCTGGAAGTCTTGAAAGGTGAAACAATGATACAGAGGGTCATAAAACTGGGTCAGAACACTTATCAGTTGTTGGTCCCACTTTGCAGTGACCAAGCCAAAGAGAGAACCATGTCTGTTGATGAAGGAAGAAGTGTTTGGAATCCTTCCAACCAAATCCTTGAGTAAAACTGGTGGTTGAACAAAGTTGAGACGGACAGTATTCCTACGCACGGGCATCATGATGTCCTACAAAACAGAGCAAAGATGAAACTCTTTTGTCTTTGAAATGGGTTAGTCCTTTATACAGGATGCATGCAATGGTATGATGGCATGATGCTATGATGAAGCACACCACAAGTATTCACATAGGTAAATAAGGCACACAAGTCACACAAGACACCCTTAGGTTTCAGGCCAGCATGAGTTTCAGGTGTTACCCTCTTTTGGTTTCGTTGGTTAAAACCTATCCTATTGAAAAGTAACCGGGTTCTAGAGGATCTCAAATCATTGGCTACCCTCAATCGGTCATAACTCCAGCATCGCAATCTTTTCTCGCGGCCAGAACCATCTCGAGAGTTTAGCCTCAATGAGTGTAGCATACTGCTACTGTCCTAATAGCCAAGTTGGTCAATTTAGGGTTCTAAGGTTGGTTGGTGTTTAATGACCCCTTAGAAGACCTATATTCTCCCCATTGCAACACAAGGGATATAGGTACAGACTAAGATGCCACACCAACGTAGCCACTGCTTCACCCATGTCGGTCTACGCCGGACAGGTCCCTCACAGATTATGCTACCTAAAAGGGGTATTTCCCAGATCCGGGTTAGGATCTATGAAACTCCGATGCAAAGCCCACAAATATAAAAGCAAACAAAGCAAACAATTGAAAACAAAGGTGATCTAAACCCTAAGGTTACTCCACTTTTAATTAAATTCCCCAGTAGAGTCGCCAGTTCTGTGATACGGTGGGAGAACTGACTTGAGGTTTTGCGTTTGTATTCGCAAATGTTTCGGTTGAGCAAGAGTCGCCACCGACTTTTTATTTTATCCTAAGGAGAGGTTAAAAAGCACAGCAAAAACCTTTTGAGATGTTTTCTTGGGTTCGGGGAGTAGATTATAGAAAGGGAAGGTATTAGCACCCTTTCTATCCATGGTTATCCATGGGCTCTTAGTTACTTGCTTAAATCACTTGCCTTTTGTTTTCAATTGTTTTAAATGGTGCTTGAGTGTGTGGGTTTGAAAATGTTTTGAAAAGAAGCCAATGTGGTGGCAACCTTTGTAATGATCCATGTGGGGATGTATACAAAGATGTACATCTTTTGAAAAGGTTTTCATTTGTTTTTTTGAAAGTTGTTTTGAAAGTGTAGTGATGTGTGGTTTAAAAAAATAGGCAAGTGTTTTGTTTTGCAAGTTAGATTCAAGTAACTTAGAGGTTATCTACTCCTAAATTTCTCAAAAAGATTATTGCTATGTTTTAACCCTTTTAACAAGTTTGTTCCACCATTGTATTTGGTGGACAATCTTATGTTTAGGATGTGAAAGGGACGGGCGTGGGTCATCGTTTAGACCATAATTACAATGGTGCCAAGTATCTTTGGGCATTTTCTTTAAGGGACTTGATCATTTGTTTTTGTTTGTTTTGAAAAATGTTATCGAGGGACTATGATCATTTGTTTTTGTTTGTTTTGAAAAATGTTATCGAGGGACTATGATCATTTGTTTGTTTTGCCCAAAGAGACCTAACATGCAATATGGCCCAATTTTGAAAGGCAACAAGTGGAGTACCCTAGGGGGTGCAAGTGTGATTTGTGTGTCCATTTTCATGCTTGTTTATCTTGAGATTAGGTCATAACTATTTTTTTGTCGTTTTTCGCATACAAACCCTAATTCTAACATGTTATTATTAGAAAGCAATAAAGTGCGAAAATAAATTTACTAAGCTATTACAAAACCAAATATGGGAAAGGGGGTACAAATGTTCAAATGGGGATATTGACAAGTAATGTAAACCTAAAACTATTACATCAATTTGAATTTATACAATTTAATTAATGTACAATAATTAAATAAACAAAAAATGGAATAAAATGCAAGATGCAAAAATGATTTGTATATGTATGAAAAGGCATTATTTATGTAAAAAATAAAAAGACATTATTTTTTTGGAGTATTTTGAATTTTAGGGCAAAACCCTAATTTTATTAAAGAAAATGTATTATTATTTAATTTAATACAAGTATTTATTTATTATGTACAAAAATAAAAATAAAATGAAGTATATTATAAAAAGTGTTTTTTTTTATATCAAATATTAATAAAAATGAAAAATTCAGATATTTTTATATTCTAACCTAAATATATTCATAAACATATATATATATATATATATATATATATATATATATACATATATATATATATATATATATATATATATATATATATATATATATATATATATATATATATATATATATATATATATATATATATATATATATATATATATATATATATATATATATATATATATATATATATATATATATATATATATATATATATATATATTAAGTTCTAAATATAAAATAATATACATTTGATATTTAATAAAATAAATAAATAAAAAAAGGTATTTTTTATGTGAAATATTTTCAGAAGGTAAACAAAAATAAAAATGTATATAAATGCATTTACACTATTTTTAGTATTTTAAAACAAAATATATGTATTTATTTATTTGTGTATAATCTAAAAGAAAACTATATAAATGCCTAATAAAATAAAAAATGGTGAGAAAAAATATTTTTATATTTTTAATGTCATGAGAAAAAATAAATAAGTCAAACAAAAAAAGAAAAAGTCAAAAAGAAATAAAAATAAAGCAAATGGGCTCAGGGGGTGTAATAGCAATTATGTGGTGTGAATAAGAAAAAACACACAAGCCCAGCCCAAAGACCACTGTCTTCAACCTCCAGCAACAATATTTGAAAAAACGCGCGCCATGTTCATCATCTTCCAACTCTTGATTCCTGGCTTTTTAGCAAAAACTCATAACATAACAAATGTTCAGCATGAAGAGACGATTCTAACCATGTATAGAACTTGACCTAACTCTCTAAGATGAGGGAGAATTTCTTCTCCCCCAATTTCTGACCTAATTTTTAAGCCATGTTCAGACTCAAAATTCTTGCAGCACACATAACATAAATGAAATCTAACTATATGGGCATGTTCAGGGCTATGATTGTGACATATTTTCTTCACAAACCTAAAGCTAACAATGCCTAATAAGAGAGATAGAACTTCATGAATGTACCTGTTCAGTTGGAATCGTGCTTTGCAATGGAGGATGTTTCAGAGTAAAATGATGATTTGTATAGCTTCTTTGAAGTGTAAGGATGCTTTTCCAAGTCCTACTTTGTCTTGAAACTCCCTGAATCGTGCTAGTGAACTCTAACTGCAAAACAGAAAAAACAAAAATGGTGAAGTGGCTTAGAGGGATTACAGGTCAGGTTTCAGGTCATGGTTAGCTTGCATAGATGCTAGGGGATGTGTATGAACTGGTTTTGACAAGAATGCTCGAGAGAAATGGAAGTTGGTACTCAAACTGCAGAGGCAACTCTATTTTTGCAGTTTGAGAGTGATTCTGAGATGGAGGGTGGATTGGAGGTCAAAGGCTCGTGCAAAAGCTTGGATATGTTCTTTGGAATGTGTTTGATAACTTTGTTTTTGTGTTGGTCAGCTGAGATGGATGTTGTCACAGGTTATGCTATGTTTCTTCTATGTGAAGCAAAGAAATGCAAGTTGGTGTTTTAGACTGATGCAGGCCCCCATAACAAGCTGCAAACCCTTGTCTTGATCAGTGCAATTAGCTCCTAAACTTGTGCCAATGAGATCCTAACTGTACTTGCTTGGATTTCAATTTAACATAAAGTGATCTTTTGCAAAAATGGAAAGAATGTTTTATCTAGTTTGGGATTAATCCACTATGCAATGCTAGAACACAAAGAACATGATCTTGGCACAAAGAATAAGCATTAAATTATTGAGTGCAACTTGGTTTAAGGACCTGTAATCTAATCTAAAGCATGCTGAGTTCAAATTGCAAGTTTATGAATATGTAACTTGGTCATGAACAAAGTGGTTTTTTGCTATATTGTGAAATTCGATTCTCCCTAACCATGAAGTTGTTTGATGAGTTCTTGGACATTTTGGAAAGCTTAGAATGTGTACTACAATCCATATTTGAAATGCAAATTGAAATTCCAAGTGGAAGTGTATGGAAAATGGCCTTGAAGTGGGGTAGAAAACCTTGTCAAAATAGGTCAAATTTCACTAAGTTAAAAAATGGTTTAGTGCCCTTATTCAAAAAATTGTAACTTGAGACACAAGCTTCAAATGAGAAAACTTTGTGAATCAAAGTTGTAGATTATGTAACAAGATACAACTTTCATGTTTCGACTTTTGTTTGAATCCAAATGAATCATGGTGAAAAAGTGGGGCAAAGTTGGGAAAAAATTAGGGTTTTCCATAACTTAGAAAAATTCTAAGTTATGAAAAATTCTATTTTGAAACCCTAATTTGCATTTCTTGGTTTCTTGGTGAACAAGTTTCATGATTTGGCATGTTTTGATGAAAAATGAATCTTGACTCTTGATTTTGACCAAAAAGTCAAAGTTTGACTTTTCAGTATACAGTCAAAATTGATCAATTGATTGGGAAATTCAACTGTCAATCTTGTGTACTTGGGATCTTTTGAGCTTGATAAATGTGTCAAGACCATTTCATTGAGTCCTTGAGTCCATATGTGAGCTTGGTTTGCCATTGGTTAGGTCAAACAGTCAAAAATTGCCTTTGTGCAGTCAAAACCCTAAAAATGACCATTTTGCCCTTTTGGTGATCTGATCAAATTTCTTGTGGAATTGTGATCCAAACTTGATCAAATGGTCCATATGAGTTCATAATGTTGATGTGGGTCAAATTTCATGAGGTTTGACTGTCAATTGGCCACAATTGACTTTTCTCCTAATACAGCTGATTTCTAGGTCATCTGTCCAATTGACTGGGCAAAATTTGGAATTAGGACTTGAAACTTGGTATGGGTAATCTTGTGAGTCAAACATGAAACATGAAATTCATCTTAGGCATTTTAGGTCAAAACATCCTTGGGCAAACACAAACCCTAATTTGAGTCCACAGTGCAAGGAGAGGTCTTGAGCAGAGGAAACCCTAACTGGATCTTGATCTTCAAGGGTCTTGTAATAAAAAAAAGTTGAGGAAATGGGAGGGCAAATTTTGGGGTACAACATTAGTCTTCAACGGATACACCCTGGCAAGATACAGGCATCGGATCCTCGAACTCTTCAGACACACCCTAGCAAGATACAGGAATCGGATCTGGTAATGTTAGTCTTCAACGGATACACCCTGGCAAGATACAGGCATCGGATCCTCGAACTCTTTAAACACACCCTGGCAAGATACAGGAATCGGATCTGGTAATGTTAGTCTTCAACGGATACACCTTGGCAAGATACAGGCATCGGATCCTCGAACTCTTCAGACACACCCTGGCAAGTTATAGGAATCGGATCTGGTAATGTTAGTCTTCAACGAATACACCCTGGAAAGATACAGGCATCGGATCCTCGAACTCTTCAGACACACCCTGGCAAGATACAGGAATCTGATCTGGTAATGTTAGTCTTCAACGGATACACCTTGGAAAGATACAGGCATCGGATCCTCAAACTCTTCAGACACACCCTGGCAAGATACAGGAATCGGGTCTGGTAATGTTAGTCTTCAACGGATACACCCTAGCAAGATACAGGCATCAGATCCTCGAACTCTTCAGACACACCCTGGCAAGATACAGGAATCAGATCTGGTAATGTTAGTCTTCAACGGATACACCCTGGCAAGATACAGGCATCAGATCCTCGAACTCTTTAGACACACCCTGGCAAGATACAGGAATCTGATCTGGTAATGTTAGTCTTCAACGGATACACCCTGGCAAGATACAGGCATCGGATCCTCAAACTCTTCAGACACACCCTGGCAAGATACAGTAATCTGATCTGGTAATGTTAGTCTTCAACGGATACACCCTGGCAAGATACAGGCATCTGATCCTCAAACTCTTCAGACACACCCTTGCAAGATACAGGAATCGGGTCTGGAATCGATCATCAACAGATACATCCTGGCGAGATACAAGAATCTGATCTTTAGTTGCGACCGTTGATAGCAAATATCTTTATATTTACCTTTGTCCTGAAAAGACAAAACATTAGTTGTATGTGATGTCCTGATGTATGACATGCGAGATGAGATAAGTGAGATTGTATGTTTATGATGCGTATATGCATGCTATAGTGTATGAAGATGCGATGTTTGTGAATGTATGTTTTGTCTAGGAATATGGATCCTTGACGGGTGCCGGGAAGTCACATCCCGGGCTGATGTTGAAGGATAGTGCTTTGTTTCCACTGGGGAGTGATGGTTGCAAGAATACCGGTAGGAGAAGATGACTCCGTTGGGGAATAAACTTGGCGACTAGATTACTCTGCGGGGAGAAAATTACCCTAGCGATCTTGCTGGGGAACAATACTCTGTGGGAAGAGAGGTAATTTGCTGGGATGTTGATGATAACTTCGTTGGGGATAGCGTTGTTATATTATGTTGAAGGAATTAATGGACTCCGCTGGGGATAAGAAGACT
This sequence comes from Vicia faba, assembly GCA_948472305.1. Lineage (NCBI taxonomy): Eukaryota > Viridiplantae > Streptophyta > Magnoliopsida > Fabales > Fabaceae > Vicia > Vicia faba. The sequence continues at coordinate 910,618,908 of OX451736.1, read as the reverse complement.
TTGCCGAGGACGGTCTTTCCGTGGCTTTTGGCTGAGGATAACCCAGTTATATCCTGGTAGGGAAATAACCTTTGAAGAAATCCGGGAGACGCGTTCGTGCTCTGCAGGGGATAAGCTTCCAGAATCTACTGGGGATAAGCTTCCTGCTGGGGAGATGGATTCAAACTTTCCTGGGGAAATTTTTGGACTGGACTCTCCTGGGGAAATTTTTTTTTGAGATGTACTGGGGAAGTGGCTCCACCGAATGTCTGGTATTCCGCCGGGGAACAATCTTAGATCAAGACTGCCAGGGATGCTTGTTAAGAATGTCTGTATGATTACGCTGAGGAATGTTGAGACCTGCTGGAGGATACCCAACTTCCTTAATGCTGACGGGATAACTCTGCTTAGGGAGAGTGTATTGACTTGCTGACTCGCTCTCTGGGGAATTAAGATATCTTGGTTGCATTCTTTAGCCGAACTTACCTTGGTACCTTGGTGGACAAAGCAATTAGATCGCTTAGACAACTCAATATTGCCCCTGTTTCTAATGTTACCCATAATTAATCCCTTGTTTCGTATGCAATCATTTATGAGTTGGCGGTTATTGTCAAATGCATATATCACAAATTGAACCTTAGACGTTCTTCGCAAAACAAAACAGAAAAAAAGAAAAAACAATTGGCAATTTTAGCTGAAAAGTGTATTTGTATTGATTTTTGAATTTGCCTGTAAATAGGCGTTTATGTACAAGAGGCTGACGTCCTAGTAAGAGAACGCCGCCGAATGAAAGAGTTTATACAAATTTGTACAAAGGGAAAACAAAACAGCCATGTGAAAAGAATGATCCCACTGGGTTCCAACTCTGCTATCGCCTTTATATCTTCGAGCGTCTCATCACTTGATGACCTAGTTGAAGATGGAGCTGATTGATTGATGCCCTTTGAACCTGATAGCTGATACCGGATTCTGGATGCGAAGTGATCCAATGAGACATAGTATTACGCTTTATCCCTAACTTTTGCCTGGACCGCCCTTTCGGGTTTTCAGTCCACCGGGATACCCATTTTTGCCCAAGCCGCCTTTTCAGGTTTTCGACTTGCCGGGTGTACAGATTTTTTTCATTTCATCCCTTCATTTTGCCCGAACCCTTTTGGTTCGCCGGGAAGCCCTAATTTTTGCCTAGGTATGTCAACCTAGCGGGTCTTTTGTCATGCGTAGTATCTTTTTACTATGTCTGCATTGGCGGGGTGAGGAAGGTCGTCACCATCCATGGTGGTTAGGATCATGGCTCCTCCTGAGAACACATGTTTAACCACAAATGGCCCTTCATATGTAGGGGTCCATTTTCCCCTTGGATCACTTTGAGGAAGGATGATGCGTTTGATTACCAGATCCCCAACTTGATACTCTTGTGGTCTGACCCTTTTGTTAAATGCCCTGATCATCCGTTTTTGGTATGTTTGACCATGACATATAGCAGTAAGTCTCTTTTCGTCAATTAGATTTAACTGATCAAGTCATGTCTGGATCCAATCATCTTCGTTCAGATCTGCATCCTTCATTATCCGGAGAGAGGGTATCTGCACTTCGATCGGTAAGACTGCCTCCATGTCGTAGACCAAGGAGAAGGGAGTTTCCCCGGTTGACGTCCTTGCTGAGGTACGGTACCCATGTAGAGAGAATGGCAACATCTCGTGCCAATCTTTATAGGTCACTGTCATCTTCTGCACAATCTTCTTGATATTCTTATTCGCTGCTTCTACAGCCCCATTCATCTTCGGCCGGTAGGGAGAAGAGTTGTGGTGCTGTATGTTGAATTGCTCGTAGAGCTCAGTGATCATCTTGTTATTAAGATTGGTACCGTTCTCTGTAATGATTCTTTCTGGGACGCCGTATCGACAGATCAGATTATGCCGAATGAAACGTGCCACAACATTCTTGGTTACAGTGGCATAAGAAGCTGCTTCAACCCACTTTGTAAAGTAATCAATTGCTACCAGGATGAAGCGATGCCCGTTAGACGCTGTAGGTTTAATCTCTCCGATCATATCTATGCCCCACATTGCAAAAGGCCACGGTGCAGTCAAGACATTCAGAGGAACTGGAGGAACATGCACCTTATCTGCATAAATCTGGCACTTATGACATGTCCGAGAATGTTGGTAACAGTCGGCTTCCATTGTGGACCAGAAATATCCTGCTCGAAGGATCTTCTTTGCCATGGTATGTCCACTGGAATGTGTTCCGAAGGCACCTTCATGTAGCTCTGCCATGATCCTTTCTGCTTCAGTTTTATCCACACAACGCAGTAAGGTCGAATCATGGTTTCGCTTGTACAAAATGTTGTTGCTAAGGAAGAACTTCGCTGCAAACCTTCTTAGAAACTTCTTGTCGTTGACAGATGCACCCTCAGGGTATTCTTGAGCTTCCAAGTATCTCTTCACCTCATGGTACCAAGGTTTCTCAGTCACTACTTCAGCCTCGAGATCGCAACAGTATGCCGGTTCATCCAGTTTCCAGATAATGACCCGGGGAGCCTCATTGTCCCATTTGACTTTGAACATGGAAGACATCGTAGCTAACGCGTCCGCCAGCTGATTCTCCTCTCTCGGAAAGTGTTCAAAAGTTATCTCTGTGAAGTGGGGGACAAAGGTTAACACACATTCTTTGTAAGGAATAAGATTCGGATGTTTCGTATCCCACTCGCCTTTGATCTGATTGATCACGAGAGCGGAATCTCCGAAGACACTCAGAAACTTAATCCTCAAGTCGATCGCAGCTTGAAGACCCATGATGCATGCCTCATACTCCGCCATGTTGTTGGTGCAGTTGAAACATAGTCGGGCAGTAAGTGGAGTATGAGTGCCTTGAGGGGATATGATCACAGCGCCAATACCGTTACCCAAAGCGTTGGAGGCTCCATCAAAGTGCATAGACCATCGGGATCCTTCCTCAGGTCCTTCATCCGGTCCAGGTACTTCACAATCAGTCACAATCATGATGCTCTCGTCTGGAAACTCAAAGTTCATTGACTGATAGTCGTCTACTGCCTGATGTGCCAAGTGGTCTGCCAATACACTTCCCTTGATAGCTTTCTGAGTCGTGTACTGGATGTCGTATTCTGTCAAGATCATTTGCCATCTTGCTATCCTTCCAGACAGAGCAGGCTTTTCAAATATGTACTTTATTGGATCCATCTTTGAGATCAACAAGGTACTGTGAGTCAGCATATACTGTCTCAGTCGGCGAGCAGCCCATACCAAAGTGCCGCAAGTTTTCTCGAGCAGTGAGTATCGGGTCTCACAGTCGGTAAACTTTTTACTAAGGTAATAAATGGCATGCTCTTTTCGGCCAGACTCGTCATGCTGCCCCAACACACACCACATTGAGTTGTCAAGTACTGTCAAGTATAGTATCAGAGGTCTCCCTTCAACCGGTGACATAAGGATGGGTGGCTCTTGGAGATACTCTTTGATTCTGTCAAAAGCGGCCTGACATTCATCATTCCAACGTACTACCTGATCTTTCTTCAGCAGCTTAAAGATTGGTTCACAGGTAGCAGTTAGATGCGAGATGAACCGGGCAATGTAATTCAGGCGTCCTAAAAAGCCTCTGACCTCTTTCTCTGTCTTAGGAACTGGCATCTCTTGAATGGCTTTAACCTTGGCAGGGTCCACTTGAATACCCTTGTCACTTACAACGAAACCTAGCAACTTTCCAGATCTAACCCCGAAGGTGCACTTGTTCGGGTTCAACCTCAGCTTGTACAGTTTCAGACGGCCAAACAGCTTCTGCAGATGGTCAAGGTGTTCCTCCTCAGTTTGAGACCTTGCAATCATATCGTCGACATACACTTCTATCTCGTGATGGATCATGTCATGATATAAAGCAACCATGGCACGTTGGTAGGTTGCCCCAGCGTTTTTCAGTCCAAAAGGCATGACCTTGTAGCAGAAGGTGCCCCACTGAGTAACAAAGGTAGTCTTTTCCATATCTTCCGGAGCCATCTTGATCTGATTGTACCCTGAAAAACCATCCATAAAAGAAAACACTTTGTGCTGAGCAGTATTGTCCACCAGAACATCAATGTGAGGTAGAGGGAAGTCATCCTTGGGGCTGGCCCTATTCAAATCCCTGTAATCAACACACATTCTGACCTTACCATCCTTCTTAGGTACCGGCACTACATTGGCAACCCACTGAGGGTAAGAAGTCACTGCAAGAAACCCGACATCGAATTGCTTCATAATCTCAGCTTTGATCTTCTCAGACATCTCTGGACGCATACGGCGGACCTTTTGCTTAACCGGAGGGCAGTCTTCCTTGGTAGGCAAGTGATGGACCACAATGTCGGTATCCAACCCGGGCATGCCTTCGTAGGACCAGGCAAAGATTTCCACATAATCATGTAACATCTGAGTCAACCGCTGTTTCGCTCTAAGCTCCAGATTGGCACCAATCTTAACCTCCTTTTTGTCTGCCTCAGTACCCATATTTATCGTTTCTACTGGCTCTTCATGTGGTTGAATTGCCATCTCTTCCTGGAGTAACAGTCTTGCAAGCTCGCCAGGCACTTCGCAATCATCTTCACCTTCGTCTTCAGCTAAGTTGATCGGATTTTCGAAGTCATAACTGGCAGTAGCAGAGTCGTTACCAGTGAGATCCAGAGTGGATTGAAACCTGTATGAGTGAGTGTGTGTAAATACAGCTGTTTTGCAATATAAAGAAAGGAAAGAAAGAAAAGGGAACACAAGATTTGAAATGCGGAAAAACGTCCAAGGTCTTTATTCATGATATATGTAAATGACAGTTATAAGCCCTCACAAATGAATCCAACGGTGCCCCAGGTAAGACACCGGTCCATAAAGTTTTAATTCATTGTTTATTACAAATGACAAAAACAAAGGAATTCATTACTGCGTAACAAAAGTAACAGGTAGATTGTCTTTCGCAGTCCAATTGCTAGGTCCACTGTCAGCCGTCGGATAAATCCAGCTGTCAAACTCAGATTCTTCCACCTCGTCATCATCCCTGATAGCATTCACTTCATGAGCAGGCATGGGAGCTGTCACTACATTGGGCTTCTCAGGTGCCTCAAACTGTACGTCCTTTGCATCAATAAGGTCCTGCACCTTATTCCTCAGGGCCCAGCAGTCATCAGTGGAATGCCCCGGGCTATCGGAGTGATAAGCACAGCGGGCATTTGGATTATACTTGGGGGATGCAGTATTCACAACCTTCGGGGCCTCTCTAACAGTCACCAAGTTGGTTGATAACAACTGCGGAAAGATTTTCGATAAGGTCATACTCAGCCGGGTAAATTCTCTTATGGGTCTTTCAGCCCTTGGTTGATTAAGTTGCCGAGGAGTGGCAGCAGGTTTAGTAATAACCACCGTGTTGACAGCTTGGCGGCGCTCTGGTTTATCTTGCCTCCTAGGCCCATACACAGCACTGGCCTCCTTCTTAAAAGGTTTCTTCTCAACACTTGAAGATGCACCTTTTTGAATCTTTCCTGACTTTATGCCAGCCTCTATCCTTTCCCCAGTCAGAATGAGGTCAGTGAATCCTGCAGATGAATTACCGATAAGATGATTAAAGAACGGCCCGAATAGGGTTCCCAAGAACATATCTATCAGCTCACAGTCGGTTAATGGTGGCTGCACCCTGCCAGCCAGGTCCCTCCACTTCTGCGCATATTCTTTGAAACCTTCTCCCGATCCTAACGACATACCCTGGAGTTGGGTACGGGTAGGAGCGAGGTCAGCATTATATTGATACTGCTTGTAAAAAGCAGTAGCCAGCTCCTCCCAGTTACGAACCTTGGTTCCATCCAGCTGATAGAACCATTCGAGATGAGTCCCTGAAAGACTCTCCTGGAAGAAGTGGATCCACAAGTTCTTGTCCACTGTGTACGGCTGAATCATCCACACATAAGATCTGTGGTGCAACTTAGGGCAAGATGCCCCGTCATACTTCACGAAATATGGTGCTTTAAACTTGTGTGGAATGATCACACCAGAAGACAAACCCAAGTCTCCGAAATCCAACCCAGGCACTTGTTGAATCTCCATGGCATTCAGACGGTCTTCCAACTGCTTATACCGGTCTTCAGCTGGAGGATACTGTTCCTCATTAAAATCAGTCTCATTGTCAGAGACCACCAGACTTGGAGTCCTTCCCCCCTGGGGACTATCTTTGCCTATAGAAGAACCAGCTTCCTCATTCTGCAGAGTGTTGCCAAATCTTCGGCCCGTGTTGAACAGAACGGTTCTCTTCTTCTTCTTCTTCTGAACCAGTAGAGCCTTCAGCTCCTCTTGACCTTTAGCCAAACCCATAATCAGCTCTTGAAATTGTGCGTTCTGCGCCTGAAGGGCCTTGATAGACATCTCGGTAGATGATTCAGGGTTCATGATGCTGAAATAAACAGCGAAGAACAGTGAGCAACCTGAAAAGAAGAGTACCTGCTATGCACATGATGAATGATATGTGTTCATGCAATGCATTCAAGGGTTCGAAAGTTCAAATTTGTTGTAGACAAAAAGGAACACACGTTATCATTAAGGAAATAATTGTTCAGTACATCAGAGCCTCATGGGCAAACATTACAAAAGCAAATCAATCCCAAAAGACACTACGCATCCTCTTTGGAGCTATGTAAGTGTTGAGATTCCTCTCCTCGTGCAGTAGGCGGGTGAGCTCCAATACCTTCTTTTCACTAGCATGTAGACTGGTCTCAAGAGAATTTCGTTCTTCCTTAAGCTGGATCCAGCTCTTCTGCATCTCTTCCCAGGATGTGGGCATGTCAGGATGTTGAATGGTGTAGGACACCTCTCCTTCCAAGACTGGCTCTTTGATCACAGGGAGAACATGAGGATATGGCATCACTAACTTCTGGGAGCAGGCTCGTACCTACTTGAGATAAGGTTCCAATGGGATGGAATTCCTGTGCCCCATGGTCTTGCTGTCTATCCTACTTGGCATCCTCCAAGCTCTGATAAATCTATGGCAAAGTCCTTGCGCATCGTTGTCGAAGTCAAAAACTATGTCAGGAATTAACATGTCATGAGGGCCGTCCCTCCGAGCATAACCAAACTGCCTCCAAGCCAAGCACGGGTTGTAAGTAATACCTCCTATGATTCCAAGTAAAGGAACATTAGGGTACTCCCCGCAACGATCAATGATAGTGACATCCTCTCTAGACCGAGAGCACCAATGTATATCAGCATGTGTAAGAGTCATCAATCGTTGTGACCATCTCAAACCCCGCTCATTCTTCAAAACTGATTGTGGAAGGTGCGAAATAAACCAGCTTCCCAGGAGAGGAGTACAGCACATAAGAACACCTCTTTTTCTCATGGTTCGAGTGTAACATGAGTGAAGGATGTCCCCAAGCAATGTAGGTATAGGGTTCCTGGACATGAAGATCTGGACAGCACTGATATCTATGAGCTGATCTGGATTAGGGAACAACACCAAACCATAGACAAGGAGGGCCACAACCTCTTCAAAAGCTTGTAGGTCAAGGGAGTTCCAACATTCTTGGGCCTTTTCAAACAGAAACCTGGCTAAGAACCCCTTGATACCACTTCTAACTTCCCAATGTCCCTTGAGGTCAGATGGTTGTAGGTGTAAGGCTTTAGCAATCTCTTCAAGATTGGGTTCCTTTTCCGTACCGTTGTAGGGTAGTTGATCAAGGATAGGGATCTTCAGAAGCCGGGAGAACTCCTCCAATGTAGGTACCAGTTGATAATCCAGGAAAGTGAAACAGTGATGCAGAGGGTCAAAGAACTGGAACAGGACCTTTATCATATCTTCCTCAATGTTGGTGTTGACCAAGCTGATGAGTCTTCCATGTCTTTCACTGAATTAAGAGCTCTCGGGAATCCTGGATATAAGCTCCTCAAGCTGAGGAGGGATCCTTACAAGGCTGATCTGAATTATCTTTCTGCGAACAGTTTCCATGTCCTACAAAACAAGAACAAAGATGAAGATTCGAACCCCTGAAATGGTTAGTCAATGCATGTGATGCTGTATGATGTCATGATGCTATGATCAAACACACCACAAGTATTTACAAAAGCAAACATGGTAAGGCACACAAGTCACACCATAGCCCTTAGAGTTTAGGCCTGCATGGGGTCTGGGTATTACCCTCTTGAAGTTGGTGGGCTCAACCTGTCCTATTAGAAGTAACCGGGTTCTAAGGGTCCCAATATCATTGGATTGCTTTCATTGTTCATTGTTTTGATTTAGCCACTGAACTGGCGACCGAAATATTCCAGGAAAGCAACCCTCAATTGGGTGTAGTATCGAGTATCAACCAACCTCGGACTGCACCAAAGTCAGTTATCTCACTACCCTAAAGATGCCAAGATGGTTAAATTAAGGTTCCTAAGGTCAGTTGATGCTTCACGACACCACGCGGAGGCCCCGTACTCTCCTTGACTGAACTCAAGGGTTACCGGTACACACCAAAGTGCCACATCAATGTAGAAGACTGTTTCAACCATGTCGGTATACCCCGCACAGTTCCCTCACAGCCTTGTTGCTACTTTCTAAGAAGGTATCCCCAGATCCGGGTTAGGATCTATAGAACTCCCAAGACAGTCCCACAATAATAAAGCAAACAAGTCAAAGTAATTGAAAACACAGTTATGAACTATCCTAAGGTACACCTCACTTTATAAGTTATGTCCCCAGCAGAGTCGCCAGTTCTGTGATCGGTGGATCTGGAACTGACTGTTTAACGCTGGTTCGCGAAATATTGCGGAAGCAAGAGTCGCCACCGTCTTTTATTTTCTCCAACATGGAAAGGACAAAAGCACAGAAAAATTCCTTATGAGATTAGTTCTCGGTTCGAGAGGTAGATTTATAGAAAGGGAAGGTGTTAGCACCCTTTCTATCCATGGTTATCCATGGGCTCTTAGATACTTGCTCATTTGTGTTTTCAAAAGGTTTGTTTGCTTTTCAATCATGAGTGGGTTTGAAAAAAAGTTTCGTTTAAAGTTTCAGATCGACTCTTGTATCAGTCCTCAAGAGTGTTTGAAAAATTGTTTTTTGAAAGCTTTTTGAAAAGTGTAGGTGTGAAAAGAAGTTTTTGATTTGTTTTGAATTAGAGCAAGTATCTACGAGTCATCTACCTACCCTAAGGAATTAGTCTGTGTAAATGTCCTTGAGGTAGTGCCATCCCACCATTGAGAGGTAGGTAGCACCACCGTTGGAGGTGTTCGGGTCAATTCGAGTTTAGGGACAGTGTGGTCACCAGAGCAATAGTAGGACACCTTAGAAGCTACCCCCATGCCATGTTCATGGACATGAGGACTTACTAAAACGTCCTATACTCGACGACCACGTTTCGAGGGGCAAGGCAACAGTGAGGCGTACCCTAAGAGTGGTGTGTGAATTGTGTGTCATTTTCAGTTATGTTTTATCTTGTCATGCTTTTGGTGATCTACGCTTTGATTTTATTTTTGGCCATTCATTCTTTCAAGTGATAGTTAACAGTTAAAAGGTGCGGAAATTAAAATGCGGAAAATAAAGGTCCTACGCTATTACAAGGCGCGGGTCTATACATCGCCAAATTAACAAAGACCCGATTTTTTTTGAATAAAAGTGCGGAATGTAAATGTCCTAATTACTATTACAAGGCCTTGGGGCAATTACATAATATTTAAAATGAAAAATATAAGCAAACGCGCGAAACAAAATTAGAAGCGAAAGTTCGAGGGCGTTGGACCCTTTAAAGATGAATATTGAAATTAAGACATGATTAATGATTAAATAAAGAAAAAGGAAATTATTTTACTTTTTTTTGGTATTTATGAAATAAAGAGAATTAATTGAGATTAGAAATTAAATAAAAACCCTAATTCTAAGTTTGTTTTTAATTATTAAAAAAATGTTTAAGTTTTGACTTAATTTACACTAATTATTTAATTACAAGTGTATTTACAAAATTAGTTAACAATAATAATAATAGGAATTATTTATTTATTTATTTAAGAAAAAGGATGAAAATGTGACAAACCCTAATTTCTACATTTTTTTAGTTTATTTTAAAACAAAACATTAAAGTTGAAAACCTAAAATTAACTAATTTGATTATTAAAATTTATTCACAAAAAAACTATTAAGGAATTAAAAATTAAATAAACATATTTTATTTTTGACTTTTCTGATTTTTTTTTTGGTTTTATGTTATTATTTTGGTGAATTAATTAAAACAATTAAAATAATTAAAATAAATAAAAGAGAATAAAAAGAGGGAAAGAAAATACAAACAAGAGGGGTTTCTGGCCCAATTATGGAGGTGTTCTTGAAGTAATTTAGCCCAAGAATGCAAGGGCCTGCCTTGACTTTCCAGCGCGTATGTGGGATAGTTGACTAGCGTACATGGTAGTCAGCACATTCTGGCCTTTGGATGGATCCCTGGGGACACTTGGCAGGCAAGGCGTTTGGTGGACCACTGGATGAGTGCAGCGCTGGAACATGTTAGAGAAAAAATTATGAAACATACAAGGGGACCTGGGAATCGAACCCAGGTCCCAAGGCTTGCCAATCACGTTCCCAACCACTATGCCATTCAACGCGTTTGTAATAATTCTGGACATTAAATATTATAATAAGAAACAAAGGTTAATGATATACAACACAAAAAACGCGCTGAAAATTTGAATGTCCCAATCATGCTATGACACGCAGGCTTCTTCCTCGTTTGTCCTGAAAAATAAGAAATAAATAGCGGGGGTTTTAAACCCCCACTAACTACAATGTACAATAATAGCGATTAGAGCATAGTGAAAAAGAAAAAGGGTGCGAGGTATGAGAACGAATCGTCTGGATGTCACGATTTTAATGGTGCTAGTTTCATTGTCCAGTTTTTCCAGATATGTAAACCCCTCTTTTGGAGCTTCAGGAACCCTAGAAAGCTTTAATGGCATCTTTGCATACAGGAAATATTAATTCAATTGGATAACACGATTAGCTTCAGAGAGATCATATTAGTATAAATCAATCATTAAAACACAGTAATCATGCATGAAAAGTGGAACACGAATATGAAAATTTTAAAGAAAAGTCAAGCTTCTATCTACCAATTCCTTGAGTATAGAGGCGTGATTTTGATTGGAAAAGCTCCCTGGTAGTGTCAGGAGTGTAGTGGAATGGTTTTGCAGTCTTGAATTATGCTCTAGCTAGGTTTTCAGTTTTGAGATTTTTAGGAAAAAAGTGCAAAGTTGTTCTTGTGTTTGAGGCGCAGCTTCTGTGTTCTTCTGCCTTAGGTTATGTTTGCATATGTATGTAGCATGATTAGGTCAAACAAAACAAGCCCATGATCCATGTATTCAATGCTTTTGAATTTTTGATTTTGCATATCTTTTCTTCAAACTTTTTGCCATGAAAACTTGCCTATTTTGGAAGATCTTGCCTCTTGATGTGGTACACGAACTCTAGGTCATGATGAGTGAATATGCTGCACCAAAAGATTTGGAAAATATGATTTTCTATTTTTGTCATATTTAATTTTAATTAAGTGAATTAATAATAATAATAATTCAAATAATTAATAAAAATGATGAAATAACTCCCTTGGATGTCAATGGGTCGTGCATAGCTTCTGGGTGATGATTCATGGAAGAAATTGAGGCCCATTAGCAATTTTGAGGCATTTGAAGCAAAGATGACTTTTCAAAATTCCCAAAAATTTCCCAAATTCCACAAGGCATATCTTGCTCAATTTTTAAGCTTTGATCGTGTTCTTGGACATTTTGGAAAGGTCTTGAAGTCCTATAACCAATGTCTTTGGTCCCATGTCATTTTAATCTACCAATCTCAAGTTATGGTCTTTGACTTAAAGTGCCTTTTTGTTGACTTTTGAAAATGACCTATAATGTTGAGATTGATATCTTTTTGTGAGAGCATTTCTTGGACTTGAAGTGTGAAGATGAGTTGTAGAAAATGTCATTCTCTTCAAAATGAGCCTTGGATGGAATTTTTATGATAAACCATGTGGAAGTTATGCCCTGGTCAATTTGCAGTTGACTTTTCCAACTGTCCAAAAATAGAAACTTTTGCATCTTGAGACTTTTTGAGCCATGCCTTGAGAATCATGATCAAGAATTTATCAAATGATGTTTTTCGCTTCAAAATAAGATGTTGACAAAAAATTTTGACTTTTGACTGTCAAATGACCATTTTGCCCCTGCAGTTGACTATGGAGCAATTAGGGTTTTTGACTGTGCAATCTGATGCTGTGAGTCTTGAAACTTGGCATATGGATGCTTGACAATGTTTGTAGGCATGTGGGACTTGTTTGGACCCTTGGAAACTTCAATTTCTTTGACAGAACCAAAACCCTAATTTTTGACTGTTAGGAGGCCATTGGACTGTGCAACCCTTGAGAGATTTTGAAGTTTGATCTTGGCAAATCTTGAAGAATATGGGAGGGCAAATTTTGGGGTACAACACACTTTGAAACTTGAATCATTCAAAATCTCCAAATTTTGAGCATGTTATGACTTGTTGAAGTTGGCAAAAAATCATGAAATGACCTATAATCTTTTGCATCTTTAAGACAACTTCCGTCCATTTTCCCACTTTGCACATAAAAGAAGGCATATAGTTCACATCTTCAAGATAGTTATGGAAAAATAATGGACTCAAGGTGATAAAAATTGACCAAGTTAGGACCATTTGAAGTTACTCATGTAAAATTGTGGATTCATTTGGATGACTTGTAATCTTTCTTCTTCACCAAGTTCCTTCCACATGAAAACTCCTTGGAACTTTTGAAGTGATTTGTTGATAACCCTTTGAAGAGGAGGATATCTTTGGAATCACTCAAAAATACAAAAAGGTGAGCAAGATGTACTCCTTTGAAGTTCAAAACCCTAGCTCCTAGATCAAGAAAATGCTTTGAGGAACTTTGACAAGGTTGAACAAACTTCTTGTACCAATATTCTTTCTTTATGAATATAAGTTGTTGAGGATGATAATGAGGACTCATGGCCACCAAAACCAATTTTATATCCTGAAATTTGATAGAAATATTCTCTAGTGACCAATAGGAACAAGGCCTTGTCCAAACTTGACAACTTCTCCAATTAACCCCTTGTACTTTTGAGTCAAATCTAATAACCTTGAAATGTGATGAACCAAAGCAACCTTGCCATGCCAATTCTCCAAAAACCAATCCAATGGAGAGGTTTGAACTTCTCAAGCTATATTGACTAGGGCATGCAAATAAACTCATGAACCCATGGGGTAGCTTGTTAAATCTCACTGCCTTCACCTACATGGATAACAAGCAAGAAAAACCAACATTGCATTTTATTAGTTAAATAAAGAAAACAAAATAATATTCATGATCAAAAAATGAACATAAGTCAAGGCGCTTGGTAATCCCTCAAAAAGGGAAAAACTAAATGTAGGGAGGGGAACCAAGAATCCTAGTGTGATCTTGTTGTGAGTGAATCAACATGGTATGATGAAGGGACCTTAGGGGAAAAAATTAGGGTACAACAGTTGCCCTTATTTAAGTTTCTTCTATCCGGAGATACGAAGGTTAAAAATCTTCGTGTCGACGCGATCAAAGATACTTAAATATAAAACAAACCCTATTTTTGGCCCTAAGATACCATGCAAATGCTTATGATCATGAATGTATATGAACAGGACCAAAGAGACGCAAAAATATCACTGGGGATGAAACAATAATAGAGAAACGAAGCAGCACCCCCACCAGGAAAATAAATCACTGGTGGACCCAGAGAACTAAATCAGAGAGGATGGTAGGATGGTCAAAGGACACACCAACTTCTTCTGAAGGCGAAGCTACCAACGTTTATTGAAGGCAGAGAGAAAGATAACAAACATCGACGTTTACTGCCAATGTCCTACCAACTTTCACTGAAGGTAGAAAGAGAATATATCATATCACCGTCGTTCACTGACAATGAACTACCAACGTTCACTGAGGGTAGCAAAAAGATGACAAACACCGACGTTCACTGCCGATGGTCTACCAACTTTCATTGAAGGTAGAAAGAGAATATATCATATCACTTCCGTTCACTGACGATGAACTACCAATGTTCACTGAGGGTAGCAAAAAGATAACAAACACCGACGTTCACTGCCGATGGTCTACCAACTTTCACTGAAGGTAGAAAGAGAATATATCATATCATCGACGTTCACTGAAGATGAACTACCAACATTCACTGAGGGTAGAAAAAAGATAACAAACACCGACGTTCACTGCCGATGGTCTACCATCTTTCACTGAAGGTAGAAAGAGAATATATCATATCACCTCCAATCACTGACAATGAACTACCATCGTTCCCAGAGGGTAGCAAAAAGATAACAAACACCGACGTTCACTGTCGATGGTCTACAAACTTTCACTGAAGGTAGAAAGATAATATATCATATCAATGCCGTTCACTGATGATGAACTACCAACGTTCACTGAGGGTATCAAAAAGATAACAAGTTTCCCCAAGATTATTTAGTTTCACCTAGAACGGGTCTCAACTTCTTCTTTAACCAAGGAACTTCGCCTGGAAAGGATAATATATAAGTTGTCTCAAATAAAGAGACTTGCTACTTGTTGTCACTGAGGGTTGTAAAAAGATATGACTTTTTGGGAAGGAGGTATGAATTCCTGGGGAGATTTCATGATACTCTTGCTGAGGGGATAAAGTCTTCTTGTGCAAAATAAATGCACCATCCAAAACTTGGGGTTTTCAGCAATCCAAAGTGAATAGCATTGCCGGGGAACCACAGATCCAAACCAGAAATAAACTGGAATGAAACTGTCAACCAAAATTCATCCTTTGAGAAATAAATTCAAGAGGGAAAACCAAATTTATCCAAACAAGGAGCTGTACCGGAAGGCTTAAAGCAAAAATCTTCTATGAGGGACAATTCAGTAGGGAAATTGAAAGAATATATTTTTTCTGCTTAAGTCCAACACTCTATTGAAAAGAGGGCAACGTAACTCTGCAAAATAGGGTAATAATTCAACAAAAATATTAATAAATGTCAATGAACAATGATATGCTAATTTTAGCTATGCATGATGTATGTATGAATGTATGAGTGCTATTGTGCGTATGCTGACAAAACAGATACACAATCATTTGTAACAAACAAGCAAAACCGCCTCAGGCACAAACAACACTCGGCTTAACTTCATCCAAGATGATCATTCCAAGAAAGGTAAAGGCCAACTGCGGAAACAAAACCTACTACCTGCTTTAACTTTACTGGGGAGAAATATAATCCAGAGGTAGACAAATCAAAGTGATGAAATAAACAGATACCGGGATAGAACATCCTTTTTCATGCTTCATCGGGGAAACCAGTGTTTTTTCAAAAGTGACATGCCTACTGGAGATTGCATGACCAGTCTCAAATAAAGCATACTGACACCAAAACATCTAAACTTCGCTGGAGAATTCAAGCCTACTTCACTAGATAAAAATGCGGATTGAAACTTCACATCATGAAAACTCAGAAAAGAGGAGAAATGAATCCAAACTTGATCGAGGATATCGGAATCATGAACCCAATACGGTGAAAACAACCCGAGTAGACCTTCCCGAGGGGAATAAAAGCTTCTCAAAACAACTGGAGTTTGTCCATTCCTGGGATCACCATTTTTGTTGTCATTGCTTCATCACAACTCTCAAAGTAAAAGTAAATTGTAAACATCTTTTTTTTTTGAAAAATCAATTTTTTTATTTAATCTCTTTGCTTTGAAAGTTATTATCAGTAATAAATGGAATCTTTGCAAGCTAAATAAAATAAGAAACACAAAGAATTGGGTAAAAGCTCGAATTTCATTAATAGAATGGTATTCTGCAAATGGCGAGACTCCATAGATGATTACAAAGTTTGAGAAATGGTAATACATAATGGAAAAGATACATTGTGATACAATGACCACTATCGCCCCTAACAAATTTTGAAATCCTGAGCAACAGCTTTTTTTTGAAGTATGGTGAGGATCCAAGAAGATTGTTGCTTCAACAATCAAGTCTTGTCGGACATAGTTACTTGCCAAGAAAATCCCTAACTTTTGCCTAAGCTGCCCTTGCGGGTTTTCAACTTAGCAGGAAATTTATTCTGTTTATGTCTCTAATTTTTGCCTAGACCGCCCTTTCGGGTTTTCGGCCTACCGAGACGCTCCTTTTTTTCCTAAGCCGTCCTTCCAGGTTTTCAACTTAGCGAGCTGTTCTTTTATTTCTTTAGGCGAAGTATTTCTTGACTGCATCAGCGTTCATGGGACGTGGGAACTCCTCGCCATCAATAGTTTTAAGAATTAATGCACCGTCAGAGAAGGCTTTCTTGACAACATATGGGACTTCGAAATTGGGAGTCCACTTTCCCCTAGAATCAGTGTTGAAAGACATGATCTTCCTGAGCACGAGGTTGCCTTCTCTGAATTCACGAGGTTTGACCTTTTTATCAAAAGCTTTCTTCATTATTCTTTGATATAACTGGCCATGACACAAGGTTGTCATTCTCTTCTCCTCAATCAAATTCAATTGGTCAAACCTGTTCTGGACCCATTCAGCCTCCGTCAACTTGGTTTCCATTATCACACGCAATGAGGGAATCTCTACCTCGACTTGGAGTACATCTTCCATTCCATACACTAAGGAGAACAGGGTTTCTCCAGTTGAAGTGCGGACAAATGTTCGATATCCATGTAGAGCAAAAGGGAGAATTTCATGCCAATCCTTATAAGTAATAACCATTTTCTGGATATTTCTCTTGATATTATTATTAGCAACTTCAACAGCCTCATTTATCTTTGGCCTATATGGAGATGAATTGTGATAGACAATCTTGAATTCTTCACACAGTTCTGTCATCATCTTGTTGTTCAAATTTGAGCCATTGTCAGTGATGATTCTGTTCGGCACACCATACCGGCATATAAGATTATTCTTGATGAAACGTACAACCACCTGTTTAGTAACATTGGCATATGAAGAAACCTCCACCCATTTGGTGAAGTAATCAATTGCTACCAAGATAAAACGGTGCCCATTCGAAGCTTTGGGTTCTATCATCCCAATCATGTCAATACCCCACATAGAGAAAGGCCACGGGGAGGAAATCACATTGAGGAGTGTCGGAGGCACATGGACCTTGTCCGCGTAAATCTGGCATTTATGGCACTTCTTTGCAAATTTGTAACAGTCAGATTCCATTATCAGCCAATAATAACCTGCCCTTAGCATCTTTTTAGCCATCGAATGTCCATTGGCATGAGTGCCAAATGAACCTTCATGAATCTCATGTATCAACATGTCTTCTTCATGTCTATCCATGCATATGAGCAAGACCATGTCATAATTTTTCTTGTATAACACATTTTCACTGAGGAAGAAATTGCCTGCCAATCTTCTCGATGTTTTTCTATCTTTCTTCGACGCATCAATCAGGTATTCCCGAGTCTGAAGAAAATGCTTGATATCATAATACCAAGGTTTTTCATCTGCTACCTCCTCTGTTGTAAACACATGAGCGGGCCTATCCAGCCGTCGAACTGTAATTCGGGGTATATCATTCCAAGTATTCACTTGGTACATAGAAGCCAGAGTTGCCAGAGCATCCACCATCTGATTTTCATCTCTAGGGATGTGATGGAATTCAACTTTATTGAAGAATGGTAATAATCTTCTAGCATAATCTTTGTAAGGGATCAAGCCAGGGTGATGAGTATCACATTCTCCTTTAATATGATTTATTACCAAAGCTGAATCACCATACACATCTAGAATTTTGATTCTGAGATCAATAGCTTCTTTGAGACCCATGATGCAAGCCTCATATTTCCGCCCAGGCCAAAGCACAACATGTTTTTTCTAGCATGGAATACTGCGACTCACAATCAGTGGATTTTTTACTGAGATAATAAATGGCGAACTCCTTCTTCCCTGTTTAATCCTGTTGTCCCAGAATACAACCCATGGATTTATCTAACACTGTCAGACACATAATCAACGGTCTTCCTTCTACGGGAGGGAGAAAGATAGGTGGTTCAAGCATATATTATTTAATACTTTCAAATGCCCTTTGGCAGTCATCCGTCCATACATAACCTTGATCTTTCTTTAACAACTTAAAGATCGGTTCACATGTTACAGTCATGTGGGAAATGAATTTGGAAATATAATTCAAACGCCCGAGGAAACCTCTGACTTGCTTTTCAGTTCTTGGTGCTGGCATTTCCTGAATTTCTTTGACTTTATCAGGGTCAACTTCAATTCCTTTCTAGCTAACAATGAAACCCAACAAATTCCCCGATTGAACACCGAAGGTGTATTTATTTGGATTTAAGCGGAGATGATACTTCCTCAAACGCTGAAACAACTTCAACAAATCTTCTATATGCCCTTCTTGAGTCTGGGATTTGGAAATCATATCATCAACATATACTTCAATTTCCTTGTGCATCAGATCATGGAATAAGGTTGTCATAGCCCTCTGGTACGTTGCACCAGTTTTCTTCAACCTGAAGGGCATCACTCTATAACAGAATGTTCCCCAGGGTGTGATAAACGTTGTTTTTTCCATGTTCTCTAGAGCCATTCTTATTTGATTATACCCAGAAAACCCGTACATGAACGAGAATACTTTGAATTTTGTTGTGCTATCCACTAACATGTCGATATGTGGCAATGGAAAATCATCTTTTGGACTAGCTTTATTTAGATCTCTGTAATCTACGCACATGCGGACTTTTCCGTCTTTTTTTGGTACTGGGAAAATATTGGAAATCCATTGAGGATACACTGACGTCACGAGAAAACCAGCATTAATCTGCTTTAGAACCTCCTCTTTGATCTTTACAGCCATATCTAAGTGAGTTCTTCTCAACTTTTGTTTAATTGGCAGACACTCTGACTTCAATGGCAAACGGTGCTCTACAATATCTGTATCTAGACCAGGAATATCTTGATAAGACCAAGCAAAAATATCCACATACTCCTTTAACAACTCAATCAACTTTCTCTTTACTTAAGGATGTAGCAATTTTATAATCTTGACTTCCTTCGGATCTTCTTCTAAACCCAAATTGATCACTTCCAATGGCTCTTTATATGGCTGAATGGTATTTTCCTCGTGCTCAAGCAACCGTGAGACCTCATCTGGAATCTCATCATAATCTTCTTCTTCAGCCCCATACACAGGACATTCAAAGTTGGGAGAGGGTGCAGGGTCATTGTATTCAAAGGGTTTTTTTTGGTTAATCTGCACATATGATTTATGATAGCTTTTAGAAACTGACACATATAACAAGTGCTTATGCAGATTGAATTTCAGTTATTATTTATTTTGAAAGGTTTTTTTTATGATTACCATTTTCCAAGAAAAAGTAGAAAATAAAGACATAATTCGGGAAGCAAAGACAACTTTTATTAATGATCTTAAAAGTCACAGCAAACAGATAAGCCCTTCAACATTAATACTTCCACCTTGGGCAGAGTGAAAGCTTTTCAAGAAAAAAAATTAACAAATCAAATTACTTGGAAACATGTATGCAAGAGGGAACATCAACGGTGACCCAGTTCTGAACCCTGACTCTGTGCATCACATAATTCAGCATTTCCTGCTCTGCTTCATCCTCCTTAACAACATTAACTCCAGAATCAGTTGGATGGAGGTAACCTCCGCTGCAGAAAACATTATGATAGCTACTCATAGTAGACTTTGACTTCAAACTTTCGCCTTTTCCATTCTCCTAAGAGAACCCCAAGATAGTTCTGTTCTTGTTCACGGGTGGATCCACAATTCGTCCCCAGACTTCATTATGACCCTTACGCACAACCTGTTGTGCATCCTTCAGTGAGACCATGGAATTCTCATTTCTCCTTATGTTCTCAATGGATAAGGCTTGGAACTGGGTTCCAACAGTAGCTTCATCTGCTTCTACAATGCTGAAAGAGGATAATTGAGATATCAACAATGCCTGCTCCCCATTTATGATCACTACCTTCCCTTCACGCACAAACTTTAGCTTCTGATGTAAAGTTGAAGTGACAGCCCATGTTTCATGTATCCACGACCGTCCTAGCAGACAACTATAAGCGGGAATGATGTCCATGACCTGGAAGGATATCTGGAACAAATGTGGTCCTATATGGATAGGTAAGTCCACTTCACCGATGGCAGATTTCCTTGACCCATCAAACGCCTTCGCAATGATTCCACTCGGGCGCATAGGTGTTCCTTGATATTTCAACTTCATGAGAGTACTCCTTGATATAACATTCAACACGGATCCATTATCAATTAGCACATTGGATAGTGAATCATTCTTGCAGTTCATAGAGATGTGGAGGGCCAGGTTGTGATTCCTCCCTTCATCTGGCAATTCATCATCGCAGAAACTCAAGTTATTACATGACGTAATGTTTCCTATTACGCTGCTGAATTGATCTATTAGAATATCAGTCTCCACAAAAGCTTGGCCCATTACCCTCATCAAGGATTCTCTATGAGCTGAGGAGTTCATCAATAAAGCTAACATAGATATTTTTGAAGGAGTCCGCAGTAGCTGATCTACAATTCTGTAGTCGCTCATCTAAATTATCTTCAAAATATCATCCACTTCTTTCTCTAACGTAGCTCCACTAGTCTCTCCTGTAGCCTTCTTAGGTTCATCATTCTAAACAATTTTCTTTCCAGTAGCAACATCTCTCCGAACAACCAGCACAAACACACGACCGCTATGAGTCACCCTGCTATTTTCAGCTATATTTCCAATATCAGGCATTGGCTGGATGGGAACTTCCACTCCATATTCTAAGATTGTAGCGTTGTATTTGTAAGTCACAGCCTTATCTGATTTATAGGGGATATGACCTGGTAAACTAATCACCAATGGGGTAACAAATGGCTTGCTATGATACTCCACTTCAAAATGGGCGGGTGAACCAAAACAAGGCACGATGATGTTTACCCCTTCCTCAACACAATCAGTCATCAATAAGTCATTTCTGGAAAATAAATCTTCGTCTGAAGAGAAATACTCATTTGTGGAGGCATACTCTTCATCTCACTCTTCTTTCGTTAAACAAACCTCAACCATATCAACCTCATGATAATCATCCCTTTGACCTGTAATCTTGATAGTTCCATTGTCTAACAACAACTGAACACCCTTCTTCACGATTGAACATCCTCGGGGATCTCGACAACAAACTAGGCAAGATCCATATTGGTGTCCCACCTGACCAGCCGTATGGCAAAAGGTAGCATGCAACTGCACGAGATCCTCATTCATATCCTCCACATCAAAAATTCAAAATTCACCAGGACATCCGGAAACCATGTTCACTTCCTCTTCATACTCTGCCCTAGGCCTGATTATGTGGATGAGGTCCTCATCCATCTTCTCCTGTAAATCAACCTTTATCTTCTTGCAACCCTGTATGTTTGTACTGCAAACAGCACAACCAGAATGGTCATGCGTATATTAGCTAAATTCGCAGAGGTCTGCGTGCATTTTCACCAAATCTCCTCTAACTAGATGAATATGAAAAATCTGGAAGTCGCCTGGACAACCGGCCACCATATTTACATCATTTACTCCCCCGTGCTTGGGTAGAGGGTTATCTTTCACATTAGGTCCCACGTCCTTGAAAGATAGAACACCAGACTTTACCAATTTCTGCACCTCAGTCTTCAAAGGATAACAATTCTCAGCATTATGCCCTGGTGCTCCTTGTTGAAAAGCACATGTTTGGTCTGCCTTGTAATACCAAGGCAATGGTGATGGTACGACGGGAGGTGGTCGTGTCTGGGCCAACTTCTTCTGAATCAATGATGGTAATAGCTCTGTATAGCTCATGGGAATAGGGTCATAACTCTCCCTTCTCTGATTATAGCCTTGATTCCCCTGCTGGGATGGTCTCTGATAAGCAACGGTAGTTGGAGCGGCATTTATAATAGGAGTAACTGAGGTGACCTGCTGATGACGTTGATAAATCCTTCTAGGAGTGTTTACCCTCCTCTCTTGTATAATAGCATTTGCATCTCCTTCTTTCTTCTTGGTAAACCTATAAGATGGCTTCTTTACACCTCCAGATCCTTTACTCTTCGTCAAACGGCCTTCTCTTACAGCCTCTTCTAAGGGGATACCCATTCCTACCATCTCAGTAAAGTCAGTTGGCGCACTTGCTACCATCCTCTCGTAGTAGAAAGCACCCAGCATTTTCAAGAACATCTTAGTCATCTCCTTCTCTTCCATGGGAGGAACCACTTGGGCGGCTACCTCACGCTATCTCTGTGCATACTCTTTGAACAATTCCTTGTCTTTCTAAACCATGGCCCTAAGTTGGTCACGGTCAGGCGCCATGTCCATGTTGTACTTTTATTGTTTGATGAATACTTCTCCCAAATCATTAAAAGTATGAATATTGGTGTTGTCCAAACTCATATACCACTTCAACGAAGCACCAGTCAAACTATCCTGAAAAAAGTGAATCAGCAGACGCTGATCATCAAGATGGGTATACATCCTCCTTACGTACATCACCAGATGAGCACGAGGGAAAGTGTTGCCCTTATACTTCTCAAATTATGGGACCTTGAACTTATCAGGTATCTTAACGTTCGGGACCAAACATAGCTCATTCACATTCTGCCCAAATAGCACTTTTCCCCCAAGGGCCTTCATCTCTCTTTGCATCTTGTCAAACTGCTCTTGAAAATCATCTATTTTTTCATAAAGACCCAAGTCTTCACTCGGTGGAGGGAAAGGACGACACACATCATCATTAACAAACGAAACCATATTTATCGAAGGAGGTGCAGCAGGAACAACATGCACCATCAGAGGTGCTGGAGTAATAATAGTCTGAACCACTGGAGTATCTTGAGGACCAAGATTGAAACCATCAGATGCGAAATTCTCTGGCATTCCCTATGGATAACCTTGAGGCATGTGATTCTGAACAACAGCCGAAGTAGCAGATACGGGAACAGTCGGAGCTTCAGTAGTTTCCCTTGTTGGTTGAGGTTGAACACTCTGTGGCTGATTCTGAGCAGCCACCAGAGCTTCCATCAGAGTAGTCAGATTTTCCATGCCGACCTTCAAAGCAGAAACTTCCTCGCGAAGCTCGCGATTCTCTTATTCTAAGTTATCCATCTTCTTTTTGAAATTAGCCCGAGTGTTGTAGTGATGAATCAACTTGCTTAACGAAGTAAAGAAGCTTGGTAAGACACCTAAATCTGCATAACAAATGCAATAAATATGTGCAATATGATGCATGATATGCAATTCACATGATTATTTTTACTTTGTTATTTAATATTTCGAGGGATTTATAGATTTATAGACATATTGCAAACATCAAAGTAATAACGCTTTTGAAATATTGAAATTTTTTTATTATAATAACTCCAAAATGGATTACAAGTTTCAATGATCCCAAGTACAAGATGAAATAAAATCTAAAACCATGAGAAATAGAACTGATGGAGATCACTCTGTACGCTGGAGCTTCCCCGTGAGCCTAGCAATCTGAGCCTTCAACCTCTGGTTTTCTTCGGAATATCTGGTGGCAACCTCCTTCTAATCATCTGAATCAGGAAGTGAGTGATCAGCACCTGATTGAGGCTTAGGAGAAAATAAATCCCCTTGCTCCCCATAGACTCTCCCGATCAACACTCAAGGATCTCAATCAAGTCATTTTTCTCCTTCAGGTCTGCTCTGTAGCAACTCTCTAAAGTTTAGAACTTGTTCTTCCAAGCATCCCTTTCCTGTTGCATCCTAACCAAAGCAACTTGCAGCTCTTCTAGATCATCTAATAAGGGAGGAGTGGTCTTCACAAATAGATCTGGAATGGGTTTCTCCCGGGTATATGGCATCTTTAACTGAATGGCTCTCGATCGGATCCATTGAAGATATGGCTCCAAAGAAACAGCACCCCTAGGTCTCAAATCCTTCCTACTCTTCTTATGAATGTGATGCCATGCGTTCGTAATTTGCTCCCTATCTTCCTATGATCTTCCCCTTCCTTCATAAAGAAACTATACAAATGAATACTATTCGGTTTTTCCCTCATCGGATAACCAATGTCGTCGTGCAAGAACGGGGTTATAGTTAATTCCTCCCTTTGTACCAAGAAGAGGTACATTGGGGAAACTGCCACAACTGTCAATAATCTCTACATCCTGGTAAGCTCGATGATACCAATATATGTCTGAGTGAGTAAGTTCCATGATCTTAGGAGCCCAACGGGGTTCTTCTTGATATCCCAAAAAGCATCAGACTGAGGCATTTGAGAGATAAACCACCGGTACAACAGAGGCGTGCAACAGATAATCATCCCCCCATGATAAGAATTCCGAAGATGAATAGAGTAAAAAACATCACCCAATAATATAGGAACTGGGTTTCCAATCATGAAAATCCTGATAGCGTTAATGTCGACAAACTTGTCCACATTAGGAAATAAGAATAACCCGTAAGCAAGTAGAACAAAGATGGCCTCAAAAGCAACTGTACTCTTCATTCTGGAAAAGTAACGAGCCTTCTGCAATAAGAACTGAGCTGGTAATCCTCTAATCCCTCCTTTGGTAGTCATATGGGCTTCCACCTCAGACCTCCCCAGGTGAATCAAAGCAGCAATCTCGTGTGGTTTTGGCTCACCCTCCAAACCAGTAAAAGGAATACGATCAGTAACAGGTAAATCTAATAGATAAGAATACTCCTCCAGTGTAGGCATCAACTGATAGTCGGGAAAAGTAAAGCAATGATACATTGGATCATAGAATTGGATCAAGGTCGAGAGAATACCCTCCTTCATCTTCAGCTTTATGAGAGGAATAATGGACCCATACTTCTTCCGAAAGTCTGTAGAACACCCGGTCTCGAGAATTAGACTGATAAACTCATCTATCTTGGGATCCTTGAAACTGTATTTTTCGGTCTTTCTCTTTCCAGAATCCGTGGTTAGAAAGTACCTGAGATATTCACAAATAGCCAACCTTTAAATCCCTTGAAATATGGTTTCTTCAAAACATGCTTATGAGTGCATGGATGCATGATGCAATAATCACACACAAGATCACACATATAGGGTTCATAGGTTCAACTTCACGAGCATGAGGTCAAAGGTACTACCCATAAGGTATTGGTCTAAAAAGTTATCACCTTCCGAACAAGTTTCTAGAGGTTCCCAGAGTCTACATCCTTCCTTGGGATATTACCAACTTCTCGATTAACTTGGTAATTAGTAATATTCTCAAGAAAGACTCGTCCGAGTGTAGTATCGCGTGACAACTATTTACGGATTACTCCTTCATAGCTTCCTCACTACACCTAAAAGGCCAATATGGGTTTGGTATTCTACGGTCCTCAGTTTCAGCAGGCTCCCAGATTGAAAGCAGTACGTCTTCCCGATTACTCGAAAAACGACAGTACAGTCAAAGGGGCCTCTACTGAGTGGGGGATCTCATGACCCCTTTTTTGGGATTACTCCCTCAAAGTTAACATGACTATACCGTCCGTCCTATCTTAAAGTTTTCCCAAGTCCGGGTATAGGACTTATGAGTAATCACCAAGCACCCTGAAAACCAGGAAAATCTAGACAAACATATATACAACATATAACACAAAAAACAGTAATAACACATATACATATATAAACAAAGATAGGCTTAACCCACTTAGGGATGGACCAACAAGAGGTCAATTTGTCCACAGTGAAGTTGCCATTTTTCTGTAGCGGTAGAAATGTTCAAGACTAAGCCATTGGATTGACTAGACTTTATACAAATCAAAATAAAAATCTCCGCCGCACTTTATTATTTCCAAAGGAATGAGAAAAGAGAGAATAATCCAAAAAGATGGAGAAAGATTCAAGGTAAGGGGGTTGGTTATGCAAAGGGAAGGTATTAGAACCCTAAACATCTAGGGTACTCCACAGGAGCCTCTTTGTAAAATTTGTATATTTTGGTTATAAAAAATGTTGTATATATAAAAAAATGGATGGTGGAGGTGAGAAAAGAAATATATGTTTTTATAATTTTTGCACCCGCCGCGCTTGCGAATCTTTAGTGACTACGTACCACCTTTTCGTGCAATAGGGGATCAGGGTACACGTAGTTTCTCTTTTAAAAATTTAAAACACAAATGCGTTGATTAATTTTATGAGATGAAACATCATTGTCATTGTCCGTATGGAAAACATATATACTACCCACAATCATGAGAAAGGAGAATTTGCATCATCTCAAAGTAGGGGATATGGCTTGGATTTTAAAAAAGTCAACAATGCCTCACTCAACACCCAAATGGAAAATCTCTCTCTTTACTACATATTGTAGAAGTATAGTTGTTTGCATCACTACAAGGATTGACAAGAGTTCAACCTTTTTTGAGAAAAGTTTTTAAAATAAAAGAGCCCAAGTGGCAAAATGGTTTGAAATGATATTGATTGACTTTTAGTCTTCTCACAAAAATGTCAAGGCATTTTTAAGTTGACTGGAGTTTATTTATGAAAAATGTTTTGAAAATGCATGGACATAAGTACAAGTTTATTATGAAAGTGGTTCAAGTTCAAAAACAAGAAGAGTTTTCAAAAAGGGAAAGAAGATTTTCGAAATTAAAGAAGATGGGAGGAGAAGAGCGGACTATCCTAAAGCATAAGGTAAAAGCTAGGGATAAGAACCATCTAACCAACAAGAAACCAATACTTGACATTATGATCCAAGATAGAATTCCCATTCCTTGGATTTAAACCAATCAAGAAAAGAAATACTAGACCTCTTGAGAGAACCAAACTTCAAGTGTATTAAGTCTTCACAAAAAATTGGGCAGAGTAATGGCTGTATACGGATTAATTCCAGATTACAAATAAAGGGTGTAATCACAAAAACCTGCACATAAAAACAAACAAACAACCCAATGTCTTGAGGTAAACCTCAAGAACTCCAGACAAAATAATCAGATAAGATCTTCAAGATAGGTAAAGGTTTCTAATCCTAAGTCCAAGAAAAGTCCAATGCTTCATAATGCCAAGGATAGTAACCAAATAGTCCAAGCACCATTAAAGATTCTTTAGGGTTTATGTTTATTATTAAGTATCTTAAGAAAGGAAAAGAAAATATCAAGTGAAGAAAAATAAAAATGGCAAGAAAATAAATGCTCAAATGAGAAAAGATGAAAATGGCATGAAATATAAATGCTAAAAGTAAATAGAACATAAAGCATAAAAAAATAAAAGTATAAGGTAAACAAGTCAATAATTAGTGGTTAGTTGGATGACCATCTTGAAGCTTGCATTTGGAACTCATTAGAGGATTGGTAGAACCAAAGCCTCCACACAACAAGTTGCATTTGCTTTTTGTCAACTATATCATCCATTTGGAATTCTCATAAGTACCATTTAATGATCAATGATGTTTAAGTGATCCGCATTGACCAAAGGTGTTGTAGATCCACTAGAGGATTGGTAGAACCAAAGCCTCCACATAATGAATCTCAAGGTTATTGGATTAAAGAGATCAAATTAACATACTTGGGCTTGAAATCATAAGTTTGGGCCACGAATGATCATTTATTCGAATCGGGACAAAATTTAGCATTATGTTAAACAATCGTAAGTTGACTTATATAGAAGTCACACCTATTTTGAGGTCGGTCAATAGCAATTTATGCACCATTTATTTTGAGACATGATATGGAGATCATGCTCCAACGACATCTAGTACAATAAGAAAGGAATGAGATGAAAAGGGATGGGAAAAATATGCAAACCACATTTGAATTAAATTTTAATCAAACTATTATTAAAATCATTTATCCATTTTTGTGGAGTTAAACTCAACACCATGGATCAAATGATGTTAATAAAGTTCATGGTCCAAAATCTAACCCAAGATCAGCCAGAAAATAACCACAAAATAATATCACATTTAATATACACAAAAAGGATTTTT
Source organism: Vicia faba (assembly GCA_948472305.1). Lineage (NCBI taxonomy): Eukaryota > Viridiplantae > Streptophyta > Magnoliopsida > Fabales > Fabaceae > Vicia > Vicia faba. Next base: position 910,590,954 of record OX451736.1, on the reverse strand, counting down.
AAAAATGTTTTAAAAATAGAAAATAATGAGAAAAATATCAACTATGTTCAAATTAATTAAGAAATGAAAAGTAAGACCATAGAAAAATCGGAAAAAGGCCCAAGTAATTTTACAATTTTTTTTTGGTAATTTTTTAAAGTCAGAAACTATTTTTAAAATTAAAATAAATGGGTCAAATAAACAAAAAAAATGGTAAAAAATAGTAAAGTCAGAAACAAAAATAAAATGAGGTCACTAACATTTGTCACAATATCATTGGATCATTCCATAATTTTTTCAGAATTTAAAAATGTATAAAACTATTTTTAAGCATTTAAAACAAATCAAATAAGTGTAAAATTTGTAAAAAATACCAAAACACAAAATTAAATTGTGAAAAAATAAAAATCAGAAAGAGAATAATCAAAAATATTTTTCATAATTTTTTCAGATTTTTTGGAGTAAAAATAAATTTTCTGTGATTTTTTGAAATTTAAAACAATTAATATATAAAAATCAGAAAAAGAAAATAAAAGTAAAATATGTGGACCATTGGATGAAAATCAAAACACGTTAGTAATCAAATCCAAGAGATCTGGCGCACTGTGCATATAATGGTCATTAGTGAATATTGTACATAATCATTAATTAAATCAGAATTTGAAAAATACAGATGGCGCACCTTCATTGGTTAGAAGATGACATGTTGGTCATCTTCAACCTCCAGCAATCAAGAATTGCAGGTCTCTCAAACTGTAAAATCAGAAGCTCATACCTATGCCATTCGCTTCGTCTCTTCAAGACGAAGACAACCACACCCTCGCGCCAAATTTATATAAATTGTAGCTCAAGCAATTTGGAAGGAATGTTTTGAAAAGGGATTTGAAATTTCATGGTCAAAACATGTTTCCAGTAAAAGTTAAGTGTTTCGACTAGAACCGGGGCAATGAGAGCAACACAATGATATCAGAGTTTTGAAGAATTGATGAAGGAATCTACCTATTGAAGTTGAGTTGCAGAGCTCTGAAACTGGACTTCTATGGAGCAGTATAGAGCATGATTCTTGAATGTAATTATATGGTTAGCTTTAGGGAAGATCAAGGAAGGTGAATTGATGGAAAAATTGGATTGAAAAAGGGTCGAGAATTGATTTTGAAGTTACAGAAAATTGAGTTATGGAGCAAGTTTGGCAGGGTGATTCTGGCTATCCAAGCTTGGGAAATTGAATGGGACAGTTCATGTATTTATAGGAGAAGCGAATGGGATCCGTGATCGGTGGAAATAGAACTGACTGTTTTTTAGCTGGTTCGCGAAATGTCGCGGTAAGCAAGAGTCGCCACCGTCTTTTATGTTCTCCAACATGGAAAGGACAAAAGCACAGCAAAATTCCTTATTCGAGAATGTTTCTCGGTTCGGGAGGTAGATTTATAGAAAGGGAAGGTGTTAGCACCCTTTCTATCCGTGGTTATCCACGGGCTCTTAGGTACTTGCTCTTATGTTTTCAAAATTTGTTTGCTTTTCAAGTGTGTGTGGGTTTTGAAAAAAGTTCGTTGGAAAACTTCTAGGTAACTCTTGTATCAGTCCTCAAGAGTGTATGAAGCTTTGTTTGAAAACTTTTTGAAAGTGTAATGTGTGAAAAGTATTTTGTTTGTTTTTGAAAAGAGCAAGTACCCATGAGTCATCTACCTACCCTAAGGAATTAAGCTGTGTAAGAGTCCTTTAGATAGTGCTATCCCACCATTGAGAGGTAGGTAGCACCATCGTTGGAGGTGTTCGGGTCAATTCGATTATCGGGACAGTGTGGTCACCGAAGCAATGGTAGGATATCTTAGTGGTAACCCTAATGTCCTAGATCCTTTTATCCGAGGCAACCGTTTCGAGGCAACTGGATCTTTAGACAAAGGGTGACCTCTAAGACGTCCTATACTTGATGATCACGTTTCGAGGCAACGAGTGAAGCGTACCCTAGGAGTGGCATGTGTTTTGTGTGTTGTTTTTCAGTTAATATTTTTGTACATGTTATTTGTGAGCTACGGATTGATTTTATTTACATACATTCTTTCATGCATTTAACAGTTAGGGGTGCGGAAAGTAAATTGCGGAAATATAAATTCTACGCTATTACAAGGCGCGGGTCTATACATCGCCAAAAATACAAAGACCCGTTTTGGTAAATAAGTACGAGAAATTAAATAAAGCGATAAACCTAATTACTATTACATTCTTGAAGCAGTTACATAATAATCAAAATAAAATGCGCGCGAATAAAAGTTAATCGGGAATGCCTTAAGGGTTTTGACCCTTTTAAGAAAAGAAATGAATTTTTGTCTTTTTTGTGATTAAATGAGATTAAAACTAATTGTTAAACTAATTAATTAATTAATTAAAAGGAAAAAAATGACGGGTTGTCTTCAATGACGAGTTGTCTTCAATGACGAGTGTCTATAATGACGGGATTGTCTTCTTTGACTTTAGGAAGTAATTTAACTGGACCTGTCTTCTTTGACTGGATGAGCATCAGAAAAACCTTTGGGATTTAACTAGACTTGTCTTTTTTTGACTGAATCTGTCTTCTTTGACTGGATTGGTCTCTTTCGACTGTATCTGTTTTCTTTGACATAGCTGATCATTTAACTGTATCCTCCCTGAATGGTAAGGTTAGTCACATGCAATGCATGACATGGATCAAGCGATGATGTTCTCAACATAAAATGAGATTGTATGATGTGTATATGCATGTATCATGACGGTGCGATGTTTATGAATGTATTCTCGTTTAGGAAAATGAATCCTTGACGGATGCCGGGAGTTTATTGAATCCTGGGCTTGATGTTTGAAGGATGGAGTTCTTCGTTTCCGCCGGGGATGATGGTTGCAAGAATAAACCGGTAGGAGAAGATGACTCCGTTGGGGTAATAAACTTGTTGGAGAGATTACTCTGCGGGGAATACTCTATGGGAAGAGATACTTCGCTGAGGTTTGATGATAACTCCGCTGGGGATTCCTGTTGATAAGCTTTGTTGAGGAATTTGATGAACTCCGCTGGGGATAGGAAGAGCTTCGCCGAGGATGATCTTTCCATGGCAATTAGCTGAGGATAACCCAGTTATACCCTGGTAGGGAATAACCTTTGAATAAAGCCGGGGAGAGGCGTTCGTACTCTGTAGGTGATAAGCTTCCAGAATCTACTGGGGAGATGGTTCAACTCTCTTGGGGATACTTTTTGGACTGTACTGGGGAAGTGGCTCCACTGGGGTGTCTGCATTCCACCGAGGAACAATCTTAGATCAAGACTGCCGGGGATGCTTGCTTGGGAATATCTGTATACTCCGTCGGGGAATGTTGAGATCCTCTGGGGGATGCCCAACTTCCTCAAGGCTGACAGTAGATTAACTCTACTTGGGGAGAGAGTTGACGACTTGCTGGAGATACTGTGCCTTGTAGGGCTGATTGGGAGACCAACTCTGCTCAGGAAGTATTGTTGCATCTTGTCTTTCTCTATGGGGAGTGGAGATATCTTGGTTACATTCTTCAGCTGGACATACCTTGGTACCTTGGTGGATAGCGCAACTAGATTGCTTAGACAATTCTTATTGCCCCAGTTTCTGCGGGAGAAGAAGGCCTGTAGAGGTGCTTGAGGACTGCCGATTTGACAAATCTTCTTCTGGTAGGCAAGTGACAAGATGACGGGACATAGTCGTACGCTTTGATCCCTAACTTTTGCCTGGACCGCCCTTTCGGGTTTTTGGTCCACCGGGATACCCATTTTTGCCCAAGCTGCCTTTTCAGGTTTTCGACTTGCCGGGTGTACAGATTTTTCATTTTCGTCCCTTATTTTTCCCGAACCCTTTTGGTTCGCCGGGAAGCCCTTATTTTTGCCTAGGTGTGTCAACCTAGCGGGTCTTTGATTGCGCGTAGTATTTTTTCGACTATGTCCACGCTCTCATGATGCAGGGAGGTGCCCTTGTCAGAAGTGTTGCGTTGCCCTACTACCAGAAGATCTTCGTTTGATCGTCCAATGCCCCAAGTGATTCAGACGGAGATTTGCCCCGAGCTGGTTGGCCTTTTGAGAGATTCTCTGAATCTTGACCTAACTGCCCCAGATGATGGACAATGATCATGCCATACCCCTTGGTTGGGAGTGCTTTTGTTCATCAGATATTCTTCGTGCGAACTTCTATGTTGTTCAAACAAATAGTCATATGCAATAAATGTTATATTAAAAATGCAAAGCTTATGTCTGTCTTGAAGTTTTTGAAAATGCATTTTTTCAGTAAGACAAGCAAATTATGTAACATGTGATGTCAACTCAAGATTTTACAGCGAGCCTTAAGGAGTCAGGATACCTTTGTAACTGTATGCTTTCGAACTAAACCCATGCTTCAGCTAGGAATTTTAAGGGTTGTAGCGTGGCCTGGTTCACGGTTTAAGAAACAAAGGATAAAGGCTCAAAACTTATTTGTACCCACCCGTTCTTCGTGACGTTCTTCAATCCTAAACTCAGCCGATCGTGCATTAGACTTTGTTTGAGTCTTTGTCCTGACATTCCAATGATGGTTTGGATACTGATAGTTTATTTTGAATAGGCAGTCAGTTCTTTTTTGTGTTGAGGGTTTGTAGAACCTCTTTCTTTCGATTTTGTTATACCTATTTTTTGCCTGAACTGTTTCTCTTGTGATTACAGTCAGCGGGATGCCCCAGTTTTTTGTAAGTCTCCTTCATAGGTTTTGACTTATTTGGCTTTTATTTTTGGTAATGACTGCCTGTCTTTATGATTATTCAGGACCATCACTGTCTTTTGTTTTGTAAGGACTTCTTTGGTGCCACTCGTTGTGCACCTGGATCAAACTGAGAGAACTACCCTGCCCCAGGTTATGATTAAGGGTTTTAATTTTCGAAAAGAAAAACTCCTACTTCTTTGGCTCAGAGGGGTTGACGAGGGATTATCTTCCTTATAACTCCAGTGTTTAGGAATTGAAACAATGCATGTACCTCATCAGCGGGGTCTGTTCAAAAGCATATTGTAGATCAGGGTATCGTTTTCGTCATCCTCCCTCAAGAGGCTTAGAATTATTAATTGAGAGTTGACATCAAAAAATGAAAGCAGTTTGAATATAGCAAATGCGAATATATTGATTCAAAACAGACATATGCGATGCATTGATAAAGTAAAAGAGTTTGACATGAACAAATGTTTGGACAATCAAAGAAAAATATAACTTGAACATTCGAATGAACAAAAGCTTCTTAGTTTGCACTAATCATCTCAGATGGAAGATTCTCAGCAGAAGATTTTCATTTTGCCACCCGGCAAGAACTCCAGCACCCTTCCGTCGATCAAGTCCTGGATCTTGTTCCTCAAACTCCAACAGTCGTCAGTGTCATGTCCAGGACTGTCAGAATGGTAGGCACACATTTCATCAGGATTGTACTTTAGGGAGGTTATGTTGAGCTTCTTAGGAGGATTCTTTAAAGCAATCAGCTTGACCTCCAACAAGCGTTTCAGTATTAGTGAGGATGGCACACCAGTCTCCGAGAAATGTCTTCCAGACGTATTTCACTTACGCCGATTACCCTGTTGACGCTGGTGAGGTTGATGCTGGGCTTGTGACCCCGAAGCAAACTGAGGAGCTTTTCCCTTGTCTTCTTGCCCCACAGGTGGTTGAATGATGGCTTGCTCTTCAACCTTAGATGTTTGCCCCAGTTGGTTATCCCGAAGCAGTTGGTTGACGAGAACCCTGAGCTCTTCGTGTCTTTGAGCTAAGTCTTGAATGAGAGTCATCTGCCGCAGCATCTGGGTTCTCATTATGTCCACCTCAGCTTGCAGATGTTTCAGCCGTTCATCCTTACTGTCTTCTGGATTGTTCCTGACCAAAGTCCCCATGAGGAGTGTTCTCAGCTCTTCCTGCCCCTTGGATAGATTTAGGAGGATTTCCCCGAACCGAGTCTCTTGAGCGTGAAGATCCTGGTTGTCTTGTCGGGAAACCATTGCTGAAATAAACAACGGAGATGGTAAGTGACCTGTAACAAGGGTACCTGTTATGCAATGATGTGTATGTATGCATGCAATGTTTTCAAGGATCCCGCGGGGTAAACAAGAAAATTTGTTAGAATTGGAATTTTGTAGCTTGATGGAAGGCACTGCATATTGTTGAGAGTCCTTCTTCAAGAGTCAAGGCTCACCATATCGAGTGGGTCATAGCCCCTGACTCAAGTTATCAACCTTGGCTAGAGGAAAATAAATCCCCTTTTCCCCTTGCTAGACATCATGACCTGCATCACAAACCCTTGAGATCCTTGAAATGGATTAATCCTTATGCAGGATGTATGCAATGGTATGATGTTATGCTATGCGTGGAGTGATGTAATTAGGCCCTGTAATGAGTCCCAATTAAGGAATGTAAACAAAACCTGCAAAAAAACTCGTGTGTCAGATAACAAGTATGCAAGTAGTCAAGTTTGAAGGCACACAAGTCACACAGAGAGCCCTTAGAGTTTAGGCCGGCATGAAGTTTGGGTACTACCCTCTTAAAGTTGGTGGGCTCAAACCTGTCCTATCAAAAGTAACCGGGTTCTAAAGAGCTCAATATCATTGGGTTGTTTTCTGTGTTCATTGTTTTGATTTAGCCACTGAACTGGCGATCAAAATATTCCAAGAAAACAACCCTCAATGAGTGTAGTATCGAGTATCAACCAACTTCGGACTGTACCAAAGTCATTCATCTCACTACCCCTAAAGAGGCCATGATGGTCAAGTAAGGTTCCTAAGGTCAGTTGATGCTTTACGACACCACGCGGCGGCCCCGTACTCTCCTTGACTTGACTCAAGGGTTACCGGTACTCACCAAAGTGCCACATCAACGTAGCAAACTGCTTCAACCGTGTCGGTATACCCCGCACAGTTCCCTCAAAGTTTGTTGCTACTTTCTAAAAGGTATCCCCCAGATCCGGGTTAGGATCTATGAAACTCCCAAAATAGGCCCACATTATTAAAGCAAGCAGATCAAGCAATTGAAAACATGATGATGAACTATTCCTAAGGTATACCTCACTTTCAAGTATCCCCAACAGAGTCGCCAGTTCTGTGATCGGTGGAAATAGAACTGACTTTTTTTTAGCTGGTTCGCGAAATGTCGCGGTAAGCAAGAGTCGCCACCGTCTTTTATGTTCTCCAACATGGAAAGGACAAAAGCACAGCAAAATTCCTTATTCGAGAATGTTTCTCGGTTCGGGAGGTAGATTTATAGAAAGGGAAGGTGTTAGCACCCTTTCTATCAGTGGTTATCCACGAGCTCTTAGGTACTTGCTCTTATGTTTTCAAAATTTGTTTGCTTTTCAAGTGTGTGTGGGTTTTGAAAAAAGTTCGTTTGAAAACTTCTAGGTAACTCTTGTATCAGTCCTCAAGAGTGTATGAAGTTTTGTTTGAAAACTTTTTGAAAGTGTAATGTGTGAAAAGTATTTTGTTTGTTTTTGAAAAGAGCAAGTACCCATGAGTCATCTACCTACCCTAGGGAATTAAGCTGTGTAAGAGTCCTTTAGATAGTGCTATCCCACCATTGAGAGGTAGGTAGCACCATCGTTGGAGGTGTTCGGGTCAATTCGATTATCGGGACAGTGTGGTCACCGAAGCAATGGTAGGATATCTTAGTGGTAACCCTAATGTCCTAGATCCTTTTATCCGAGGCAACCGTTTCGAGGCAACTGGATCTTTAGACAAAGGGCGACCTCTAAGACGTCCTATACTTGATGATCACGTTTCGAGGCAACGAGTGAAGCGTACCCTAGGAGTGGCATGTGTTTTGTGTGTTGTTTTTCAGTTAATATTTTTGTACATGTTATTTGTGAGCTACGGATTGATTTTATTTACATACATTCTTTCATGCATTTAACAGTTAGGGGTGCGGAAAGTAAATTGCGGAAATATAAATTCTACGCTATTACAAGGCGCGGGTCTATACATCGCCAAAAATACAAAGACCCGTTTTGGTAAATAAGTACGAGAAATTAAATAAAGCGATAAACCTAATTACTATTACATTCTTGAAGCAGTTACATAATAATCAAAATAAAATGCGCGCGAATAAAAGTTAATCGGGAATGCCTTAAGGGTTTTGACCCTTTTAAGAAAAGAAATGAATTTTTGTCTTTTTTGTGATTAAATGAGATTAAAACTAATTGTTAAACTAATTAATTAATTAATTAAAAGAAAAATGTTTTTGTATTTTTTTATGTTTTTTAATGAAAATAAAACAAAAGGAATTAAAATTAAAAGAAGAAAAAAAACCTAGTTCTAAATTTATTTTAGTTGTTAAAAAAAAGATTAAAGTTGCCTATTTAAACTAATTAATTAATTATAATTTATTTACAAGAAAAAATATGAAATTAATAATAATATTAGTTTTTTTGATTTTTAATTTTTATTGGTAAAAATGTTAATTATGCTAATTAATTAAATAATACTAAGAATAATTACTAAAGAAAATAAAAAGGAAAAAAAAAAGAAAAATGAAAAAGAAAGTAAACCAAGGGTGCTGAACAAAAATGGAGGTGGATCTGGAATTTGGCCCTATGGCATCAAAGCCTGTTTGACTTTGGAATTGCCTACAGTATGGGTTGACCAGGAGCATGGTGCTCCTCATCTTTTAGCCTTTGGATCTGTGGGACTGGCCACTTGGCGCCTGGGATCTGGTCATGCATGGTGGTCCTGCTTTTGAGAATCTGCACGTGAACATGTAAAGCAAAATAACATGGAAATTATGGGGGACCTGGGATAACTTACAGCACGGTATGATGGACCTTAGGACGTGGCAAGGGTTGCTTTAGCTTCAGAGTATGGCAAAGAAGAGAGTCACGTTCTCCTTTTGGCCTGAAAATGCTTGCAAAACTCCTTTTGATCTCACACTTTTTTTTGACAAATTTTGACCTTTGCTCTGGCCGTTTGTGCACTTTTTCTAGGTCGTGAATGAGGCTTGCAAGGCTTGTATATATAGTAATGAGTGAGAATCAGTCACTATAATGAGCTCTTAACCATTGCAATTAAACTTTGGATTTCTCCATAACCACCATTAAAGCAACTTGCCAATTTTGTTCAAATTTGAATTTTTATGCTTAAATGGACTTGGCACGGTTTTGGTATGTGTATTATGCTTCATCAAGATCATTCAAACCACAAGATATCAATTAATTAATTTTTTTATTTATTTGAATTTTAAGGATTTAAAATGAATTAAATCAATAAAATTAAATAAAAATAGAAAAATTAATGTTTAATCTTGAAATTAATCATGGGACACGTGGGTGGCATGAAAAGGCTGAATCAAGTGGAAAAAAGTGGGCCCTTTTGTCAAAAATTGAAGTTTCAAGGATAATTGACTTTTGCCTTTTCACAAAAATTTCCCAACTTCTCCAATGCATATCTTGCTCAATTTTGATCATATGAACATGTTCTTGGACATTTTGGAAAGGTCTTGAAGTCCTCTAACCAATTCCTTTGGTCCCATGTCATTTTGATTTACCAGTCTCAAGTTATGGTCTTTGACTTAAAATGCCTTTTTGTTGACTTTTGAAAATGACCTATAATGTTGAAATAGGTAACTTTTTGTTAGAGCATTTCTTGGACTTGGAATGTGAAGATGAGTTGTAGGAAATGTCCTCCCCTTAAAAATGAGCATTGGATGGGATTTTTCTGATAAACCATGAAAAAGTTATGCTTTGGTCAAGTTATAGTTGACTTTTCAGCTGTCCAAAAATGGAAACTTTTGCATCTTGATGATTTTTGAGCCATTCTTGTAGAATCATGATCAAGACTTGATCAAATGATTATTGTGGCTTCAAAATAAGATGTTGACCAAAAATTTTGACTTTTGACTGCCAAATGACCATTTTGCCCGTACAGTTGACTGTGAAGCAATTAGGGTTTTTGACTGTACAACTTGACCTTGTGAGCCTTGAAACTTGACATATAGGTGCTTGACAATGTATATGAGCATATGGGACTTGATTGAGCCCTTGAAAACCTCAACTTCCTTGCAAGAACCAAAACCCTAATTTGACTGGCTTAGGAGGATGGTTTGACTGTGCAACCCTTGAGTAGACTTGAGCAAATTGAGATGATGTTTGTCAAAACTATGAAGAATATGGGAGGGAAAATTTTGGGGTACAACAGTTGCCCCTGTTCAATCTTCTTAGATCTGAGGATGTAGATTGGCTTGCGTGCCTTTCGTGATCCGAAGGTGGAAGATGATTGAACACTAGAGTGCCCAGAAATTTGCACTCACATAGTAGAGTATCAACAGTGTGGTGGCGGGAATGGGCTTACAGATCCCATTTGGAGAGATGGTGGATAGGAGGATGGGCTTATAGATGCCATCTGGAGGCATGACAGAACCTCGTCGGGAATGGGCTTATAGATGCCATTTGGAACTGTTGGTAAGTTGATGGGCTTATAGATGCCATCTAGGTGTCGATCGCGTAAGAGATTCCTTAGCGAGAACTTGCGTACCTGAGAAAGAAAGATAATTACCTGGCCTGTTACAGGGGTTGATCTTCACTCAGTCGCTCACAGACATGCCCTGGCTAGATACAAGTATCGAATCTGGAACTTTAAAAGGTTGATGGGTTGTCTCTACTGACAGGTTATCTCAGAAAAATCTTTAGGATTTAACTGAACCAGAGGAGGTTTTGTCTTTCTTGACGAGTTGTCTCTTTGGACGGATTGTCTTCATGGATGGGTGATCTTCAATGACGAGTTGTCTTCAATGACGAGTTGTCTTTAATGACGAGATGTCTTCAATGACGGGTGTCTATACTGACGGGTTGTCTTCAATGACGAGTTGTCTTCAATGACTTGTGTCTTCAATGACGGGTTGTCTTCAATGACGGGTTGTCTTCAATGACGAGTTGTCTTCAATGACGGGTGTCTTAAATGACGGGTTGTCTTCAATTACGGGTGTCTATAATGACGGATAGTCTTTAATGAAGAGATGTCTTCAATGACGGGTGTCTATACTGACGGGTTGTCTATAATGACGGGTTGTCTTCAATGACGAGTTGTCTTCAATGACGGGTGTCTTCAATGACGGGTTGTCTTCAATGACGGGTTGTCTTAAATGACGAGTTGTCTTCAATGACGAGTGTCTTCAATGACGAGTTGTCTTCAATGACGAGTTGTCTTCAATGACGAGTTGTCTTCAATGACGAGTTGTCTTCAATGACAAGTTGTCTTCAATGAGGAGTTGTCTTCAATGACAGGTTGTCTTAAATGACGAGTTGTCTTCAATGACGAGTTGTCTACAATGACGGGTTGTCTTCAATGACGGGTTGTCTTAAATGACGAGTTGTCTACAATGACGGGTTGTCTTCAATGACGAGTTGTCTTCAATGACGAGTGTCTACAATGACGGGTTGTCTTCAATGACGGGTTGTCTTCAATGACGAGTTGTCTTCAATGACGAGTGTCTATAATGACGGGATTGTCTTCTTTGACTTTAGGAAGTAATTTAACTGGACCTGTCTTCTTTGACTGGATGAGCATCAGAAAAACCTTTGGGATTTAACTAGACTTGTCTTTTTTTGACTGAATCTGTCTTCTTTGACTGGATTGGTCTCTTTCGACTGTATCTGTTTTCTTTGACATAGCTGATCATTTAACTGTATCCTCCCTGAAAGGTAAGGTTAGTCATATGCAATGCATGACATGGATCAAGCGATGATGTTCTCAACATAAAATGAGATTGTATGATGTGTATATGCATGTATCATGACGGTGCGATGTTTATGAATGTATTCTCGTTTAGGAAAATGAATCCTTGACGGATGCCGGGAGTTTATTGAATCCTGGGCTTGATGTTTGAAGGATGGAGTTCTTCGTTTCCGCCGGGGATGATGGTTGCAAGAATAAACCGGTAGGAGAAGATGACTCCGTTGGGGTAATAAACTTGTTGGAGAGATTACTCTGCGGGGAATACTCTGTGGGAAGAGATACTTCGCTGAGGTTTGATGATAACTCCGCTGGGGATTCCTGTTGATAAGCTTTGTTGAGGAATTTGATGAACTCCGCTGGGGATAGGAAGAGCTTCGCCGAGGATGATCTTTCCATGGCAATTAGCTGAGGATAACCCAGTTATACCCTGGTAGGGAATAACCTTTGAATAAAGCCGGGGAGAGGCGTTCGTACTCTGTAGGTGATAAGCTTCCAGAATCTACTGGGGAGATGGTTCAACTCTCTTGGGGATACTTTTTGGACTGTACTGGGGAAGTGGCTCCACTGGGGTGTCTGCATTCCACCGAGGAACAATCTTAGATCAAGACTGCCGGGGATGCTTGCTTGGGAATATCTGTATACTCCGTCGGGGAATGTTGAGATCCTCTGGGGGATGCCCAACTTCCTCAAGGCTGACAGTAGATTAACTCTACTTGGGGAGAGAGTTGACGACTTGCTGGAGATACTGTGCCTTGTAGGGCTGATTGGGAGACCAACTCTGCTCAGGAAGTATTGTTGCATCTTGTCTTTCTCTATGGGGAGTGGAGATATCTTGGTTACATTCTTCAGCTGGACATACCTTGGTACCTTGGTGGATAGCGCAACTAGATTGCTTAGACAATTCTTATTGCCCCAGTTTCTGCGGGAGAAGAAGGCCTGTAGAGGTGCTTGAGGACTGCCGATTTGACAAATCTTCTTCTGGTAGGCAAGTGACAAGATGACGGGACATAGTCGTACGCTTTGATCCCTAACTTTTGCCTGGACCGCCCTTTCGGGTTTTTGGTCCACCGGGATACCCATTTTTGCCCAAGCTGCCTTTTCAGGTTTTCGACTTGCCGGGTGTACAGATTTTTCATTTTCGTCCCTTATTTTTCCCGAACCCTTTTGGTTCGCCGGGAAGCCCTTATTTTTGCCTAGGTGTGTCAACCTAGCGGGTCTTTGATTGCGCGTAGTATTTTTTCGACTATGTCCACGCTCTCATGATGCAGGGAGGTGCCCTTGTCAGAAGTGTTGCGTTGCCCTACTACCAGAAGATCTTCGTTTGATCGTCCAATGCCCCAAGTGATTCAGACGGAGATTTGCCCCGAGCTGGTTGGCCTTTTGAGAGATTCTCTGAATCTTGACCTAACTGCCCCAGATGATGGACAATGATCATGCCATACCCCTTGGTTGGGAGTGCTTTTGTTCATCAGATATTCTTCGTGCGAACTTCTATGTTGTTCAAACAAATAGTCATATGCAATAAATGTTATATTAAAAATGCAAAGCTTATGTCTGTCTTGAAGTTTTTGAAAATGCATTTTTTCAGTAAGACAAGCAAATTATGTAACATGTGATGTCAACTCAAGATTTTACAGCGAGCCTTAAGGAGTCAGGATACCTTTGTAACAGTATGCTTTCGAACTAAACCCATGCTTCAGCTAGGAATTTTAAGGGTTGTAGCGTGGCCTGGTTCACGGTTTAAGAAACAAAGGATAAAGGCTCAAAACTTATTTGTACCCACCCGTTCTTCGTGACGTTCTTCAATCCTAAACTCAGCCGATCGTGCATTAGACTTTGTTTGAGTCTTTGTCCTGACATTCCAATGATGGTTTGGATACTGATAGTTTATTTTGAATAGGCAGTCAGTTCTTTTTTGTGTTGAGGGTTTGTAGAACCTCTTTCTTTCGATTTTGTTATACCTATTTTTTGCCTGAACTGTTTCTCTTGTGATTACAGTCAGCGGGATGCCCCAGTTTTTTGTAAGTCTCCTTCATAGGTTTTGACTTATTTGGCTTTTATTTTTGGTAATGACTGCCTGTCTTTATGATTATTCAGGACCATCACTGTCTTTTGTTTTGTAAGGACTTCTTTGGTGCCACTCGTTGTGCACCTGGATCAAACTGAGAGAACTACCCTGCCCCAGGTTATGATTAAGGGTTTTAATTTTCGAAAAGAAAAACTCCTACTTCTTTGGCTCAGAGGGGTTGACGAGGGATTATCTTCCTTATAACTCCAGTGTTTAGGAATTGAAACAATGCATGTACCTCATCAGCGGGGTCTGTTCAAAAGCATACTGTAGATCAGGGTATCGTTTTCGTCATCCTCCCTCAAGAGGCTTAGAATTATTAATTGAGAGTTGACATCAAAAAATGAAAGCAGTTTGAATATAGCAAATGCGAATATATTGATTCAAAACAGACATATGCGATGCATTGATAAAGTAAAAGAGTTTGACATGAACAAATGTTTGGACAATCAAAGAAAAATATAACTTGAACATTCGAATGAACAAAAGCTTCTTAGTTTGCACTAATCATCTCAGATGGAAGATTCTCAGCAGAAGATTTTCATTTTGCCACCCGGCAAGAACTCCAGCACCCTTCCGTCGATCAAGTCCTGGATCTTGTTCCTCAAACTCCAACAGTCGTCAGTGTCATGTCCAGGACTGTCAGAATGGTAGGCACACATTTCATCAGGATTGTACTTTAGGGAGGTTATGTTGAGCTTCTTAGGAGGATTCTTTAAAGCAATCAGCTTGACCTCCAACAAGCGTTTCAGTATTAGTGAGGATGGCACACCAGTCTCCGAGAAATGTCTTCCAGACGTATTTCACTTACGCCGATTACCCTGTTGACGCTGGTGAGGTTGATGCTGGGCTTGTGACCCCGAAGCAAACTGAGGAGCTTTTCCCTTGTCTTCTTGCCCCACAGGTGGTTGAATGATGGCTTGCTCTTCAACCTTAGATGTTTGCCCCAGTTGGTTATCCCGAAGCAGTTGGTTGACGAGAACCCTGAGCTCTTCGTGTCTTTGAGCTAAGTCTTGAATGAGAGTCATCTGCCGCAGCATCTGGGTTCTCATTATGTCCACCTCAGCTTGCAGATGTTTCAGCCGTTCATCCTTACTGTCTTCTGGATTGTTCCTGACCAAAGTCCCCATGAGGAGTGTTCTCAGCTCTTCCTGCCCCTTGGATAGATTTAGGAGGATTTCCCCGAACCGAGTCTCTTGAGCGTGAAGATCCTGGTTGTCTTGTCGGGAAACCATTGCTGAAATAAACAACGGAGATGGTAAGTGACCTGTAACAAGGGTACCTGTTATGCAATGATGTGTATGTATGCATGCAATGTTTTCAAGGATCCCGCGGGGTAAACAAGAAAATTTGTTAGAATTGGAATTTTGTAGCTTGATGGAAGGCACTGCATATTGTTGAGAGTCCTTCTTCAAGAGTCAAGGCTCACCATATCGAGTGGGTCATAGCCCCTGAATCAAGTTATCAACCTTGGCTAGAGGAAAATAAATCCCCTTTTCCCCTTGCTAGACATCATGACCTGCATCACAAACCCTTGAGATCCTTGAAATGGATTAATCCTTATGCAGGATGTATGCAATGGTATGATGTTATGCTATGCGTGGAGTGATGTAATTAGGCCCTGTAATGAGTCCCAATTAAGGACTGTAAACAAAACCTGCAAAAAAACTCGTGTGTCAGATAACAAGTATGCAAGTAGTCAAGTTTGAAGGCACACAAGTCACACAGAGAGCCCTTAGAGTTTAGGCCGGCATGAAGTTTGGGTACTACCCTCTTAAAGTTGGTGGGTTCAAACCTGTCCTATCAAAAGTAACCGGGTTCTAAAGAGCTCAATATCATTGGGTTGTTTTCTGTGTTCATTGTTTTGATTTAGCCACTGAACTGGCGATCAAAATATTCCAAGAAAACAACCCTCAATGAGTGTAGTATCGAGTATCAACCAACTTCGGACTGTACCAAAGTCATTCATCTCACTACCCCTAAAGAGGCCATGATGGTCAAGTAAGGTTCCTAAGGTCAGTTGATGCTTTACGACACCACGCGGCGGCCCCGTACTCTCCTTGACTTGACTCAAGGGTTACCGGTACTCACCAAAGTGCCACATCAACGTAGCAAACTGCTTCAACCGTGTCGGTATACCCCGCACAGTTCCCTCAAAGTTTGTTGCTACTTTCTAAAAGGTATCCCCCAGATCCGGGTTAGGATCTATGAAACTCCCAAAATAGGCCCACATTATTAAAGCAAGCAGATCAAGCAATTGAAAACATGATGATGAACTATTCCTAAGGTACACCTCACTTTCAAGTATCCCCAGCAGAGTCGCCAGTTCTGTGATCGGTGGAAATAGAACTGACTTTTTTTTAGCTGGTTCGCGAAATGTCGCGGTAAGCAAGAGTCGCCACCGTCTTTTATGTTCTCCAACATGGAAAGGACAAAAGCACAGCAAAATTCCTTATTCGAGAATGTTTCTCGGTTCGGGAGGTAGATTTATAGAAAGGGAAGGTGTTAGCACCCTTTCTATCAGTGGTTATCCACGAGCTCTTAGGTACTTGCTCTTATGTTTTCAAAATTTGTTTGCTTTTCAAGTGTGTGTGGGTTTTGAAAAAAGTTCGTTTGAAAACTTCTAGGTAACTCTTGTATCAGTCCTCAAGAGTGTATGAAGTTTTGTTTGAAAACTTTTTGAAAGTGTAATGTGTGAAAAGTATTTTGTTTGTTTTTGAAAAGAGCAAGTACCCATGAGTCATCTACCTACCCTAGGGAATTAAGCTGTGTAAGAGTCCTTTAGATAGTGCTATCCCACCATTGAGAGGTAGGTAGCACCATCGTTGGAGGTGTTCGGGTCAATTCGATTATCGGGACAGTGTGGTCACCGAAGCAATGGTAGGATATCTTAGTGGTAACCCTAATGTCCTAGATCCTTTTATCCGAGGCAACCGTTTCGAGGCAACTGGATCTTTAGACAAAGGGCGACCTCTAAGACGTCCTATACTTGATGATCACGTTTCGAGGCAACGAGTGAAGCGTACCCTAGGAGTGGCATGTGTTTTGTGTGTTGTTTTTCAGTTAATATTTTTGTACATGTTATTTGTGAGCTACGAATTGATTTTATTTACATACATTCTTTCATGCATTTAACAGTTAGGGGTGCGGAAAGTAAATTGCGGAAATATAAATTCTACGCTATTACAAGGCGCGGGTCTATACATCGCCAAAAATACAAAGACCCGTTTTGGTAAATAAGTACGAGAAATTAAATAAAGCGATAAACCTAATTACTATTACATTCTTGAAGCAGTTACATAATAATCAAAATAAAATGCGCGCGAATAAAAGTTAATCGGGAATGCCTTAAGGGTTTTGACCCTTTTAAGAAAAGAAATGAATTTTTGTCTTTTTTGTGATTAAATGAGATTAAAACTAATTGTTAAACTAATTAATTAATTAATTAATTAAAAGGAAAAAAATTGTATTTTTTTATGTTTTTTAATGAAAATAAAACAAAAGGAATTAAAATTAAAAGAAGAAAAAAAACCTAGTTCTAAATTTATTTTAGTTGTTAAAAAAAAGATTAAAGTTGCCTATTTAAACTAATTAATTAATTATAATTTATTTACAAGAAAAAATATGAAATTAATAATAATATTAGTTTTTTTTATTTTTAATTTTTATTGGTAAAAATGTTAATTATGCTAATTAATTAAATAATACTAAGAATAATTACTAAAGAAAATAAAAAGGGAAAAAAATGAAAAATGAAAAAGAAAGTAAACCAAGGGTGCTGAACAAAAATGGAGGTGGATCTGGAATTTGGCCCATAATGTTGAAATTGGTAACTTTTTGACTTAAAATTCCTTTTTGTTGACTTTTGAAAATGACCTATAATGTTGAAATTGGTAACTTTTTGTGAGAGCATTTCTTGGACTTGGAATGTGAAGATGAGTTGTAGGAAATGTCCTCCCCTTAAAAATGAGCATTGGATGGGATTTTTCTGATGAACCATGAAAAAGTTATGCTTTGGTCAAGTTACAGTTGACTTTTCAACTGTCCAAAAATGGAAACTTTTGCATCTTGATGATTTTTAAGCCATTCTTGTAGAATCATGATCAAGACTTGATCAAATGATGATTGTGGCTTCAAAATAAGATGTTGACCAAAAATTTTGACTTTTGACTGCCAAATGACCATTTTGCCCCTACAATTGATTGTGAAGCAATTAGGGTTTTTGACTGTACAACTTGACCTTGTGAGCCTTGAAACTTGACATATAGGTGCTTGACAATGTATATGAGCATATGGGACTTGATTGAGCCCTTGAAAACCTCAACTTCCTTGCAAGAACCAAAACCCTAATTTGACTGGCTTAGGAGGATGGTTTGACTGTGCAACCCTTGAGTAGACTTGAGCAAATTGAGATGATGTTTGTCAAAACTCTGAAGAATATGGGAGGGCAAATTTTGGGGTACAACAGGATCAAAAGGAAGAGTGAGTGATGTGTTTTGGAGGGAAATCGTGCATACCTGATGCACGAGTGAAGTGTGATACAAACTTCATCAAAACTCATCCAATTCTTGCGTTTTGATGCGCTCAACAAATCTGGAACTTCACTAAACATATTTAGAGGAAAAAACGCATGGAAAACTTGTGATTAGAGGCAAAATTATGGATTTCAAAATTCTGACTTGGTGATAAATTCAATTTCAAAGTGCCAACTTCTGACTAATGGCATTTTCAACTCAAGGGGTCTTAGGGCATGATTCTTAATGCTTTAGAAAGATGAGGTTAGAAGATTTGTAATGGAAAAAGAATGGAGTTAACTGGATGCTTGATATGAAAGTTGTATTGAGTCAAAGTTGAAGAAAAAGGGTTGACTTTCCATACTTAGAAATATTTCACATTCTTCTTTGAAAATGACCTATAATGTCTTGCATCCAAACATGGCCTTCCACTTGGAATTTGCTCTTGACCAAAAAATATGGCACGAAGTAGACCTCTTGAATGACACTTTGAAACTTGAATCATACAAAATATCCAAAATTTGAGCAAGTTATGACTTGTTGAAGTTGGCAAAAAATCATGAAATGACCTATAATCTTTTGCATCTTTAAGGCAACTTCCATCCATTTTCCCACTTTGCACATAAAAGAAGGCATAATGTTCACATCTTCAAGATCATTATGGAAAAATAATGGACTCAAGGTGATAAAAATTGACCAAGTTAGGACCATTTGAAGTCACTCATGTAAACTTGTGGATTCTTCTGGATGACTTATAATCTTTCTTCTTCACCAAGTTCCTTCCACATGAAAAATCCTTGGAACTTTTGAAGTGATTTGTTGATAACCATTTGAAGAGGAGGATATCTTTGGAATCACTCAAAAATACAAAAAGGTGAGCAAGATGAACTCCTTTTAAATTCAAAACCCTAGCTCCTAGATCAAGAAAATGCTTTGAGGAACTTTAACAAGTTTGAACAAACTTCTTGTACCAATATTCTTGCTTTGTGAATAGAATTTGTTGAGGATGATAATGAGGACTCATAGCCACCAAAACCACTTTTATATATTTAAATTTGATAGAAATATGCTCTTGTGACCAATAGGAACAAGGCCTTGTCCAAACATGACAACTTCTCCAATCAACCCCTTGTACTTTTGAGTCAAATCTAATAACCTTGAAATGTGATGAACCAAAGAAACCTTGCCATGCCAATTCTCCCAAAACCAATCCAATGGTGAGGTTTGAACTTCTCAATCTATATTGACTAGGGCATAGAAATAAACTCATGAACCCATGGGGTAGCTTGTTAAATCTCATTTCCTTTACCTACATGGATAACAAGCAAGACAAACCAACATTGCATTTTATTAGTTAAATGAAGAAAACAAAACAATATTCATGATCACAAAAGGAACATAAGTCAAGGTGCTTGGTAATCCCTCAAAAAGGGAAAAACTAAATGTAGAGAGGGGAACCAAGAATCATAGTGCGATATTGTTGTGAGTGAATCAACATGCTATGATGAAGGGATCTTACGGAAAAAAATTGGGGTACAACAAAAGGAAACCATTTATTGTGATGACATGTGAAAGAAGTGGGAAATATGTTCTAAAAATTCGGAAGATAAATCATGATGAAAAGCGATCGAGGAAATGTGAGTGTTTGTTTAAATTGCGCGGTTATTGTAGGATGAATGGTTTATTACGGTATAATGTCATGTCCGATATGCATAATCATGCGATGGACAGCAAGCTACACGGGCATTAAATAATATGTCGACTTAAGATGGTAGAGAAGGAATTTATTTCAGAATTGTCAATGATCAAAGTTGTGCCAAGAAACATATTTTCCGGTTTAAAACGGAATAAACCCGAATGTGTTTCAAATATTAAGTCGGTTTACAATCATTGTTATAAACAACACATTGCACAAAGTGGTGAGAAGTCTGAAATGCAACATTTATTGAAATGTTTGGACGATAACCACTATGTTTCTAAGTACAAAGTTTGTGTGGACAACGTCAGTATTCGTTACATTTTTTGGACTCATCCAGAAAGTATCAATTTGTTCAATACATTTCCAACCGTCATTATGATTGATTTGACGTACAAGACCAACAAGTATAGACTTATCCTTCTAGAAATTATCGGCATCACCTATACATACAAAACATTTTCGTTTGGATTTGGTTTTTTGGAATGTGAGAAAGAAGGCAACGTCACTTATGCGTTGGGTATATGCAAGACTTTGTTGAAGGATCCACAAAATATGCCTAAGGTCATTATTACCAACCAAGATAACGCCCTTATGAATGCGGTTGGCACTGTGTTTCCTTCATCAACCGCATTACTTTGTCAGTATTATATAACAAAAAATGTGAGAGCACGACTCAAACCCGCAGTTGGCACCAAAGAAAAAAAGGGTGAAGACTGAGACATCATCAAATCTGGTGTTTTGGTTGAGAAGATAATGGATGCATGAACCGATATTCTTAATTCTACTACTGAAGAGTTGTATACTGAGAATGTGGTACACTTCAAAAACTTGTGTGTCAAATATCCAGATTTCTTGAAATATATCGAGACTACTATCCTTGATCGGGTGAAAGAGAAAGTTGTATGTGCTTGGACGGATCAGGGTTAGACATATGGGTAACACAACAACTAATAGAGTAGAATTTTCACATGCAGCATTGAAGAAGTGGTTGGGTGATAAAAAGGGTGACCTTTATAGAGAATGGGACACGGTGAACCAATTCTCCAAAACCAACATAATGAAATTCAAAAAACATTTGGTAGGAGAAAAACTGTATAAGAACACAGTTTTAAAGGCAACACTCTATGCGCATAGTTGGTCCATAGCAAATCCCATACGGGATTGAATTTCATCTATCATGAAGTGAAACGATCGAAAATGATAGGGCCAAATAGTTTGAAGTGTAGGTGTACAATTAGGATGGCTTATGGGCTTCCACGTGCTTGTGTTATTTCTAAAAAAATTAAGCTCAATTCTCCCATATATGTATGGATGAGGTTTGCACTCATTGGAAAAGACTCTGTTTTAATGACTACGAGACGACAAAGGGAGGTACATCCAACATAACCATCACAAACGACTTGGAAGTGATAATGGATAGATTTTATAAAGCTAATGACTCTATGAAATTTCACATCAAATAACTTTGAGAAAAATCGGGTTTCCGGAAACCACTGATTTGAAACCTCCATTGCAAACGGTAAAAACAAAAGGTGCGCCTATGTCATACCCCAATTTTTGACCTAAGATGCCATTTTTATTTTTTGAATTTTTTGTACAGAAGTCAAGGTCACTAAATACAGTCGATTTTAACCTCTCACCTTCGATCATTGACTATGCAGAAATTGTCAAGTGTTTTGAACATTCTTAGCCTATGTATCACTAACTTCTACTCAAGCACGAAATGTGTGTTTTTTTTTTGTTTCTTTGTTTTCATGTGCAGAGACGGGTCTAAATCAAGGACATCATGCATTACGCTTCAATTAGGGTTTTGAGTTCTTCAAGCCAGAAGTACAAATTGATTATCGATTCTCGAAGACTGATTCATCAAGACACGACTTCTAAAGCTTTGTTCAGGCTTATTTTGATCACAGTTGTTTCAAGTGTAATAGCTTATGTCTCGAAGATCTCCAGAGGATCGTGTGTTTACTTCCACGCCTTGTTCGATAAGTGGTCTCAAGCTTCCTCCAAAATTCCCCAAAGTACAGTCAAGATTTCTTCATCACTGGTTTACATGTGCATCAAGATGCTTTAGAATGCGAAGAAGGATCAAGTTTGCAAGTCGATTCAAAGCATTTTGACCAAAAGTCAACTCTTGCAAGTTCAATTTCAAATGATCCTAACTTCTTTAATTTTCAACGTCCTGAGGCGATTCTTTTGCAATCACAAATAGCGCTGTTTATGAGATTTCTTCAAAGATTAAGGTTCAAGTCATGCCACAGACGTTTTCTCAAGAACGTTTGATTTTTCTATTGGGATAATTCATGAAAATGGAGTTTTAGTCCAATGATTATTTGATTGCTTGTGGACTACTTCAAGTCATTTTGCAATTGAACTGTAGTGATCATTGGATTAAGATGGATTGTCGATTAAATTTCTTAAAGGCACGATTTGTGCTATTGGTCTCTATTGAAAATTACTATGAGGTGAAGACGCGAATTAGGGTTGAGAATTCTTCGAATTCTTGTGGTTTGCAAGCTAACTTGGATTTGAGATTTGGATTCATTGTTATGAAGTTTTCTTTCAAGTAACCAATACCATAAAGCCAAAATATATGAGTTTGTCAAATAACATTGGGGTTCTTATTTGCAAGAGAGATTCAAGAAGGTTTATGAATTTGATGTCTTGAGTAAGATGCATTCCAATTTCCCGAAGTTTATTCCAAGAGTGCAAGTTCATTAATGTGAATTGTTCAAAATATCAAGAATTATTCAAGACCTTTCTCAAGAATTCAACTTCATTCATCATTCATGCATTTCAAATTCAAAGACAAATTTCGACACAAATTTTAATTGGAATCAAATTGTGTGTCAATTCGGACTAGAGATTAAATTAAGAGAGCAAGATCATTTGGCGTAGAATTTATTCAAGAATTTAATTCAAGATTCATACTTTCATTCATGTGAATCCAAGAGATTACAAAATACTTCCATTACAAAATCATCACCATTTCATATCTCATTATAAAACCATACACATGAATTCCTATGTCCTAAAGTGCTAAAATTACATGAACTCTTTATGCTAAACCAACAAAATAATCATGTTTCTATGCTACTATCTTGCTGCCAAATAATGCCAAAAGAAACTGCTCTTGTTTGCTACTCTAAACCCTGCATATCAGTCCAAAAACAAGTCAAAAAATTCTGCACAAATAATGCCAAAAAAGTATGTTGCATTACTGTCCCAAAAGTATGCTGCAATGCTGCCCAAAACCTGCAAGGTCATGTTGCTGCACCCTGCTACTGCTTTGATGTAAAATCTGCACCACAACTTGCCAAAAACCTGTCCAAGAACAGTCCAAATGTAGCACAAAACTAGCAAACAAAAAAAACTGCATTTGAAAGCATTGAGACAGTTAACCAAATCACTTCTAATTCACCAAAATTCCCTCCAAATTCATCTCAATCTCACCTATAAATGAAGGCATTCTTTCCTCACAAAGGGAGGGGACAGGAAGTTAAAAAACACACAACAATTACTACAAAATTTTGCTCGATACAGAAAAACCTTACTGAAATATCAACAAAAAGCTCACCTTCAAAATATCTGCTAAAAATTCCTTCACTCAATAACTCCCTGCAACTAAACCAAACCCTTAACACACCTCAAGTCTCAGCAGCAATACATAATCAAGTGCCACCAGTTAGTATTCCAGCCACAACTCTTAACCGAGCACCAAATCATCTCCAGAACCAATAACACAGAGCAGCTGGAAGTGTAGCAAAACCACAAGTACAGACAACTTCTAGGATCGAAGAATTGTTCAATTCACAACCAGATCAGTACTGACGTCCTCCTTCACAAAATGCAAGGAAACCTTTAAGACAGCAGCTTACTGATGACGTTAGGCAGCCATTAATTATTCGTCATCATAAGAAACTCAGAATTAAAAACCACAATACCCTTGTCCATAACCTCCCTGCAATATTCATTCTTCCACTACACAACCATTTTCTTTAGAAAACTCCTAATGACAACAGTGTTAACAATAATATGACATACTCAAAACGACATACGACCATACCTGAATCTTCTGCGCCTGCATATTACCGACGAACATTCGCTCCGACACACCCAGAACTTTCCGACAGGTACCATCTCTTCGACTAGTTAGGTTCCTCTATTCAATTTCTGAGCTGCTTGTAATTCTTTGTTGTTAGAACTAATTCGTACGCAATGATTTTGAAACACGGAACTGTGATGATTGTGGAAACTCTGTTAAACTATGTTAATTGTAGTTGCAAGAAAAATATGAACATTAAATCGCGTTGTAGTTGTTCTTCTGAAATGCGAGTAGAAATAGATATACGATCGAAACCAAAATAATCTTTGTTGTTCTGAATTCGCATGAGAGAAAGTAGGAACTCAATACCTTCTTTTGTTGTTCTTATTCTAAATCACGAAGCCGAGATCGGAGAGAAATTGTGAGAAAGATTGAGAGAAAGCTTCGAGCAGATGAGTTGTTTTTTTGCGATTCCTGTCGACGGATATTGGAGAGGGTTTCTGCCTTGGACGGTTGTTTGACCGTGAGAGAAGGGAGAGAGTGAGGGATGTTGAGATGAAACCGGGATTGAGAGAAGAAAAGTGTTTGAAGAATTGAGGGGATTATATTAGAAGAAGGACGTTCATAATCTTGTCTATATCAAATTGTCTAATAAGTTTTTAATAGGTTTTATTGGGAATGATTAGTAATTAATTGAAGATGATGCAAGACCATTTTCCCAAGGAAAACTGAACAGCGCCTCTTTTGTACCAATTAAGGTTTTCAAAAATTCTTCCTTCCTCTTAATTTCCCAAAGAGGGTCGGTCCTTTGGGCCTTTAAACCCGACATGACCCGAGCCCATTTGCTTTCTTCTACTTATCTTTTTTTTTATAATTTTATTTATTATGTTTTGCATCTTGGATCTTACCCCATTTACATCCCAGCATCAAATTTCTCGTTTCACCTCCATTTTTTTTCTATTTATATCGTACGCCATTTAGTTAGTTTCATTAGTTTCTCTTAGTTCTGTTTAGTTAATTTAGGTTAGATTAGTTTCAATTTCTTATAATAATATTTGTTTTTTTAGTTTTATTATTTAGTTTAATTTAATTTAGTTATCATTTCAGTTTTAATCTTTATCTAGTTTAGTTACTAATTATAGAATTTTCATTTAGTTTATTTAATTAACTTTAGAGTTTTAAATTTAATTTATATTTAATTCAGCAATTTTTACAATATTATTTAGTTTAGAATTATTTTAGCAATCTTAAGTTAATTTAAAACTATTTTAGTAACTTTAGAATTTTAGTTAGTTTATAATTACTTTTGATAACTTTGGAACTTTAATTTAGTTTAGATATTTTTTTTTAGTTATATCTCTATTTTACACTTTTATTTTCTTTGTCTTCGCATTTGATTCTCCTTATTGTTCATTTAATTTGTTTGCTTATTCTATTGTAATTTTCTTTGTTGGTGAATGTTATGTCTATAGTCTTTGTTTTAATCCAATGAAAAGAATTAATTTGTTGACTTCATGTCATCGAGTATTTAGTACGATTGTGCGAAACCCCTTCATACTTTTTTTAGTTTTATTAATCTTACGATGAATTTCCTAAAAAACTCGATTTTTAAACTCACACCTTTTAAGTCAAAACTTCGACATTAGGTTGTCGCATCTTCAAAATCTCGTCCACACCTATTTTTAGCCAAACGAACCATTTTTTATCAAACAAAACAATTTTAAACCAAAAACAGATATTTCAAAAGGTTCCTGCGGAATACCGCAGATGCATTGGATGCTAATACCTTCCCATTGCATAACCAACCTCCGAACTCTAGATCTCTTTCAAAAAACGCATTGTATTTTCATTACTTTTAAGTATTATTATGTATTGCATATTTTAGGGTTTTATTTCGCTCTTTTCCCTTTCCCTTGGAAATAATAAAGCGCAGTGGTGACTCTTGCTTTTGCGAGTCAAGTTAATTAATAGCTTGATCTCTGATTTTGACCGTTACAGAATTGGCGACTCTGTTGGGGACAAATTGACCTCTTGCTGCTCTATCCCTAAGTGGGTTAAGCCTAATTTGTCATATCTATTTATTTATTTATTATTACTTGTTTGTTTGATTATATGTGATATATTGTGGTTATTTGGGTGTTGATAATATTTACAAAGGACAAGTCCTATACCCGGACTAAGTTACACTTAGGAATAGGACGGGCGGTATAGTCATGTTAACTTTGAGGGAGTAATCCCGAAGAAGGAGACATGAAATCCCCCACTCAGTGGAAGCCCCTTTGAATGTAGTATTTGTTTACCGAGTAATCGGAAAGACATTATTGCTTTCGACCTGGGAGCCAGAGAAGCTGAGAACCGTAGAACCCTTAACCCATCTTGGCCTCTTAAGTGTAGTGCGGAGACTATAACGGAGTAATCCAGAAGTAGTTGTCACGCGATGCTGCACTCAGACGAGTTTCTCTTAAAAATATTACTAATTATCGAGTAATCGAGACGTTGGTAATATCCGAAGGAGGAATGTAGACTCTGGGAACTTTTAGAACCTTGTTCTACAGGTGTGATTAAACCTTTAGTACATACCTTGGGGTTGGTCTTTACCTTTGGCTCCATGCTCGTGACGTTGAGCCTTTCAACTTTGTTTGTGACGTTGCTTGTGGTTTTTGCATAGCCATGCCTTCGTGCATCCATAAAACCCTTTTCACTCGATTTTCAAGGAATTTAGAAGTCTCTCTTTGTAAACATCACAAGTTTCATCAAGCTCAATGGATCTTGGGTGTTGATGGGGTGAAAACACTAATCCACCAAAATGGATGATTGATCTTGATGATAACTTGATCAACACTTTGACCCAATTTAAAATTCATATTCTATCTTCATACTTTGATGTTTACAACTTAATATGTTGATTTCCTTGAAAGTCAAATAAAAACTCTCTTTTTCATATCATACATCATTCTACATTTTTTTTGTTTCACTTTCATAGGTCTTTTTCCAAGTCTTATTTTTTCCTTTGGTCTCACCAGTACAACACTCACGCTAAGAGAACAATGGAGAATATCAAGCAAGAGGTTTTCGAACTCCGTAGAGAGATGACTAATTTGAAAGCTAGTATGGAGCACTTAACTGGTTTGGTTGAAATTTTGGTTGTCGCCCAAGTAAATCCTTCTAGGAGGGAGGAAGCTATGATAAAAGTCTTCACTGAAACTTTAAAATCATTTTCTCATGAGAAGGTGATGGTTAATGCACCCAATGACTTTCCTGACAAGGTGAATGTGGGAGTGCGTCTAGAAGAATATGTTCGAAAGGGATGTTTATATTAAGATGGTAGCTCAGTTAATGGTGTGAAGAAGTTTGATAATAACTTTTCCAAGAATAGAACTAGAGGAAGAAATAATCATCGTCAGAATCATCATGTTTCTCCTATTCATCAACAAAATCAACAAGTTCCTAATCAGAGGAAACCCCAGTTTGATCCAATTCCAATTACCTATACAGAGTTGTTCCCTATCTTGATGCAGAGGAATTTGGTTCATACCCGACCTCCGCCGAAGGTTCCTGAGAAGATACATTGGTACTACAAAGCTGATTTGACTTGTACCTTTCATCAAGGTGCTCCTGGGTATGACTTGGAGGGTTGCTTTGCTTTGAAGATTGAGGTTCAGAAGTTGGTCAGAAGTGGTATCTTGTTATTCAAGGACGTTGGTTTTGAAGTTCAAATCAAGCATGTGCCGAAGAGTAAACATGATTGATGGTCACTTTGAGTTTTGAAGGATGTTTTCGGTAATTCAAGTCCAGATGGAAAGCCTTCCCAGATTATTAACTTATTTCTGCTTTTGTAATTTTTCTTGTTTATCAAAACATTATTTGCATGTAAGAACTTGTTTGCATCTGAATGATTATCTTAATACAATGAGTATGTTTGTCTTGAAGTAATTCATTCGTTTCACTCATATTTGTTTTCAAATTTTAAATTGGTTTTGCATTATGATACCAACTTGTTGCTCATTCTCTTGCCTCGGCAGAGATTGAAGGGAGGATGATGATCTGAAAAACACAAAATCTATAGTTGTATGCTTTTGAATAAAATCTTACTGACGATGTATAGGCATTGTTTCAAATCCCTAAACACCGGAGATATAAGGAAGATAATCCCTTGCTAACCTCTTTTGAGCCTTTAAAGTAGAAGTTTCTTTTCTATACAAAAAAACCCTCGAATTTTAACCTGGGGCAGGGTAGTTTTCAGTTAATCTGATTGAGTGTTCAATTCATAAGGAAGATATTTCTGAAGAGAAACTATGAGGGCTACCCTTCATGTATAATGAAGCTAGAAGATGTGGAACCACAATTTTATCCCTCATTCATCAAGAAACGAGGCAGTCATAATCCTCTCAACAATTAAAGATAAACTAATGTCACATGTTTTGTTCAAAAAATCAAAAAAAAATCAAGAAAAAAAAGAAAAAGCCTGCTAAGTCGAAAACTTGAAAACGTGCGGCTTAAGCAAAAATTAGGCAATCCCACTGGACTATCAATTCAAAAGAATTAGTTCAGGCAAAAGTTAGGGAAAATAAAAATTGCAAGGAAAGGAATACAAAGAAAATTCCTCAGCAAAGAACAAATTGTTGAATGCAAACACGAAGAAATAAGGGTGGTTGCTACTCCGAAAGCCTCGTTGTTTCCTTAACCGTAACAAAATCCTTTTGAGAGATGAACACTCATGTTGAATTAACTGAATATAGGGTTGGAGAACATCATGAAGAATGGTGGGCACCTATAAATTTTGAGCCTTAAAAAATCTTTTTTCTAAAAAACCCATGAACCAGGCCACATTACAACCTTCAAAAGTCCTAATTGAAGCAAGGTTATTTTGAAAGCATACTTCAATGAGATAGTGTTCCCGACTCCCATGAATGTTTGCTAAATAGTTATGTTGGTATCATATGCTTTTGCTATACAAAAATAAATGGTGCTCTAACTCGGAAAATATTTGCGATATCTTTTCAAAAAATCTTCAAGACTTACATAACTGTTGCATTAGAATTTTCATTCCCATAATAAACTTTTTCTAACTGCAAAACATTTGTTTGATATTAAGGAATCTCACATATAAGCACTAGTGATGAGTTTATTTTCTTAAGGCATGAAACTATGTTGAGTAATTGGCGAATCATTTCAAGAAAAAAAATCATATCCAAGGGCATGTCACCTGAAGACCTTAAGCATGAGCATGTTGCTTTTCCCGATTAATACTTCCCTAACTCGCTTACCCTTTTGAAAAAAATTTGGAGACTTTGTTGTGCCAACTACAGTCGATCTAGGGCAATCACGTCAAGATTCGACGAATCTCTCTAAGAGTTTGAAGAAACCAGAGCATGGTGGATGCCAGGTCTTTTGTAAAATCCTCTTGAGACGATTTCTCCTCATCAACCATATAGCTTGGGGCATTTTAGAAGTGAAGTTATTCGTAAGAATCATCGTGCATCACGCAGCTTATCAGCAATAAACCAGGGGCAATCTGGATATGTCAAGATATGTGATGTGTTTTGCACACATTATCAGAGGGTGGTGTTCCCAGTATCTCCAGCTAAGCAAGATTTTTTTCCCAACTGAAGCATTGTTCGTGTTGTTATCCTTTCAATGGATTGTTGGCGATAGAAGACTGGACTTTGGGTTTTCACCAAAAAATATCTTCCTCTCCAGAGATATTTAAGCCTTGTGAAAGGACTTTTCTCCAATGATGGCTTTTGTTCTATCTCCAGTAATGTTCCTATCTTGTTGAGATTATCTGAGTGTCGGGTTGTGCTGTGATGTCTTATCATCTTTTGTCTATCTCCTCTATCTGTTTTGTCAGCATATACATGACGTTCATTTATTTATTCACATTTGCATCATGCACACACATTGATATTTGTTGATGTTCTTGATCTGTATATTTTGGTTATCATATTCCCTCTCCTCAAATAGAGTGTCAACTTAAGCAGAAAGTGTATCCTTTCTCAACCCCCACTGAGTTTATTCCTCGTGGAAGAGTTGTTGCTTTAGCCTTCCTTTCTGTCTCAGGATAGGATAAGTCTCAGTTGAGTTTATTTCTCATCTGGTAGGGTCTTGTTTGACTGTTTCTCTCCAGTTTGTTCTTGGATTGCGTTTTGTCTATTATAGATGTTGCTTGGTGAATCTCTCTAAGTTGTGAAACCTAGATGGAGAGTACATTGATCTTGCGTACGTAAATACTTGGTCTCCTCAGGAAGAATTTATTCATGGTTCCCCATTGAAAATTAACGTTATTCCCTAGTAGTGTTATCATAACCTTCTTCTGGAATATCGACGTGACAATAAGCGACTGACTCTTTATTTGAGCAGTTTGATTATTTCTGAATTTCTTTATGTTATGACAAGCGGCGGTCTCTTCATGAGAAACTTGTATGTTATTGTTACCTTTAAAAAAAACATCAAGCGACGGTCTCTTCATGAGCAACTTGTGTGTTATTGTTCTCTTGAAAAATAGCAAGCAGCGGTTTCTTCATGAGCAACTTGTATGTTATTGATACCCTTGAAAAACAGCAAGTGGTGGTCTCTTCATGAGCAACTTGTATGTTATTGTTACCTTTAAAAAAAACAGCAAGCGGCGGTCTCTTCATGAGCAACTTGTGTGTTATTGTTCTCTTGAAAAACATCAAGCGGCAGTTTCTTCATGAGCAACTTGTATGTTATTGTTACTTTTGAAAAAAACAGCAAGCGGCGGTCTCTTCATGAGCAAATTGTGTGTTATTGTTCTCTTGAAAAACAACAAGCGATGGTCTCTTCATGCGCAACTTGTATGTTATTGTTACTTTTGAAAAAAAACAGCAAGCGGCGGTCTCTTCATGAGCAACTTGTATGTTATTGTTACTTTTGAAAAAAACACAGCAAGCGGCAGTCTCTTCATGAGCAACTTGTATGTTATTGACACCTTTGAAAGATAGCAAGTGGCGGTCTCTTTATTTGAGTAGCTTGTGTATCCCCAACAATAATGTTTACTCAGCAAACGACACCTCTTCAGAAAAGTTCTGTGGGGAAGCTTGTATTTTATCCTTTTAAAGCGATATCTTGGTTAAAGAAGGAATGTGTTACCGTTCTTGGTATAATTTATAAGTCATAGATGTTTATTTTCCAGTCTCAGTGCTGATGTCAATCATTTCCCTTCTCCAGTCTCAGTACTGATGTAAATCATTTCTTTTCCAGTCTCAATACTGATGTAAATCAATCTTTTCCAGTCTCAATACTGATGTAAATCATTCATTTCTTCCCTCAAAGTTATTCTCTAATAAGAGTCTCTCATTTGAAGTCTATGACTCTGTTTCCCTGGTGGAGTTATAATTTGTTCCCCTGTGGGATTACTGTATAATGTGTTTGGTTTCTCCAGCAGTAGTTTGTCTCATACGGTATCATTCCTCATTAAATTCAAATATTACATTCATATCACATCAAAAACATGATTGCGATATGTTAAGGCCAAAAATTGTGTATTCTATATTTAAGTCCCTTCAATCTCGTCGAAATGAAGATTCCAATCTTCATATCTCCGGATAGAAGAAACTTAAATAGGGGCAGCTGTCATACCCCAATTTTTGACCTAAGATCCCATTTTTATTTTTTGCATTTCTTGTATAGAAGTCAAGGTCACTAAATACAATCAATTTTAACCTCTCACCTTTGAGCATTGACTATGCAGAAATTGTCAAGTGTTTTGAACATTCTTAGCCTATGTATCACTAACTTCTACTCAAGCACGAAATGTGTGTTTTTTTTTGTTTCTTTGTTTTCATGTGCAGAGACATGTCTAAATCAAGGACATCAGGCGTTGCACTTCAATTAGGGTTTTGAGTTCTTCAAGCCAGAAGTACAAATTGATTATCGATTCTCGAAGACTGATTCATCAAGACACGACTTCTAAAGCTTTGTTCAGGCTTATTTTGATCACAGTTATTTCAAGTGTAATAGCTTCTGTCTCGAAGATCTTCAGAGGATCGTGTGTTTATTTCCCCGCATTGTTCGATAAGTGGTCTCAAGCTTCCTCCAAAATTCCCCAAAGCACAGTCAAGATTTCTTCATCACTGGTTTACATGTGCATCAAGATGCTTTAGAATGCGAAGAAGGATCAAGTTTGCAAGT
Source organism: Vicia faba (assembly GCA_948472305.1). NCBI lineage: Eukaryota > Viridiplantae > Streptophyta > Magnoliopsida > Fabales > Fabaceae > Vicia > Vicia faba. Next base: position 910,558,797 of record OX451736.1, on the reverse strand, counting down.
CGATTCAAAGCATTTCGACCAAAAGTCAACTCTTGCAAGTTCAATTTCAAACGATCCTAACTTCTTTAATTTTCAACGTCCTGAGGCGATTATTTTGCAAAGTATCACAAATAGCACTGTTTATGAGATTACTTCAAAGATTAAGGTTCAAGTCATGCCACAGACGTTTTCTCAAGAACGTTTGATTTTTCTGTTGGGATAATTCATGAAACTGGAATTTTAGTCCAATGATTCTTTGATTGCTTGTGGACTACTTCAAGTCATTTTGAAATTGAACTGTAGCGATCATTGGATTAAGGTGGATTGTCGATTAAATTTCTTAAAGGCACAATTTGCGCTATTGGTCTGTATTGCAAATTACTATGAGGTGAAGACGCGAATTAGAGTTGAGAATTCTTCGAATTCTTATGGTTTGCAAGCTAACTTGGATTTGAGATTTGAATTAAGATTTGGATTCATTGTTTTGAAGTTTTCTTTCAAGTAACCAATACCATAAAGCCAAAATATCTGAGTTTGTCAAATAACATTGGGGTTCTTATTTGCAAGAGAGATTCAAGAAGGTTTATGAATTTGATGTCTTGAGTAAGATGCATTCCAATTTCCCGAAGTTTATTCTAAGAGTGCAAGTTCATTGATGTGAATTGTTCAAAATATCAAGAATTATTCAAGACCTTTCTCAAGAATTCAACTTCATTCATCATTCATGCATTTCAAATTCAAAGACAAATTTCGACACAAATTTTAATTGGAATCAAATTGTGTGTCAATTCGGACTAGAGATTAAATTAAGAGAGCAAGATCATTTGGCGTAGAATTTATTCAAGAATTTCATTCAAGATTCATACTTTCATTCATGTGAATCCAAGAGATTACAAAATACTTCCATTACAAAATCATCACCATTTCATATCTCATTATAAAACCATACACATGAATTCCTAAGTCCTAAAGTGCTAAAATTACATGAACTCTTTATGCTAAACCACCAAAATAATCTTGTTTCTATGCTATTATCTTGCTGCCAAATAATGCCAAAAGAAACTGCTGTTGTATGCTACTCCAAACCCTGCATATTAGTCCAAAACCAAGTCAAAAAATTCTGCACAAATAATGCCAAAAAAGTATGCTGCATTACTGTCCCAAAATTATGTTGCAATGCTGCCCAAAACCTGCGAGGTCATGTTGTTGCACCCTGCTACTGCTTTAATGTAAAATCTACACCACAACTTGCCAAAAACCTGTCCAAGAACAGTCCAAATGTAGCACAAAATTAGCAAACAAAAAAACTGCATTTGAAAGCATTGAGACAGTTAACCAAATCACTTCTAATTCACCAAAATTCCCTCCAAATTCATCTCAATATCACCTATAAATGAAGGCATTCTTTCCTCACAAAGGGAGGGGACAGGAAGTTAAAAAACACACAATAATTACTACAAAATTTTGCTCGATACAGAAAAACCTTACTGAAATATCAACAAAAAGCTCACCTTCAAAATATCTGCTAAAAATTCCTTCAATCAATAACTCCCTGCAACTAAACCAAACCCTTAACACACCTCAAGTCTCAGCAGCAATACATAATCAAGTGCCACCAGTTAGTATTTCAGCCAAAACTCTTAACCGAGCACCAAATCATCTCCAGAACCAACAACACAGAGCGGCTGGAAGTGCAGCAAAACCACTAGTACAGACAACTTCTAGGATCGAAGAATTGTTCAATTCACAACCAGATCAGTACTGGCGTCCTCCTTCACAAAATGCGAGGAAACCTTTCAGACAGCAGCTTACTGATGACGTTAGGCAGCGATTAATTATTCGTCATCACAAGAAGCTCAGAATTAAAAACCACAATACCCTTGTCCATAACCTCCCTGCAATATTCATTCTGCCACTACACAACCATTTTCTTTAGAAAACTCCTAATGACAACAGTGTTAACAATAATATGACATACTCAAAATGACATACAACCATACCTGAATCTCATGCGCCTGCATATTACTGGAGAACATCCGCTCCGACACACCCAAAACTTTCCGACATGTACCATCTCTTCCACTAGTTAGGTTCCTCTATTCAATTTCTGAGCTGCTTGTAATTCGTTGTTGTTAGAACTAATTCGTACGCAATGATTTTGAAACACGGAACTGTGATGATTGTGGAAACTCTGTTAAACTGTGTTAATTGTAGTTGCAAGAAAAATATGAACATTAAATCCCGCTGTAGTTGTTCTTCTGAAATACGAGTAGAAATAGATATACGATCAAAACCAAAATAATATTTGTTGTTCTGAATTCGCATGAGAGAAAGTAGGAACTCAATACCTTCTTTTGTTGTTCTTGTTCTAAATCACGAAGCCGAGATCGGAGAGAAATTGTGAGAAAGATTGAGAGAAAGCTTCGAGCAGATGAGTTGTTTTTTTTGCGATTCCTGTCGACGGATATTGGAGAGGGTTTCTGCCTTGGACGGTTGTTTGACCGTGAGAGAAAGGATAGAGTGAGGGATGTCGAGATGAAACCGGGATTGAGAGAAGAAAAGTGTTTGAAGAATTGAGGGGACTAGATTAGAAGATGGACGTTCATAATCTTGTCTATATCAAATTGTCTAATAAGTTTTTAATAGGTTTTATTAGGAATGATTAGTAATTAATTGAAGATGATGCAAGACCATTTTCCCAAGGAAAACTGAACAGCACCTCTTTCGTACCAATTAGGGTTTTCAAAAATTCTTCCTTCCTCTTAATTTCCCAAAGAGGGTCGATCCTTTGGGCCTTTAAACCCAACATGACCCGAGCCCATTTGCTTTCTTCTACTTATCTTTTTTTTTAATTTTATTTATTATGTTTTTTATCTTGGATCTTACCCCATTTACATCCCAGCATCAAATTTCTCGTTTCACCTCCATTTTTTTCTATTTATATCGTACGCCATTTAGTTAGTTTTATTAGTTTTTCTTAGTTCTGTTTTGTTAATTTATGTTAGATTAGTTTCAATTTCTTATAATAATATTTGTTTTTTTAGCTTTTTTATTTAGTTTAATTTAATTTAGTTATCATTTGAGTTTTAATCTTTATCTAGTTTACTTACTAATTATAGAATTTTCATTTAGTTTATTTAATTAACTTTAGAGTTTTAAATTAATTTATAATTAATTCAGCAATTTTTACAATATTATTTAGTTTAGAATTATTTTAGCAATCTTAAGTTAATTTAAAACTATTTTAGTAACTTTAGAATTTTAGTTAGTTTATAATTACTTTTGATAACTTTGGAACTTTAATTTAGTTTAGATATTTTTTTTTTTAGTTATATCTCTATTTTACACTTTTATTTTCTTTGTCTTCGCATTTGATTCTCCTTATTATTCATTTAATTTGTTTGCTTATTCTCTTGTAATTTTCTTTGTTGGTGAATGTTATGTCTATAGTCTTTGTTTTAATCCAAGGAAAAGAATTAATTTGTTGACTTCATGTCATTGAGTATTTAGTACGATTGTGTAAAACCCCTTCATACTTTTTTTAGTTTTATTAATCTTAAGATGAATTTCCTAAAAAAACTCGATTTTTAAACTCACACCTTTTAAGTCAAAACTTCGACATTAGGTTGTCGCATCTTCAAAATCTCGTCCACACCTATTTTTAGCCAAACGAACCATTTTTATCAAACAAAACAATTTTAAACCAAAAACAGATATTTCAAAAGGTTCCTGCAGAATACAGCAGATGCATTGAGTGCTAATACCTTCCCATTGCATAACCAACCCCCGAACTCTAGATCTCTTTAAAAAAACGCATTGTATTTTCATTACTTTTAAGTATTATTATATATTGCATATTTTAGGGTTTTATTTCACTCTTTTCCCTTTCCCTTGGAAATAATAAAGCGCGGTGGCGACTCTTGCTTTTGCGAGTCAAGTTAATTAATAGCTTGATCTCCTATTTTCACCGCTACAACCTAAAAAAGTGAAAAATTCTTAGGGTGAAGGTTCAACAAAGCAAACTCCTTCTTACCATGAAGTTGTTGATTCAATATTTCCAGATTCTCCAACCCCAAAATCCAAAACAAGTCTTAACAAAGGAGCTCGCATTTTCAAACCACCTTGTACACCACCTATTATAAAACAACCATAATTGCCACTGATTATCTACATTGATGAGATGCTGCTTTTTATGCACAAACATATTGAATGAATCGTGGATGTGAGAAGTGATGGTAATTATGGGTATCGTGTCGTGTTTGGGTTTCTTGGTAAAGGAGAGGAAAATCATACTCTTGTGTGCCAAACACTTATTATGGAGATGACAGTGTATAGTGAACTCTACTCTCACCTATATGTGACTACATAGAAATTTAATAAAGTTCATCATACTCTTGCTCTAAGTGTTACCGTTCGTGCATCAGTTGCTAAGTGGACGAGTTTCTCTAAAATGGGTCATATTATAGCAAGTGCATATGAGAGTGTGTGTATCGACTTGACGAGGTATGGGTTTTTAGAAACATTTTTTCCTCTTGGGACTCCCCCGCCTAAAGATCCATTCATCTGTATCATGTATATTGGGTATCTTAGATCACGACAGTTTGTTCAGGTTTATTTGAAACCGATTTGTCATATATCGGCTGCATCCGTGGAATGAATGAAACATCATAAAAAAGAGGCAGAAACTTGGTCAGGTCAGTTTTTGGATAAGATGGTAGATTTCACCAACTTGATGGAGCTTAAGACAAAATCAAATAGGGAGAAGTCGAAGAAAGAATCAGTTTTAGATTTAAGCGGTGACAATTCGTTTAGTGCATTTTATAATGTAATCGAACCATTTTTTTAATGTATTATCATACACATTATAAAATCTATACATTTTAATACATATATAACATATTATCTATATTTAATTTTACAACTGTTTATTTTTTAATGTCACTTTGGTACACAATAATGATTCTGAGTTTTGGTTCTGCATAATTTGGAAGGGCACTTCTTAATTAAACTTCAATTAGAAATACAACACATGGCTTACTTCAGATATGAACTTAAGAATTCACCTCTTATTTTTATTAAAATTCATGGTGTCTTCGGATGTGTATGTCTGAAAACCCCCCATTTTGATAAAAATAAGGTGAATTCGGAAGTGCATATCTGAAATATGTCCTGATAAGATTTGTTTGGTCCATATTGCTCCAAAAAGACTATAAATTAGGTCTTCGATACCATTTCTTTATCCATCACATACCACAACCAGAAATGACACAAACATACACACACCTTACTTTTGTCTACTTCAGTGGTGTGCAATCGCCACTTCAATTCAGGTTCTCACAAGACACGATATTTGCGGAGCTCATTACCATACCGCATTCTCTCTTGCAATATCCAGATAATCGAAATATGGTCAAGCTTGAGTATAGTTCACCTTCAATTGACACTGAAGGAAACATAAAGTTCACTCTGTTTGAGCACAAGAACGACGACGATTTAGAGGTTATGTAGGGTACATTTCAATAATACTATTTTAAGGGTCCAATTGAGATGGATGTGAGGTTTCAAAGATTGGCAGAAGATGTTGTCAACATGTTGCAACGTCCTCAACTGCTCATTTATAATAATATGTAACTTTAATTTTCTACATAACTATTTATGTAACTTCTTTTAATTATGTTAAATGAATATTATGAATTATGTTGAATAATGTTCTTCCCAGGGATAAATTTGGATATGCATATCCGAAATTGTCTAAAAAGTGACTTCGGATATGCATATCCGAAGTAAATTTAATAAATCCCGTTTTTTACGCAACTGTCTCACTAAAACAACGATCTCTGATTTGTTCACCGTCGGATTGATCTGAAATTTGGTGGAATTATTCGCAATATATATATATATATATATATATATATATATATATATATATATATATATATATATATATATATATATATATATATATATATATATATATATATATATATATATATATATATATATATATATATATATATATATATATATATATATATATATATATATATATATAACCTTTGACCGTTGGGATCTTCAAAACAAAGTCTTAGTTGAGAGATATGGTCTTTGCATTGAAGCTGCAGATTTGAGAAAATTTTCAGCTTTTTGATTCTTTTTTTTAAGTTAGTTTGCTTTGTGAGTTATGTTTGTTATCATTATTTTGTGAATCACTTTAATACTATCTTGTAACCTCAATTGATTATAGTGGAGCTATTTTCTTTGATTTGGACGACTCGTGATTTTTACTCTCATATTGAGGGGTTTTCCACGTTAAAAATATCGATGTTCTTTTGGTGCATTTATTGTTTAGTTGTCGTCTTATATTTGTTGTTGATCCTCAAAGTTCCTACAAGTTTGGGAAGTATTATACCCGCTGCATATTGTTCTGTTATTTTGTCTTAATTTCCCATCAGAGTGGCATCAGAGATTTTGGTTAAGGGATATTTTACTTGTTTGAATGATGAAGTCAAATACAAAGATGAAGATGGTATTGTTGAATGGTTCTAATTACCATTTATGGAAAGGTAAGATGAAATACTTACTATTTATGAAGAAATTGCATTTACCGGCTTATAGTTCCGTAAAGTCGGATTCTGTGTCTGATGAGAATGAGAGTTTGAACATCAACAAGTATGTGGTTTCATTTGACAATATGTAAAAGATAATGTTTATAATCATATTGCTAATGAGACACGTGAAAAAACTTTGTGGGAGAAGATAGAGTCCTTGTATGCCTCTAAACCAGTGAATAATAAATTATTCTTGTTGAATAGCTTCAAAAGTTTGAATTATAAGCAGGAGACTTCTATTTTAGATCACTTGAGTGAATTTAAAGGGCTCCTTGATCAGAAATTAGGAATGAGTATCGAATTTGATGATGAAATTTTTGGATTATTCATATTGCTATCTTTACTAGAGTCTTAGGAGACGTTTCAGGTTTATATTACAAGTTATGCTCCTAGAGGTGTTGTTTCTTTGGAAATGGATAAGTGTGGTATTCTTAATGAGGAGATGAGAAGGAAGGCACAAGTTTCTTTATCTCAATCTGAGGTACTTGTCACTGAAAATAGGGGAGAAGTCATAAAAAAGAACCGAAGAGTGGTAGAGAGAATAGAATAAACAAGTCCAAACCACGATACAAGAATCTGGAATGTCATTATTGTCACAAAACGGGACACGTCCAAAAGTATTGTTATCAGTGGAAAAGGGATAACAAACGCAAGAAAGGTAAGTCTAAATAAAGAGATCATGAAAATTATGGTGATAATCGTGTTACTTTTGCTACATGTAATGATCTTGTTATTCTACGTGATCATGAGTCTGTTAATCTCATATCAGACGAGAGCATGTGGATAGTTGACAGTGGTGCTACATTGCATGTTACACCAAGGAAGGATTTCTTCCCATCTTATACTTATGATGATTTTGGAGTGTTGAAGATGGGTAATGATGGTTGTCTAAGGTAATTGGTGTTTGTGATGTTTGCTTGCAAACCAACATGGGAATGCAATTGTTGCTTAGAGGTGTCAAACATGATATGGATGTTCGCTTTAATTTGATCTTTGTGCATATGCTTGTTGGTTGTGTGATAAGTGTGTTTTATATCATTTTATAATTCTGTTTTAGTCGTATTTAATTGTATTTTATTTACGCTTCTTCCATTTTTTCTATATTTTATGCCTTGGTATTGTGTTTTTGTCATTTTCGGGCCTCTTTGATCATTTTGAAAGGAAAGGAGATAAAATCAGTTGAAAGACGAAGAAAAATGCAAAAGCCGAAAATCTCCAGTACTAAAACCAGAGCTACAATACGAATTCCTGTAATGCGTGTTACGTCCCGTAATGCAGCCTATTCTGAAGGACTTTTGTTTCACGCCCAACATAAAATTCAGGGGCCTGTTACGGGTGCCCGTAACGCACATTACGACCCATGACAGGAGTGCAAAACTTCATATTTTCTTTCCTTTCTCGACTTGATATGTCGCTGTTTTGGAAGTTCTGGCATTTGAAGATTTAATTTTATTTGAACTTAATGTCCAAGATCTTTTCATTTAGAGTGATTTATCTATTTAAGCAAAAGAACATGGCAAGGCTTTGTATCTGAGTTTTTATCGTACAATTTTCATCTTCTCTACAATTTTCAATTCCTCTGAAAAAGTCTCCTTGGAGCAAGTGATCATTATTTTTCTATTGCAATAATTATCCAGGTTCTATTTTATTGTCTTCCTTTGATATTTATAATTGTTAATTCTATAATGTTTATGAATCAAAGAATCACCTTGTTTATTATATTTCACGCCATGAGTGAGTAGTAATTTAGGGATTGGGGGTCATGAGACCTAATTCATGACTATCTATATGGTTGTATTTATGTGATGCAAGGATTTTATCATAAGATTATTTTAAAAAGTCTGAATTATTTATCTAACTTTGTTATGAAAGAGAAAAGTTCTTAGGTATCGACAATGTTCCGAGAGGACTTGTATAGATACCCGAAAATAGATTTTTAAACTATGAAATCTGATAATACGAAAGTACTCGAAAGAGATTGTGAAGTGTCTCATCATAATAGACAATCTAATAATAATGAGATTTCGATAAATGATTTCGAATAAGCGAAAACTGATGAATTATTTATCGAAATCAAGATAACACGCTGGCAAAAGCAGGTGTTATCTATAAAATCTATTTTTCTATATTCCGCGTCGAAATCCTTGTAGCATGATTAATTTGACCTTATAGAGATTTCAGAATAAGGGATCATGACCCTAAATCCTGTTTGCTTTTATTAATCCTCAAGTTATTTGCAATTAAGTTGTTTTCAAAAAAGTGCTTTTGAAAATAAGTTGTTTTGACTTAAGTGATTTTTCACTAAAGTTTTTTCTCTCAAACGGTTCGATCGCTCTATATTTACAATGATATAATAGAAATCGGTAATCAACTATTGGTCCTTGTGGTTCGACAACTCTTTTTACTACTCTGACATTAGTCGTTCGCTTGCAGCGTGTCATGTTTTTTGCGCCCATTGTCGGGGACCAATTGCGTTGATATTGAAATTTTATTTGATCACCATAGAGACTAAAGTTTTATTTTTCCTATTTATGCAAAGAACGCTTTCTGTTGACATTACAGTCAAAACCGTTGAAGAACCGGAACGTCTCATACGAGAAAGATGCCGAGTTCGAAGAAAGCTTATTATCACTGCTCCTGTTATCGATACAAGACTGTTGAAGGACTATGTGATTCCTAAGGATGAGGAACCACACTGCAGTATCATGCACCAGCCTATCGAGGAAAATAATTTTGAAATTAAACCTTCATTGATAGGCATGGTTCAACATAACCAATTTTCGGTGTTACCTCCAGATAATCCAAACTTGCATTTGTCTATCTTTATTGATAATTGTGGTACTATCAAGGCAAACGACATTGATCAAAATGTTATTCTTTTAATATTGTTCCCATTCTCACTAAGAGATTGAGCACGAGCTTGGCTTCAAAGTTTTCCCTCTAATTTTATTACCTCTTGGGCACAACTGAAAGCAACTCTTCTTGCACGTATTTTCCGACAAGTAAGACATCCCAAGTAAGGGGCAAGATAAATAATTACAGGCAAGATAAGGGTTAATCTCTATTTGATGCGTGGGAACATTTTAAAGATCTGTTACTTTGCCCTTTTCATGGTCTTGAAAAGTAGATGATAATCCATACCTTCTATAATGGTCTCCTTTATTCTACAAGGATGACCCTTGATGCGGCTTCTGGCGGAGCCCTTATGAATAGTCCACAGGATGTGGCCTATAATCTTATAGAAGAAATATCCAAAACTATCATTCTTGGGGAAGTGAGCGACAAGCTTCCACTAAAACCACCCATAAAACCGGAGGGTTGTATGAAATGAGAGCTTTTGATAGCACGAATGCTAAGGTCGATGCCCTTCATAAGAAAACTGATGAGTTAAGCCTCACTCCTGCTTCCCCCACCCCTATTGCTTCTGCCTCCTCCGATTCTCTCAATTGTGAGATTTGCATAGTGAATATACTGGTAGTGATTTTCAGGTGATTCTCACGGGAGGATACATCCAAGAAAATGTCAATTACATGAACAATCAAAAGAGCAATTCTTACTCCAATACCTACAATCCCGAGTGGCGTGACCACCCAAATTTTTCCTACAAAAATAACCAACTACAACAAGCTGCGGGACCACTGGGTTTTCAAAAATGTGTGGGAGCTGCCCCTAAGAAATCCAACTTGGAACTTCTTATGGAAAATTTCGTACTGACGCAGACACGTCAAAACGAAGATTTTAGGAATCAAAACCTCCACACTAATGAGGTACTTAGGCAGTTGAGCACAAAAGTGGAAAATATTGTTCCCCACAACAAAATGTTGGAGAGTCAAATCTCCCAAGTTGCGTATCAATAAGCTTCTCATTCCTTCCCTCAATGGTGATTTTCAGGGCAACCCGAGCAAAATCCTAAAGGACAGATGAATGATGTGTCAACAAGAAGTAGTAAACAATTGGATAACCCTAAAGAAAAGGGGATCAATAATGGTAAAGAGGTTGAAGGTAGTACTAGTAGTAATGGAGAAGAAGCTGAAGTTAGTGAATTGACACCTCCTAAAAAGGAGAATGTTGAATAAGTTGAGAAGGAGGACCCCTATAAATCCTATACTCCTTATAAACCACAAATTCCTTTTCCACAGAGATTTGTGAAGGCCAAGGTAGAGGCGTTATTTAAAAATTTATGGAACTCCTTAAAAATAACCACATTGATATACCCTTTACTGAGGCGTTGTCCAAAATGCCAACTTATTCCAAGTTTCTCAAAGAGACCCTCTCCAACAAAAGAAAATTTGAGGATCATAAAATGATGGCTATGATTCTTGACAATAGTGTTGTGATAAGAAACATGCTTCCCCAAAAGTTGAAATATCTGGGAAGTTTCTCTATCCCTTGTCAAATAGGAACCTTGATTATTGAGAAAGATCTATGTGATTTAAGGGATATCGTCAGTGTAATACCCTTATCTATGTGTAAGAATCTGGATATGGGATAAATAAAACCGACCAATATTTCATTGCAGCTTGTAGACAGGTCGATTAAATATCCCGTTGGTATATTAGAAGATGCCCCTGTGAGGATACGTGAAATCTACGTCTTTGTTGACTTTGTCATCATGGAGATCGAAGAGGATACCCAAATCCCAATAATCCTAGGAAGACCTTTTTTGGCTACAGCTGGAGCCATCATCGATGTTAAGAAGGGAAAATTGACTTTAGAAGTTGGTGAGGAAAAGATTAAGTTTATTCTAGCAAAACTTATGAAAAAACATTCCTTTAGGGACTTTTTATCTTGTCGATGTTATAGATACTTGTGTACAAGAAAGCGCATCCGAGCCTCCTCCTCCCGAAAATACGGAGATGGGCTTGTTTGAAAGCGCTAGAGATCATAAAGAGCCAAACCTTGAAGTGATCTTGACACAAAGCGAGGATCCCAAATCCAAAAAATTTCAACTTGAGCTGAAACAACTTCCCCAATCTCTTATGAATGAATACCTTGATGAGAAAACAACTAAACCTGTGATAGTGAATGTGAGTCTCAGAGGGCCCGAGACTTCCAAACTGCTTGCCATTCTTAAGAAGTACTCTAAAGCTATAGGGAACACCATTGAGGATTTGAAAGGGATTACCCTCTACGTTTGCATGCATAAAATCATGTTAGAGGACGATTATAAACCCTCTAGAGAACATCAACGGAGGATAAATCCTGACATGAAAGATGTGATGAAAAAGGAGGTGTTGAAACTTTTGGAAGTCGGGATTATCTATCCCATTTCCGATAGGAAATGGGTAAGTCCTATCCAAGTAGTCCCAAAGAAAGGAGGGATGACAATTATTAAAAGTGAAAAAGGTGAACAAGTTTCCACTAGGACGGTCATAGGATGGAGAATGTGTATAGACTATAGGAAGCTTAACAAGGCCTCTCGTAAAGACCACTTCCCACTCCCTTTTATCGACCAAATGCTTGAACGCTTAGCCAAGCATTATCACTTTTGTTACCTTGATGGTTACTCAGGTTTTTTCTAAATCCTCATACACCCTAGTGATCAAGAGAAAATGGAATTCACTTTCCCCTTTGGCACATTCGCCTACCGGTGGATGCCCTTTGGCCTATGCAATGCACCTGCTACTTCCCAGTGTTGCATGATGTCAATTTTCTCTGATTTTTAGAAGACATCATAGAAGTCTTCATGGATGATTTTTCAATTTATGGGTATAGCTTTGATGAGTGTTTGTTGAATATTGAGAAAGTCTTGGAAATACGTGTGAAAGCCAACCTTGTGTTGAATTGGGAAAAAGGCCACTTCATGGTGAAGGAAGGCATTATCTTATGAAACTTAGTTTCTGAAAGGGGAATAGAGGTTTACAAGGATAAGATAGAGATGATTGAAAATATCAACGATCCCACCACTGTGAGAGAGGTTAGAAGCTTCTTAGGTCATTCCGGCTTTTACCGCTGGTTTATCAAAGATTTCTCCAAGATTTCCAAGCCCTTAACCTGGCTGTTGATGAAGGATGCTAAATTGATTTCAATAATGAGTGCCTTGAAGCCTTCACAGCTTTAAAAGAGGCATTGATTTCAGCTCCCATAATGCAACCCCATATTGGGACGATCCCTTTGAGATTATGTGTGATTCCAGCAACTATGCGATATAAGCAATATTGGGGCAAAAGAAGGATAAAAAGATGCATGCCATTTACTATGTAAGTAAGATTCTGGATGAGGCACAAGTTAACTATGAGACCACGTGGAAAGAGTTATTGGCCGTGGTTTTTTCCATTGACAAATTTCGTTCCTACTTGGTAGGATCAAAAATAATTGTCTACACAGACCATGTGGCCATTAAATACCTCCTAAGAAAGAATGGTGCTAAGCGTAGACTCATTAGGTGGATTTTGTTGTTACACGAATTTGATATTGAAATTAGAGATAAGAAAGAGACAAAAAATGTGGTCGTCGACCATTTGTCCAGGTTGACTGATTTAAAAGAGGAGGAATTACCTCTTAATGAATCTTTCTCGGATGATAAACTTTTTGTGTTGATAAGTAGTGAGACACCTTGGTATGTAGACTTTGTCAATTACCTTGCTGCCAGAGCCTTACCTCCCGATATAAATTATCAACGTAAGAAAAAGTTCTTCTCTTATCTCAAGCATTATTATTGGGACGAGCCTATACCTTTCAAGAGAGGCGCCGGCGGAATTTTTTAAAGGTGTGATGACTCCGACTATGAAGGACATGCTAGTACCAAAAAAATTGTGTCGAAAATCTTGCAAGTAGGTCTCTATTGGCATTCTCTCTTTAAGGATGTTAATGCTTTCATAAATAAATGCGACCCGTGCCAGCACATAGGGAACATATCTAAGAGGAACGAAATGCTTCTAAGTAACATCCTTGAAGTTTTGATTTTTGATGTTTGGAGAGTTGATTTTATGGGACCTTTATCATCCTCTTTGGGGAACCAATACATTCTCGTAGCCATTGAATATGTGGCTAAGTGGATTGAAGCCATTGCCTCTCCGACAAATGATGCACAAATTGTTATAAAGATGTTCAAAAATATCATTTTCCTAAGGTTCGGGGTCCCTAGGCTAGTCATAAGCGATGGAGGGTCGCACTTCATTGCTAGGAAATTTGAGAACCTTCTTAAGAAGTTTGGGGTCAAGCATAGAGTTGCTACACCCTACCACCCACAAACAAGTGGTCAAGTCTAAGTATCTAATAGAGAGATAAAATCTATCTTAGAAAAGACAATCTCCCTCTCTAGGAAAGATTGGTCTTCCAAGCTCGACGATGCACTGCAGGCATACCGAACTGCTTACAAAACCCCCATTGGTATGACTCCTTTTAGGTTAATTTATGGAAAGTCCAACCATTTACCTATTGAGTTATAGCATCAAGCCTATTGGGATAATAAGGCTCTCAACTTAGATTATCAAGCGGCGGGAGAGAAAATAAAATTATAATTGAGTGAGTTGGAGGAATTGAGGCTTGACGCCTATGAGAATGCCAAACTCTATAAGGAGAGAACAAACAAATGGCATGATAAGAGAATATTGAGCCTAGTTTTCAAGGAAGGAGAATATGTCTTGTTGATTAACTCAAGACTTAAACTCTTTCCTATAAAGATAAGGTCTAGGTGGTCAGGACATTTTGTTGTTAAAGATGTGAAATTGTACAGAGCGGTTGAGGTTTGGAGCAATTCCATGGGTTTGTTTATGGTTAATGGATAACACCTTAAAATCTACACCACCAAGGATGTAGTCGAGCAAGGTGTGAACTTGGTTCTCAAGAAACCATCCTGAGTGGTAACACTCAAGGACCGTTGAGCCACGCGACGTTAAACGAAGCGCTTAGTGGAAGGCAACCCACCATTTTTGAGCTAATTTTTTCTTTTGTGTTGTTTTCATTTTTATTTTTGTAGATAAACAGGTGCAAGTTCTGATAGATTCAGAGAAAATGACTGCAGGAAAAAGAACCTAGAAAAATCGATCCAAAGAGAAAAAATGGGAAAATTCCTATACATAAACCTGCAGAGAATTATGGCCGCTCGTAATGGGCATTACGACCTGTAATGCACCTGAGGTCCCCTCTATATAAAAAGCAGAGACGCATTACGGCCCAAATGCATCAGCGGAAAAGTTATTTTTTTTGGTTTTAACGATCAAACAATCATCCTTCCACATCCATCACCACTCCCCCCCCCCCCCCCACTCTCTCTCTCTCTCTCTCTCTCTCTCTCTCTCTCTCTCTCTCTCTCTCTCTCTCTCTCTCTCTCTCTCTCTCTCTCTCTCTCTCTCTCTCTCTCTCTCTCTCTCTCCAATCAACACTCATTAAACATAATCAAAATATTTTAATATTTTGTAACCCCTAACCCTCATTATAACCTCTCTCTCTCTCTCTCTCTTTACCACTTTCATCTTCCCAAACCCTTTATCTCTCTCTCTCACTCTCTCTCACAAAACGCCATTAAAACCCACACTTAAAGCTTCAAGCTTTATACCCTTCCACTACCCAAAAACCCATACTCCCTTCACAAAACCTTCCCCATTCGACTTTCTCATTAATAATTCGGGTTCTTTTTCCAGAAAAGTGCATGGAAAATTTTCGAAATTTTGTCTCATGGCTCCAAAAAGGAATGTTCAAAGGAAGGAGGTTGGTGAGACTTCAAGGGAAAAAAAGAGGGCAAGCACCAGAGATGAAAACATTTACGTTATCATGTTCACAGAGCCCAAGCATGCGGAGTGGTAGAGAGCCCTCATCAAACAGAAAATAGTTCTGACCATGTATCTTTATGAGGCAACCCTCACTACTCCCGACTTAAAATCTGAAGTTGATAGGTTGTTAAAAAATATTTTTCTATTGGATTTCATAACAAGGGATGCTCTAACCTATGAGCGTATTACACTCGAATTTTTTAGACCCCTTTATTTAAAACTTGAAAAAAAGTGACAAGATGGTGTCAGGGTTTATTATGGAACCCTCAAATTTCGACTCATGGATCAAGACCTCCAATTGGAAGTCAAAGATTTGGGGAAAACTCTCTGACTCCTGGTCTATGGACCTGGTTATGTCCCTAAATATTTTTATTTTTCTAAATTTTGGTACGAAATAATTGGGCATCATGATTATAACGCGGGAGGAGCGAAAGCCACCAGGATTCAAAATCCTATTTTTTGATACTTACAAAAGGCCTTGGCCTACACCTTGTTTGACCGCGGAGATTCTACAGTTGTTTCTTCCCAACGGGAATTATTTTTTATGCATTATATGATTAATAATGAATTTCTCAACGTTGCAGCCTTTGCAACTTATCATTTGCACCATGTTGCTAAAGCCACTACAAGTGAAATATCGGCGGGCGGTATGATCACTTTGATCATCGAACACTGTGGACATGCTTTCCGCGTTGATACTGATATTATGGTTATGGGAAAATCAAATGTGGACATAGAATCCTTGGTCCACCAATGTCTTATCCACTGGGAAGGTAACACCTACTTGGTGATGATGGGCATCATGTCTCTCATTGATCTTCCTAACCCAAGGAAAACAAGGGTTGATGTGAAAAAGAATTAGTTATACATTGTCGTCACGAACTCCCCGGATAACTCCAAGGGGGACATAGACAGTCTATTTGTTGATGTTAATGTAGGTACAACTATGGATGATGACACCACACAGTGTATCCATCCCACCCACGCCGAAATCGGTACCTCAACAGAAAGCCAAGGTAGGTGGGATTGGGTGCAAACTGAGATTCAAGGCATGCGAGGAGAAAAATCCCGCCAAGCTACGATTTTGGATAACATGAAAGGCGAGCAGACCCGCCAGGGCACCATCCTGGATGATGTGCAAATGATGATGCAGCAAATGATGTTGCATTTCCCACCACCACCACCACCTCATCAAAGACACCATATATGAGTCACCCTCCCTCTCTTTGATTAAAACATTAGGGACAATGATTAGTTGAAGTTTGGGGGGGGGGATTTTACCTTTTTTTTATTTGATTTTGTTAATTTATTTCTTTTCTGTTATTTGCTTCTGTTTATTTCCCATCAATAAAAGACCACTTTTTCAATATTTTTCCGGAACTAAGACCGATTTTTTCCAAAAGAGTTTTGATTTTGAGACAGCTGGGAAAGTGTATAGTGTCATAGGAATGAAAGGTTGAGGTTAGGCAAATCATAATTTTTTTATAAAAAGGGTTTTTACTTGAACACCCCGAGTTTCCCCAAAAGTGACACGAGTCTAACGCATAGAATTGTACCATAGTGCTTAGACCTTGAGAAGTACCCCCTAAGTAATTTAACTTGACAGTCTGGCATAAATTAGATTTGAATGCATGTATGGTTGATTGAGTAACAACTAAATTAAAATACCAAAATATGAAAAGGCGATAAAAGGTAACTGACCTTATAAGTCAGACAACTATCACCCGGTTGTTCGGCCCAATGGGAGTTGATCCCCAAATGTCGTCCCAAATAAAGGACAATATATAAGCTTGAAAAATATTTGAAAATTTCATCAGTGAATAAAAAATTCTCAATTGACCTTGTGCATGTGATGATTATCATATACTTTCATTGCCTTAATTTGATTGTCCGAATGAAAAGGGAGGAAAATTGGAGATGAGACTTAAGTATAATGCATAGTCTGAGAGGAGTCCGAGTAGAGAGGCATAAGTCCATAGTTTCACCTTGGTTTGTGTTCTTGTAAAGACCCTTGGAGCCTGATGAGTACCAGGATAACTAACTCTTAGCCTTTTTGAACAAAAGCTAACATATGAGTACCAGTTTGCTTTCTCTTTCATGAACTCTTTCTTTTGATATTTTGCTTGGTCCAAAAATTTGCTTTGTAAGCTATTTTGCTTGAGGACAAGCAACAGTTTAAGTTTTGGGGAATTTGATAAGTGTGTTTTATATCATTTTTTAATTGTGTTTTTGTCGTATTTCATTGTATTTTATTTATGCTTCTTCCCTTTTTTTCTACATTTTATGCCTTGGTATTGGGTTTTTGTCATTTTCAGGTCTCTTTGATCATACCGGAAGGAAAGGAGATAAAATCGGATGAAAGACGAAGAAAAATACAAAACCCATAAGTCTCCAGTACTAAAACTAGAGCTACATTACGGGTGCCCATAATGTGTTACGACACGTAATGCAGCCCAGTCTAACGGGCCTTTGTTTCATGCCCAACACAAAATTCAGGGGCCTGTTACGGGTGCCCGTAACGCACATTACGACCCGTAACAGGAGTGCGAAACTTCATATTTTCTTCCCTTTCTCGGCTTGATTTGTCTCTATTTGGGGAGTTATGGCATTTGAAAATTTGATTTGATTTGCACTTAATATCCAAGATCTTTACATTTAGAGCGATTTTTCTATTTAAGCAAAATAACATGGCAAGGCTTGGTATATAAGTTTTTATCGTACAATTTTCATGCTGGAGCCCTAGCTCTGGTCGTTTTCTCCGACTAGGCACTTCATGGATCTTTGAGATATTCGGGAAGTGATTTGAGGTGGTGGTTTAGACTGAATCGAGCTGGAACTTGAGATTCATTGTTGCACTTTCTTTGAAAATTTTGAGTTTTTAAACCTAGTTTTTTAGGCAGCTCATGCGTAGTCCTTTGGTATGAAGGTTGTGTGTATTTATAGAGAGTGCATCAGGTCAACATGGATGGAAAGAATCTTGTGCAATCAAAGCTACATCAAACAAGAATAAAACATGTTTTTTCAAACTTCCATATTTAAAGATTCTTGTAATTTTTGAATTTACACGGTTTTGGAAAGTTAGATATGTGTTCTTGGGCCTCCAATATGATAAAAAACCAAGCTCACATGCCTTGGTCCATCTTTTGTTATTTTATTTAATTTATTTTGTATTTAATTGAATAAAAATAAAAATTATGGTCAGGAGTGAATGAGTTTAGGAGTCTTCTATAAGGTCATGAGCATGTTTAGACCTTAAAAGATAGGTTTACTAGCCAAAAATTTAAAGTTTGTTCAATTTAGGTTTCATGCATTTCTCAAAAACTACTCAATTAGCACCAATCATATCTCACTCAGTTTTCATCATAAGAAGGTGATCTTGGACTTTTTGGAAACCTCAAGATGTCTCCTACAACTTTCATGTTGGTCATTTTTATTTAAAGATTTTAACTTGATGTAAATTTCTTTGACAAAAAGTGTCTTTTTGTTGACTTTTAAAATGACTTGTAATGTTTTGGCTCATATCATTCAAATGAAGCATTTTTGGCCTTGAGCTTAGAGAGACAAAGTTGCAGAGAATTGGATTTCCATTAAAATAGGCTTTGGTTAAGAATTTTCTGATGAAGTATGTGAAAGTTATGATTGGTCAAAGTTTAGTTGACTTCTCTTAAAGTAAACCCTAATTTAGTAACTTTTGACTTTTGATGAATCTTGAGTTTTCTTGATGAATCATGATCAACTCTTTATCAAATGATGAATGTTACTTCAAAATCTTGATGTTGACCAAAAATCTTGAAGTTTGACTGTATGTTGACCATAATTGACTTTTTGTCCAATACAATTAACTTTCAATCATCTTAGCAATTGACTGAGTAAACTTTTGATGTAAGGCTTGAAACTTGACATGAAGATTCTTTGAAGAATATGAGGAACCATGAAACTCACTTGACGCATTAGAAGCTCAATTTTCTTTGAGAAACATAAAACCCTAGTTGTAGGTCAACTGCTTAGGATGAGGGTTTGTCTGACCAATTCCTTGTGCAGTCTTGAGTAATTGATAACCCTAGGAGCATGGGGAGATATTTTGAAATGGGAGGGAATATTTTTGGGGTACAACAGTTGCCCCTGTTCAATCTTCTTATACTTGAAGAGTTAGATTGGCATGTCCGCCATTCGTGATCTGAAAGGGGAAGAGGATTGAACACCTAAGTGTCCAATAATTTTCACTCGTCGGTGCATGAAGTAATGTTGTTGGTTGATAGTATTGCTTGAATGGGCTTTAAAGTTTCCATTCGGAAAGTTGGAAAAGTATGGTTGGAGATGGGATTATAGACGCCATCCAAAGTAACTAGTAGATGCTCTGGGGAGTATCAGAATGAAATCTATGTCTCGATTTTATCTGAGGGAAATGCTTTTCAGAATGAATCTCTGAAGGAAATGCTTGTTAGAATTCAGCCTCTGAAGGAAATCATTTGGTCATGCATATAGTCTCCCCGTCTTATTTTTGGAATTAATCTACAATATGTTTTTCGTTGGTAAACTCGTTCTATTTCGGGAATTCATATCGCCTGGTCATATAGATAGTTGCCCTGACTTGTTTCGGGAATTAATCTGAGACCTATTTTTCGTTGGTAAACCCGTCCTATTTTGGAAATTTATACCGTCTGGTCATATAGATAGTTGCCCCGTCCTGTTTCGGGAATTAATCTGTGACCTGTTTTTTTATGTTGGTAAACCCGTCCTGTTTCGGGAATTCATACCGCCTGGTCATATAGATAGGTGGCCCGTCTTGTTTTGGGAATTAATCTGCAACCTTTTTTTCGTTGGTAAACCCGTCCTGTTTTGGGAATTCATATAGATAGTTTCCACGTCCTATTTCGGGAATTAATCTCTGACCTGTTTGAAATTTTTTGATGATATTCCTCTGTTTGCGAACTTTACCTGAAAAGAAAAAATTAGCTTTATGTAATGTAATGATGTATGTAATGCATTTTGTAATGATGCTCTAAAAATAAATGAGAATTTTATATGTGTTTCGGTATGCATATGCTATGATGTATTGTGAAATGATGTATGGACACAATATGTCGTTGAAGTATATCGGTAGCTCCTTGTAACAATGTCTAGCTGGGGAAAATAAATCTCGAGCTGTTGTTGAGGATGAAGAAAGTGATTCTTTAATTTCTACTGGGAATAATTTTTATGGCGATTCCTGCTTTCTGTTTGAGGATACTCTGTTTGGGATATTCGACTTCTACTTAGAGACAGAGGCATTCAAAGAGAGTCGGTCGTTCGCCATTTTTTTTTGAAGGATTTGATTCTTACGTACCCTGACTGGGGATAAAAGATATGGATATTCCTCTGGTGTGCTATCTGTTCTGGTTTCAGATACCGTGGTAACTCTTTTGGGGATAGCAACTTTGATTAAACTCTGCTAGAGAAGAGAATTTTGTTAGGGATTTACGTCATTGGAGTAATAAACTCCACTGGGGAATTAAATTCCTGTAAACTGTGTCGAGAAAATAAACTCTGATGGAGATTGGAATTTTATAGGTTGCGTTGAGGAAGTCTCCATTGTATGTTGTGGAAATGATCAAACTTCCTTATCCGCTAGGGGACCTATTGGGAATGACAATCAAGTCAAGCTATCCATTAGGGATATGGAGGTAAACTGCCGGAAGATGCCCCAATTTCTTCCTGAGGGCATATTAGACTTGCTAGGGAACGTATCTCTGTTGGGGATGAGTTTGCGAAGATAGCTCTGTAGAGATAGTTTCATGAAGATTGCCTTGTGAGGATTTATGAATGACTTAAACATTATCCCAACTCCTAGAGTCTTCGATAAATGTTAATTATGTTTTTTATACAAATATTTGTAAATGGTGATCATATTCAAATGCATATGTTCATTCAAAGTAACCATTGGACGTATTCGCAAACAAAATAGAGGAAGCAAAAAAAAACAAATAGTTTTGAATTTTGAAATAGCCTAAGTTATATTGATTTTGACAGTTTTCCTATGGACAGATTATTTTATAAAAGGAGACAAAAATCCTAGTAAGAGGAAGTTGTGAAATTGAAAAAATACAAAGTGATAAACAAGAAAAACAAATATGTGGAAATGATCCCATCGAGTTTCAACTCTGTTATTGCCTCTATGTATTCAAGCATCTCACCACTTGCCGTCAGAAGAAGATGACTGGATTGATTTATACCGTATGATATTGACATTGATAACAAATCTTGTTGTAAGTAGATAATCCAATGGGGCATAGTCATACACTTTAATCCCTAACTTTTTCCTGGAGCGCCCTTTCGGGTTTTCAGTCTATTGGGATACCTTTTTTTTCCCAAGCCGCCTTTTCAGGTTTTCGATTTGTCGGGTGTACAATTTTTATATATTTATCCATAATTTTTTCCCGGGCCCTTTTGGTTCTCCAGGATGCCATTATTTTTGCCTTGGCATGTCAACCTAGCGGGCCTATTTTATGCGTAATAATTTTTGACTATGTCCGCTGTTTTACCCCAAAATTTGCCCTCCCATTTTCACACAAGACATACTCCTAGAGGCCCTCAATGACTCAAGTTGACTAAGGATTGACCAGACAAATCCTCCTCTTAAGACAATAAACCTCCAACTAGGGTTTCAATTTAAAGCAAGATGGTTGAGTCCCAAGGGTCCAAAATGGTATCCATTGTTCTAATATGTCCCCAAGATCATTCATACCATGTTTCATGCCTTGCACAACAAGTTTGCTCAGTCAACTGCTCAAATGCTTGAAAATCAACTACACTAGGTCAAAAGTAAAATGTGGCCTATATACAGTCAAACTTCAAGATTTTTGGTCAACATAAACATTTTTAATTAATATCCATCATTTGATCAAGGGTTGATCATGATTCCTCAAAAAATGCTCCTAACTCATCAAAAGTCAAAAATGGCAATTTAGGGTTTCTATAGGAAAAGTTAACCAAACTTTGACAAGACATAACTTTCTCATACTTTATTAGAAATTTTCCAACCAAGGCTCATTTTGAAGAGAATCCAATTCCATACAACTTATCTTCATCCCTCAAGGTCAAGAAATTCCTCAATCAAAATATACAAGCTCATACATTATAGGTCATTTCAAAAAGACAACAAAAACACCTTTTGGTTCAAAGCTCCTTACATGAACATGGAAGATCCAATTTAGATGAAACCAAAAGGGTTGTTTAGAGGATATCCTAAGCTTTCTAAAAATTCAACATTGATCAAAATTTATTTTTTTCCAAATGGGCCCATGTTTTCTTGTTTGAAACTTGTTCCTAAGAGGACCCACGACCCCTGAGCTTATCCACTTGTTATTTTATTATTTTTATTATTTGTTTTGATTTTTTATTCATTTAAATCAAAATAAATCATTTAAAATAATGGAATAATGAAATAAAATCAAAGATTGGATTTTATGAGGACATTATGAGTCTACAATCAGCTGGAAAATCATGTAATTCGTACAAGGACTAATTGGATTGGAAAAGATCATGATTTGGCCAAATTTAGAAATAAAAAATACAAGATGCAAATCAAATCTCTTTTCCATAATTTTTCAAGATTTCATCTGTTTTTGTTGACCTAAATCATTCTATTATATGTCCACAACATTCCCAGAGCAAAAAAAGAGGATTTGGCCGTGTAGAATTGACACAAGAAACTCTAATTTTTTTGACAAAAAGTAGCATTCAGTTTGGCATTTGTAGGGAGATTCAAGGCATTCTAAAGCTTGCAATCAACTCCTGGGCACGTTTGGAAGTTGTTTGTACCATTACCACGCATCAAAGCACCCAGGAACTCTCCATACGGTATCACAGTTTGTCCTTCATTCTTGAATTTGATTATGAATATTTACGCATTATAAATGATTTCTAGACATACATTCATGTTTGTACCATCATTTAGAAGCTGTTTGTATAATTAATTATGAGTTTTGATGCTTGTATAGACAACTGCCATTGTTAGGGTTTGAAGCTTTGTTTTAGGGTTTTGCGATACAGGTGAAATTAAGCCAAACTATGAACACCATTACACTCACGAGATCAAACCCAGTTGATCTATGTATTTAGATTTCATTTTCATTGCGTGGTTGTGGTTTTTGAAATACACAGGCTTGTAGTTACAGCAAGTTGTCCATAGGTAAAAGTCTTGCCTAAAACAACAGCCCTTTGGAGAAGATGATGGCGTGTTCAAGTCTGGTTGGCCATTTTAAATGGCGCGCGCTTTTCATTCATTATTACTGCTAATTATTAAATAAGATGTATTGTTTTGTTTTTGTATCACAAAAGACCAAGTGGCCCAATGGCCAGAGCGCAGGGTGTTAAGGCATTGCATGTGTAGGAGGTCAGGGGTTCGACCCCTGCCTCCTGCATTTTATTTTTCTCATAATCTATTTGCAGATCCAATGTTATCATGCCCAGCACGTTCATCCTACACCCCAAATTCATCACTCTTGGATCAATCAGCATCCATATCTAGCGCCTCTTGGCTGCACTCTCATGATGGACCTCGAGGCTCCCAACAACACTGGATCCAACGTTGGTGATGGGCCACAAGATTGGGCTTTGGACGAATTCAGCATGCCACCCCCCAGATTTGGGTTTACACCCCTCAGGCCCATTCCTTCACTCTTCTTTTTTTTTACTATTTTTATTTTTGTCAATTAATTAAATTCTTTTTTTAAAATCATTTTTTTTATAAAATCAAAAATCACAAAAATAGGACTTAGTTTTTTTTAGTAAATTAATTTTTGCAAATTAATTATTTTTATCAATTTTAACTTATTTTCATTAATTAAAACGAATTATAAAATTAGGTCAATTTCAAATCATTTTTTATAAAAAGATCCAAAAAAATTATTTCAAATTAGTTTTTTAGGGTTTTGCACTTTTCTTTTCAATTTTAATTCTCGCGCTTAATTATTTTTGCCGTACGATTTATTTTTCATTATTGATGTAATTACGCTCGATTTGTAATAGTTTAATTAGGATTTTAATTCCGCATTTTTACCTTTCAATCACTAATTATGTAATTCCACCAAAGCCTTGTAATAGTTAGGAATTGTATATTTCTGCCATTTACTTTCCCGCGTGATAAACTGCTTAGATGAATGTTTAATAGGGCTGCCTGAAAGATAATGATTAATTGAACCTGGATAACCCTAATTGCACAAGATAAAATACATCTGAAAAAAGCATTGTTGTATACTTGCACCCTTAGGGTATACCTCACTTGGTTGCCTCGGAAAATAACGGTCAGAATTCTCGAATCGTAAGAATTCTTAGTGGATGTCCTCAATTCTAAAGAGATCACTAGTCCCTCGATGACCCTCTCGATTGTTGCCTCAGTTTAAAAGTGATCTTAGGGATTTAGGACAGTTACTAAGAGTTCTTGCCCAGTTGCCTTAGTGACCGTACGTCCCTTTCAATAGTCCCTCAAACATCCAACGACCAGGGTTACCTACTCACTAATAGTAGGATAACACGGTCTAAAGGAAAGGAGGAGAAGAACAATCTTTTTTTCGAATAGGTAGATAACTGTTAGGGACTTTCTCAAATAATTTTTCACACCTCACTTTCAAATACTATTTTTCAAACAAAAGTTTTCAAAAAAAACACTTTATCACATTCTTGAGGACCGATACAAGAGTTACCATAAAGTGAATCGCCGCACTAAGGATTTTTCAAAGGTTTTCAAAACACACAAACCCGAAAGCAATTTCAAAAATGAGCAAGTACCTAAGAGCCCAAGGAAAACCATGGATGGAAAGGGTGCTAACACCTTCCCTTTCCATAATCTATCCCCCGTATTCAGAAATCTCGAAAAAGGTCTTTTTCTGTTCTTTTCACCCTTTCCTTTGTTGGATAAAAGAAAAGTCGGTGGAGACTCTTGGTTACCGCGACATTTGCAAACAAAAAATGCAAACCAGTATTTAATTGTCGGTTCTGCCACCGTATCATAGAACTGGCGACTCTGCTGGGAATTTAGATATAAAGTGGGGTTTACCTTATGATCTAGATCATTTTAAATTGCTTTCCCTATTTTTCTTTGACTGCTTTTATGTTTGAGGGTTTTGTTGGGGTATTCTTGTAAAGATCATATACCCGAATCTAGGGCAGCTTATTAAGTAAGTAAAAATAAACCATGGAAGTTGTACGGCATAAACCGATACAGATGAAGTGGTGGCTACGTTAGCGCGACGTTTTGGATTATACTAATGTTCCTTGAGTAAGTTAAGGATAACATTAGGCTTCCTCATAGTGTCACTAAGCGCTAACTGACCTTTAGAACCTTTAATTGACTCATCCTAGCCATTAGGAAGTAGTGAGATAACCGGCTTTGGTTTCGACTGAAAATTGGTTGATACTCGATACTACACTCATTGAGGCTGGACTTTCAGGATTTTTTGTCCGTAATACTTCGGTGCAGAGCTGAAACAATTCCTGAAGGGAAGGTCAGTGATATTGAGGCTCCTTAGAACCCGATTACTATTAATAGGACAGGTTGAGCTAACTGAACATTCAAGAGTGTACATACCTTAAAAACTCGTGCAAGCCTTTGAACCTAAGGTCTATTGTGTGATTTGCTTGTGTTTATCTGTGATTTTTAGCATAATCATGACATCATAAGCATCATGACATTCACACATACTAATCATTTCAAGGACCTGTTGGATTTACCTCTTTTTTTTTTGTAGGATATAAATTCAGGTCGTAGAAAAACCATTCGGATTCACTTCACAGAAGTTCCTCCTAAGCTCAAGGAATTAGTCTTAAAAGACTCTGAGGACTCATCATTCCACAAAAGACATGGTCACTTGCTCAGTTTGGTTACCACTGGGTTTGATGAAGGTTTGATGAGTATCTTATTCCAGTTCTTCGACCCTGAGCACCATTGCTTCACGTTCCCCGATTATCAACTGGTACCTACGCTGGATGAATTCTCTAAGTTACTTGATTTACCTATATTGGAGAGAGTACCTTTCACTGGTTTAGAACAAGACCCAGCTTTTGAAAAAGTTGTCGTAGCTTTACACTTGAAACCACCTGACATTGAGGCCAACTGGGAGAAAAGAAGTGGAGTTAAGGGTCGCCTTGCAAATTTCCTGGTGAAGACAGCTCAAATTTTCCTAGATGCTATGAGCTATCATGCCTTCGAAGATGTATTAGCCCTCTTGATCTATGGGTTGGTCCTATTTCCTAATTCAAATCAACTTATAGATGTTAATGCCATCAACATCTTTCTTGCTCACAATTTGGTTCCTACATTGCTCGGGGATATCCTACATTCTCTCTATACTCGTACTCTGAAGAAGCTAGGAACTCTCATGTGTTGCATCCCTCCGCTATATAGGTGGTTTATTTCTCACCTTCCTCGTTCAGTAATGCAAAATGATTTAGGCTTAAGGTGGAGTCAAAGAATAATGTCTCTCTCACTCCAACGTCTATTAGCACCCTCGCTCTCAAGAGGACATTTCTTTTATTGATCACTGCGGAGAATTTCCTATTGTGCCACTCCTGGGCATTAGAGGAGACATCACCTACAATCCTTCTTTAGCACTATGTCAGTTTGGCTATGCACGGAGAGATGGTCCACCGGATATGCTTATCCAGGGTATTGTGTTCGACTACTCAGATGATTTGAACAATTATCGTCAAAGGTTCATCCGCTCTTGAGGGAATGTTAAGAAGATTGATAGTAGGACTTTGGGGCGTAAGAACTCCATCCCTTTGGAACCTTACCTCAAATGGGTAAGATCTCGAGCCCAAAGTCTTAGGATGCCATATGATTCCATCTTACCGGTGATCTTAGAACATATTGTTCAAGGGGGTGAGTCCCGTATTATTCTCCATCCTGATATGCCAACCAACTTCAAAGAGTTGCAAAAGTCTTGGATTCAGCTCAAGGAAGAACTGGATACTTTTGAGGCTCAATTCTATGCAAGTGAAAAGAAGGCGCTGGAATTAACAAAACAACTTCATGAAGATAGGAACCTCAACACCTACCTCAACACCAAGAGGAAGCGCCCGTGGGAGACTTAGGAATTTTCTTTTAATGTTTATCCTTGTGTAATATTTTGTTTCTTTAAAAACTTACTAATAAAAGGTTTTGCTTTTTTTTTTGTTTAAAAGAGATTGAATCCAATAAAGTCCTTGAAATCATTGCATACACATGTCATACATATCAATGCATAAACAGGTTTCATAACAGGTTTCTCATCTTCTTCGCTGTGTATTTCAGCAATAAATGGCTCTCGAACAAACTGTGAAAGACTTACAGATTCAGAATACACAATTCCAACAGATGATCATGGCTCTAGCCAAAGGGCAGGAGGAATTGAAAGCCTTGATTGTTAAAGAAAAGGCTAAGAAGCCAAGAAGGACAGCTGGTGTGGTAAACCTGGGAAGAAGATTCAAGGGACCGTTAAAGTAAATGGTTGATCTGACCTCTTCATCCAAGGAATGAGAGAACTAAGAGGGTGAGACAAGAGAGGAAAACCCTAGTCCAGAGGAATCTGATAATGACACTGATTACAATGAAGAGCAGTATCCATTGGCTGATGAAAAGTACAAACAGCTGGAAGAGCGTCTGAGTGCAATGGAGATTTAGAAAGTGCTCGGGATGGACTTTGAAGAGCTTGGTTTGGTGTATGGGATTGTTATTCCGCCAAAGTTCAATGCACCGGTGTTTGCTAAGTACGATGGGTTTTCGTGTCCCAAGATTCACCTCCGATCTTATGTGAGGAAGATACAACTCACACTGCTGATAGAGACTTGTAGGTTCATTTCTTTCAGGACAGTCTATCCGGAACTCAGTTAGATTGGCTCTATCAACTGTAGAGGGCCAACATCCATAATTGGGAAGACCTGGCTGCTGCTTTTTATAAGCAGTATCAGTACAACGCATACCTTTCTCCCACCCGTACTCAACTCCAGAGTTTGGCTATAGGTTCGAGCGAGGGTTTCAAAGACTACGCTCAGAAGTGGAGGGACTTAGCAGAAAGAGTCCAGCCTCCCCTGTCTGATAGGGAGCTAGTGGACATGTTTCTGGGTACCCTGTCTGGTCCGTTCTTTAATCATCTAATTGGAAGCTCCTCGACCGGCTTCACTGAATTAATCTTGACAGGGGAGAGACTGGAAGCTGGAATTAAGAGTGGGAAGATCCAAAAGGATGCATCTTCTAGTGTCGTGAGAAAACCATTCACTGGAAAGAAAGAGGTTAATGTTATGCACCATCAACAGAGTCAGGACAGAACTAAACACCGTCCAGCAGTAGGGGCTGTCATGATCCCTAAGCCTGCACCCACTCAACAGAGGAATAGTCAGCAAAGAACAGAAAGGCCAATAAGACAATTAACCCAGATAAATATGACTCTAGCCCAAGTTTTTCCCCATTTGTTGAGATCCAATCTGGTAACCTTGCGGGAAGCGCCGAAGAATCCCAATACTACCTCTCCCCGTTACAATCCAAATTCCCGTTGTGCTTATCATTCGGAAAGTCCAGGTCATGATACAAACGATTGCTGGGCTTTGAAAAACAAAGTACAAGACCTTCTCTAGGCGAAGGAAATTGAGTTTGACGCCCCTGAGATGCCAAATGTTATCACTGCTCCTATGCCCAAGCATGGTCGTGGTGTTAACGCTATTGAGGACGATATGTTTGTTACTACTGTTGAAGAGCTTGTTACGCCGCTTATGATGATTAAGTGGAACTTGTTGAAGGCCGGTTTATTTTCGAGTTGTGGTAAAGGTTGCCATTTCTGTTTATCTCTACCGACTGGTTGTCAGTTGATGAAGGCAGGTGTTTAGCGCCTGATGGATGTTTGAGGGATTTTGTTTGAGAAGACTCCCTTCCAACCATTATGTGCAATGATATTTCAATAATAACCATTTTCGGTAATCCTCCCAGGGTCTCCACCAAAAGAACCATCAGGATTACATCTACTCTGAAGGTTACTCCGCTGATAATCATTGCGCTAGGGCCAATCCCTTACTCCTCTGATAAAATTGTTCCGTGGAACTATGGGGGTGAAGTCTACTACCACGACGTCAAGCAAAATTGGCTGGCTAATGAAGACCAGGTCTCTAAGAATGTTGATCCTGACATTGTTAACATTGTTGGAACCAACAAAATAAGAAGAAGTGGAAGAGTGTTCTCCCCTGATATTTCTCCTCCAAAAGCTGTTATTGGTTCTATGATAATTCCTACATTTGATCCTACTCCTACTACCACTGCAATTCCTTTGATTACTCCTGCTGACACCCCTATCGCCGAGTCGACCGAGACTCGGGGCAAAGACATATTGATTGAGCATGTCCAAACGAAGGTGCAATCAATATCTATTCCAGAGGCTTCCAAGAAGGAGATGGAAGAAATTCTGAAAATTATCAAGAGAAGCGACTATAACGTAGTCAAACAGCTGGGGCAAGCCCCTTCAAAGATCTCCATTCTAGCCTTGTTGTTGTACTCCGAAGTTCATGCGAAGGCTTTGGTGAAGTTTCTGAAAACTGCCCATGTTCCCCAGGAAACTTCTGTTGACCAATTTGAAGATTGTGTGGCCAGTTTGACGGCTGATAATGGTTTGGGATTTTCCGATGCCGATTTGACTCCTAGAGGGAGGATACATAATGATGTGTTGCATGTCTCTATCGAATGCAAGGGAACCACTCTGGCCCATGTCCTTGTAGATATTGGTTCGTCATTAAATGTGCTGCCTATGAATGCTCTAGATAAACTAGACTGTGAAGGCTTGACTTTGAAGCCCAGCAATATTGTAGTGAGGGATTTTGACGGATCAAAGAGAATGGTGCACAGGGATGTGGACATCCCCATCAAGGTTGGTTCCTAGACTTTCGGCTCTACCTTCTATGTGATGGATATCAGGCCATCTTATTCTTGTTTGTTGGGCCGCCCTTGGATACATGGGGCTGGAGCTGTTACGTCCACTCTGCATCAGATGATGAAATACCCGGTCAAAGGTAGAATTGTCACTGTTTGCGGCGAGGAAGAATACATGGCCAGTCACCTAAATTCATTCAGATATGTGGAATGGAGGGTGAGTTCATCGAGACTCCGTGCCAGAATTTCGAAGAGGCACCTCAGACTCTGGTTGCAACTGAAACTGTTACCAATATGCCGAAGATCATCAGACCTCCCTTGAAGATGGCCTCTCTCAAGGATGCCAAAGCTGTTATTGAAGAAAGGTGGGTCTACCATCTGGGTTCAACTCTCTCATATTCCGTACAAGTCTGATAAATTTGGTTTGGGTTTCTCTTCAGGGGCTCAAAGGGATGTTCGATGTGCTCCTGCTGGAAAACCTCACATACGCATAAGCAATCACGGGGTCAACGTTGTAGAAGACGGAGACAATGACAATGACATGGATAGTTGGATCTTACCTTCTACCAACGGTGGACATAGTAATTGGACAGAAAAAGATTTTGTACCTATTACTTTTGTTCAGAAGTAATTGTCTTTCTTGTTTTTTGGATATGTAATAAACAATATAACTTTATGGCCATGTGTCTTACCCAGGGCACATCGGTTTATTTGTGAGGGTTATCATGTTTCACTTTCATATGGCATCAATAAAGCATTGGACGTTTTGCATACAAATTTTGTGCTCTCTGTTTTTCTTTTCTGATTTTTACTTTATCAATACAACTATGTTCTTACACACACTCACATATCAAACTGCAGATCCATATCCACTCTGGATCCCATTGATAACAGTTCTTCTATTACTAGTTATAACTTCGAAAATTCGATCAACCAAGCCGAGGACAAAGGTGAGGAAGATTGTGAGGTACCTGAAGAACTTGCTAGACTATTACAATAGGAAGATAGGGCTATACAGCCTCATGAGGAGCTAGTTGAGACAATAAACTTTGGCACAGAGGTAGACAGAAAAGAATTCAAGATCGGCGCAAATCTAGAGCTTAATGTCAAATAGCGGTTGACACAAATGTTGCATGATTATATGGAGATCTTTGCCTGGTCATATGAAGACATGCCAGGACTGGATATGGATATTGTGGTTCACCGATTGCTAACTAAAGAAGATTTCCCTCCGGTAAAGCGGAAGGTCCGTCGCATGCATCCTTAAATGTCAAAGAAGATCAAAGCAGAGGTTATGAAGCAGTTCAACGCTGTTTTCTTAGTTGTCACCTCTTACCCCCAATGGGTTTCCAACCTGGTGCGGGTGCCTAAAAAGACGGTAAGGTACGGATGTGTGTGTACTACAGATATCTAAACAGGGCAAGCCCCAAAGATGACTTTCCGCTCCCCCACATTGACGTCCTGGTTAATAACACTGCACAACACAAGATCTTTTCCTTCATGGATGGTTTCTCTGGTTACAATCAGATCAAGATGGCACCCGAAGATATGGAGAAGATAACCTTCATCACTCAATGGGGCACTTTCTGCTACAAAGTGATGCCTTTTGGATTAAAGAATGTTGGGGAAACCTATTAGAGAGCCATGGTCTCCTTATTTCATGACATGATTCACCATGAGATAGAGGTATATGTGGATAACATGATAGCCAGGTCTCAAACCGAGGAAGAGCACCTTGATCATCTACAGAAGCTATTTGATAGGTTGAAGACATACAAGCTAAGGTTGAATGCGAACAAGTGCACCTTCGGGGTGAGGTCTAATAAACTGCTAGGTTTCATTGTTAATGACAAGGGCATTCAGGTAGACCCAGCAAAAGTGAAGGCTATACAAGAGATGTCGGCTCCTCGCAGTGAGAAGGAGGTCAGAGGCTTTTTGGGACGCCTAAATTACATTTCCAGGTTCATTTCTTATCTAACTGCTACTTGTGAGCCAATCTTCAAGCTCCTGAAGAAAGATAAAGTGGTAAAATGGAACGATGGATGCCAGACTGCCTTCGAAAGAATCAAGGAATACCTTCAAGAACCACTGATTCTTATGCCTCTAATTGAAGGAAGACCTTTGATAATGTACTTAACAGTGTTAGATAATTCAATGAAGTGTGTGATGGGGCAGCATGACGAGTCTGGTCGAAAAGAGAACACAATATACTACCTTAGAAAAAAGTTTACCGAATGTGAGACAAGATACTCACTGCTCGAGAAAACTTGATGCGCTTTGGCATGGGCTGTTCGCCGACTGAGACAGTATATGTTGACCCACACTACTTTGCTGATATCTAAGATGGATCTGATCAAGTACATCTTCGAGAAGTCCGCTCTCTCCGGAATAATAGCAAGATGGAATATTGTGATACGGTGGGAGAACTGACTTGGTTGTTTTGCATTTTATCGCAAATGTTGCGGTTTAGCAAGAGTCGCCACTGACTTTTCTTTCATCCAAAAGGAAAGGTGAAAAAGCACAGGAAAAACCTTTTAGATAGTTTCTTGAGTTCGGGGGATAGATTATGAAAAGGGAAGGTATTAGCACCCTTTTCATCCATTGTTTTCCATGGGCTCTTAGTTACTTGCAAGATCACTTGCATTTGTTTGAAATTTTTCTTTGTGTGGTTTTTGAAAGTATTTTTGAAAAGAAGCCATTGTTTAGGAAAACTTTTGTAATGATTCTCGTTTGTAAGAATGTATACAAAGGTGTTGATCTTTTTAAAAATGTTTTCAAGTTTGAAAGATGTTTTGAAAGTGTTGGTATTTGTTTTGAAAGTAGCAAGAATGTTTTTTGTTTTGAAATTGAGCAAGTAACTAGGAACATTCTACCTACGCAAAAGTCTTTCATGTTCATTTCCTTTTTCCTTTGACATTGTTATCTTACCATTGATTTGGTAAGTAACCCTATCTTTGGATGTAAACGGGACGAGCGTGGGTCATCATATAACCATGATTAGCAATGTTGCAAGGTATCTTAGCATTTTTCTTTAGGGACTAAGATCATTTTGAAAAGGCAACATAGATAGCGTCATCGAGGGACCATGATCTTGTATTTTTTCTTGTTTTTGCTAAGATACCTTACATGCATAATATGGCCATCTTTATAAGGCAACCAAGTGGATTTTACCCTAGGGGTGCTTGTGTGCAAGTGTATTGACTTTCATGATTTGTTTAGTCTTTGATTAGGGTTTGCTACTTGTTGATTTTATCTTCTCATACAAACCGTAATTACTAATATTTATATGAAAGCGATAAATTGTGAAAAGTAAAATTACTACGCTATTACATTATTAGAGGAGGGGGTGTACAAATTTACAAATGGGGATTGCAAGAAAATTAAACCTAATTATCTATTACAACCATATTGAATATTGTATAAAATTGAAAATAAAAGGCAAGAATATAAATGAAAAAAAGAAATGATTTTTATTATTTTCACGAAAGGGGTTTTGTCTTGACCTAATTAAAGAAAATGATTAGTGAACAAAAAATTAAACATAAACTAATTAAGAAGGGAATTAAGTTAAAAATATATTTTAGGGTTTTATTTATGAAAAGGTTTTAACTTAATGAAAATAATATGAATATTAATTAATTAAAAATCAACCTAAGTTCTAAATTAATTTTATCTAGAAAATAAAATAATATACTAATTTAACCTAAGTCTAAAAATTAATTATTTAAGAAAAAAAAGAAATTAATTTGTTTTAAGAAAAAAAAAATTTATTCTTTTTGTTTAATAGAGAAAATAAAATATATAATTATAAATAATAAATAAAAATAAATTTGGTATTTTTTATGATTTTATGGAAATAATAATAGTAGTAATAATAATAATAATAATAATAATAACAATATTCTTAATAATAATAATAAATAAAAATAAAAAAATGAAATAAAAAAATAGTCAGGGAGGTGGATTAGTAATGCAAGAGGTGTTGTGAAGAAAAAAGATTAGGCCCACATGAAAGCCCAGGTGCTGCCAAAAAAAAGCACAAAAAGTCATAAAATAGTGAAAACAATAACAAAAGGTCACGCTGGGGCTTGAACCCAGGACCTAAGGGTGACAGGCGCATGCTTTAACCATTGGGGTAGTGATACATCTGTTAACTTGTGTGATAGGATAAATACATAACACAAAACGCACCCTGATTACACTTCATCTTCAACCTCCAGCCAAAGGATATGTAACTTCTTTATCTCTCAACAAAAATGAAAAGTTCAAACATGAAAGTTGTGGCATTTCTTCCCACGAATCCAACCATGTAAATAACTTAAGCTAACAGTCAAAGATGAATGAGAATTTTTATGGCCCTAATTTAAAACCTAAAAATTTCAGAAAACTTCAACTCTAAAATTCTCTAAGCTAATGCCATAAAAATGCAAACTATGGATATGTACAGCATCGTGGCAATGGTATCTATATTTTATCTTCACAAATCAAAATCAAATTATGCTTGTATAAAGAGATAGAAGTTTGAAAACTTACCTCTTGCAGCTGGGGTCGTGTATGGAGTTTGAGCAACCTTTGTGATGGCCTGATGATTTTTGTAGCTTGCCTGGACCTCCTTGAGGGTGTTCCAACTCCTACTTTGCTTTGTGGATGGCTGAAACTCCCAACTTAAGTCAAGTTGCAAGTTTCAAATTTGGAAATGGTGGATAATGATGGAGGAGTTACAGTCAAGAAATAGGGGTCTGGATCACTTTGATATGATGTATAATAAGTGTTTGGATGGTTAAAACTCAATACGCACGAGTGGATTTGGAGATGGATATGTGAGGTTCAAAACTATCAAGTTATGGTAGATTCAGAGTTGCAGAGTGCTTGGGAGTGTTTTGGGGTCTTAGCATTCATGTGTTATGTTGCAATAGACTTGTGTATATGTATGGAAAAGGTTAGAGATCAAATGCAGTCAAGGTTTCTGAGTTCTAGCCTTTTGGCTCTATAACTTGCTCTTGAAGAAAAGTGAGAAGACAAATCTCAAAGTGTTGTACAAGCATGTTCTGAGTCCAAAGAGGCTTTAGACACATTGGTTTTGGTTTATAGGGGTTGTGTGTGCAGAAAGAACAAGGTCAAAGCTCAAGGAGTTGACAATTGCAAAAGTGATGCTTTATCAAAATGGAAATGGCAACTTTGTGCCATAAATGGAAATGTAACTTGGATAAAGGCTCAAGTGCTTAGACTAAAGCTCTATCAGCTGTGTAAACATTTAATTATGGAGTGACAAAAAAGTTTGAGGCCTGCAAAGCAAAGATTATGCAGCCTAGGCTTGGATTTGAATTTTTGTTCATCATGAAATGGCATGTAATTTAAGTTTGAAAACCCTAACTTCTTATCTTCGATTCTCCTTGCTCACAAATGATCTCAAGGAGTTCTTGGACATTTTTTAAAGCTTGTAATATTCTCTACAACACCTATTTGAATCACTTTTTAAAATTCCCCATGGAACTATATGAAAAAGTGCCATGAAATTAGGTCAAAATCCTAACTAAAATTAGGGCAAAATTTCACTAAGTGTTCAATTTCAAGACCATGACTTTATGAATTAATAACTTGAGATCCAAGAATTTTTAGGAGAAGTTGTGTAAAGTAATGTTGTAGATATCATGGAGATCTACAACTTTCATGTTGAAAGTTTCTTTTGAATCATCTTGCATCATGGTGAAACATTGGCTCAAAGTTATGAAAAAAACATGAAGTTTTAAACACACAGAAAAAATTTTAAGTTAGAAAACTTTGACTTTTCAAAATGAAATCTTGACTTTTTGATTTCTTGATGAATAAGTTTCACATTTTGACATGTTTTGGTGAATTGTGATATTTGACATTGGATTTTGACCAAAAAGTCAAAGTTTGACTTTTCAGTGTACAGTTGACTTTTGATCAGTTGACTGAAAATTCACTATCAATCCAATTGATCTTTGAACCATGTTTTAGGTCATGCCATTAGGTCAAAAATATGCAATTGAACTCTTGAAACCATACTTCAAACCAATTGATCATTTGCTAGGTCAAAAATCAGAAATTGCCCTTTCCCAGTCAAAACCTTAATTTTAACCATTTTGCCCTTTTGATGATTTGATCAAATTCCTTGAGGAATTATGGTCCAAACTTGATCAAATGACACATATGAGTTTAAAATGTTGATATGGATAAAAAATTATGAAGTTTGACTGTAAATTGGCCACAATTGACTTTTTCCCCAATACAATTGATTTTTAGGTCAACTGCTCAATTAACTGAGCAAAAGTGTGATCCAAAGCTTGAAAATTGACATGAGTAATCTTGAGGGTCCATAATCATCCATGAAAGTCATATGGGGCATTTTAAGTTCAAATATCCTTGTGCAATCTCAAACCCTAATTTTGGTCATCAGTGCTTAAGGAGGCGTCTTGAGCTGATCAACCCCAGTGTAGTCTTGAGCCAAAGGAGATCTTGAGAGAAAAATCTTGATGAATGAGAAGGCAATTTTTGGCGAAGAGTTAGATTGGCGAGTTTTTCCATTCGTGACTCGAAGGTGGAAGATGATTGGACATCAGAGTTCCCAAAAATCTGCACTCGGTGATGTGAAGGTTGATGGTATAGAGAATGGGCTTAAAGATGCCATTTGGAGGGATGATGGAAAGTTGTTGGAGATGGGCTTGTAGATGCCATCCAGAAATAATTGTTGAACTGTATCTGTAAGCTGAAACTGAATGAGTATCAGAATGGCGTCCGCGTCTGGAGCGTATCTGAACTGTGCCCGAAAGCTGAATCTGAATGAGTATCAGAATGGCATTCGTGTCTAGAGCTTATCTGAGTTGTATCATTAAGCTGAGTCTGAATGAGTATCAGAATGGCATCCGTGTTTAGAGCTTATCTGAACTGTATCTGAAAGTTGGGTCTGAATGAGTATCAGAATGGCATCCGCGTTTGGAGCGTATCTGAACTATATCTGAAAGTTGAATCTAAATGAGTATCAGAATGGCATCCTTGTCTGGAGCGTATCCGAACTATATCTGAAAGCTGAATCTGAATGAGTATCAGAATGGCATTTGTGTCTAGAGTGTATCCGAACTGTATCTGAAAGATGAATCTGAATGAGTATCAGAACGGCGTTCGTGTCTGGAGCGTATCTGTACTATATCTAAGAGCTGAATGCGAGGAAACCCGTGTAGTATCAACTTCAATTGTTTGTGTAGATAATTATCCTGGCTTGTTGCTAGTATCAATCTCTTTCCCTTTTGTAAATTAATGATGATAACCATTTGTTGCCTGATATTTCCTGAAAAGATGAAAGATTAGTTGTATGCAATGTCATGATGTATGCAATGCATTGTATAATGAGGTTCTCAAAAAAATAAGTGAAATCATGTTGTATGTATTTGTGTTGTCAATGTCATGACGTATGGATGCAATGTATATCAGCTATGTTGCTTTAATACTGTTGGATTAGGGGAAATAAATCCATGACTGTTGTTGGGGCCATGGAGTGTAAGTCTTCATGTCTTGAAGTGCTGATGAGCTAATGAGCTCCTATTTGTTAGAGAAATACTTTGTCGTAAGGGGAACACCATGTATGGATTTTTAAAATCCTGTTTGGGGAATCCTTAGAAATTTGGCGACTTCTACCGGGGAGTGATAATTGGAAATTTTGTTCTGCTGGGGATACGAGAGAGCTTGGTATCATTAAGCTGCACATTATGGGGAATTTTATGGAATAGTCTAAAGATATCATCCTATTTCTTAAAGCCATTAGTGATTGTCTTCCAATTTTGCTTATTTGTAAACAGTAGTTACATTCAAATACATATGTTCAAAAATAAATCATTGGATATTTTTTGTAAACAAAACACAAAAAATAAAGAAAAACAGATAGTTTTGCACTTCCAAATGGGTATCTTTGTATTAACTTGAATAAGTATCTTTTTACAATGAGACGAACATCCTAGTAAGAGAATGTCGTCGTAAAAAATGAAAATTTGGTACAAAGAAAAGATAGCTATATGCAATAATCCGATGGGGTTCCCATTCTGGTATAACCTTTGTGCCTCTGAGCATCTTGTCTACTTGCTACCTTGTCCGAAGTTGATTGGATTGATCAGAACCGCTTAGTTTGTCAATCGAATCCAAAGGTTATCCATAAAGGTGATCCAACGGGACAGAGTCATACGCTTTAATTCCCTAACTTTTTCCTGGACCACCCTTTCGGGTTTTCAGTCCCCCGGGATACCCTTTTTTTCCCCAAGTCGACATTTCGGATTTTCAACTTGCTGGGTGTACAATTTTTTTTTGTTTTTATCCCTAATTTTTGCCCGAAACTTTTTGGTTCGCCAGGATGCCCTTGTTTTTCCTAGGTGTGTCAACCTAGCAGGTCTCTTATGCGTAGTATCTTTTGATTATGTCCGTTGTGATACGGTGGGAGAACTGACTTTAGGGTTTTGTGTTTTATCGCAAATGTTGCGGTTAGCAAGAGTCGCCACCGACTTTTCTTTTATCCAAAAGGAAAGGTGAAAAAGCACAGGAAATATCTTTGAGATTGTTTCTTGAGTTCGGGGGGTAGATTATGAAAAGGGAAGGTATTAACACCCTTTTCATCCATGGTTTTCCATGGGCTCTTAGTTACTTGCTAGATCACTTGCTTTTGTTTGAAATTGTGCTTTGTGTGGTTTTGAAAGTATTTTGTAAAAGAGGCTATTGTTTAGGCAATCTTTGTAATGATTCTCGTTCGTAAGAATGTATACAAAGATGTTTGTCTTTTTGAAAATGTTTCTAATGTTTGTAAGATGTGTGTGTTTGTTTTGAAAAATAGCAAGGATAGTTGTTTTGAAATGGAGCAAGTAACTAGAAGTAATCTACCTACTCAAATGTCTTTCTTGTTCATTTTCTTTTCCTTTGACATTGTTGTCTTACCATTGATTTGGTAAGCAACCCTATCTTTGGATGTAAACGGGACGGGCGTGGGTCATCGTATAACCATGATTAGCAATGTTTCAAAGTATCTTAGCATTTTTTGAGGGACAAAGATCATTTTATAAGGCAACTTTGAATAGCGTCATCGAGGGACTATGATCTTATACTTGTTTGTTTTTGCCAAGATACTTTGCATGCGTAATATGGCCATTTTTTTATAAGGCAACCAAGTGGAATAACCCTAAGGGTGCTTGTGTGTAAGTGTGTTATTTTCATGCTTGATTTTGTCTTGGATTAGGATTTTCTATTTGATTGTTTTTATCTTGTCATTCAAACCCTAATTACTAGCATGTTATATGAAAGCGGTAAATTGCGTAATTTAAAGATTACTACACTGTTACAACATTTTATGGGAGGGGGTATACAAATTATGAATGAGGATTTGCAATAATGTAAACCTAATTAAGCTATTACAACCAAATCGAATTTGTACGAATATTTGAATACATAATATAAATTAAATATGTAATGGTATGTATATGCAAGAAAAAGATTTTTGCATTGTTTTTTATATGAAAAAGGGTTTTTGAACTAAACCTAATAATTTAAGAAAAGGATGTTATTTTTAGAAATTGGTCAACCCTAATTTCTAATTTGTTAAAAGAAAATAAAGTTCTTTAAGTATTATTTTTGTGTATTTTTTGTCTTAAAATAATA
The DNA here is from genome assembly GCA_948472305.1 of Vicia faba. Classification (NCBI taxonomy): domain Eukaryota; kingdom Viridiplantae; phylum Streptophyta; class Magnoliopsida; order Fabales; family Fabaceae; genus Vicia; species Vicia faba. The sequence continues at coordinate 910,518,973 of OX451736.1, read as the reverse complement.
AATAATATTTATGAAAATATTTAGTCTTTTTATATGTCAAAATAAATATTTACAAGTATCAAGAAAAAGGAATAAAAATATATTTAAGTCTATTTTATTTTACAAGTGTATTTAAGAAAAATAGTTAATGTATAATTTAATAAAAATATTTTTTATGTGAAAATAAAATAAAATAATCAAAATGCAATATTTATCATGTTTTTATATTTTTTATGATTTTTTATGTTAAAGAAAATATATTTAATAAAATGAAAATAAAAATAAAAATAAATAATAAAATAGTTGGGCCAGGGGTGTCCTGAGTAACCAGGAGGTAGTGTGTTAGAAAAAATATGAGAAGCACAGCTGCTGAGCCCACGTTGCAAAAATGACAAAAATGAAGCTGAAAAATATGAAAAAATGCAAAAGGTGGCGCCAAGGTTCGAACCCATGACCTATGCATTTTCAGCGCGCTACCTTGCAACTGAGGTGGCTGTACATCCGTTAGTTCATATGAAACTAAAAATAGATAACACAAAATGCTTCCTTGCCCTGTACTTCATCTTCTTCCTCAAGCTAGCCTGAACCTCTGTATCTTTCTCATTTCTCCATGAAAATGGAAACTTCAAACATGAAAATGGTAGTACTTTTTCCCACGATTCCAACCATGTAACTCATGTAAACTATCAGACAAAGATCAAAGCTAATTTCAATGGCCCTAATTTTAAACCTAATTTTTACAGAAATTTGAAATCTAAAATTCTCTATACACAATGAACATAAATGAAATCTATGCACATGGTTGGCTTTAGCACAATAATATCTACATTTTTCTTTCACAAATTGAGACCAATGGATGTCTGTATGAAGAGATAGAAGTTATAGTTCTTACCTCCTTCAGCTGAGATCGTGAATGGAGTTTGAGTGAGTTTTATGAAGGCCTGAAGATCCCTTTAGCTTGCCTGGACCTCTCTGAGTATGTTCCAATCTTTACCTTGTCTTGAAGGTGCCTGAATATCCCTATCCAAGTCAACCTGCAAGCTTGAAAAACAAAAATGGCAGATGGAGAAGGAGGAGTTACAGTGAGGGGATGATGGTCTGGAACACTTTGATATGATGTAGGTTAAGTGTTTAGGTGATTAGAACTTGAAACGCGCGAGTAGATTTTTGGATTGATATGCTTGGTACAAAACTGCAAGTTATGGCAGGTTTTTAGTGATAGAGAGTTTGGGAGAGTTTCTGGCCTTTTGCAATTGTGTCTTAGGTTGTAATATGTTTGTGTATAAGTATAGAGAAGGTTTCAAATCAATTCCTCAAAAGATTTCTGAGTTATAGGCTTTTTGCTCTATTGCTTGCTTTTTAAGAAAGGTGGGGAGACAACTCTCTACATGCTTGCACAGGCCTGGTTTGAGTTGGTACAAGTCTTAGACACTTTTCTTTTGGTTTATAGGACTTGTGTGTGCAGAAAAATAAATACAAGGCTCAAGGAGTGGAAAGTTGCAAAAGTTATGCTTTATCAAAATGGAAATGGCACCTTTGTGCCAAAAATGGAAATGTTCATGTACAAAGCATTGAATGCTTGGATTTAGGGAATGAAACCTTGTGCAATTCAATAATGGTGGAGTGATAAATGAGTTCGAGGCCTGAAAAGTGAAGATTGTACAACATGCTTGAGGATTTGAATTTTGTTTTTCATGAATGGCTTGAAATCAAAGTGAGAAATTGCCAACTTCATCACTTCGATTCTCTCTACTCAAGAATGATCTCAAGGAGTTCTTGGACATTTTGGAAATATTGAAATGTTCTCTATAACTAATATTTGAAATGCTTTTCAATATTCCTCTTGGAACTAGGTGAAAAGTTTCCATGAAGTTAGGTCAAAAACCTGCCTAAATTAGGGCAAAACTTCACTAAGTTATTTTAGTTCATGGGCCTGTATTCACAAATTATATCTTGAGATCTAAGCATATTTAGGGAAAAATGTGTGAAGCAAAGTTGTAGATTTCATGGATATCTACAACTTTCATGTTGGGAACTTTGTTTGAATCATCTTGTATCATGGTAGAAATTTGGCTTAAAGTTGAGATAAAAAAAGAAATTTTCTATACTTTGGAAAATTTCTAAGTTAAGAAAATTTCAAATTTCAAACCAAAATCTTCAATCTTTGATTTCTTGACGAACAAGTTTCACATTTTGACATGTTTTGATGAATTGTGATCCTTGGCACTTGATTTTGACCAAAAAGTCAAAGTTTGACTTTTTAGTATACAGTTGACTTTTGAATAGTTGACTGCAAATTTCATCTGTCAATCCAATGGATTTGCAATGTTTTGAACCATGTTTTTAGGTCAAGATGATGCAATTGAACTCTTGAGATCATGCTTCAAACCAATTGGTCATTTTCTAGGTCAAAAATCAGAAATTGCCCTTTCTCAGTCAAAACCATAATTTTGACCATTTTGCCCTTTTGATGATTTGATCCAATTTCTTGAGGAATTATGGTCCAAACTTGATCAAATGATACATGTGAGTATAAAATGTTTATGTGGATCAAAAATTATGAAGTTTGACTGTAAATTGGCCATGGTTGACTTTTTCCCCAATACAGCTGATTTTTAGGTCAACTGTCTAATTGACTGATCAAAAATGTGATTCAAAGCTTGAAACCTGACATGAGTAATATTAGGGGTCCGTGATGATACTTGAAAGTCATATGAAGCATTGATAGTCCAAAAATCCTTGTGCAAACTCAAACACTAATTTTGGTCATCAGTGCATGAGGAGGTGTCTTGAGCTGATCAAACCCTAATGCAGTCTTGAGTTTAAGAGATCTTGTGAGGAAATCTTTGATAAGTGAGAGGGAAAATTTTAGGGTATAACATCTGCGTTCACAGGGTGTGGAAGGTCATCGTCATCCATAGTGGTCAAGATCATTGCTCCACCAGAGAATATGCTTTTGATCACAAACGGTCCTTCGTATGTAGGAGTCCATTTACCCCTGGGATCACCTTACGGCAATATGATGCGCTTGATCACCAAATCCCCAGCTTGATATACTTGGTGTCTGACCTTTTTGTTGAAAGCCTTAATCATCAGTGTTTGATACATTTGACCATGACTGACAGTAGTAATCCTTTTCTCATCAATTAAATTCAGTTGATCAAGTCGATTTTGGATCCAATCGTCTTCATTCAACCCTGCATCCTTCATAATTCTCAGATAGAGGATCTGGACCTCAATAGGAAAGACAGCCTCCATGCCGTATACCAGAGAGTAGGGTGTTGCCCCGGTTAATGTGTGTGTCGTGGTATGATAACTGTGGAGAGAAAATGGTAGCATCTCGTTAGTCTTTGTACGTGACTGTCATTTTCTGTTTGATCTTTTTGATGTTCTTATTTGCGGCTTCGACAACACCATTTATCTTTGGCCGGTAAGGGGAAGAATTGTGTTGCTGGATCTTGAATTGCACATACAGTGCGGTGATCATAGTGTTGTTGAGATTTGTACCATTGTCAATGATGATTCTCTCTAGGATATCGTACCGACAGGTGAGATTCTGCTTGATGAACCGGGCTACAACATTCTTGTTAACGGAAGCGAAAGAAGCCACCTCGACCCACTTTGTGAAATAGTCAATGGCCGCCAAGATGAAGTGGTGTCCATTAGAGGCTATTGGCTTGATTTCACCAATCATATCGATGCCCCACATAGCAAAGGGCCAAGGATCCGTCAAGACATTCAAGGGAACCGGAGGTACGTGCACCTTGTCAGCATAGATCTGACACTTATGACAAGTTTGAGAGTGTTGATAGCAATCTGCTTCCATGGTAGACCAGTAATAACCTGCCCGTAGGATTTTCTTTGCCATCATATGCCCACTAGAATAGGTGCCAAAAGTGCCCTCATGTAGGTCAGCCATGATCTTTTCTACCTCAACCTTGTCTATGAAATGGAGAAAAACAGAGTCATGGTTGCGTTTGTAGAGAACGCCATTACTAAGGAAGAACTTAGCGGATAATCTTCTTAAGAACGTCTTATCATTGACTGAAGCTCCTTCCGGATATTCTTGAGCCTCGAGATACCTCTTGACTTCGTGAAACCAAGGCCGGTCCACTACTTCTTCAGTATTAATCTCGTGACAGTGAGTTGGTCCATCCATTCGTTCAATGGTGATCTGGGGAGCCTCGTTATCCTATTTAAGTTTAAACATGGATGACATTGTGGCTAGCGCGTCTGCTAGTTGATTTTCTTCTCGCGAGAAATGCTCGAAGGTAATCTTCTCAAAATGTGGGATCAATGTCAACACATGTTCTTTGTAGGGGATAAGGTTAGGTGTTTGGTGTCCCATTCCCCTTTGATTTGGCTTATGACAAAAGTTGAATCTCCGAATACATTTAAGGATTTGATCCGCAAATCTATGGCAACTTTGAGACCAAAAATGCAAGCTTCATATTCTTCCATTTTATTTATACAGTTGAAGCAGAGTCTTGCCGTAAAGGGAGTATGACATCCTTCAGGAGATATAAGTACAACACCTATACCATTGTTGAGTGTGTTGGATGCCCCATCAAAAACTAGGGTCCATCCCTATCCTTGTTCAGGTCCTTCATATGGTCTGAATTCTTCGCAGTTGTTTACCATCATGATGTCTTCATCTGGGAATTCGAACTTCATGGACTGGTAGTCATCTACAGCTTGATGAGCTAGGTGATTAGCTAATACACTTCCCTTTATTTCTTTTTGGGTAGTATACTGAATGTCATATTCCGTCAGGATCCTCTGCCATATTGCTATTCTCCCAGAAAGGGCAGGCTTCTCGAAGATGTATTTTAGGGATCCATTTTGGATATCAATAAGGTAGTATGGGTTAGCATATATTGTCTTAGCCGGCGAGCAGTCCATTCTAGAGCGCAACAAGTTTTCTCAAGCAGTGAATATCTTGTTTCACAATCAGTAAACTTTTTGCTCAGGTAATAAATATCATGCTCTTTTTGGCCAGACTCGTCATGCTGCCCCAGCACACACCCCATTGAATTTTCCAAAACCGTTAGATACATGATCAAGGGTCTTCCCTCGACTAGTGGCATCAAAACATGAGGCTCTTACAGGTACTCTTTTATCTTGTCGAAGGCAGTTTTTCACTCATCATCCCATTTGACTACTTGATCTTTCTTCATTAGTTTGAAGATTGGTTCACAAGTAGTTGTCAGGTGGGAAATGAATCTGGAAATGTAGTTTAAATGTCCCAAGAATCCTCTAACTTCCTTCTCGGTGTAGGGAGCAGGCATTTCTTACATAGCTTTCACCTTGGCAGGATCCACTTCGATACCTTTACCACTGACGACAAAGCCTAGGATTTTACCTGACCTCACCCCAAATGTGCATTTATTCGGGTTCAACCTCAGCTTATATTTCCTTAGTCTCTCAAACAGTTTATGTAAATTATCAAGATGTTCTTCTTCTGTTTGAGATCTGGCTATCATATCGTCCACATAGACTTCTATTTTGTGATGTATCATATCGTGAAATAGGGCTACCATGGCACGTTGATATATTGCCCCAACATTCTTCAACCCGAATGGCATAACCTTGTAACAGAATTTGCCCCACTGTGTGACAAAGGTTGTTTTCTCCTTGTCCTCAGGCGCCATTTTGATTTGGTTGTAGCCTGAGAATCCGTCCATGAAGGAAAACACTTTATGTTGTGTGTATTTTCAACCAAAATATCGATGTGTGGAAGTGGGAAATCATCCTTAGGGCTTGCCCTATTCAAATCTCTGTAGTCCACGCACATTCGTACCTTTCTATCCTTTTTAGGCACGGGAACAACATTGGCAACCCATTACGAATAGGAGGTGACAGCCAAGAATTCGGCGTTGAAGTGTTTCATGACTTCCGCTTTGTTCTTTTCTGACATGTCTGGTCGCGTGTGGCGGACTTTCTACTTTACCGGAGGGCAATCCTCTTTTGTTGGTAGATGATGGACCACGATATCGGCATCCAATCCTGGAATGTCTTTGTACGACTAGGAAAAGACCTCGACATAATCATGTAGCAACTGAATCACACACTTCTTGACACTGGGTTCTAGATTGGCACCAACCTTGACTTCTTTCATGTCCTCTTAGGTACCTAGGTTAACCGTGTCCACTGGCTCTTCATGTGGCTGAATGGTCCTCTCTTCTTGTTGTAGTAACCTTGCTAGTTCCCCTGGAACTTCACAATCTTTCTCACCTTCTTCTTCGGCTTGGTAGATTAGATTTTCAGAGTCACAAAAGGCCATAGCAGAATCGTTACCCATGGGATCCCGAATGGATGTAGATCTGCATTTTGAATGTGAGTGTGTGTAAGAGTATAACTATCTTTGAGAGAAAATAAAAATGTAAAAAAGAAAGAAAAAGACACAAAGTTTGTATGCAAAAACGTCCATGATTCATTAATGACATATGAAAATGAGATAACAACCTTACAAATGGACCATTGTGCCTCGGGTAAGACATAAGGCTTAAAAAGCATGAATTGTTTAATTATTACAGATCTGACAAAATTTAAAGACAATTACTGTTGGATAAAAGAAATTGGGATAAAATCTTTAGCTTCCCAGTTGTTGAGTCCTCCACTGACAGTTGGGAAAATCCATTCCTCTAGGTCGTAGTTGTCCTCATCATCCTCCATGGCATTAACTTTGTGGTTGCTGATATTCAAAGGGGGTCCCCCGGTGCAAGCACGGCGTACAGTTTTCTGGGCTCCTGAAGTGAAACCCAAACCAAATTTGTCAGACTTGTATGGATATCCGGGAGTTGGCCCCAAATAGTGCACCCACCTTCTTCTATCACTGCCTTGGCATCCTTTAGGGAAGACATCTTTAGCGGAGGTCTTGTAATCTTCGGGATTTAGGGAACAACTTTGGTTACTGCCACGATTGGTGGAACTTCCTCAAAATGCTGAAATGGAGTTTCAATGAATTCACCATCCAATTCCACGTATCTGAAGGAGTTTAAATGAATGACCATATATTCCTCTTCTCCATGGACAGTAATGATCTTTCCCTTAGTTGGATATTTCAGCATTTGATGTAACGTAGAGGTGACAGCAGCAGCATTATGAATCCATGGTCGGCCTAATAAGTAGGAGTAGGAAGGGAGAATGTTCATCACGTAAAAAGTTGAATCAAAGGTTTGGGTTCCAACTTTTATGGGGATGTCTACCTCCCCATGTACCATTCTCTTTAAACCTTCGAAGGCCCTTACCACTATATTGCTGGGTTTTAAGATCAAACCTTCACAGCCGAGTCTATCAAGAGCCTTCTTAGGCAGCACATTCAAAGACGAACCAGTATCCACCAAGACATGGGCCAAAGTTGTGCCCTGGCATTCGACAGAGACATGCAATGCCTCGTTGTGCTTCCTCCCTCTAGGTGTCAAGTCAGAACCAGAAAAGCCTAGACCATTGTCCGTGGTCAGGCTGGCCACACAGTCTTGGAACTGATCAATAGAGGTTTCTTGTGGTACATGGGCAGTTTTAAGGAAATTCACCAAGGCATTTGCATGAGCCTCGGAACACAATAATAAAGCCAGCATGGAAATCTTTGACAGAGTCTACCCTAACTTCTCGACTAGGTGTAGTCGCTTCTCTTTATAACCTTCAGAATTTCTTCCATATCCTTTTTGGAGGCCTCGGGGATGAATATTGTTTGCGCCTTCATCCGGACAGGCTCAACCAGACTGCCTTTGCCCCGAGTCTTGGTCGACTCGATGGTAGGAGTATCAGCAGATGTAAATAAAGGGATTGTTGTAGTAGTAGTGTTAGAAGGAATAGGAACAGGGATGATCACAGGATCGGTGACAGTCTTCAGAGGAGCAATCTCTAGAGAGAAAATTCTTCCTCTTCAAGTTATCTTGCTGGTTCATGCAATATTACTGATGTCTGGGTTATCTTCTTCAGAAATTGAGTCTTCAACAACCGGAAAATCTTGCTTGACACCGTGATAGTAGACATCGCCCCCATAATTCCATGGGATGGTCTTATCTGATGAGTACGGCATTGGCCCATGCATAGTAATTATTAGCGGAGCTACTTTAGGAACTGATGTAATCCTAACGGGTCTTTTGGTGGAGACCCTGGAAGGATTGGTGGAAATGGTTATTATTGAAACATGTTTGTAAGAAACAGTTGGAACATGAGTCTTTTCAAACAAAATCTCTTTGTCGTCCATTAGGAATTGAACACCCACTTTCAATAAATGACAACTAGTTGGTCGGGATAAACAGAAGTGGCAGCCTTCATCACAGCCCAGAAATAAACCGGCCTTCAATAGGTTCTTCTTTATGGTTAGGAGAGGAGTAACAAGTTCATCATTAGTAGAAACAAACATATTATCTTCGACAACATTAACACCACGGCCATGCTTGGGCATAGGAGTGGTAATAACATTCGGGATCTCGGGAGCATCAAACTCTATTTCTTTGGCTTCAAGGAGGTCTTGTACTTTGTTTTTCAAAGCCCAATAGTTGTTAGTATCATGGTCGGGGCTTTCTGAATGGTATGCACAGCGAGCATTAGGATGATAATGAGGAGATGTTGTGTTAGAATTCTTCGAAGCTTCTTTCAAAGTTACCAGGTTAGATCTCAACAAATGCGGTAGTACTTGAGATAGTGTCATATTAATCCGGGTAAATTGTCTTACTGGTCTTTCTATTCTAGGCTGATCATTCCTTTGTTGAGTAGGCACGAGCTTATGGATCATGACAGCCCCCACCATTGGACGATGTTCAGTTCTTTCTTGATTCCTTTGAGGATACACAGCACCAACTTCTTTCTTCCCAATAAATGGTTTTCTTACAGCGGCGGAGGATGCGTCTTTCTGGATCTTCCCACTCTTAATCCAAGCTTCCACTATTTCTCCGGTCAAGATTAGTTCAGTGAAGCCTGTTGAGGAGCTTCCAATTAAATGATTAAAGAAAGGACCAGACAGGGTACCCAAAAACATGTCTACTAGTTTCTCTTTCAGAAAGGGGAGGATGGACTCTTCCCGCTAAGTCCTTCCATTTCTGAGCGTAGTCTTTGAAACCTTCATTTGAAACCATGGCCATACTTTTGAGTTGAGTACGGGTAGGAGCAAGGTTTGTGTTATACTGATATTGTTTATAGAAAGCAGCGGCAAGATCTTCCCAATTGTGGATGTTGGCCCTTTCTAGTTGATAGAACCAATCAAGTTGAGTTCCAGATAGACTGTCTTGGAAACAATGGACCCATAAATCTTTGTCTGAAGTGTGAGGTTGTATCTTCCTCACATAGGATCGGAGATGCATTTTGGGGCACGAAACTCCATCGTATTTAGCAAATATCGGTCCCTTGAATTTTGGTGGAATGATAATCCCAGACACCAAGCCTAGCTCTTCAAAGTCTAGCCCAGGCACTTTCTGTATTTCTATTGCGCTTAGTCGTTCTTCTAGATGCTTGTACTTGTCGTCGGCCAGGGGATACTACTCTTCAGAGTAATCCTCTTCTTCTTCCTCTTCAGACTCTTGCTGGACAACTGCTTCCTTGCCTTTCCCATCTTGATTGTCTTTTTCACCAGATGATGTTGCAAAGTCTAGGGTCCTTCTTGCTTGTCCTTGGAACCTTCTTCCCATATTCAGAAATCCGGTTACATTCTTTTTCTTCTTCTTTTCTTCAATCAACAAGGTTTTCAGATCTTCTTGTCATTTGGCTAGAGTTAGGAACAACTTCTGAAACTGAGCATTATGTGCTTGGAGGTCCTTTACCGTCTTCTCGAGATCCATCATACTGAAATAAACAGTAGAAAGATGAGGAGACTTGTCGTAAGAAACCTGCTTATGTTATGATGAATGGTAAATGCGTATGCAATGATTTCAAGGAACTTAGAGATTTAAAATTGCTTTAGAACAAAAACATAACACACTTCATATTAATAAATCAGAGCTTGATTAAATCATGCCTCTTTTGGGCTTACAAAGAAGTACAAAAACTCTAAGATAAAAAAGTTATACGCATCCTCTTTGGTGCGATGTAGGCATTCAGGCTCCACTCCTCATGAAGTTGCTTAGTGAGTTCCAAAACCTTATTCTCGTTGGCGTAGAATTGGGCTTCGAAAGTGTGTCGCTCCCCCTTAAGCTGTATCCAATCCCTTTGTAAATCTTCAAGAGAGGTAGGCATGTCAGGATACAGGATAGTGTATGGGACATCTCCTTCCATAATAGGCTCTATGATTACCGGGAGAATGGAGGGGTAAGTCATCATAAGACTTTGAGCACGAGCTCGTACCCATTTGAGGTAAAGCTCAAGAGGGATGAAATTCTTATGCCCCAATGTCTTTCTATCTACCTTGTTCAACATCCTCCAAGCTCGGATGAATCTCTGGCGATGACCTTGATCATCGTTCTTGTAGTCAAATACCAAACCTTGGATGAGCATCTCATGTGGGCCATCCCTTCGGGCGTAACCAAACTGTCTTAAGGCTAAGCAGGGGTTGTAGGTGATACCTCCTCTAATGCTAAGTAAAAGGACATTAGGGAATTCTCCACAACGGTCGATAATAGTAACATTCTCTATGGATCGAGAACACCAATGAATGTATGAATGTTTGAGCGTCATCAACCTATGTAACCACCTTGAACCTTGCTCGTTCTTTAATACAGATTGGGGGAGATGCGAAATAAACCATCTTGCCAAGAGAGGATTATAACACATAATGATACCTCGTTTCCTCATAGTGCGAGTGTGAAAGGAATGTAGGATGTCCCCTAGCAAAGTAGGCACCGGGTTACGAGACATGAAGATTTTGACGGCGTTCACATCTACGAGTTGGTCAGGATTTAAACACAAAGCCATCCCATAGATGAGGAGAGCCACAATTTCCTCAAAAGCTTGCAAATCCAAAGAGTTCCAACAGTTTTGGGCTTTCTCAAACAAGAACTTTGCTAGGAAGCCTTTGACACCACTCCTTGTTTCCCAATTAGTTGTGATATCAGATGGTTGCAAGTGTAGAGCTTGAGCAATCTCTTCTGGCTTTGGATCTCTTTCTGTACCATTCAAAGGTAGTTGATTGAGAATGGGAATCCTCAAGAGTTTGGAGAATTCTTCCAAAGTTGGCACGAGTTGATAATCGGGAAATATGAAGCAATGGTGTAAAGGATCAAAGAACTGAAAGAGCACATTCATCATGTCTTCATCAGTGTTGGAGGTAACCAAGTTTAGTAGGCGACCATGTCTTTCGGTGAAGGGAGAATTTTCAGGAATCCTTGATGCTAGCTCTTTGAGTTGAGGAGGGATCCTTACAAGATTGACTTGAATAGTTTTCATGTGAATAGAATCCATGTCCTACAAAACAGAATAAAGATAAATCCTAAAATCCTTGAAATGGTTAGTGAATATGAGTATGATGTTATGATGTTTATGATGTTATATACAAGTAAATATACACAAACAAAGCAAAAAAATCCATAGTTTTAGGCTTGCATGGAGTCTCATAGGTAAGTACCCTCTTGAAGTTTAGTTGGCTCAAACCTCTTCTAGTAATAGTAATTGGGTTCTAAGGAGCTCAATATCCCTGATTTGTTTCCTTGGTCATTGTTTCAGCACAAGCCTCTTTAATGGCGACCGAAATATCCTAAAAAACCAAACCTCAATGAGTGTAGTATCGAGTATCCACCAACTCCGGACTGCACCAAATCTGATCATCTCACTACGTCCTAATGGCCAAGTTAGTCAAGTAAAGGTTCTAAAAGTTCATTAGTGCTTTATGACATCACTCAGCGGCCCCGTATTCTCCTTGACTACTCAAGGGCTAACGGTACCAAAAAATATGTTGCACTAACGTAGCTATTGCTTAGACCATGTCGGTATACCCCGCACAGTTTCCACAATGTATTGCTACTTACCTATAAGGTATCTTAAATCCGGGTAGAGGATTCAAGCCCAAACAAAGAATCCTAATGTAAAGCATACAAGTTAAACAAAGAAAGCAAGTAAATGTGATCTAACCCTAAGGTAACCCAACTTTTAGAATAAGTCCCCAGCAGAGTCGTCAGTTCTGTGATACGGTGGGAGAACTGACTTGGGTGTTTTGCATTTTATCCTAAATGTTGCAGTTTAGCAAGAGTCTCCATCGACATTTCTTTTATCCAAAAGGAAAGGTGAAAAAGCACAGGAAATGCCTTTTAGATTGTTTCTTGAATTCGGGGGGTAGATTATGAAAAGGGAAGGTATTAGCACCCTTTTCATCCATAGTTTTCCACGGGCTCTTAGTTACTTGCTAGATCACTTGCTTTTGTTTGAAATTGTGCTTTGTGTGGTTTTTGAGAGTATTTTTAAAAAGAATCCATTGTTTAGGAAAACTTTTGTAATGATTCTCGTTTGTAAGAATGTATACAAAGGTGTTGATCTTTTTGAAAATATTTTCAAGTTTGAAAGATGTTTTGAAAGTGTTGGTGTTTGTTATGAAAGTAGCAAGGATGTTTTTTGTTTTGAAATGGAGCAAGTAACTAGGAACATTATACCTACTCAAAAGTATTTCATGTTCATTTCCTTTTTCCTTTGACATTGTTATCTTACCATTGATTTGGTAAGTAACCCTATCTTTGGATGTAAACGGGACGAGCGTGGGTCATTGTATAACTATGATTAGCAATGTTGCAAGGTATCTTAGCATTTTTCTTTAGGGACTAAGATCATTTTAAAAAAGGCAACATAGATAGCGTCATTCGGGGGACCATGATCTTGTATTTTTGCTTGTTTTTGCTAAGATACCTCACATGCATAATACGGCCATCTTTATAAGGCAACCAAGTGGATTTTACCCTAGGGGTGCTTGTGTGCATGTGTATTGACTTTCATGATTTGTTTAGTCTTTGATTAGGGTTTGCTACTTGTTGATTTTATCTTCTCATACAAACCCTAATTACTAACATTTATATGAAAGCGATAAATTGCGAAAAGTAAAATTACTACGCTATTACATCATTAGGGGAGGGGGTGTACAAATTTATAAATGGGGATTGCAAGAAAATTAAACCTAATTATCTATTACAACCATATTGAATATTGTATAAAATTTAAAATAAAAGGCAAGAATATAAATGAAAAAAAGAAATGATTTTTGTTATTTTCACGAAAGGGGTTTTGTCTTGACCAAATTAAAGAAAATGATTAGTGAACAAAAAATTAAACATAAATTAATTAAGAAGGGAATTAAGTTAAAAATGTATTTTAGGGTTTTATTTATGAAAATGTTTTAACTTAATAAAAATAATATGAATATTAATTAATTAAAAATCAACCTAAGTTCTAATTAATTTTAACTAGAAAATAAAATAATATACTAATTTAATCTAAGCCTAAAAATTAATTATTTAAGAAAAAAAGAAATTAATTTGTTTTAATAAAATGTTTTTTTAGTCTTTTTGTTTTATAGAGAAAATAAAATGTATAAGTATAAATAGTTAATAAAAATAAATTTGGATTTTTTTATGATTTTATTAAAATAATAATAGAAATAATAATAATAACAATAGTATTAATAATAATAATAATAAATAAAAATAAAAAATGAAATAAATTAAAAATATAGTCAGGAAGGTGGATTAGTAATGCAATAGGTGTTGTGAAGAAAAAAGATTAGGCCTACATGAAAGCCCAGGCGCTGCCAAAAAAAAGCACAAAAAGTCAGAAAATAGTGAAAAATAATAAAAGGTCACACTGGGGCTTGAACCCAGGACCTAAGGGTGACAGGCGCGCGCTTTAACCACTGGGGTGGTGATACATCTGTTAACTTGTGTGAAAGGATAAATACATAACATAAAACACGCTTTGATTACACTTCATCTTCAACCTCCAGCTAAAGGATCTGTAACTTCTCCATCTCTCAACAAAAATGAAAAGTTCAAACATGAAAGTTGTGGCATTTCTTCCCATGAATCCAACCATGTAAATAACTTAAGCTAACGGTCAAAGATGAATGAGAATTTTTCTGGCCCTAATTTAAAAGCTAAAAATTTCAGAAAATTTCAACTCTAAAATTCTCTAAGCTCAGGCCATATAAATGCAAACTATGGATATGTACAACTTCGTGGCAATGGTACCAACATTTTATCTTCACAAATCAAAATCAAATTATGCTTGTATGAAGAGATAGAAGTTTGAAAACTTACCTCTTGCAGCTGGGGTCATGTATGGAGTTTGAGCAACCTTTGTGATGTCCTGATGATTTCTGTAGCTTTCTTGAACCTCCTTGAGGGTGTTCCAACTCCTACTTTGCTTTGTGGATGGCTGAAACTCCAACTCAAGTCAAGTTGCAAGCTTCAAATTTGGAAATGTTGGATAGTTATGGAGGACTTACAGTCAATAAACAGGGGTCTGGATCACTTGGATATGATGTATATTAAGTGTTTGGATGGTTAAAACTCAATATGCACGAGTGGATTTGGAGATGGCTATGTGAGGTTCAAAACTGTCAAGTTATGGCAGATTCTGAGTTGCAGAGTGCTTGGGAGTGTTTTGGGGTCTTAGAATTTGTGTCTTATGTTGCAATAGACTTGTGTATATGTATGGAAAATCTTAGAGATCAAATGCACTCAAGGTTTCTGAGTTCTAGCCTTTTGGCTCTATGACTTGCTTTTGAAGAAAAGTGAGAAGACAAATCTCAAAGTGTTGTACAAGTATGTTCTGAGTTCAAAGAGGCTTTAGACACATTGCTTTTGGTTTATATGGGTTGTGTGTGTAGAAAGAACAAGTGCAAAGCTCAAGGAGTTGACAATTGCAAAAGTGATGCTTTATCAAAATGGAAATGGCAACTTTGTGCCATAAATGGAAATGTAACTTGGATAAAGGCTCAAGTGCTCGGATTAAAGCTCTATCAGTTGTGTAAACATTTAATTATGGAGTGACAAACAAGTTTGAGGCCTGAAAAGCAAAGATTATGCAGCCTAGGCTTGGATTTGAATTTTTGTTCATCATGAAATGGCTTGTAAGTTTGAAAACCCTAACTTCATCTCTTCGATTCTCCTTGCTCACAAATGATCTCAAGGAGTTCTTGGATATTTTGTAAATCTTGTAATGTGCTCTACAACACCTCTTTGAATCACTTTTTAAAATTCCCATTGGAACTATATGAAAAAGTTCCATGACGTTAGGTCAAAATCCTGACTAAAACTAGGGCAAAATTTCACTGAGTGTTCAATTTCAAGACCATGACTTTATGAATTAATAACTTGAGATCCAAGAATTTTTAGGAGAAGTTGTGTAAATAAATGTTGTATATATCATGGAGATCTACAACTTTCATGTTGAAAGTTTCTTTTTAATCATCTTGCATCATGGTGAAAATTTGGCTCAAAGTTATGAAAAAACATGAATTTTAAACACTTAGAAAAATTTCTAAGTTAGAAAACTTTGACTTTTCAAAATGAAATCTTGACTTTTTGATTTCTTGATGAATAAGTTTCACATTTTGACCTGTTTTGGTCAATTGTGATCTTTGACATTGGATTTTGACCAAAAAGTCAAAGTTTGACTTTTTAGTGTATAGTTGACTTTTGATCAGTTGATTGAAAATTCACTATCAATCCAATTGATCTTTGAGAAATGTTTTAGGTCACGCCATTAGGCCAAAAAGATGAAATTGAACTCTTGAAACCATGCTTCAAACAAATTGACCATTTGCTAGGTCAAAAATCAAAAATTGCCCTTTCTCAGTCAAAACATAATTTTGACCATTTTGCCCTTTTGATGATTTGATCAAATTCCTTGAGGAATTGTGGTCCAAACTTGATAAAATGATACATATGAGTTTATAATGTTTATGTGGATAAAAAATTATGAAGTTTGACTGTAAATTGGCCATAGTTGACTTTTTCTCCAATACAGCTGATTTTTAGGTCAACTGCTCAATTGACTGAGCAAAAGTGTGATCCAAGGCTTGAAACTTGACATGAGTAATCTTGGGGGTCAATAATGATCCATGAAAGTCATATGAATCATTTAAAGTTCAATTATAAAACCCTAATTTTGGTCATCAGTGCTTAAGGAGGTGTCTTAAGCTGATCAACTCTAGTGCAGTCTTGAACCAAGAGAGATCTTTGTGAGAAAATATTTGATAAGTGAGAGGGAAAATTTTGGGGTACAACATAGATGATCTTAACCGAATACGATATCCAATACACGACCCAGAAAGCAATCAATGGAAGTGTATTAGCTGATCATTTGGCTCATCAGGTCGTGGATGACTACCAAACCATGAATTTTGAGTTCTCGGACAAGAATATTATGCTGGTGACTGACTATGAAGAACCCGGACCAGATGAAGGCCTGAAGAAGGATCCCGTTGGACTATGGTTTTTGACAGATCCTCGAACGCACTCGGTAATGGCATTGGTGCTGTAATTATATCTCTTGAAGGTTGTCATACCCCTTTCACTGCCTAACTATTCTTCAATTGTACCAACAACATGGCGGAGTATGAAGCATGCATCATGGGGCTTAAAGCTTCTATTGACCCGAGGGTCAAGTTTTTTAGCGTTTTCGGGAATTCAGCCTTGGTGATAAGTCAGATCAATGGAGAGTGGGATACGAAGCACCCAAATCCCATCCCGTACAATGAGCACGTGCTGACATTGCTTCCACACTCTGAGGAGGTCACCTTTGAACATTTTCCACAAGAAGAGAATCAGTTAGCGGACGCGCTAGCTACCATGTCATTTATGTTGAAGGTCAGGTGGGATAACGAGGCTCCTCGGATCACTATTGAGAGGTTGGATGAACCAACATACTGCTATGAGATTGACACGGAAGGAGTAGCAGACAAACCTTGGTTCTATGAAGTGAAGAGATATGTAGAGGCTCAAGAGTATCCTGGGGGGGCATCTCTCAATGATAAGAAGTTTCTGAGAAGGCTCGCCGCTAAATTCTTCCTCAGTAATGGAATCCTCTACAAGCGCAACCATGACTCTACTCTACTTCGGTGCATAGACAAGAGCGAAGCGGAGAGGATTATGACAGATTTACACGAAGGTACCTTCAGAACCCATTTGAGTGGACATACCATGGCTAAAAAGATCCTACGGGAAGGATACTCTGGTTCCTTTGAAGGTATTGATGTCTCCTTGGCCCTTTGCAATGTGGGGCATTGACATGATCGGGGAGATTACACCAACCGCTTCCAATGGGCATCACTTCATCCTGGTAGCTATTGATTACTTCACGAAGTGGGTTGAAGCTACCTCTTTTGCTACCATTACTAAGAACGTTGTGGTGCGGTTTATCAAGAATAACCTGATCTATCGGTACGGTGTGCTAGAGAGAATCATAATTGACAATGGTACGAATCTCAACAATATGATGATCACCGAACTCTGTAAACAGTTCAAGATCCAGCATCATAATTCTTCCCCTTATCGACCGAAGATGAATGGCATTGTGGAGGCTTCTAACAAGAACATTAAGAAGATTATACAGAAGATGACGGTGACATACAAAGACTGGCATGATATGTTACCATTTTTCTTCATGGTTATTTCACCTCAACACGAACATCAACAGGGGCAACACCCTATTCTCTGGTATATGGCATGGAGGTTATCCTTCCTATCGAGGTTCAGATCCCTTCTCTGAGAATCATGAAGGATGCAGGTCTGAATGAAGATGATTGGATTCAGACTCGACTTGATCAACTGAATCTGATTGATGAAAAGAGACTTAATATTGTCTGTCATGGTCAAATGTATCAAAAACGGATGATCAAGGTTTTCAACAAAAAGGTCAGGCGCCAAGTATATCAAGTCGGGGATCTAGCGATCAAGCGCATCATACTGCCGCAAGGTGATCCCAAGGGAAAATGGACTTCCACATACGAAGGACCATTTGTGATCAAAATCATTTTTTCTGGTGGAGCCAGGATTCTGACCACCATGGACGGTGATGACCTTCCTCACCCTGTCAATGCGGACATAGTGAAAAGATACTACGCGTGATTAAAGACCCACTAGGTTGACTGGCCTAGGCAAAAATAAGGGCTTCCCGCCAAACCAAAAGGGTTCAGGCAAAAATTAAGGATGAAGACAAAAAAAGTATGTACACCTGGCAAGTCGAAAACCTGAAAAGGAGGCTTGGGCATAAAAAGGGTATCCCGGTGGACTGAAAACCCGAAAGGGCGGTCCAAGAAAAAGTTAGGGATTTAAAGCGTATCATTATGTCCCATTGGATCACCTTGCAACTAGACTTCAACATCAGCTATCAAGCTCAAACGGCACCGATCAATCCAGTCAGCTTCGGACAAGCAACAAAGTGATGAGACGCTCGAAGACATAGTGGCAATAGCCGAATTGAAACTCAATGTGATTATTACACATAGCTGTTTTCTTCTCTTTGTACACAATATTGTATAGATTTCATTTTCACGGTGACATTATCTTAATAGAGCGGCATCCTCCTTATACAAAAACGCATGTTATAGGCAAACTTCGAAATTAATACAAGTCATTTTTACAAAACCATTTGTTTTTCTTTTTCTGTTTTGTCTTTCAAAAACGTCCAATGATTTATTCTTGACATATGCATTTGAATATTATTTCTATTCACAAATATTTGCATAAGAAACGGAAAGATAGTTGCTTATAACTTAAGGAACAAGGGCAAAGACTAAAAAATCATGTCAATCCCGACAGTTACTCCTTCCAACAGGTACATGGGAAGTGTGATCGGTGGGAGAGAGAACTGACTGTTTTTGGAATGCTAGTTCGCGTTTTGCGTTTATTTTTGCAAAATGTCGCGGTACGCAAGAGTCGCCATCGTCTTTTATTTTATCCAACAAGGAAAGGAAAAAAGCACAGAAAAATTCCTTTTTCGAGATGTTTCTCGGGTCCGGGAGGTAGATTATAGAAAGGGAAGGTGTTAGCATCCTTTCTATCCGTGTTTATCCACGGGCTCTTAGGTACTTGCTCAAAGTGTTTTCAAAATTTTGCTTTTCTTTGTGTTTGTGGGTTTGAAAAGAGTTTTTGTTTGAAAGGAGTGTAAGTGCGAAAAGTTTTGTTTTGTTTTAAAAGGAGCAAGTACTTAAGAACCATTTACTTACTCGAAAAGGGAATTAAACTGTTCTAATGTCCTTTAGACAATGCTAGCCCACTATGAATGAGTAGGTAGCACCGTCGTTGGAGTGTTCGGGTCAATTCGATTAAGGTACGTGTGGTCACTAAAGCAATGTTAGGACGCCTTCGCGGTAACCCTAATGTCTTAGATCATTTTATCCGAGGCAACCGTTTCGAGGCAACTTATGATCTTTGGACAAGAGGGCGACCTCTAAAACTTCCTATACTCAATGACCACTTTCGAAGGCAACCAAGTGAGGTGTACCCTAAGAGTGTGCATGTGCGAGTGTATTGTTTTTCAGTTATTTATCTTTGTACATGTCATGGGTTATCTATGTTGATTTTAAGTTCATACATTGGATCTTGTCATACATTCCCTATTATCAAACATCTAACAGTGTATAGTTGCAGGATTTAAATTTGCGGAAATTAAATCTAAACTATTACAAGGCGTCGGGTATTTACATCGCCAAAAACAAACCCTTTAATTTAAATTGCGGAAAGTAAAATAAAGCGATAAATAATTAAAGTCTTAATTAAAAGCTATTACATACCGGAAGCAATTATAATATTGGATAAAACGATACCGTTCGAGAAATTTAATCGGGCGAGTTTTTAGGGTTTTGACCCTTTTTGAAAAGAAATGTATTGGAGGACCTGGGATTCGAACCCAGGTCCCAATGGATTCTGTACAACTCGCTTGCCACTCAACCAACGCATTCAATTTGTTATTGGAATAAGCAACAAATATTATATATAAAACAAAACATTATGCCTGGAAAATTAAAAAAAATAGCGCGAATATTTAAATCAACCAATAGGGAGAAGACACCTAGTCGGCTTCTTCGTTGAAAAGCCTGGATATTTACCTGCGGATTTTATCCGCAGCTAAATCCATGGCTCACTCCTAAAACAAATTCCAGGCCATATAAATGCAAACTAAAACCACCAACATGTTCGTCTCTCCTCCCTGAACACAACCATGGTCACCGTTTGTCTTGATTTTGCCTGTATCAAAAATGCCTAAAAACAAGAAATGAAAACCCTAGTTTCAGGCACAGGGTTACAGGCTATGAAAACAAAATTAAATAATGCAAAAACGTTCTAAATGGATCGATTAGCATGATTGTGCAAAGATTTTGGCAAAAGGATGCAAGAACAAGAGGTTATGTTTTCGTGTTCAGAGGCATGTTCATGAGTACTTACAGTGTGTTTTAGGCGATAAGAGGGATTGGTTTTGATTGCTATAGCTTCAATGGACTCTAGGCAATTGAACCACGTTGAGATTTTGGATTGAATTGACCTCCAACCAAGATTTTGATCCCACACTTTTTAAGCTTTTTTTCAGTTTTGGTCTGGCCATTTTGTGCAACTTTCAGGTCGTGTATTTGTGTGCTTCATGTTGTATATGTATCATAGAAACAATTAGGTTAAATCTTGGGCTTGCAATCTTTGTGTATTGATGATTCAAGATTTGATTTGATCACCATTAACAAAGCTTCCAAAATTGTCCTAAATCAAATATTTTGTTCACAATATGGCATGGTACGAATTTTATTGTGTCCATCATGGAAATTGAAAGTTGTATCAATCAAAAATATCACAAGTTATTAATATTGAGATTTTATTTTGATTTAAATTGATTAAAAATGAATTAAATCAATAAAAATCAAATCAAATAGAAACATTAATAATTGGTCATGAAATTGAAGATAGGACACGTGTGTGGTGTGACAAGATCAAATCAAGTGGAAAAAAGTGGGCCCTTTTGTCAAAAATTGAAGTTTTGGGGATAGTTGACTTTTGGCAATTTTAGAAAAATGCCCAACTTCAACAATGAATAACTTCTTCAATTTTGAACTTTTGGGAGTGTTCTTGTACTTTTTAGAAACCTTGAGATGTCCGCTAACCAACCCTTTTGGTCTCATCGCATTTTTATATACCATGCTCAAGTTATAAGCTTTGGAAAAAAAGGTGTTTTTGTTGACTTTCAAAAATAACCTATAATGTCCAAATTTGTAACTTTTTATGAGTGCATTTCTTGATCTTGGGGTGTGAATATGGATTGTAGGAAATTCCATCCTCTTCAAAATGAGCTTTGGATGGGTCATTTCGCATAAAGTATGAGAAAGTTATGCTTGGTCAAACTTGAGTTGACTTTTCCTACAAAACCCGAATTTAGCAACTTTTGAATCTTGATGAATCTTGAGCAATCCTTGATGAATAATGATAAAACCTTGATCAAATGATGAATTATCCTTCAAAATGAGAATGTTGACAAAAAATCTTGAGGTTTGACTATTTGTAGGTCACAGTTGACTTTTGCCCTAGTACAGTCGATTTTTGGACCTCTTGAGCAATTGACTGACCAAACTTCCTCTGCAAGGCTTGAAATTTGACATGGATGATCTTGAGAACATATTAAGGCATTGGGAAGAACTTGAGGTCATTTGGATGCAAGGACCTTGATGCAACACAAAACCCTAATTTTGAATTGACTGCCTTAGGAGATAGCTTGACTGTCCAACTTTTGAGCAATCTTGAGCCACTTGGAGACTATTCTTGACATGTCTTGAGAAATATGGGAGGGCAAATTTTGGGGTACAACAGTTTACCCTGTTAAATTTTCTTAAACCTGAAGATATAGATTGGCTTTCAAGCCTTTCGTGATCCGAAGGTGGAAGATAATTGAACACTAGAGTGCCAAGAAATTTGCACTCGCATGGTGTAGTATCAACATTGTGATGTCGGGAATGGGCTTATAGATTCCATTTGGAGATTGTTGGTAGGAGCATGGGCTTACAGATGCTATCTATAGGAGTGTCGATCGCATAAGAGATTCCTTAGCGAGAACTTGCATACCTGTTGTTGTAGAAGATTCAGCTGGGGAATCCTAACTTTTGTTGAGATTTAGGAACTTGCTTGTACTTCAACTGAGAGAATGCCTCTGATGAGTCTTAAGAACCTGTCCATAATTCAGTTGGAGGGAAACATCTTCATCAAGATCTAGGAACTGTCTAGTATTCAACGTAGTATACCGTTGAGATCGTAGAACTCGTCCACACTATGGCGGAGGAAAACATCAAGATCTAGGAACTGACTAGTGCTCAACATAGTATACCGTTGAGGTTATAGCTCTTGCCCACACTATGACGTAGGGAAACATCTTCATCAAGATCTAGGAACTGTCTGGTCTTCAACGTAGTATACCGTTGAAATTAGAGAACTCGTCCACACTATGACGGAGGAAAACATCAAGATCTAGGAACTGACTAGTGCTCAATGTAGTATACCGTTGAGGTTATATCTCTCGTCCACACTATGACATAGGGAAACATCTTCATCAAGATCTAGGAACTGTTTGGTCTTCAACGTAGTATACCGTTAAAATTATAGAACTCGTCCACTCTATGACGGAGGAAAACATCAAGATCTAGGAAATGACTAGTGCTCAACGTAGTATATCGTTGAGGTTATAGCTCTCGTCCATACTATGACGTAGGGAAACATCTTCATCAAGATCTAGGAACTGTCTGGTCTTCAACGTAGTATACCGTTGAAATTAGAGAACTCGTCCACACTATGACGGAGGAAAACATCAAGATCTAGGAACTGACTAGTGCTCAACGTAGTATACCGTTGAGGTTATAGCTCTCGTCCACACTATGACATAGGGAAACATCTTCATCAATATCTAGGAACTGTTTGGTCTTCAACATAGTATACCGTTGAAATTATAGGACTCGTCCACACTATGACGGAGGAAAACATCAAGATCTAGGAAATGACTAGTGCTCAACGTAGTATATCGTTGAGGTTATAGCTCTCGTCCACACTATGACGTAGGGAAACATCTTCATCAAGATCTAGGAATTGTCTGGTCTTCAACGTAGTATACCGTTGAAATTAGAGAACTCGTCCACACTATGACGGAGGAAAACATCAAGATCTAGGAACTGTCTGGTCTTCAACGTAGTATACCGTTGAAATTAGAGAACTCGTCCACACTATGACAGAGGAAAACATCAAGATCTAGGAACTGACTAGTGCTCAACGTAGTATACCGTTGAGGTTATAGCACCCGTCCATACTATGACATAGGGAAACATCTTCATCAAGATCTAGGAAATGTCTGGTCTTCAACGTAGTATACCGTTGAAATTAGAGAACTCGTCCACACTATGATGGAGGAAAACATCAAGATCTAGGAACTGACTAGTGCTCAACGTAGTATACCGTTGAGGTTATAGCACTCGTCCACACTATGACGTAGGGAAACATCTTCATCAAGATCTAGGAACTGTCTGGTCTTCAACGTAGTATACCGTTGAAATTAGAGAACTCGTCCACACTATGACGGAGGAAAACATCAAGATCTAGGAACTGTCTGATCTTCAACGTAGTATACCGTTGAAATTAGAGAACTCGTCCATACTATGACGGAGGAAAACATCAAGATCTAGGAACTGACTAGTGCTCAATGTAGTATATCGTTGAGGTTATAGCTCTTGTCCACACTATGACGTAGGGAAACTGTCAAGATTGAGAACCTTATCTGAAATTCAACCGAGGATAATTCAATTGAGATTTAAGAACCGGACAGGTCTTCAACGTAACTGAGAACTTTAACTGCATCTTTCCTGAAAGGTAAAGGTCAGTCATATACAATGCATGATATGGATCAGGCAATGACGTTCTCAAAATAAATGAGATTGTATTCGTATGATGCGTATATGAATGTATCATGATGTATGGGAATATAATGTTTTAGCTGGGGAAAATGAATCTCGGGGCTCCTTGGAGAATAGAGTTGGATTCCTCGTTTCCGCTGGGGATGATGAACGAAGATGATAAACTTGCAGGAGAGGATAACTCCGTTGGGGAATAAACCGATGAGGAGAATACTCCGAGGGGAATTACTCTGTGGGGAAGAGATGTTCTACTGAGAATGTCACTGGTAAACTCTACTGGGGATTCCGCTGATAAGCTCCGCTGGGGATTTCAACGATAAACTCCGCTGGGAATGGATTACCGTTGCTGGTGATGCTGAATCTGTTGAGGATTAAATACCCGTTTGTGAAAGGAAAGAACTTCGCTGGGGGATGATCTTTCAGCTGCAACTTGCTGGGGATAATCCTGTTAGACTCTTGTGGGGACAACCCTCTGAATTTGGCTGAGGATGATCTATTTGTGCTCTGCAGGGGATAAGCTTCCAGAGTCTACTGGGGATGATGATTCAACTCTGTTGGGGAAGCTTTTTAGACCGCGCTGGGAAAATTGACTCCACTGGGGTATCTTGTATTCTTCCAGGGAACATTCTTATACTTCGTTGAGGAATATTAAGACTGACGGGGATACTCTGATACTTGCTGGAGAATATTCTTATACTCCGCTGGGGAATATTAAGACCTTCTGGGGATACCGAGCCTTTTTAGGGCTGATGGTAGACTAACTCTGCTTGGGGAGAGTGTTGTTGATTCGTCCATAGTTGCAAGTCTTAGCTGGGAGAGCTACCATTACTGCCTTATTCTGCGGGGAGTGAAAGTATTTTAGCCATATTCTTCAGCTGAATATACCTTGGTACCTGGTGGACAGAGCAACCATACAGCTCGGACAATTCTTATTGCCCCTGTTTCTGATGTTACCTGTAACTCATCTTTCGTTTCGCATGTAAATATTCATGAGTAGCAATTAATGTCAAATGCATATATCAAAAATGAACATTGGACGCTCTTTGCAAAACAAAACAGATAAAGGAAAAATAGTTTGAAATTTGTCTGAAAATGATTTTGTATTGATTTTGAAGTTTGGCCTGTAAATAGGCGCTTTTGTACAAGAGGTTGACGTCCTAGTAAGAGAACGCCGCCGAACAAATAGAATTTATACAATTTGTAAAAGAAAACAAAATATATGTGAATAATCCCACTGGTTCCAACTCTGCTATTGCCTTTATGTCTTTGAGCATCTCATCACTTTGCTACTGGTTGAAGGTAGATCAGATTGATTAGTGCCATCTGAGCTTGATAGTCGATACCGGAGTCCGGATGCAAGGTGATCCAATGAGACATAGTGTTACGCTTTAATCCCTAATTTTTGCCTGGACCGCCATTTCGGGTTTTCAGTCCACCAGGGTACCCTTTTTGCCCAAGCCTCCTTTTCAAGTTTTCGACTTGCCGGGTGTACAGATTTTTTCCATTTTCATCCCTTATTTTTGCCCGAACCCTTTTGGTTCGCCGGGAAGCCCTTATTTTTGCCTAGGCCAGTCAACCTAGCGGGTCTTTGATTATGCGTAGTATCTTTTCACTATGTCTGCATTGACGGGGTGAGGAAGGTCGTCACCATCCATGGTGGTTAGGATCATAGCTCCGCCTGAGAAAATGTTCTTAACCATAAATGGCCCCTCGTAAGTAGGAGTCCATTTTCCCCTGGGATCACCTTGAGGTAAGATAATGCGCTTGATTACCAGATCCCCAACTTGATACTCTTGTCATCTGACTTTCTTGTTAAATGCCTTGATCATTCGTTTTTGGTACGTCTGACCATGACAAATAGCAGTAAGTCTCTTTTCGTTGATTAGATTTAGTTGATCAAGCCGGGTCTGAATCCAGTCATCTTCGCTCAAACCTGCATCCTTCATGATCCGGAGAGAGGGTATCTGAACTTCATTGGGCAAGACTGCCTCCATGCCATAAACCAAGGAATAGGGTGTTTCCCCTGTTGACGTCCGTGTTGAGGTACGGTACCCATGAAGAGAAAATGGTAACATCTCATGCCAATCTTTGTATGTCACTGTCATCTTCTGCACAATCTTCTTAATGTTCTTGTTAGCCGCTTCGACAGCCCCATTCATCTTCGGCCGGTAGGGAGAAGAGTTATGATGTTGTATCTTGAATTGCTCGCAGAGCTCGGTGATTATCTTGTTGTTGAGATTGGTACCGTTGTCCGTAATGATCCTCTCTGGTACACCATATCGACAGATCCAATTGTGCCGAATGAACCGTGCCACGGCGTTCTTGGTTACAGTGGCAAAGGAAGCTGCTTCAACCCATTTCGTAAAGTAATCAATCGCTACCAGGATGAAACGATGCCCGTTAGATGCCGTAGGTCTGATTTTGCCGATCATATCAATGCCCCACATTGCAAAAGGCCACGGCATCGTCAAGACGTTCAGAGAAACTGGAGGTATGTGCACCTTATCAGCATAGACTTGGCACTTTTGACATGTTCGAGAATGTTGATAACAGTCGGCTTCCATTGTGGACCAATAATATCCTGCCCGAAGGATTTTCTTTGCCATGGTGTGTCCACTTGAGTGAGTTCCGAAAGTACCTTCATGTAACTCCGTCATGATCCTTTCTGCTTCATTCTTATCCACACAACACAGTAAAGTTGAATCATGGTTACGTTTGTAAAGGATATCATTGCTGATGAAGAACTTCGCCGCGAACCTCCTCAGAAACTTCTTGTCATTAACAGATGCACCCTCGGGGTATTCCTGAGCTTCAAGATGCCTTTTCACCTCATGAAACCAGGGCTTTTCTATTACCTCTTCAGTCTCAAGATAACAGCAATGTGCAGGCTCGTCTAATCTTTCAATAATGATCTGGGGAGCTTCGTTGTCCCAATTGACTTTGAACATAGAAGACATCGTAGCCAGCGCGTCCGCCAACTGATTCTCCTCTCTAGGAAAGTGTTCAAAGGTTATCTCCTCGAAATGGGGAAGCAACGTCAATACATACTCCTTGTAAGGAATCAGATTCTGGTGTTTCGTATCCCAATCGCCTTTGATCTGACTGATCACGAGAGCGGAATCTCCGAAGACACTTAGAAACATAATCCTTAGGTCAATTGCTGCTCGAAGACCCATAATGCATGCTTCATACTCCGCCATGTTGTTGGTGCAGTTGAAACATAGTCGGGCGGTGAGAGCCTTTAGGAGATATGATCGCGGCTCCAATTCCATTACCCAAAGCGTTCGAAGATCCATCAAAGTACATAGACCATCGATATCCTTCCTCGGGTCCTTCATCCGGTCCAGGTGTCTCACAATCCGTTATCAACAGGATATTCTCGTCCAGAAATTCAAAGTTCATAGACTGGTAATCATCCACTGCCTGATGTGCCAAATGGTATGCCAATACACTTCCCTTGATTTCCTTTTGAGTCGTGTACTAGATGTCATACTCAGTCAAGATCATCTGCCATCTCGCTATTCTTCCGGACAAGGCAGGCTTCTCGAAGATATACTTGATTGGATCCATCTTTGATATCAACAAAGTAGTGTGAGTCAGCATATACTATCTTAGCCGGCGAGCAGCCCATGCCAAAGCGCAACAAGTTTTCTCAAGCAGTGAGTATCGGGTCTCACAGTCGATAAACTTTTTGCTAAGGTAGTAAATTGCATGCTCTTTTCGGCCAGACTCGTCATGCTTCCCCAGCACATACCCCATTGAGTTGTCGAGTACTGTCAAGTATAGGATCATAGGTCTCCCTTCAACTGGTGGCATCAGGATATGTGGCTCTTGGAGATACTCTTTGATCTTTTCGAAAGCGGGCTGGCATTCATCGTTCCAACGTACTACTTGATCTTTCTCCAGCAGCTTGAAGATTGGCTCACAAGTAGCGGTTAGGTGTGCGATGAATCGGGCAATATAGTTCAGTCGTCCCAGGAAACCTCTGACTTCTTTCTCTGTTTTAGGAGCTGGCATCTCCTGTATAGCTTTCACTTTGGCTGGATCCACTTGAATACCTTTGTCGCTTACGACGAAACCCAGTAATTTACCAGATCTCACCCCGAAGGTGCACTTGTTCGGGTTTAACCTCAGCTTGTACAACTTCAACCTGTCAAACAGTTTCTGCAGATGGCCAAGGTGTTCTTCCTCAGTCTGGGATCTTGCAATCATATCATCGACATATACTTCAATCTCATGATGGATCATGTCATGAAACAAAGCAACCATGGCACGCTAATATGTTGCCCCGGCATTCTTCAGTCCAAAAGGCATGACCTTGTAACAAAAGGTACCCCACTGAGTAACAAAGGTCGTCTTCTCCATGTCTTCGGGAGCCATCTTTATTTGATTATAACCAGATAAACCATCCATAAAGGAGAATACCTTATGTTGAGCGGTGTTGTCAACCAGAACGTCGATGTGAGGTAAAGGGAAATTATCCTTGGGGCTTGCCCTGTTCAAATCCCTGTAATCAACACACATTCGGACCTTGCCAGCCTTCTTTGGTACCGGAACCACATTGGCCACCCTCTGAGGGTAAGAAGCAACTGCTAGAAAACCGGCGTCAAACTGTTTCATAACTTCAGCCTTGATTTTCTCAGACATCTCTGGGCGCATTCGGCGGACCTTCTGTTTTACCGGGGGACAGTCTTCCTTGGTAGGCAGGCGATGAACCACAATGTTGGTATCCAACCTAGGCATATCTTTGTAAGACCAGGCAAAGATCTCAACATAGTCACGCAGCATCTGAATCAACCGCTGTTTCACACTAAGCTCCAGATTTGCACCGATCTTGACTTCCTTCTTATCTCTCTTTGTACCCAGATTCACTGATTCTACCGGCTCTTCATGTGTTTGAATAGTCCTCTCTTCCTGGAGTAGCAGTCTTGCAAGTTCACCAGGCACTTCGCAATCATCTTCACCTTCATCTTCGGCTAAGTTGATCGGATTTTCAAAGTCATAACTGGCGGTAGCAGAGTCGTTACCAGTGAGATCCATAGTGGATGTGGACCTGTATATGTGAGTGTGTGTAAAATAGCTATTTTGCAATATATAATAAAGAAAAACAAGGAGCGAAAAATTTTAAATGTAAGAACGTTCAATGCTTTTATTAATGATATATGAAAATGACACACAAAAGCCCTCACAAATGAAGCCACAGTGCCCCGGGTAAGACATCGGGCTATAAAGTTTGAAACATTGTCTATTACAAATTCAAAACAAAAATTTTCATTACTGGGTAACAAAAGTAATAGGGATGAAGTCCTTTGCTGTCCAGTTGCTTGGTCCACCGTCGGTCGTAGGATAGATCCATTTGTCAAATTCAGACTCCTCCACATCATCTTCAATGGCATTCACTCCCGAGTTGCTGATGAACACGGGAGGTCTTCCGATTCGTGCATTCCGAACAGCCCTTTGAGCTTCTGCAGTGAAACCTAAACCAAACTTGTTAGTCTTCTATGTAAAATCAGGGAGTCGGCCCCAATTTGCACACTCACCCTTCTCAATAACAGCCTGGGCATCCTTTAAGGAAGCCATCTTCATAGGAGAATCTTCAACCACAGTCTCAGCTGATGCTAGTGTCTGGGGAACCTCTTCAAAGTGCTGAAATGGGGTCTCAATGAACTCCCCATCCATCTCTACGTATCGGAAAGAGTTGATGTGGCTGACCATATACTCTTCCTCCTCTTGCACTGTCACAATCTTCCCTTTGACCGGGTACTTCAACTTCTGGTGGAGCGTTGAAGTTACGGCCCCAGCTTAGTGGATCCATGGACGACCCAGCAAACAAGAATAAGATGGCCGAATGTCCATCACATAAAATGTAGAACTAAAGACCTGAGAACCAACTTTAATTGGAATATCAACTTCACCGTGCACCATTCTCTTAGACCCATCAAAGGCCCTGACAACAATGTTGCTTGGCTTCAGCTCCAACCCTTTGCAATCCAACCGGTCCAGAGCTTTCTTAGGCAAGACGTTCAATGAGGAACCAGTATACACCAATACATGTGCAAGAGTAGTGCCCCTGCATTCAATGGAGACATGCAGGGCATCGTTGTGATTCTTCCCTTTAGCAGTCAAGTCGGCGTCCGAGAAACCCAACCCATTATCAGCAGTCAAATTAGCCACACAATCTGTAAACTGGTCAACTGATGTCTCTTGCGGCACGTGGGCAGTTTTCAAAAAGGTAATCAGAGCCTTGGCATGGGCCTTTAAGCACAGCAATAGTGACAACATAGAAATCTTAGACGGGGATTGCCCCAGCTGTTCAACTACATTGTAGTCACTCTTTTTAATGATCTTCAGGATCTCTTCCATCTCTTGCTTAGAAGCTTCAACAGTAATTGTCTTCGGTGCCTCCATTTGGGCAGGCACATCAATGGTGATCCCTTTGCCCCAAGTGTCAGATGACTCGGTGACAGGGGTAAGAATAGGAACTTGAACAGGAATGGCAGCAGGTACACTTGCAGGTGTAATGACAATAGGTCTTCGGACAGTTGGTGGAGCAATATCAAGTGAGAAAAGTATTCCGCTGCGGGTGACTTTAGCAGGTCCAGTAATGTTGTTGACGCCAGTATCAACATCCAACTCTTGCTTAACTCCATGAAAATAAACATCATCCCCATAGTGCCAAGGGACAGCTTTATCAGAGGTGTAGGGGATGGGCCCCGGAACAGTGATGATCACAGGTGCGATTTTCGGAACAGATGTAATTCTAACAGGCTTCCTCGAGGGATCCTTAGAAGAATTGTCGAAAATGGTAATGATGGAGACTTCTTCAGAATGAACTAAGGGAACAATAGTCTTCTCAAATAGTATCTCTTTACTATCCATAAAGTTTTGGATACCTGACTTCAAGAACGGGCAACCGGTAGGTAAAACAGAACACATATGGCAACCTTCGTCACAGCCCGGAAATAAACCGGCCAGCAAAAGGTTCTTCTTTACAGTCATCAAAGGGGTAGCAATATCATCCACAGAAACCACAAACAAGTCCTCTTCTAGAGCATTCACTCCATGCTTGGGAATGGGAGCAGTTACAACATTAGGCCTCTCAGGCGCCTCAAACTCAATATCCTTCGCATCAATTAAGTCTTGTACCTTGTTCTTCAAAACATAACAATCATCTGTATTATGCCCCGGGCTATCAGAGTGAAAAGCGCAGCGGGCATTAGGGTTATACCTCGGTGATGTGGTATTTGGATTCTTCGGGGCTTCCTTTAGAACCACCAGATTAGTCTTCAGTAACTGTGGCAGAATATGAGATAGGGTCATGTTGAGAAAGGTGAATTTCCTTCGAGGCCTCTTGTCCTATTGTTGATTATTGTGCTGAGGAGCACCAGCAGGTTTTGAAATAACAACTACATTGACAACTTGGCGGTGTTCAGGTCTATTCTGTCTCCTCGAACTATAGACAACACTGGAGTCTTTCTTGAATGGCTTCTTCTTGATGCTTGACGAGGCACCCTTCTGTATCTTCCCAGCCTTAATACCAGCTTAAATCCTTTCACTGGTCAAAATAAGATCTGTAAACCCAGATGAAGAGCTTCCAATCAGATGGTTAAAAAATGGACCAGACAGGGTCCCCAGAAACATTTCCACAAGCTCCCGATCAGCCAAGGGTTGTTGCACTCTACCGGCGAGGTCCCTCCACTTCTGAGCATAATCTTTGAATCCTTCACCCATTCCCATTGACATACCCTTGAGTTAGGTACGCGTAGGAGCGAGGTAGGAGTTGTACTGATACTGCCTGTAGAATGCAGTAGCCAAATCTTCCCAACTGCGGATACTGGCTCCGTCCAACTGATAGAACCACTCAAGCTGAGTCCCTGAGAGATTGTCTTGAAAGAAATGGATCCATAGGTTCTTATCAGCAGTGTAAGGCTGGATCTTCCTTACATATGACCGGAGGTGCAGGTTCGGACAAGAAACTCCGTCATACTTAGCAAAGGTTGATGCCTTAAACTTATGAGGAATCACCACCCCAGATGATAGACTTAGATCTCCGAAGTCCAGACCAGGCACCTTCTGAATTTCCATAGCGCTCAACGGTCCTCCAGTTTCTTGTATCTATCCTCGGTCGGAGGATACTGTTCTTCATCATAGTTTGTCTCGTTGTCGGAGACCATAGGGCTAAGAGCCCTCCTTTCTTGTGGACTATATTTCCCTCCAGATGAGGTGGTCAGATCAACTTCATTCTGTAGCCTGTTTCCAAACTTGTGCCCTGTGTTAAACAGGATGGTCCTCTTCTTCTTCTTCTTCTCTTTCAGAATCAGGGTCTTCAGGTCTTGCTGACCCTTAGCTAGGTTCATGAACAGCTCTTGAAATTGGGCATTTTGGGCCTGGAGAGCCTTGATAGCTTGCTCAGTTGAAGGTTCAGTAGACATGATGATTGCTGAAATAAACAGCGAAGAAGATAAGAGACCTGTAAAGGGTACCTGTTTATGAAGTGCATGAGATGAAATGCGTATGATTATGATTTCAAAGACAATCGGGAGATTCAAATTTGTAAACCAGAAAGGAAACACACTTTATTAGATTTAAACTTCAAAATTTAAATTGTTCAACAAATTGCCCTTAAGGCGTTACAAGAATGGAAATACTGAAAAGTAAACAAAAACTGGAAAGGAAATCATCAAAGGTCCATCAATGCTCCCATGGTCTCTTCTTATCAGTGCGGACATAGTCGTTGAGAATCCACTCGTTCTCTAACTGCCTAGTCAACCTCTGGATCTTCTTCTCTTGTCCATTGAATTTCTCCCGATAAGAATCTCGTTCTTCCCGCAGTTGCATCCAAGATCTCTTCAGTGCCCCAATGTCAGTGGGCATATAAGGATGGAGAATGGTTGGAAGAACCCCTTCTTCTTTAGCAACTTCAAGAGTGACAGGCCGGACGGCTTCATATGGCATACCTAGTTTCTGGGCACGGATGTGGACCCATCTGAGATATGGCTCCATTAGCAGAGAAGTCTTTGGGCCCAGCTCATGTGGATCAGATTGGTGAACTCTATCCCAAGCCCTTATGAATCTGCGACGCTACTCGTCGCTATCCCCTTGGAAATCAAATATGATATGAGGCATTAGCATCTCATGAGGTCCTTCTCTTCTGGCTCTTCCAAACTAACGGAGATCTAAGCATGGGTTGTAAGAAATTCCTCCATGGGTTCCTATCAATGGAACATTAGGATACTCTCCACAACGATCAATAATAGTCACTTCATCCATACCCTTGAGAGTCCAGATAATGTCATTATGAGAGAGAGACATCACCCTATAAGCCCAGCCTATTCCTTCTTTGTTCTTCAGTACTGACTTAGGGAGGTGCAAAATAAGCCACCTCGACAATAAAGGAGCACAGCACATCAAGGTTCCCCGCTTTCGGGCAGTACGAGCATAGAGTTGATGAAGAATGTCACCCAAGAGAGTGGGTACAGGATTCTGAGAGATGAAGATCTTTATCATATTCACATCAACAAAAGTGTCAGGATTCGGAAACAATACCAAGCCATAAATCAGAAGAGCCAGAATATCCTCGAAGGCCTTGAAGTCTAGACCATCCCAGAAATAGTTAGCCTTGCCAACCAAAAACTTAGTCAGAAAGCCCTTTGCTCCACTTCTAGTCTCCCAATTAGCCATTACCTCCTCTTTAGTCAAATGAAGGGTTGCAACAATTTCTTCGTGCCTAAGGGTCTTCTCCCAACCAGTAAATGGGGTCTGCTCCAGAACAGAGATACTGAGCAGCTCAGAGAACTCTTTTAGGGTGGGAACCAGCTGATAGTCTTGAAAAGTAAAACAATGGTACAACGGATCATAGAACTGGACTAGGACACTCATCATCTGCTCGTCCAATTTGGAGGTGACCAAACTGAGAAGACAACCGTGCCTCCTGATGAAGGAAGTAGTGTCAGGCATCTTGGCAACCAACTCTTTAAGCAAGGTAGGGACTTGGACAAAGTTGATCCGGATGGTATTCTTATGCATGGGAATCATGATGACCTACAAAACATAACAAAGATGAATCCCTCCTGTCTTTGAAATAGGTTAGTCCTTATGCAAGATGTATGCAATGTTATGATGTCATGATAATAAGCACACCACAAGTATCCACAAGAAGCAAGCATGGTAAAGGCACACAAATCACACTGAAGAGCCCTTAGATTTCAGGTTGGCAAGGAGCTTAGGTACTACCCTCTTTCAGTTCAGTTGGTTTAAACCTGTCCTAAAAATAGTAACCGGGTTCTAGAGGATCTCAATATCACTGACTACCCTCAATCGGTTATAATTCCAGTTTAGCAACCTTTTCTTGTGGCCGGAATCATCGCGAGAGTTTAGTCTCAATGAGTGTAGCATACTGCTACTGTTCTATGGCCAAGTTGGTCAATTTAAGGTTCTAAGGTCAGTTGGTGCTTAATGACCCCTTAGAAGACCCATATTCTCCTCGTTCCAATACAAGGGATATCGGTACAGACTAAAGTGCCACACCAACGTAGCTACTGCTTCAATTGTGTCGGTCTACGCCGGACAGTTCCCTTACAGTTTATTGCTACTTACCTAAAGGGTATCCCCAGATCCGGGTTAGGATCTATAGAACTCCGATACAAGCCCACAAATATAAATCATACAAAGCATACAATTGAAAACACAATGATCTAATCCTAAGGTACACCTCACTTATAATCTCCCCAGCAGAGTCACCAGTTTTGTGATCGGTGGGAGAGAGAACTGACTGTTTTTGGAATGTTGGTTCGCGTTTTGCGTTTGTTTTTGCAAAATGTCGCAGTAAGTAAGAGTCGCCACCGTCTTTTATTTTATCCAACAAGGAAAGGAAAAAAGCACAGAAAAATTCCTTTTTCGAGATGTTTCTCGGGTCCGGGAGGTAGATTATAGAAAGGGAAGGTGTTAGAACCCTTTCTATCAGTGGTTATCCACAGGCTCTTAGGTACTTGCTCAAAGTGTTTTCAAAATTTTGCTTTTCTTTGTGTTTGTGGGTTTGAAAAGAGTTTTTGTTTAAAAGGAGTGTAAGTGCGAAAAGTTTGTTTTGTTTTAAAAGGAGCAAGTACTTAAGAACCATCTACTTACTCGAAAAGGGAATTAAACTGTGCTAATGTCCTTTAGACAATGCTAGCCCACTATAAATGAGTAGGTAGCACCGTCGTTGGAGTTTTCGGGTTAATTCGATTAAGGGACGTGTGGTCACTAAAGCAATGTTAGGACGCCTTAGCGGTAACCCTAATATCTTAGATCATTTTATCTGAGGCAACCGTTTCGAGGCAACTTATGATCTTTGGACAAGAGGGCGACCTCTAAAACTTCCTATACTCAATGACCACTTTCGAAGGCAACCAAGTGAGGTGTACCCTAAGAGTACGCATGTGCGAGTGTATTGTTTTTCAGTTATTTATCTTTGTACATGTCATGGGTTATCTATGTTGATTTTAAGTTCATACATTGGATCTTGTCATGCATTCCCTATTATCAAACATCTAACAGTGTATAGTTGCAGGATT
Organism: Vicia faba; assembly: GCA_948472305.1. Lineage (NCBI taxonomy): Eukaryota > Viridiplantae > Streptophyta > Magnoliopsida > Fabales > Fabaceae > Vicia > Vicia faba. The sequence continues at coordinate 910,483,651 of OX451736.1, read as the reverse complement.
TAAATTTGCGAAAATTAAATCTAAACTATTACAAGGCGTCGGATATTTACATCGCCAAAAACAAACCCTTTAATTTAAATTGCGGAAAGTAAAATAAAGCGATAAATAATTAAAGTCCTAATTAAAAGCTATTACATACCGGAAGCAATTACAATATTGGATAAAACGATACGCGTGCGAGAAATTTAATCGGGCGAGTTTTTAGGGTTTTGACCCTTTTTGAAAAGAAAGCATGTTTTTTATTATTTTTTTTATAATTTATGGAAATTAACTCTAAGTTAATAATTAAATTAATTAATTAATGAAAATATTTTTTGGATTTTTTATATTTAAGGAAATAAAATAAAATTGATTAAAATTATTAAAAACCTAATTCTACATTAGTTTTAATTTATTGCAAAAATATTAAAATTATACCTAATTAAAAAAACTAAGTTAATTAAGTTAGTGTTTATTTATAAAAATAAAATGATGAAATTAATAAAAATAATATTTTGTGTTTTCTGATTTTATTAAGAAAAATGTTAATTGGTTAGTTTTAAATAATAATAATAATAATAATAATAATAGTTAACAAAATAAATAAGTAAATAAAGAAAAGAAAGAAAAAATAAAAGAAATACTCAGGGGGTTCAGGCCCAAATGGAGGGTGTGATTTGAAATTTTGAGAGGCCCACCCACGCTCGCCTGATTGACTTTTGTCATCCCATGCATGCCTGTTGACTTGAGTGTATGGTGGAGATTCAGTCTGGGCCATTGGATTTGGCCTGGAGGCCATCCGGCGCCTGATGGGATGAGGAGTATGGTGGACCACGCTTTGGAAATCACATGCAATTGCCTGAAGAAAAATTAAACAAATGTATTGGGGGACCTGGGATTCGAACCCAGGTCCCAATGGATTCTGTACAACTCGCTTGCCACTCAACCAACGCATTCAATTTGTTATTGGAATAAGCAACAAATATTATATATAAAACAAAACATTATGCCTGGAAAATAAAAAAAATAGCGTGAATATTTAAATCAACCAATAGGGAGAAGACACCTAGTCGTCTTCTTCGTTGAAAAGCCTGGATATTTACCTACAGATTTTATCCGCAGCTAAATCCATGGCTCACTCCTAAAACAAATTCCAAGCCATATAAATGCAAACTAAAACCACCAACATGTTCGTCTCTCCTTCCTGAACACAACCATGGTCACCGTTTGTCTTGATTTTGCCTGTATCAAAAATGCCTAAAAACAAGAAACGAAAACCCTAGTTTCAGGCACAGGGTTACAAGCTATGAAAATAAAATTAAATAATGCAGAAACATTCTAAATGGATCGATTAGCATGATTGTGCAAAGATTTTGGCAAAAGTATGCAAGAACAAGAGGTTATGTTTTCGTGTTCAGAGGCATGTTCATGAGTACTTACAGTGCGTTTTAGGCGATGAGAGGGCTTGGTTCTGATTGCTATAGCTTCAATGGACTCCTTGCAATTGAACCACGTTGAGATTTTGGATTGAATTGACCTCCAACCAAGATTTTGATCCCACACTTTTTAAGCTTTTTTTCAGTTTTGGTTTGGCCGTTTTGTGCAACTTTCAGGTCGTGTCTTTGTGTGCTTCATGTTGTATATGTATAATAGAAACAATTAGGTTAAATCTTGGGCTTGGAATCCTTGTGTATTGATGATTCAAGATTTGATTTGATCACCATTAACAAAGCTTCCAAAATTGTCCAAAATCAAATATTTTGTTCACAATATGGCATGGTACGAATTTGATTGTGTCCATCATGGAAATTGAAAGCTGTATCAATCAAAAAGATCACAAGTTATTAATATTGAGATTTTATTTTGATTTAAATTGATTAAAAATGAATTAAATCAATAAAAATCAAATAAAATAGAAAAATTAATAATTGGTCATGAAATTGAATATAGGACACGTATGTGGTGTGACAAGATCAAAGCAAGTGGAAAAAAGTGGGCCCTTTTGTCAAAAATTGAAGTTTTGGGGATATATGACTTTTGGCAATTTTGGAAAAATTGCCCAACTTCAACAATGCATAACTTCTTCAATTTTGAACTTTTGGATGTTTTCTTGGACTTTTTAGAAACCTTGAGATGTCCTTTAACCGAGAATTTTGGTATCATCTAATTTTGATATTCCATGCTCAAGTTATAAGCTTTGGAAAAAAAGGTGTTTTTGTTGACTTTCAAAAATGACCTATAATGTCCAAATTTGTAACTTTTTATGAGTGCATTTATTGATCTTGGGTGTGAATATGGATTGTAGGAAATTGCATCCTATTCAAAATAAGCTTTGGATGGGTCATTTCTCATAAAGTATGAGAAAGTTATGCTTGGTCAAATTTGAGTTGACTTTTCCTACAAAATCCTAATTTAGCAACTTTTGAATCTTGATGAATCTTGAGCAATCCTTGATGAATCATGATCAACCCTTGATCAAATTATGAATTATCCTTCAAAATGAGAATGTTGACAAAAAATCTTGAGGTTTGACTATTTGTAGGTTACAGTTGACTTTTGCCCTAATACAGTCGATTTTTGGACCTCTTGAGCAATTGACTGACCAAACTTCATCTGTAAGGCTTGAAATTTGACATGGATGATCTTGAGAAAATATTAAGGCATTGGGAAGAACTTGAGTTCATTTGGATGCAAGTACCTTGATGCAACACAAAACCCTAATTTTGAATTGACTGCCTTAGGAGATAGCTTGACTGTCCAACTTTTGAGCAATCTTGAGCCACTTAGAGACTATTCTTGACATGTCTTGAGAAATATGGGAGGGAAAATTTTGGGGTACAACAGGAAGGTACATTTTTGAAACAAGGTCACCATTACACGCGACCCTGTGACGTCTATGCTCCCCACAGAGTAGAGACAACCAAAAGCATTGACATCGACTTCCCCAAACAGGAGCTACTTTCCCCAGCAAAGTTCCTTCAGGGAGTCGGCGTCTATATTCCCCAGCAAATTTTACAATCGCAAGCGGTTCATAAAGTTTTCTCCCGAGCAGAGTTTATTTCTCTGAATACAAAAGCTCAATCCCCCAACAGAGTTTACTTCTCTGGCTACAGAAGTCCATCCCCCGACGGAGCTTATTTCCCCGAATCGGCAAAATATTCCAGTAAAGCATCTCCTCTCGCAAGCAGAGATATTCCCCCGCAGAGTTATTCTCAAGAAGAGTCTCTCCCCGAAAGAATATTCGTAAATAAGGAGTAAATCCGCAACATAGTCATCTCCATTCACCATCCCCAGCGGGAATGAAGAATCCGGCTTCCCAATAATCTTCAGCAACAGTCCGGTATTTATTTTCCTCGACTAAGAAGTACAACAATAACATCTCATATGCATACATCATGGCATGTGAATACATATTGCATACAATACAATCTCATTTATTTTGAGAACATCATCACAATTCATTTCATATATCATGACCTTGCATACGACTAATTATTTACCTTTCAGGGAAAAGATCAAATCAACAAGTTACATCTAACAAAGGGTTATCCCAAGATCTCTCTGCTCACTATGCCGGTGGAAGAGATTCTAAGACTTTCGTCTGGGTCAGTTGAACTGCTACTAAGGTTCTCCTGATTACTATGCCAGTCAAAGTTAACCTAAGATCTCTCTGCTCACTATGCTGATGGAAGAGATTCCAAGACTTTCATCTGGGTCAGTTGAATCGCTACTAAGGTTCTCCTGATTACTATGCCAGTCAAAGTTAACCTAAGATCTCTCTACTTACTATGCTGGTGGAAGAGATTCCAAGACTTTCATCTGGGTCAGTTGAACCGCTATTAAGGTTCTCCTGATTACTATGTCAGTCAAAGTTAACCTAAGATCTCTCTGCTCACTATGTCGGTGGAAGAGATTCCAAGACTTTCGTCTTTGTCAGTTGAATCTCTACTAAGATCCTCCTGATTACTATGCAAGTCAAAGTTATCCCGAGATCTCTCTGCTTACTATACCAGTAGAAGAGATTCCAAGACTTTTGTCTGGGTCAGTTGAATCGCTACTAAGATTTTCCTGATTACTATGCCAGTCAAAGTTAACCCTAGATCTCTCTGCTTACTATGTCGGTAGAAGAGATTCCAAGAATTTTGTCTGGGTCAGTTGAATCGCTACTAAGATTCTCCCAATTACTATGCCAGTCAAAGTTAACCCTAGATCTCTATGCTTACTATGCCGGTAGAAGAGATTCCAAGACTTTCGTCTGGGTCAGTTGAATCGCTACTAAGATTCTCCTAATTATTATGCCAGTCAAAGTTAACCTAAGATTTTCTCTTGATCAGTCAAATCGATACTAAGATTTCTATTCCAGTTAAAGAAGCTATGAAGCCCAAAAATTGACCGATAATAGTCAATCAATAAACCAAGATATTGTGAAACCCGGATCCTGACCGGATAACAGTTTAATCTCATTTCCCCAGTAAGTCGCTGTGAAGCCTGGAATACGACCTAATAGCAGTCAGCCTTATTATCCTCAACAAGTCACTGTGAAGCTTGGATCCTGACCAGATAGCAGTTCACTTTCGTCTCTTAAATCAAGAGATGACTCCACAGTAGAGTAACGGACAACTGAAGCTCCTAAATTCTATTTCATGAACAAAGACCAACATTCCTTAGAGAAGGCCTCCCTAACAATAGGAACAGGAATTCCTATGAAAGAATATCTCACGAAATCATCATTGTTTTGGATGGCATCTTTAAGCCCATCTCCGACGAATCTCCGTCACATTCTCAGGATGGCGTCTTTAAGCCCATCTCCAACGACTTTCAGTCATCTTCTCCAAATGGCATCTGTAAGCCCATTCCCTGCGTCATCAACCATCAGTATTACTTCATGTAAGTGCAAATTTCTAGGCACTCTAGTGTTCAATCATCTTTCACCCTCGGATCACGAAAGGCGGACAAGCCAATCTAAACCCTCAAGTTTAAAAGGATTGAATAGGGGCAGCTGTTGTACCCCAAAATTTTCCCTCCCATTTTTACACAATACATACTCCTAGAGGTCATCAATGGCTCAAGTTGACTAAGGATTGACCAGACAAATCCTCCTCTTAAGACAATAAGCCTCCAACTAGGGTTTCAATTTCAAGCAAGATGGTTGAGTCCCAAGGGTCCCAAATGGTCTCCATTGTCCTAATATGTCCCCAAGATCATTCATGCCAAGTTTCATGCCTTGCACAACAAGTTTGCTCAGTCAACTACTCAAATGCCTGAAAATCAACTACACTAGGTCAAAAGTCAATTGTGGCCTATATACAGTCAAACTTCAAGATTTTTGGTCAACATCAACATTTTGAAGTAATATCCACCATTTTATCAAGGGTTGTTCATGATTCCTCAAGAAATGCTCCTAACTCATCAAAAGTCAAAAATGGCAATTTAGGGTTTCTATAGGAATAGTCAACCAAACTTTGACCAGGCATAACTTTCTCATACTTTATCAGAAATTTTCCAATCAAGGCTCATTTTGAAGATAATCAAATTCCATACAACTTCTCTTCATCCCTCAATGTCAAGAAATGCCTCAATCAAAAGATACAAGCTCATACATTATAGGTCATTTCAAAAAGTCAACAAAAACACCTTTTGGGTCAAAGCTCCTTACATGAACATGGAAGATCCAATTGAGATGAAACCAAAAGGGTTCTTTAGAGGACATCCTAATCTTTCTAAAAAGTCCAAGAACACCCTCTTAGGGTAAAAAATGAGAGAGATATGCATTGCTAAAGTTGACCAAATTTTGGAAATGTGCATGAAGTCAACATTGATCAGAATTGATTTTTTTTCCAAATGGGCCCATGTTTTCTTGTTTGAAACTTGTTCCTAAGAGGACCCACGACCGCTGAGCTTATCCACTTGTTATTTTATTATTTTTATTATTTGTTTTGATTTTTTATTCATTTAAATCAAAATAAATCATTTAAAATAATGGAATAATGAAATAAAATCAAATATTGGATTTTATGAGCACATTATGAGTCTACAATCAGCTGGAAAATCATGTAATTCGTACGAGGACTAATTAGATTGGAAAAGATCATGATTTGGCCAAATTTAGAAATCAAAAATACAAGATGCAAATCAAATCTGGTTTCCATAATTTTTCAAGATTGTATCTGTTTTTGTTGACATAATTCGTTCTATTATATGTCTACAACATTCCCAGAGAAAAAAAGAGGATTTGGCCGTGTAGAATTGACACAAGAAACTCCAATTTTTTTACAAAAAGTGGCATTCGGTTTGGCATTTGCAGGGAGATTCAAGGCATTCTAAAGCTTGCAATCAACTCCCAGGTACATTTGGAAGTTGTTTGGACTATTACCATGCATCAAAGCACCCAGGAACGCTCCATACGGTATCACGGTTTATCCTTCATTCTTGAATTTGATTTTGAATATTTACGCATTATAGATGATTTCTAGATATACATTCATATTTGTATCATCATTTAGAAGCTGTTTGTATAATTAATTATGAGTTTTGATGCTTGTATGAAGAACTGCCATTGCTAGGGTTTGAAGCTTTGTCTTAGGGTTTTGCAGTACTGGTGAAATTAAGCCAAACGATGAACACCATTGCAGTCACGAGATCAAACCCAGTTAATCTATGTATTTAGATTTCATTTTTATTATGTGGCTGTGATTTTTGAAATACGGAGGCTTGTAGTTACAGCAGGTTGTCCATAGGTAAAAGTCTTGCCTAAAACGACAGCCCTTTGGAGAAGATGATGGTGTGTCCAAGTATGGTTGGCCATTTTGAATGGCGAGCACTTTTTATTCATTATTACTGCTAATTATTAAATAATATGTATTGTTGTTATTTGGTATCACAAAAACCCAAGTGGCCCAATGGCCAGAGCGAAGGGGGTTAAGGCATTGCATGTGTGGGAGGTCAGGGGTTCGACCCCTGCCTCCAGCATATTATTTTTCTCATAATCTATTTGCAGATCCAATGTTATCATGCCCAACACGTTCATCCTACACCTGAAATTCATCACTCTTGGATCAATCAGCATCCATATCTAACGCCTCCAGGCTGCACCCTCATGATGAACCTCCAGGCTCCCAACAACACTGGATCCAGCGCTGGTGATGGGCCACAAGATTAAGCTTTGGACGAATTCAGCATGCCACCCCCCAGATTTGGGTTTATACCCCTCAGGCCCATTCCTTCACTCTTCTTTTGTTTTTACTATTTTTATTTTTGTCAATTAATTTAATTCTTTTTTTTAAATCATTTTTTTATAAAATCAAAAATCACAAAAATAGGACTTAGTTTTTTTTAGTAAATTAAGTTTTGCAAACTAATTATTTTAATCAATTTTAACTTATTTTCATTAATTAAAATTAATTAGAAAATTAGGTCAATTTCAAATCATTTTTTATAAAAAGATCCAAAAAAAATATTTCAAATTAGTTTTTTAGGGTTTTGCACTTTTCTTTTCAATTTTAATTCTCGCCCTTAATTATTTTTGTAGTACGATTTATTTTTCATTATTGATGTAATTGTGTCCGGTTTGTAATAGTTTAATTAGGGTTTTAATTCCACATTTTTACCTTTCAATCAATAATTATGTAATTGCACCAAAGCCTTGTAATAGATAGGAATTGTATATTTCTGCCATTTACATTCCCGCACGATAACTTGCTTAGATGAATGTTTAATAGGGCTGCCTGAAAGATAATGATTAATTGAACCTAGATAACCCTAATTTCACAAGATAAAATATATCTGAAAAAAGAACTGTTGCACACTTGCACCCTTAGGGTACACCTCACTTCGTTGCCTCGGAAAATAACGGTCACAATTCTCGAATCATGAAAATTCTTAGTGGTTGTCCTCAAGTCTAAAGAGATCACTAGTCCCTTGATGACCCTCTCGACTGTTGCCTCGGTTTAAAAGTGATCTTAGGGCTTTATGACAGTTCTAAGATTTCTTGCCTAGTTGCCTTAGTGATCGTATGTCCCTTTTGATAGACCCTCAAACATCCAACGGCTAGGGTTACCTACTCACAAATAGTAGGATAACACGGTCTAAAGGAAAGAAGGAGAAGAACAGTCTTTTTTTTCGAGTAGGTAGATAACTGTTAGGGACTTTCTCAAATAAATTTTCACACCACACTTTCAAATACTATTTTTCAAACAAAAGTTTTCAAAAAAAACTTTATCACACTCTTGAGGACCGATACAAGAGTTACCATAAAGTGAATCGCCACACTAAGGAATTTTCAAAGCTTTTCAAAACACACAAACACGAAAGCAATTTCAAAAATGAGCAAGTACCTAAGAGCCCATGGAAAACCATGGATAGAAAGGGTGCTAACACCTTCCCTTTCCATAATCTACCCCCCGTACTCAGAAATCTCGAAAAAGGTCTTTTTCTGTTCTTTTCACCCTTTCCTTTGTTGGATAAAAGAAAAGTCAATGGCGACTCTTGCTTACCGCGACATTTGAAAACAAAAAATGCAAACCAGTATTTAACTGTCGGTTTTGCCACCGTATCACATCCGCGTTCACAGGGTGCGGAAAATCTTCACCGTCTATGGTGGTAAGTATCATAGCACCGCCAAAAAATATCTTTTTAGTTACAAATGGACCTTCGTATATGGGAGTCCATTTGCCCCTGGGATCACCTTGTGGTAGGATGATGCGCTTTATTACCAAATCACCAACCTGGTACACCTGATGTTTAACTTTCTTGTTAAAGGCCTTGATCATGCATTTCTGGTACATCTGACCGTGACAAACAGCTGCAAGCCTTTTCTCACCAATCAAATTTATCTGGTCAAGTCTAGTATGAATCCATTCGTCTTCGTCTAAACCTGCATCTTTCATAATCCTTAAGGAAGGAATCTGGACTTCGACAGGTAAGACAACCTCCATACCGTAGACTATAGAGAACGGGGTTGCCCCAGTTGATGTATGTACATAAGTGCGATAACTATTAAGAGAAAATGGTAACAGCTCGTGCCAATTGTTATATGTAACCGTCATCTTCTGCAAGATATTCTTGATATTATTTTTGGTAGCTTCTATTGCGCCATTCATCTTTGGTTGATATAGAAAAGAGTTATGGTGCTTAATTTTGAATTGCATGCAGAGTTCCGTGATCATAGTGTTGTTAAGATTGGTACCATTATCCTTTATGATTCTCTCGGGTATGCCATACCAACCGATAAGGTTATTCTTAATGAACCTGACTACAACATTCTTGGTAACAGACGCAAACGAGGTTGCTTCTACCCACTTCAAAAAGTATTCGATAGTGACTAGGATGAAATGGTGTCTATTAGAAGCGGTAGGCTAAATCTCTCAAATTATATCAATTCCCCATATTGCAAATGGCCAAGGAGAGGTCAAGACATTCAAAGGAACCAGAGGCACGTGTACTTTGTTAACATAAATCTGGAATTTGTGGCAAGTTCTAGAATGATGATGGAAATTGGTTTCAATGGTAGAACAATAATTTCCTGCTCTCAGAATCTTCTTAACCATCGTATACCCACTGGAGTGAGTACCAAATACTTCTTCATGCATATCTTCCATAATCTTCTCAGGTTCCTTCTTGTCTACACAACAAAGCAAAGTCGAATTGTGATTGCGCTTGTACAAAATTCCATTATTCAGAAAGAACTTGGCATAAAATCTCCTTAGGAATTTCTTATCATTAATAGATGTCCCTTCAGGGTACTCTTGAGTCTCGAGGTATCTTTTCACTTCGTGGTACCAAAGCTTTTCCTCTACTCCACCAGTATCAATTTCGTAGCAATGTGTCGGTTCGTCTAGTCTCTCAATAGTAATTCGAGGAGCTTCATTATCCCATCTGACTTTGATCATAGATGACATGGTCTCCAGTTCTGTAATACGGTGGGAGAACTGACTTGTTTAGCCTTTTATCGCAAATGTTGCGGATAGCTAGAGTCGCCACAGACTTTTCTTTTATCTATATTTAGGAAAAGGGTGAAAATAATATGAAAGACCTTGATAGATTTTGAGTTCGGGGGGTAAGTTATGAAAAGGGAAGGTGTTAGAACCCTTTTCATCCATAGTTCTCTATGGGCTCTTAATCGCTAGCTCACTTTTGAAAATATTTTGTAACGATTCTTATATCAGTCCTCAAGAACGCGTACAAAGTGTTTGAAAATATTTTTGTCTGAAAAGGTGGTGTATTAAATGTTTATTTTTTTTAAAAGAGCTACGAGCAAGAGATTTAAAGTTCTTACCCACTCAAGATCGTTCTTATTCTTTTCCTTCACCTTTAGAGATAGTGTTATCCATACCATTAGTTAGTAGATAACCCTATCTATTAGATGTGAAGGGACATGCGAAGGGTCATCGAATGGTCATTGAAGGCAACACGTAGAGATAATTTAGTAATTGTATGGAAGGGACTAGATCATTTTTTGTAGGCAACGTCGAAGGATCATTGAGGGACTATGATCTTTATTCGAGTGTCTTTTGCTAAAGTATCCTTATTTTCGAGGGACATGACCAGTGTTTTCCGAAGACAATAGAGGGAATTACCCTAGAGGTGTGAGTGTGAAAAGTGTGTTCAGTTCAGTTATGTCATCCTGGAATTCTTTAAGGTTATCTACCGATTAATTTTATCTTACCATACAAGCCTATTACTACACAGTTATATATATACAAGGCATATAGTATAAGTGCAGAAAAGTAAAATCCTACGGTATTACAAGGTCTTGGGGCATTTACATGATAAAGAAATTGTGCGGGAATTTAAACTAGGTTATTACAAAAAAAATCCGTGCGACCTATAAAATTGTTTCTAGGAATTTAAATGCAAAAAATGCAAGAAAGATTATTTTAAAGTCCAAAAATCTAAAATATTAGAAATCAATTTTCTGTTTGTATATTTTTGGTTTGATTTTATATGTTAATAATAAAAAAACCTAATATATAATTTTAATTTAAAAAACCTAATTCTAAATTAATTAAATTAATTGATAGAAAAAGATTAAATCTATTTTTTTATAAGTTTTTTATGATTTTTTATTGTATAAAAATTCAGTTAAAAAAGGAACTAATAGAAAATTAATTAAGAAAAATGGAAAAAGGGTTAAGAAAACAAATAAGAAAAAAGTTGCATGCGCTGGGGCTTGAACCCACGCCCTTGATCTTAAGGACGCGCTCTCTTGCCACTGCGCCAGGCGCTCATTCGTGTTTTGGAAATAGAACTGAATGATGATATATGAAACCTCCATGAATTTGGAAAAATAGCAAAAAAAACATTGCAAAAGGCAGGGATCAAATCCATGCCCTTCATAATACACGCGTGCTTGCTTGCCATCTGAGCCATGATTATTTTCTGTTTCTAAAACATAAACAATATATTATATATATAAAAAAATCAATGAACCGGAGAAGTGTCGGAGCCCTAGCTCCGGCCATCTTCTCCGGCTAGGCGCTTCATGGATCTTGGAGATATTCTGGAAGTGATTTGAGGTGGTGGTTTAGACTGAATCGAGCTGGAATTTGAGATTCAGTGTTGCACTTTCTTTGAAAATTTTGAGTTTGTAAACCTAGTTTTTTAGGCATCTCATGTGTGGTCCTTTGGTCTGAAGGTTGTGTGTATTTATAGAGAGTGCACCAGGTCAACATAGATGGAAAGAATCTTGTTCAATCAAAGCTACATCAAACAAGAATAAAATATGTTTTTTCAAGCTTTCATATTTGAGGATTCCTGCCATTTTTGAATTCACACAATTTTGGCAAGTTAGATATATGTTCTTGGGCCTCCAATGTGATAAAAAAAACAAGCCCACATGCCTTGGTCCATCTTTTGTTATTTTATTTAATTTATTTTGTATTTAATTGAATAAAAATCAAAATAAATATAAATAAAAATTATGGTAAGGAATGAATGAGTTTAGGATTCTTCTATAAGGTCATGATCATGTTTAGACCTTAAAAGATAGGTCTACTAGCCAAAAATTTAAAGTTTGCTCAATTGAGGTTTCATGCATTTATCAAAAATTGCTCAATTCGCACAAATCATATATCACTCAATTTTCATCATATGAAGGTGATCTTAGACTTTTTGGAAACCTAAATATGTATCCTACAACTTTCATGTTTGTCATTTTTACATTTGAAGATTTTAACTTGATGTAAATTTCTTTGACAAAAAGTGTCTTTTTGTTGATTTTTAAAATCACTTGTAATGTTTTGGCTCATATCTCTCAAATGAAGCATTTTTAGCCTTGAGATTAGAGAGAGAAAGTTGTAGAGAATTGGATTTCCATCAAAAATGGGCTTTGTTTATGAATTTTCAGATGAAGTATGTGAAAGTTATGCTTGGTCAAAGTTCAGTTGACTTCTCCTAAAAAACCCTAATTTAGTAAGTTTTGACTTTTGATGAATCTTGAGTTTTCTTGATGAATCATGATCAACTCTTGATAAAATGATGAATGTGACTTCAAAATATTGATGTTGACCAAAAATCTTGAAGTTTGACTGTATGTTGACCACAATTGACTTGTTGTCCAATATAGTTGACTTGCAATCATCTGAGCAATTGACTGAGCAAACTTGTGATGTTAGGCTTGAAACTTGACATGAATATTCTTTGAAGCATACGAGGAACCATGAAACTCACTTGAGGCATTAGAAGCATAATTTTCTTTGAGAAACACAAAACCCTAGTTGTAGGTCAACTGCTTAGGAGGAGGGTTTGTCTGGCCAATTCCTTGAGCAGCCTTGGGTAATTGAGAACCCTAGGAGCATGAGGAGATCTTTTGAAATAGGATGGAAAATTTTGGGGTGCAATAATTATAATTTGAGAGTCTCTGGCTGTAAGGATTTTGTGCATATTCCAAAGGATGGAAGATCCAAGTTGGATGCAAAGTCAAAATAATGTATATTCATTGGCTATGGGCAAGATGATTTTGGTTACATGTTGTACGATCCTATAGGGAAGAAGCTTATCCGAATCCGCGGTGTAGTATTCATGGAAGACTAAAATGTTGATAAGGTAAAGAAGACTACATCCAAGAAAGATATCAGTTTGTCTAACGTTGAACCAATTCAATTACCTAATCATGATTTAGATGCTATTTGTGGTGATGATCATAATGGTAATCCATATGATTATGTTGATGATCAAAAACTTGGAGATGAGGTAAATATTCCAACTAATGATGATGATGATGATGAAGGGGAAAATGATATAACTCGGGATGAGAATATTAGTGAAGCTCCAAAATCATCTCAAGTTCAACTTAAGAGGTCTATCAGGCAGAGATAACCTTCTACAAGGTATAATTCTGATGAGCATGTTACCTTGACTGATGAGGGTGAACCTGAGTGTTTTCAAGAGGCCATGGAAAGTGATGAAAATCAAAAATGGTTGTATGCAATGCATGACGAAATGAAATCATTTCATGATAATCACACTTATGATTTAGTGAAGTTGCCTAAAGGAAAAAGGGCTTTAGAAAATAGGTAGATTTATATAGTTAAATATGAGAGTAACTCTAAGTCTCCAAGATGTAAAGATAGATTAGTGGTGAAAAGTTTCCATCTAAGAAAGGGTGTTGATTTTAATGAGATTTTCTCACCCATTATAAAGATGTCATCAATCAGAACCGTGGTGAGTTTAGCTGCTACTCTTGATTTAAAGGTTGAGAAAATGGATGTGAAAATGACATTCCTTCATGGTGATTTGAAGGAAGAGATCTACATGAAACAACCTAATGGTTTTCAAGTTAAAGGAAAATAATATCATGTTTGTATATTGAGAATGAGTCTATATGGGTTGAAGCAAGCACCAAGGCAATGGTACAAGAAGTTTGAGTCTGTTATGTGATATCAAGGATATAAGAAGGCTACTTCAGATCATTGTGTCTTTGTTAGAAAATTTTCTAACGATGACTTTATTATCCTGTTGTTATATGTTGATGATATGCTTATTATAGGGAAAAATATTTCTAATATTAACAGGTTAAAGAAGCATTTGGGAGAGTCATTTTCCATGAAAGGCATGGGAGCAGCTAAACAGATTCTTGGCATTAGAATCATGTGTGACAGAAAAGAGAAGAAACTTTGGATGTCACAAGAACATTATATTGAAAAAGTGTTACAAAGATTCAAAATGGAAAACTCTAAGGCGGTAAGCACTCCTCTTGTTACTCATTTCAAATTGAGTTCTAGTCAAAGTCCTTCAAGTGAAGGTGAAACGTTTGATATGAAATGTGTTCTTTATGCTTATGTTATGGGTATTTTGGTGTATGAAATGGTATGTACAAGACCAGACTGTTGGTACAGTCAGTATATTTTTGTCAAATCTAGGTAGAGAGCATTGGAATGTTATAAAATGGATTTTAATATATCTTTGCGGTACTACTTCTATGAGACTTTTCTTTGGAGGAGATAAGTCTACTCTAGTAGGATACTCTGACTCTGATATGGCTAGAGACATTGATTCCAAAAAGTATACTTCGGGCTACATGATTAAATTTACAGGGGGAGTTGTGGCTTGGCAGTCCAGATTACAAAAGTGTGTAGCATTGTCTACTACAGAAGTTGGGTTTATTGTTATTACTGAAGCATGCAAAGAGTTACTATGATTGAAGAAATTTTTGCATAAGCTTGGTTTTTTTCAATACAAATATGTGTTATTTGTTGATATTCTAAGCGCAATTCATCTTGGTAAGAATAAGACTTTTCATAATAGGTCCAAACACATTGATGTAAGATATTATTGGATATGTGATGTTTTAGATGTTAAGTTGTTGGAGTTAGCTAAGGTTCATACAAATGATAATGGTTCTGATATGATGACTAAATCATTACCAAGAGGAAAATTTGAAGCATGTTATGATATCGTCGGTTTGGCGATTTCCTTCACATAGTTATGAGGGAGAGATTTGTTGGGCTTGGGTTCTCTTTCTATATGGAAAAAGGCCCAAATATTAATATCCTATTTATCTCACTTATATAAGAGGAGAGTGTCAATTTAGGATTAAGAGAGATAGAGAAAAATAAGGATTCAAAAAGAGAGAAAAGAGGAGAGAAACTCATTCTCATTTCACTGTAGCCGTCTCACTAAAATGATGATTCTCGATTCGTTCACCGACAGATCAAGCTGAAATTTAGTGGGCTTGTTCGCAATACATATATCTAATTTTCGACCGTTGGGATCTTCAAAAAAAGTCTGAGTTGAGAGATATGGTCTTCACATTGAAGCTGTAGATTTGGAAAAAAATTCAACTTTTTTATTCTTATTTATAAGCTAGTTTGTTTTGCGATTTGCGGTTGTTATCATTATTTTGTGAATCACTTTAAGACTCTCTTGTAACTTCAATTGATTATACTGAAGCTATTTTCTTTGGTCTGGACGACTCGTGGTTTCTACTCTTATATTAAAGGGTTTTTCACGTTAAAAATATCGGTATTATTTTTGTGCCTTTATTGTTCAGTTGTCGTCTTATATTTGTTGTTGATCTTCAAGGTTCCTACAAGTTTGAAAAATATTATATCGGATACATATTATTCTGTAATTTTTTCTTAATTTCTCATCACAATAGTGAATGGAATAGAGTAGAGATATGTGATAATGGAAGAAAAATGAATGATAGGATGAAAATGAAACAACAAATTTCTAGTAATTACAAAAGAACTCTCCTGCAGAAATATACTCATTTTGTTTCAAATTGTAAAATATTTTGGATATTTTATATTAATTAATAAACCTAATTAATTTTGAATGTAAAGATAAATTATGTATGATTTTACACTAATGTATTTTATTAATTATATGAGAAATTAAATTAGTTGAAAGAAGGAATAGTAATGAATATTAGAGGACATATTAGAGGACTTATAATTTGAGATAATTTTTTTCAAAGTATTTTATAATTATTGAAGTTGCCAATGATTCAGATGGTTAAGATTTGACATTTTTGTCGAGTGTGTATGTGTTCAATCCCCACCAAAATAAAAATGTATTTTATTAATTAGTCACAAGCGTCACCAATAATAATTTAGTAAATATTATTTAATTAATTAGTTATTAATTATGTCAAATAATATTATTAAATTAGTTTTATTTTAAAAATGTTATGTGACAGGTAATTTATGATGTGACAATACATATACAATGTCATGTCAGTGTCACATCATAAATTAAAGTGAAGGAGAACAAAAAACTCAATAAATATTGAATAAAGGGATAAAAAAAAGTTTTTTTTAAAATGTGATTAAAAGTTTAAAAAAATAAAAAGATCGAAAATGCATTTAAACCTAAAACTTAGTTATTTTAATATTCATCTAAGATATATTAATACAAATATAAGAGCGACATACATATTGTTAACGTGCAACAATTTTGTAATTATAGAAGATAATATTAATTATACATAAATAAAAAATAAACAAGCAACAAATTGCATCATAACTCATTTTTGGATAGTGAAATCAATTTTCTTAAAATGGAAACAAATATCCACATATAGATTTGTGCAACGGTCTCTCAAATGACTATCCAACGACTAAAAATTCATTGGAAAAAAATAAAAGAAATAACTTTTATGAGAGAGAAAAATTACAAGTGAAGAGTTATGATTTGAACTGAAAGTAGAGTAGTAGAAAAAACATTAAGAGGATCCAACTCTTCTTGAAAATTATGTTCGTCGTTCTAGGAACACAACATTGTTATGCGCGATCCTTTTTACTTTCTATAAAAGATACACCGTATTCGATATTAGAAAATCAAAAGTGTCAAATGCAAATGATATAAACGTATGTTAATTGTCGGAACATATTTTCTCATGTTTGACAACTTTACTTATGCGACTTTGAGGATTGTTTGTCCTTCAGTAAAATCATCATTCATCAGTCCCTACAAAAGTGGAAACCTCATTCAAGTATATGCATGCATGTTTCTCTTCTACTCACTCGTACACTAGAATATCAGTTGACTTTAGTGTCGATCTTACATCTTGTGGATTAATTAAAAAATACCCAAACACCTTTTTCTTGAGAGATATTCCGTCCACATAAATATATCATGACATTCATGGCAAAACTAAATAACTTAAATTCACTTTCTTGTGCTTACGGGTCAGGTCAGATCGGGTGTCAGACGGATTCAATTGCTTAATTTGGATAGTACTATAAAGTTGTTTTGGTCGAGCTCGAATGATTATTTTGAACTCGTCAAAAGTCAAACTCGATCGAACCCAATTAATATTTATTTAATTTATTTTTATTATTATATGATCGACTCATTTTAAAAAGGATTAATAACCATTTATCCTTCTATCATATAGGGTGAATCCCTAAAACAACCCTATAAAAAAAAACACAGATTTCGTCATTGTCATTTGTAGATTCTTTTATTTTACCTTATTGTTGAATTTGATCAACAAAATTAGTGATGTGACGTTGTTGTGTTGGTTTTTTTTTCAATTTTTTATTTATTTAATTATTACGTAGATTATCCCCGTTGATTTTTTTATTTTAATTTTTTTTTATCGCAATACCACATATTATATTTTTTTATCATTATATTATCAAATTATTATTATTTTTATAATTTAATAGTGATATTATATACTCACAACAAGACATACACTATAAAATTTTATTTAATTTATGATCTAAAACATGATAATAATCAAATTAATATCAAATAATATTATAATATAAAATTTATATTTTTTAATAATAAAAAATAGTTATTTTCTCTTTCGTTATTTAAACAAACATATAACTTTTAAAAAATGAATGTTTTTTGAATTTTATAAAAAAATAGGTTATCCTTTTCAATTTATTTCAATAAATATTAAACATATTAAAGCTATCCGATTTATCGCCAAATCAATTTAATCAAATTTATTAAAAATTAAAATTGTATAGATCGTAATTAAACTTTAAAAATGAAATTACGATTTACATCCTATTTAAATTTTTTAGCAACCAATCGACTGTCCAGCTTTATTAATTGTGGTAATTGGATAGTGGCATGGTTAGAATTGGAACTAAAATTTACCATTCAAGGGAATACAAAAATTAGTGGGGTTAAGTTGAAGTGCTATGTGAATAGTGACTGCCCAGACAAAAGAACACCACTTTTTTTTCTTCCTTTTTTACGTTTGTGGCTGTGATATATAAATAGAAATATAAAATATGTGGTTGGCAAATCCATATATAAACACTTTTGCTCTTAACTGAATGTGGACACAAAATTTAGTTAAAACAATGTGTATCCACATATGTTAACTTATAAAGTTCAAAAGTTGCATAACCTCAACTTTTACTTTTTAGTACTATTACGTGGTAGCTTCCTTTGCCATATAAATAAATAAACCCTACCCTTCATAATAGCCATAAACAAAACCTTCATTCCTCAATTCTATGCAAATTCCTTTCTTTATTTTTATTCTATTCTAAAAATGTGTGACAATGTATCAACTTCAAGGAATTTCATTTTTGCACATATTCTTCAAGATTCTTTTCCTTGTGGTACACATGATTTTTAGTCAAATTATTACACATAAACTATACATTTACTAAGCTTCGAAAACATGTGGATAAATTAAATTCCAAAAAGAATATAAAACAATTAAGGGTCATATCATCAAGTGAAAACTCAAAATTTTGGGTCAGCTAGTGGGACATAATATAGCAGCTGAAAAGATTGTGTTCCAATTAAGGCTGTCTCAAAATTTTTGGAGTCTCTGTATAATTTATTTAATCACGATTTAACAAAGATAAAATAAATATAAACTCTATATAATTATAATTTAAACTGAAAAAATATTTCATGAAATCTTATTTAATTATAAATTAATTTCGAAAATTTTGAATTCAAATGAGTATTTTTCACCTTATAAATTTGCAAAAATGTTTCTATCAACGGTGGGAACGATAAGCGATTAATCATCGAGCTTTTTGGTCAAAGAATAATAAGCTAGCTTTCTACGTGTTTGAATGTCATGGTTTTGGTTTTACGTACAAAAGTCAAATTCTTCTCTCAATCATTTTTGAAACCTTGTACTTATCTATTACTATGAAATGACATGAATTTGATTTGTTATCATTTTTATCATAAGATAGTAAATGTGATCAAATTAAATTTGTTGACTTTATGACTTTGGAAATAAATTGTCTCTTTCTCCTTTTTAGAAAATGAGTTCCCACTTTGTACACAATCTTTCTCTCTATATTTTAAGAAGTTCACAAAGGATAATATTGAGTAATACAACACTTTTTTACTAAATATTGAATGATATTTAGATAGTGAATCTTGTAATGTAAGTTTGAACAACTTCTTTTACTAGTCAAAAAGGAAATAAATTATTTTTATAAGCTATTATTACGTCTGTAATACGACAGCATGAAGTAAGATTAGAAATATTTTTACACATGTTGGGACTTTGGCCAATAATTGGCATTATTAAATGCTAATCACACTTGATTAGAAGAATATTCTACAATGAGTATAGGTAGATACACCAAATAGTTGACCAATAAAATTAAAATTAACCTAATACTCATTTGGAATAATTTTCTACGCTTCATACCAAAAAAACAACTTCAAGTTTTGACATTTTTGTACGTATATTATGGTCATTTACGTCTCTTTGACTAAACTACGACGAGGCGATAAGGTCAATTGCAAACCATTATTGAGACACACAACAACTCAATTTGTATAATAGTTTTCTTTTTAAAGATTTTTTTTTTGAATTAGAATAAAATTTATATAAAATAAGAAGATATACCAGCAATAATTTGTGCATCAATTCTTTTTTATTAACAAAATTAATTATCTTATAAATTAAATTCATAGATATAAGAAATACAATATTGTTATTCATATGTATTTGAACTCTCTTTAAAAGATAAATTGTTTTCGGTAGAAGTTGCACAAGTTAGTAATTAAGCGAGAAGTTGTAAATTATGATTGTTTAAACTTTGAACTATAATACTGATAGACTATGCTACTTTAACCTAAGATATAGAATTTCATATAAGGACAATAAAATAAAACAACTTCTCTTTTAGTCAAAACAATAGCCAACATACACTTATATTGATAGGTTTATAAACCTAATTGGTAATGGGCCAGCTAACCAAAATTAAAGTCCAAGATAACAAATAAGGTATTACTACTTGCACCTATTAAATTAGATGAAATATTTTAAAAGGACTGATCTTTTTCTTTCTCTAATGGGCCTAACTTTCTTCATATCATTACTCTCAGGCCCATAAAGAACCTTGTCTTCAAGGTTCAAGGACTGAATGTGTCGTTGCAGTTGTGGGTCTTCCTGATAAGAACCTTTGGGTAAAGTGGAATAAGTGGTGTGTTGCATGCGAGCCACGTGTTGAGGAGGTGAAATCGCTGGGACATTTGGATGGTGATCAGGCGCGCATGTGGGTTTGGGGTTATGAAGAGACTGAGAAGTGGGTGAAGTGGTCAACACTTGAGAGGAAGTACTTGTTTTATTGGGAAACACTTGAACATTGTCTCGTGAGGAAGAAAACACAGTGATGTGTTTAGACGGAGATGATAGATCGTCGATGATGACCGATGGTTTACGAGACGCGAAAGCTGCTGAAGATGAAGTGCACTTGGTAACGTTATCTTGTGTTCTTTGGATACATGTGATATTGTGAGATCTGGTAGTTGATTTGTTCGTTGTTGATTTTCTTGCAGGGATTCAGTTGTATCAGAGAAATCAATGAGATCTGAGGATGGCAGTGGTTTCATATTTGTATTCGGGTGGTCACCATAATATGGGTTGAGGAGAGAGACGTGGACAATAGGGTGAATCCGAGAAGAAGAAGGTAGATCCAGAAGATAGGTGACGGTGCCAACACGATGAATGATGCGAAAAGGACCAAATAAGCGTTTGGACAGTTTGTGCGAAATTCTATGAGAGACGGTGGACTGGCGGTAGGGTTGCAGTTTCAACAAAACAAAATCATTAGCTTGAAAACTGTAAGTTCTTCTCTTTGTATTTGCTCGTTTCTCCATTGTTACCGTACTTTTCCCGATATTTTCTTTTAACTCCATGATTATTTGTTTTCGAGTTGACAACGTCAGGTCTAAAGATTGATCTATAGTGGTGTCATCCAAGTATTGGTGTAACGCTGGTGGGTCACGTCCATAGAGTGCTTTAAAAGGAGCCATTTGGATGGCGGAGTGGAAAGACGTGTTGTACCAATACTCTACTAGATACAAAAACTTGTGCCATTGTCGAGGGTGGTCACCCACAAAACAACGGAGGTACGTTTCCAACGAACGATTCACGACCTCAGTTTGGCCGTCTATCTCTGGATGGTAGGCAATGTTGTACTTAAGTGTCGTGCCGTGAAGCTTGAAGAACTGTTTCAAAAAGTTGCTAAGGAATAAAGGGTCCCGGTACGAGACAATGGATTTTGGAGTGCCATGGAGACGGAAAATCTCCACCGTGAAGCGAGCAGCTAGATCTTTCACAGTAAATGTTGTTGGTAAGGGAATGAAATGAATAAATTTGGTTAGCCTATCAACATTACCCAGATGACAGTGTGGCCAAAGAAATTTGGAAAATGTGTAACAAAGTCCATAGTAATGTCTTCCCATACTCTGTTCGGGACCAGTAAAGGTTGTAATAAGCCTTTTTTCTGTGTGTCATATTTATAGCGTTGACAAGTTATGTAACTTCTAATCATCTGTTTAACCTATAGGTAAATGCCAGGCCAACAAAAATATAATCTCAGTCGCACGAGGGTAGCTTAGACCCCTAAATTCCAAGCAGTTGGTGTTTGATGATGTTCATGAATAATAGTGTGGCGCAAGTTCTGGAAGTCTGGTAAGAAAATCCTGTCTTTGTAATACAGGATACCATTTGTAAATCTGTAATCTCTGTTGGTAGTGGACTCTGTTACTAACTTGACCAAATTCTGTCCTGCAGTGTCAGTGAGATAAAATGCGCGCTGAGTGTTGAAGAGGTGTGGGTTGGGGGAGGATAATGACAATAATAAGGAAGACTCAATGATGAATTTACGGCTCAAAGCATCAACTAAACGGTTGGATTTTCCAAGTTTATAGAATATTTCAAAATCGAACCCTTGTAGTTTAGTTTTCCATCTTTGTTGTTCTGGAGTTTGAATTCTTTGCAACATTAAGTTTCTTAAGCTTTTTTTATCTGTGTAAATGAAGAAATTTTTACCAATGAGGTACTGACGCCATTTTTTACAGACTCAGTGATGGCTAACATTTCACGGACATAAACGGATGACATCTGCATTTTGGGGCACATCTTCTTGCTGAAGAAGGAAATAGGATGACCTTCATGCGACAGAACAACACCTATGGTGACGTTTGAAGCATCTGTTTCAATAATTAAGGTGTGGTACGGTGGGAGAACTGACTTGAAGGTTTTGCGTTTGATCGCAAATGTTGCGGTTAGCAAGAGTCGCCACCGACTTTTCTTTTATCCAAAAGGAAAGGTGAAAAAGCACAGGAAAAACCTTTGAGATTATTTCTTGAGTTCGGGGGGTAGATTATGAAAAGGGAAGGTATTAGCAGCCATTTCATCCATGGTTTTCCATAGGCTCTTAGTTACTTGCTAAATCACTTGATTTTGTTTGAATGTGCTTGTGGTGTGGGTTTTTTTAAAGTAATTTTGAAAAGGTGTCTTCGTAATGATTCTCGTCTCTATAAGAACGCATACAAAGTGTTGTCTTTTGAAAAATGTTTCAAAGTGAGAATGTTGGTGTATAGAATGTTTTTTTTTTGTGAGCAAGCAAGTAACTAAGAGCGAATATACCTACTCAAAAGGTCTTAGATGTTCTTTTCCTCCTCCTTTAGGTGTTGCTATCTTACCATTATTTTGGTAAGAAGCCCCATCGTTGGATGTGAAGGGACGGGTGTGGGTCATCGTATAGTCATAGAAGGAAACCTATGGATGTTTTAGAAATGTCGTTTAGGGAGTAGATCATTTACAGAAGGCAACATCAAGGGTCATCGATGGACTATAATCTTTTATCGAGGGTCTTTGCTAAAACGCCCATGTTTGAGGGACATGACTATTTTTTCGATAGACAACAAGGGAGATTACCCTAAGGTGTGCATATGTGCAAGGTGTGTTTGATTGCATGCATTTTTGTCTTTATTAGGGTTTCCTACTTGTTGATTTCATATCTTGTCATACACACCCTAATTACTAGCAATATATGAAAGCAATAAAAAGTGCAGAAAGTAAATATCCTACGCTATTACAATCATTAGGGGGATGAGGTGTACAAATTTACAAATGGGGATTGCAAATAAAATTATATCCTAAATTACTATTACAACCATATTGAATGGATAATAATGTACAAGAAAATGTCAAATGGACTTGTTTTGTTTAAGAAAGGAAATAAGTTTTGTTTAAGAAAATATTTTTGATCTTTTTGTTTTAAGAAATAAAATAAAGCGTGTAAAATGTAAAATGTTTTTGGTGTTTTTGATTAGTGAAAATAGAAGCGATAGCAAAAAATAGTAAGGAAAAAGAAAATAGAATCAGCGCATTGCTGAACTAAAAGAGATCAGAAGTTCTGACTCTGGCGTGCTGCAAAAACAGAAATCATATTAGTAGAAATAGGTAAAGTCGGAAGTTCTGGGTCCGCTGAGAATAAAGAATATTTCAGAAGTTTTGATGCCACTGGCAAAACTTAGTCTCCCTTTCCATTCTAGTCAGAACATCTGCAACTTATTCATTTCTCAACAGAACAGAAGATGCGCATATAACAGTTATGGCAGGTTTCATAATCTTTCAGAAATAAGAGATATCAGAACCATAAATCAGAAGCAAGCATGAATTTGCTAATCCTAATTTCCTTAAGAAGTTCTGAACTAATTTACTCCATACTTAGGCATACAAATACGTGAAACCTCAGAATACGTATAACATCAGAATCATGATGTCTACATTGTATGCAAATCTGACAATTCCTAAGTAATATGATGAGACTCAGCAGAAGCTTACCTTACAGCTGGAAAATACTCTGAGCTGGAGTCTGGTTCTGAACTCTAGTGATGTTCTGAATAGCTTCTTCACGTACTCAGCAGGCTGGAAGCTTTCAACTTGGGCTATGAATGATTGGAAAATTCTAGAACAGCCAAAGAGAAAAGTTTTGACTTCTTTGAGAGGGATGAAATGGAGAGTGTGTTACAGTTTGACTATAGAAGTTAGGATGGCTTCTGAATGTATAGCAAAAACTGTATGGTTGGCTTTGGTCAAGAAACACTTGAGGAAAAAATGGAGTCTGAATGCAAGAATCAAAAGCTAACAGGTTTTTGTATTTTCGTGTTTGCAGTTTTGGACTCTTGGAATTTTAGAAGGGGTTCAAGGCTTTTTCTTTCTCAAATTTCCGACCTCTTTACAGTGGCCAATGAGGTTCAATTTATAGGAAAAGGTTTTGTAGCTTGGAGAGGTCAAGGGTACAACCATCATATGCTAGGCGCTGACTTGTTCTTGAAACAAGTTTAAATAGGTACGGTGGTTAGCAACTTTTAGTCGCGCTTAAGCAAGAATTTTAAGCAGGGATTAAGGAAAAGTACCCTTAGAAGCAAAACCAAAGCATGGACCCAACATAAATTTGTACAAAAGTTTGTTTTTCAAGGACAACAATGGTACTTCTATACCACATGCGGGGAAATCCTTTGGATAAAGGCTCAAAAGTGTTTGTGAGCATTAAATGATGATGAGATTCATCAAACCAGAAATCCTACAATGTGAGATTTTGCATCATTGCTTAATTCTGGGTCATAAGTTCAACTTTAGCGTAATTTAGAATAAACATCCAACTTCTGGTCTTTGTATCTCCTTGCTCCAGCATATTCTGAAGGAGCTCACAAACTTTCCAGGGAGCTTGCAACACGCTTTGTAAATCTTCTTTGAATTACCCTTGCAAACTCTAACTGAATCTTTGTGAAAACTGGCCCAGAAGTTCTGACCAAACTCTGTCTTGGAAGTGTCCAGAATTTGCTGAGTATTTCAGTTTCAAGAACATGTCTTTGAGGAGTTATAACTTGAAATCCCAACATTCTTAGGTGATGTTCTATTTTGCTGTGTTTCAGATCTTGTTTGAGTCCATAACTCTTGTGTTAGAAGTTAATCCAGAATCAGCTTGCATCATGGTGATAATCTGATCAGAAGTTCTGAGCTTATCACATTTCTTAAACACTTAGAAAAAATTCTAAGTATTTATAATTTTGACTTTTCCAAAGTAACTTTGACTTTTGAATTTCTAGATGAAACAAATTTCATATCTCAACATGTCTTGATGAAATATGACTCTTGAAACTTAATTTTGATCCAAAAGTTAAATTTTGACTTTTCAGTGTGCAAATGACCATTTTGCCATTGTGAATGACTTTCTTGAAAATTTTGTAATTCAAGGCTTGGAATTGGATGGAAGCAAACCTGAGGGTCCAGGGTGATCCTTTGAGAAATGAGAGGGAAACTTTTGGGGTACAACAGAAGGGTTTTGTAAACTTGGGGAGGGTTAGGACTGGTACACTAGTCATTTTGTGTTTCATTCTGTAAAGCTTGTAGCAGCCTGTGTATTCCATGTAAAACTGGTATAACATAATAAATTTGTGAGGGGAGCGGCGAGAGTGGCGTAGTCTTTAACAAAATGACGGGAAAATCTGGTGAGGCCTATGAATCCTCGGAGTGTCATGAGAGATCTGGGAGGGGGCCAATCCACAATGGCTTTAATTTTATGAGTCTGGGGCAACCCCCTCCATTGAGATAACATGCCCCAAATAATGTCCGAGATGCTGCAAAAACACACTTGGACAGCTTCACAAAGAAATCACGAGTCTTTAATAAATAAATAAAAACCTGTAAGTGGGTTAGGTGATCGCTAAAATAAGAACTATAAAATAAAATTTCGTCAAAAAAAAACAACAACACAAAACTTCTTAAGTAGGGCCTTAACAAGTCGTTCATTGCAGACTAAAAAGTGGATGGTCCATTTGTTAACCCAAAGGGCATAACTAGAAATTTGTAGTGTCCGTCAAAAATTTGAAAAGCTGTTTTATATGTGTCCTCCGATGCAACTCTAATCTGATGGTATCCAGAGCATAAGTCTAACTTGGTAAAAATAGTGGCTGAACCCAATTCGTATAGTAACTCATCGATAGTTGGAACAGGGAACCTGTCTTTAATAGTGACTGCATTAAGCGCCTTGTAATCCATGCAAAATCGCCATGTTCCATCCCTTTTTTACAAGTAACACAGGAGAAGAAAATGGGCTATGACTAGGGGTAATAGTGCCTTCCTTAAGCATCTCTTGGATTAGTGATGTCATCACTTCTTTTTTTGAATGGGGGATATCTGTAGGGTTTGACATTGATGGGTGGTGTGTTAGGTAAAAGTGGAATGTGGTGATCATAAATTCTAGGAGGGGGAGGCCATGGGGAGTTTGGAATATGGATTGGTACTGTGTTAATAGATGAGAGAGTTTGGGTGGAAGGGGGGTTTCTGTGGGAGTTATTGGTAAGTCAGGAGTCATAGTTAGACATATGCAAAGGTTCCATGATTAGAAGATGGAAAGAAGCTATGGCGTCCGTATGAATAAGGTGTCGCACTTGCTGAAAAATGGAGTGAACAGGCTGTGATTTAGGTTCACCTTTCAAGGTTATAGATGTGTTTTGGTGTTGGAAAGTAAGGGAAGGAATGGAGAAAACAGCTTGAATAAGGCCTAAAGTTCTTAACCAAGCCATACTTAGAACAACGTCTGCGCCTTCAATTGAGAGTAAGTAGAACAGTAGGGTAAAAGGCTTATTCTGCAGTAGTATTTGAACATTATTACAAACTCCTTTGCAATGTAAATGAGACCCATTTCCCACCATTACAGAGAATTGACTGATAGGGGTAGTTGTAAGGTGTAAATGCTGAGCAATTTGCGGCTGCATGATATTGTGAGTGATACCCGTGTCTACTAGAACTGATACCGTGAGACCCCCAATGGACCCCTTAAATTCGAGGGTTTGAGGTGAGAATTGACCTGTTACAGCTTGAGGGGAGAGTTGAAAATATGTATCAGCAATGGCTGGATCGCTAGGAGGATCAATAACACTATGATTATCGAGCGAATCTTCTATGGAATTATCATTCGCCAATAAAATGAGAAACTTGTTAGAAGTGCATTTATGACCAATGACGAACTTCTCGTCACAATTGAAACATAACCCTTGAGCTCTTCTTTCTTGGAGTTGTGATTATGTGAGACGGCGAATGGGAAATTTAAAGGTTGTAGGTTGTGTATTCTGTGGGGCTGATGGTTGGGAAAATGGAGGGTTGGTTTTGGATACGTTGTGAAGGGGAGGTGAGGTAGGGGGCTTATGGTAAAGTGAGGGAAAACTCTTGGTCGATTTGGACTTTGAGTCCTTAATTTTGGACTCGATCAATTTGGCAAGACCTATATCCTGGGAAATAGAGGATGGGCGGTGGATAGAAATTTCATTTAGAATTTCAGATTGGAGGCAAGAAATAAAACAGTTTAAAATTGCTTCTTGAGGTAGCCTAATAACCATGTTTCCTAGTTGTTCAAATCTAGTTTGATACTCTACCACAGATCTGGTTTGTTTCAGCTTAAAAAGTTCATCTTGGTGGTTTTCAAAAGTAGAGGGTCCAAAAGGTAGTTGTATGGCCTTTGTGAATGAAAACCAATATGTCAAAAACTTGATTTGGGACATCCATTTGAACCAGCATAACGCGTTCCCCTTCATATAAAATGAAATCAGCAAAAGACGATTTTCTGGTGGTAAGTTGTAAAAACCAAAAAACTGTTCAGCCTAAAAAAGCCATTCTAAAGGATTTGTACCATCAAACAGTGCCAGTTCCATCTTTGGGGTCTGAAAGGGTGGTAATGGGGGTATATGGTTGAGGTTTTGGTATGGCATTTACTGGTGCAGGAAAGGAGGAGTATTCTGGTTGTTCATATAAGGTGGAAAAGGTGGTGGTGGAGGGACAACTGTGATAAGAGGAGGGCTGGTAACAGTGGTGTGATGTATAGGAGTATTAATAGGTGTTGTGACGAAAGTGATTGGTGGGTTAACCCACATAGGAGACGAGAGTGTGTGAGTCATACCCGAATAGTGTTCCGTG
Organism: Vicia faba; assembly: GCA_948472305.1. Classification (NCBI taxonomy): domain Eukaryota; kingdom Viridiplantae; phylum Streptophyta; class Magnoliopsida; order Fabales; family Fabaceae; genus Vicia; species Vicia faba. The sequence goes on along the minus strand of OX451736.1, from coordinate 910,455,507 downwards.
GTCATGCTTGACGCTGCCTGCTGAGGTTCGCGCTACAACTCCAACTGGTGTAGAATCGTCATGACTGATTCATGGCGAGAATATGCAATAAGCTTCTCCTTGTCAAAACGTGCATGAATTCTCCAACTTGATGTGTGAGATCCGAAGCTGCCAAGTTGAATCTTTCATCTAATTGTTGTTGTTGTTGTTGTTCTTGCACCACATTGCTCAAATTGAGTTGGGAAATCTCAACAGCCTCTTCCACTATGTCTTCGGAAGAAGGATTTGTAGGTTTTGGGGGAGCCATAAGTGGAAGGAATGAAAGCACCAATCATAGACTATGCTACTTTAACCTAAGATATGGAATTGCATAAAAGGACAATAAAATAAAATAACTTCTCTTCTACTCAAAATAATAGCCAACATACACTTATATAGATAGGTTCATAAACCTAATGGGTAATGGGTCAGCTAACTAAGATTAAAGTCCAAGATAACAAATAAGGTATTACTACTTGCACCTATTAAATTAGATGAAATATTTTAAAAGGACTGATCTTTTTCTTTCTCTAACGGGCCTAACTTTCTTCATATCAAATACTGTCATAGTGAATTTCTTTTCTAACTTGGTAGCCTCCAGAGTAGGTGGTTCCACCTGTTGGAAGTAATTCATACTCATAAGTTGTTGTTAGAACCAGAAGCTTCTGATGTTGTTAGTTATAAGCAGCGTTGCTCAAAAGCAATAAAGCTTCTGAGGTTGTTAGTCAGAAGAAGAAGCTTCCAAAGTTACACCAAGAAGTATGTTTAGCTTCTGGGGTTCTAGTTCTTTTGTTAGCGTAGCTATTAAGTTTAGTTTGCTTAGTTATTAAATTTATCATTTGTTAGGGCCTACGTGGCAATTTACTTTGTGTATAAATAAACTAGTGGTAGTTGTCATAAAAAATTAAAATGGGCTTTTGAAAATAGTAAAATATAAATATTGATGTAAAATATATTACCTCTTAGTTGGGACAAGTAACGGAGGATAATACTAATAAAAAATAAAGAAAAAAATTAAGGAAAAAAAGGAGATGGAAAGGCACCAAGAGAGAAATATTAATTAAACCATTCAAATGCAGTGATTGGGATTCGAAGCGAGATCCCATATAGCTATATTTCCTCAGTTTTTTTTTTAAAATAGAGGGAAAAAGTTGATTATTTAAAAAAAATATGGCGCTCATAGGACCTATACCATTGTTTTTCTATTGTTCGATGTGAAAGCTTTGTCATAAAAAGTGTTATTCATAGTAGGGACTATAACTTTAGACTCGTCTATGGATAAGACAACTAGTCTTTCTTGATGAAAAAGTAAGGAGTAAACTTTACAAATGTTCGGGAGTGGATCCGTCAACATAATTTGAGATTAAATAAGTGATTATTGATCATTGAGACCTTTCAGAAAACAAATGACTTGGTCCCAATCTTTGTAAACATGAACCTTATCAATTTCTTAGCAAGCAATTTCAGCAATGAATTCAATGTCTGGACAAAAAATTGCTCATTCTTTCCATAACATCTTTAACTCTATGTACTTGGATGAGATAGAACAATCACCTTGCTTCAAGGTGCATATTTCCTCTTGGATGTCAGAAGTTCTAAAGACCTCTCCTTATTAAAACTGATCCTTCAACTCTTTTCAAATCTCATAAACATTTTTCATCCACAATGTTCCATCCACAATATGTCTTGACCAATTTCTAGTTCGATAGATTTGTTGATCCCCGACATGATCATTGTGTTACTCTTATCCCGACCAATAGAATCACGATCTTCATTAAAAGATTGAGGTAATACGTCATTGATTAAGTGGAGTTTATTCTTGGATATTAAATCCAAGATCGTGGAACGAGACCAAAAATAATAATTGATACTAATAATAAAGGGGGAACAAGAACCATAATTGAATTTTTATTTGGATGCATGAAGAAAAAGATTAAAGTATTGATTTGTTAATTTTTTTGGCATTATAGGAAGATCTTCCGTCGACACTACTTGCAGAGCTCGCAAGAGATATATTGTAAGTGAAGGGAGAATAATAGAGAATTCTTGATAGAGGAAATAATGATGAGATTTGTGATAGAAGCTTAATGGATTTCAACATAAAAATTTGATTTCATATCGATGCTATCATGTTACAATTGTAATTTAAACATACCAAAAAGTATCTATGAAAGATATTAAGAAGTTGAATCTCAAATTATTATTGCAAACAATATAAATTTTTACAAATGATTGGTTCTAGCTTATATATCAAGTAAGTGAAGACGATGGATAACCATCATATTTCTTTCACAAGTTAGTTAAAAATTGTTATGACAGTTGTAATTCAAAACTAACTAACTTATTTGTCATTCATAACATTACATTCAACTATGGAATTATAATTAATATTTTGAAGGGGGAAAAATTTTGAGTCTCACCTTAATTAAAAATAGAGATTAAAAAGAGTTTATAAAGTGTCATTCCTCTCCCTTATAAATCGATTTTATAAAAATAAATTTAATAAATTAAAATTAAAATATAATATTAAATCTATCGATCGGATTATCCACCATTTATTCTACATACCGAATTAATAATATTAGACGTAAAAAAATGTCATACCTCTCACCTTATAAATCGATTTTATAAAAATGAATTTAACAAATTAAAATTAAAATATAATATTAAATCTATCAATCGGATTATCCACCATTTATACTACATACTGAATTAATAATATTAGACGTAAAAAAGTATAATAAAAAAATCATCTCATTAATCAATAACTCGTATTTTTAAAAATAGATCGAAAAAACTCTCAAATATAAATACACTTTTAAAATTCTTTTTTTTTTAGGTGTGATATTTTTACACCCTTATTCCATACACAGTATATTACATCGTATTTAATAACACATCAAAATGATACTTGCACAAAATCCAAAATAAACTAAATTATTAAAAAATAAAAATGGTATGTTTTACCTATACAATTACAGTGTAGTGTTAAATTATAGTGTCAATGTATCTTTTCCCTTTTTTTTATGTCTCTTTTGTTTTCTTCTTTCTATATTTGTTTTCAAAATGTTCAATTTTTGCTTACCTACTTTTTCAAACAACAAAAAAAAACTAGGTGATTGATTAGGCGGAATCGGATGAGGATGAATATAGGCATTATATAGTTTTGTATTATATTAATAAATAACTCCTTTTGAACTTCATCATTTGGTCAAAAGCCATATTTATACAAATAATTTCAAAGGATATTCGATCTAGAGTATATCCATAACCTTAAGGGAAAAAATATTAAATATTATTCTTACAATTCAATATCCCTACACACCACAAAGAGAGATAGATATCAATAATGATGCCTCTATTTTTAGCAACACACCCATCTTTCTTGTAGATAAAACTTTGCTTTTTCGAACACTATGAAATCAGCCTTATATTCATGGACTAGTGTGACATAGCATATGCTTGAGAGCCCAAAGTCATTTCACTAGTAACTCATTAAAAGTGTAATGTACAACTTACATTAACTTTTAATGAATGATGTTTGCCTCTATGTTATTACTATTGTTTTGGTCATGTTTAGGTTATTTGAAAAAACGGTGACATGGCACATAAACATAGTAATGAATTAATAACTTTAGCAAAATGTTAAATTCAATGTGAAACCAAACACATAGGAAATCGACCACATTCACACTATAATCTATCTGCATGACACTAAATAACCACACATGGCATGCATACAACATGATAATTGAAATCTCCTTGTTTCCCGTAAAGTGTTTTGTTTTATTCAAAAAGACCGATGCACGTGCGAAACCTTTCTATAAAACACCTGGAGACTCAATTCCAAGAATTATGCCTCCTTGTTCTTTGCACTATATCACCAGCTAGCTCTTTTATGACATCCTCTTCTTAAACATGGTGTACTCTAAAAAGAGACAAATTGTTCAAAATAATTATATCTGACTTCTAAGTAATAATTAATTTTGACATGTTTAAAATCTTTTTAATAGAACTCTTTTGCAACACTCAAGATGGAAAGGTTTAATAGTAAATATGAAACGGAAACAGACAACAAACAGATGAAATGTCGTACAAGATTCTGATCTCCAATATATTTTTCACTATTGAAGTATATTTTTCACTGTTGAATCTGATCAAACGGTCTTATGTATAAGGTGTTTGATCTCTTGGATACAGTTTTAACTGGTTGTCATATATAAAATATGATATGTGTCATTTCAAGTATTCTCTCATTCACACTCTAAAACTATTTTCTCACTCATTCACTAACTTGGGCTTGCAGTGTTAACCTAACAGGTACAGTCTTGCTCTGCAGTACTGAAAGTTCACTCCACCGCGTCATAACTCAACTTTGTTTGGTCTACACTTATTTATGATTCCCACACATAACATTGACACCGCTTGTGAGAATCAACTTCTAATTCTCACGAATTTTCACAAAGAACCACACTAATTATCTACAATCTCATACCAACGATCTTGTCCTTTTCAGAGCACTGATCTTTTCAATGTAAAGGGCATTAATCTTGTCATTCAAGTATTCTCTCATCACGCTTTAAAACCACTTTCTCAATCACTAACTAATTTGGGGGTGAAGTGTTAACCTAACAGGTCCAGTCCCGTTCTGCGGTATCGAAACTTCACTCCACCACACCAGAGCTCAATTCTATTTGATCTGCACCTATTTTCGGTTCCTGCACAGAACAGTGGCATCGCATGTTGAAATTGACTTCAAATTCTCACGAATTTTCACAAAGAGCCACATCTCTTCTCGATAATCTCATACCAACGATCTGGTCCTTTTCATATCATTGTTCTCTTCAATATAGAGGTCATCAATCCAATCTCTACTATCATGGTAGCATTGAAAGTGTCTCATTCATCCATCACACATAACACCAGCGTCGCACCAACTTCCCTAACTAACACTTAAAATATGGTAAGGAATGGTCATCCTCTCCCATCGACTAAAAACACTACATTCCTAGTTACCCATCATATGGTTCCAACGTTGCAAAGTGTAACACCTTCAATAGTTAGACCGGGAATCTTTCAAGCTCATCCTACCTTTCAACCTCCTCCACAGTTTTTCTAAGGTATAACTTTGAAACATCATTCATCACGACCTATGATCCCTTAGCATGAAATGCTCCACAATATCCAACAACTCCAAGCTAGTTTAGGTGCACAGTGGGCGAGCGATCTAATGAACAACGTCTATAACCAAGTACAACAACATAATTTGCACTTCCTCACTGAAAAGGTACTTTAGGTTGAAGAAAAATTATAACTCACTTCTCCTAGAGACAATTCCGTGCCCAAAAATGTTTTGGTCGACGTGTACAGAAGCGGACCAGAGCCTATCCTCGTCGACATTGTTTCACCATACATCGTGGCCACAATATCTCCAAACAGTAACCTAAGTCGAGGACACCATACTTCCACCCAAGGTTCTAAGGAAAGAGGCAAGACTCACAGGCGTTGAATGATCATTGTCGTCATCTATTAACATCACGCCACTCCCGAAAGGAAGAGCAAAACGAAACTAAAGTACCAGCCTATAGTCGAAAGAGCAACCCGTTCTCAATACAGATCCTCGATAGCAGGATTCCCATATCTGTTGAAAATCCCCTAAAGTTGGAAAGTTATGTTGAAACGGGGGATGCAGACGAACAAATTGAGCATATATATATATATATATATATATATATATATATATATATATATATATATATATATATATATATATATATATATATATATATATAAGGCTTGACTATTATCACACTCGAGGAGATGTAAAATACAATATGATCATTTTGATCCCCAAGGGAGCCTCTATGATGCGGTTCAAGGATCATCTGGACGAAAACATAAAATCCAGAAAGGAGTTATGAGACTCTTTCACCAAAAAATTCATTGCACGAAAGTGGAAACTCGTCACGTAGTTCTCCTCAGTAGAATTCACCAGAAAAAGAAGGAATTTCTATGGGAATATATTGACTGAATCACAAAGGTGACAGTAAAAGTAGGAAGCAGAATGACTTTTTAAAACATGTGATATTTAAGAAGGGGTTTAAGTCGAACTCTATGTTATGCGAGAAGTTAGGGTTGGAGGAAGCTAGTATCTTAAAAACCACGTTTGATAGGGTCTAGCCTTATATTAATTATGAGGGTAAACTTACAGCTAAAGAAGAAAAGGGGTACTAGGGAGTAGGTAATCTTAACAATGGTCAGGAGAATGAGAGGGACTCTAACCATTTTCGAGATGACGAAGACTAGGGACCTCACACCAGGTTCTCGTCATACACTCCTTTGAACACATTGAAGGAGGAAAATTGGCAACAATGCACAAACATCAAATTAAATGAAGTCAATGTTAAGAACCTTAACTCAATCAAGGAATCGAAAGAGACAGATAAATCAAAGTACTGTCGTTTTATCAAAAATCATGCCCACGTCACTAACGAATGCATCCACTTGAAGGATGAGATTGGGGAGCTAATAAGAAAGGGGGCGACTTACCTGGTACACCCAAAGGGGTATCCATAAGGAAGATCAATACAAAAGGAAATACAATAGGAAAAACAATCTCCCTATTAGGAAAATGGGTCCCCATAGAAAACTTTAGAGGTCGCCAATAGGGCTAAAGGAAAGAAGGACAACCGTAGAAACAAAGAAGAAGACCTAAAAGGAAAGTGTCAATACATCTCATCCATAGGGGGAATTCCTTGATCAATGAACTCTCCAAAGGTACGATAAAAATAAGAATCATCAATCTGAAGGTGGTTTGTAAGGAGGAATGAGCAAGCTCTAACGAAAAACTAGAAAGATCTGTTATCGGATTATAGGATAGTGAAAATGTAGGAGGAATCCCAACTGGATTTTTTCCATTGGGTTATAATACTAACTGTTGTACCCCAAAATTTTCCCTCCCATTTTTGAAGAAAATTGATTCAAGACACCTCCTCGTGCTCCTAGGATTCTCAATTGCTTAAGAGTACTCAAGGGTTTAAGCATACAAGCACCTCTCCTAAGCAATGGCCTACAATTAGGGTTTTGGTTTTCTCAAGGAAAATTGGACTCCTAATGACTCAAGTGAGTTTCATGGTTTCTCATATGCTTCAAGGTACCCTCATGACAAGTTTCAAGCCTTGCATCACAAGTTTGCTCAGTCAATTGCTCAGATGATTGAAAATCAACTATATTGGATGAAAAGTCAATTGTGGTCAACATACAGTCAAACTTCAAAAATTTTGGTCAACATCAATATTTTGAAGTCACATTCATCATTTGATCAAGGGTTGATCATGGTTCATCAATAAAACTCAAGATTCATCAAAAGACCAAAGTTACCAAATTAGGGTTTTCTTAAGGAGAAGTCAACTGAACTTTGACCAAACATAACTTTCACATTCGTCAACCAAAGCCTATCTTGAAGGAAATTGAATTCTATACAACTTTGTCTCTCTAAGCTGAAGGCCAAAAATGCTTCATTTGAGAGATGTAGGCCAAAACATTACAGATCATTTTAAAAGTCAACAAAAAGACATCTTTTGTTAAAGCAATTTACGTCAACTTAAAGATGTAGGGGACATCTTAAGATTTCCAAAAAGTCCAAGATCACCTTCATATGACAAAATTTGAGAGAGTTGTGATTGGTGCAAGTTGAGCAATTTTGAGAAAATGCATGAAACCACAATTGAGCAATTTTGGATTTTTAGGCCAATGAGCCTAACTTTTGAAGTTCAAACGTATTTATGATATGTTTAGGGACTCCTAAGTCCATTCATGCATTATTTTAATTTTTTATTTTATTTATTTTGATTTTATTCATTTAAATTCAAAATTAAATTAAATAAATATACAAGGCATGTGGGCTTTTGTTTTAGATCATTCTGAAGCCCAAGATCACATATCCAACATAACAAAATCGTGAGGGGTGAAGAAGGAAAGAGATCTTCATGTTTTGGAAAGTTTTGCAATTGTTTTAGAAACAAATAATGAATTTGATTGCACATGTTTCATTCCAAGAATGTTAACTTAAAAAATCACCCATTATAAATAGAGGACACACTCCATAAGACAAGGACTCAGATTGACTGTCATAGAAACAAGTTCTCAAACACTAAATTTTCAAAGAATAGGTGCAAATTGTATCCTAGTTTTCCAGCCATTCTCAACTGAAACGAAACCTCGAATCATCATCCTAACATCCCCAGGAATCTCCTCAAGTCTATAACTACGCTCAATCGTGCCCATAACGCCTCCCCTCAATCACACCGATGGTAAGGATTTTCTAATTTCAAATTTCTTAATCCTTGTATTATTAATAAGTTTCATATGTCCAGGTGTGTTAAACAAGAAACATAGAACAGGGAGGGGGTTCGAACCCCAGTGATGCTAAAACCCATTTTGCTTTACTTTCTTCATTTTCTCTTTCTTTTTATTATATATTTTATTATTAATTAACTTTTTAAATCAAAACTTATACATAAAAAAATCAGAAAGAAGCCATATAATAAAATCAACAAAAAATTTGTTTTAGGGTGTAAATTAATTAATTGATTTTTTGGATAATTAGATTTTAGGCTTTTTACTAATTAAAATCAATTAAAATTAGGACTTTAATTATTATTATTTAAAACTTAAATTATTAACAACAAAAATATGAACTTAGATTTTTAGGGCGTTTAAACTTTTTTTTCAATATTTTCTTATTCTTTTTGCTATTTATTTTCTTAGACAATTGTATAGGTCACACAGTTTAATGTAATAGTTTAGATTTACAACCCCGCATTTTTCTAATTATGTAACTCTCCCAAATCCCTGTAATAGCGTAGATTTACATTCTCACTTTATCTTTTGTCTTTATATGTTTGTATATATATATATATATATATAACTGCTAGTAAATAGGCTTGTATGATAAGAATAAAATCAAACATAAATAACCTTAATTTTCAAGATAACATAACTAAAACTAGTACACTTTGCACACTTCACCTCTAGGGTAACCTCTCTTTGTTGCCTTGTGATACTAATGGTCACGTTCCACAAAAACGGGAATACTTTAGCAAAGACCCTCGGTTAAACAATATCATCATGGTCCCTTTCAAATAAAGATCGTAATCCCTCGATGAACCTTCGAGTTGCCTACAAAATGATCTAGTCCCTTCAATGACCTACAAGAAAAATGATGATAGTCCCTTCGAATTGCTAAAAGTATTCTTATATGTTGCCTTCTATGACCGTTCGACGACTCTTCGGCCGTCCCTTCACATCCAATAGATATGGCTACCTACCAACTAATGGTACGGGTAACACCATCTCTAAAGGAGAAGGAAAAAAATAAGAACGACCTTGAGTGGTTAAGAACTTTTAATCGCTTGATGATAACCTTTTTTTCACAAATAAAACATTTTTCACATCACACTTTCAAGCAAATATTTTCAAAACACTTTGTACGCATTCTTGAGGACTGATACAAGAATCATTACAAAGTTGGCCTTACATTGGCTTTTAAAAATATTTTCAAACAAATCACACACACAAAGCAAGATTTTCAAAAGTGTGCTAGCAATTAAGATCCCGTAGAGAACTACGGATGAAAAGGATGCTAACACCTTCCCTTTTCATAACTTACCCCCCCCCCCCCCCCCCGAACTGAAAATCTATCAAGGTCTTTCCTGTTCTTTTCAACATTTCATTGTTAGATAAAAGAAAAGTCGGTGGCAACTCTTGCTAACCGCAACATTTGGATAAAATGCTAAAAAGTCAGTTCTCCCATCGTATTACAGAACTGGCGACTCTGGTGGGGATTACTTAAAAAAAGAGGGGTTACCTTAAGAGTTTAGATTACTTTTACTTGCTTAAATTGTGTGCTTTGTCTGCTTTAACTTTAAAGGTTGCTTGGGTTTATTATTGCTTGTAAGACCCTACACCCGGATCTAGGGATGTCTTAGGTAAGTAGCAATATATTATAAAAACTATACGGCGTAGGCTGATATGATTGAAGTGATGGCTACGGTTAGTGCGAAACTTTGGTTTGTACTAATTTTCCTTGAGTCAGTTAAGGATAACATTAGGCTTCCAAGTAGTGTCATTAGTACTAACTTACTTTTAGAACCTTAATTGACCCATCTTTGCCATTAGAAGGTAGTGAGATGGTCGGCTTTGGTGCAGTCCAAGGTTGGTTGATACTCGATGCTACACTCATTGAGTTCCGACTCTTGGGATTGTTTTGGAGGTAAATCAGTTGCCTTGCTAAAATAAAACCTATGAGAAAGATCGGTGATATTAGATTCCTAGAACCCGATTACTATTTTTAGGATAGGTTGAGCCAACTTAACTTCAATAGAGAAGGGTACTTACCTATGGACCTCATGCAAGCCTTTAAACCTAAGGCTCTTGTGTGATTTGTTTATGTTTTCTACTTGTTTAAACATGAACATAACATCATGACATCATAACATTTTCAATAACCGTTTCAATGACCTAGGTATTTATCTTTGTCCCATGCCACAGGTCATGGCTTTCGTTCACAGAAATATTATCTGAATCAACTCCGTAAGGGTACCTTCCAAGCTTAAGGAGTTAGTTTCAAAGGTTCCCGAAAACTCTCAATTCACCAAAAGGCATGCCTATCTACTCAGTTTGGTTACCCCCGGTTTCGAAGAAGACATGATAAGTGTTCTATTCTAGTTCTTTGATCCTAAGCATCATTGTTTTACCTTCCCAGATTATCATTTGATGCTCATAATGTAAGAGTTGTCTAACCTACTTATAGTGCCTATTCTTGATCAGACACCCTTCATCGGTCTAGAGAAAGTTCTAAAACCTGAAGATATTGCGGAAGCCTTACATCCGAATTGGTCAGACATTGTATCTAATTGGGAAATAAGAAATGGAGTTAAAGGTCTTCTTACTAAATTTCTGATAGAGAATGCTCAATTATTTCTAGATGCCATGAGTTTTCATGATTTTGAATATATTTTGGCTTTGCTAATCTATTGTTTGGTACTATTCCCTAATTCAGACTAACTCATAGATGTGAACACCATCAAAATATTTCTTACTCATAATCATGTGCCTACTTTGCTTGGAGATGTTATGCGTTATCTTCACACTCGTACTATGAGGAAGCGAGGTACTCACATGTGTTTCATAACTTTACTTTCCAAGTGGTTTATTTTGCACCTTCCTTGACCAGTTATGAAGAATGGACAAGGTTTGAGGTGATCTCAAAGATTTATCTCACTAGCTCATTCAGATATCTATTGGTGTTTCCAATCTCAAGAGGATATCACTGTTATTGACCGCTGTATGGAATTACCTAATGTGCCACTCCTTGGCATAAGGGGAGGTATTGTAAGAACAAGATTAGTTCTGACCTATCTCAGAGTTTTGATGATAACAATAAATTATATTTAAGATAATTTATACTCTAATGAATATGTTTGAATGTTTCAGATAATGTTCTGACAGAAACATTCTGAAATGCTAAGCAAAAATTATGAAAAAGTTCTTTGATGAAAGAACCTTTTTTATTTTAAGCGCATCTGCTGACTCTGGTAAGACACTTTATTTTAAATATATCTTCTAACATTTAGCAGGTTCCTTGCTCAGAAGATTACTTGAAAGCAAGCGCTGATCAAGTTCTTAGCAAGCAAAGCACTGCCTAGAAGATGAGTAAAGCATGTTCTGATTTAAAGACTTTGGAGAAAATTCTGAAAGAACGTTAAAACCAACTTGTCTTGTCCAAGCATAAGAAACATGCTCTTACATTCTGTCATTTGCTCATTAATGCAAAGACGGCTGAAAGCACTCAAGTGTCTACTCTAGTTTCTTGGAAAATGGAATATTGCAAGGAATCACACAAGCATTTAATGCTCTCCAACTTTTTTGAAGGCAGCAACAGTCTTATTGTTCCTACTATAAATAGAAGGACATTTATTGCAAGCCAACCAAGAAGTTAACCAATCAATTTTCAAAATATAAGCAAGAAACTACGTAAAAAAATATGAGCTCACAAACTCTTTGTTCATACAATTTTGTGCAATTTATTCTAAGTGAAAAATCACAGTTGTGATATAGCTTGATTAGAAGCAAATTTTATTTCATTATCTGTAAAGATTAAACTCTTGTATTTGTTCCTTGAGAGACCAAGTTTGGTCAGATTTCTCAAGCAGACTAGGACTAGTCTTAAGTCTTAGTGGTGTTAGTCACTTGTAAGATTACTTGTGCATTGTTAGTCACAACAGTTGTTGTGTGTTTGTAATCAGTTGATTATAATGGATTAAGTCCTTGTTGAGAAAGGCGAAATCACCTTGGCGGGTGGACTGGAGTAGTTTGAGTTCAAACGAACCAGGATAAAAATAACCTTGTCCTTCCATTATTGTTGAGCTTTGTTTTGAAAAGAAAAAGAGTCACTTATTCAACCCCCCCTTCTAAGTGTTTTCTTACCCCTTCAATTGGTATCAGAGCTTGACTCTGAGCACAACACTTAACCGTGTCAGGAAAAGATCCAGAAGAAAACACAATGGCTACTGAACAAAACAATAATAGTTACAATAAACCTCCAGTGTTTGATGGAGAAGATTTTGAGTACTGGAAAGACAAACTGGAAAGTTTCTTTCTAGGTCATGATAGTGATCTATGGGATATAGTCTTGGATGGTTACACACATCCTGCTGACTCAGAAGGAAACAAAGTTGATAGAAAAAATATGGATAGTGTGATACGGTGGGAGAACTGACTTGAGGTTTTGCATTTGTTTTTGCAAATGTTTCGGTTTAGCAAGAGTCGCCACCGACTTTTTATTTTATCCTAAGGAAAGGTTAAAAAGCACAGGAAAAACCTTTGAGATGTTTTCTTGGGTTCGGGGAGTAGATTATAGAAAGGGAAGGTATTAGTACCCTTTCTATCCATGGTTATCCATGGGCTCTTAGTTACTTGCTTAGATCACTTGCCTTGATTTTCAATTGTTTGAAATGGTGCTTTGTGTGTGTGGTTTTGAAAATGTTTTGAAAAAGATGCCTTGTCTAGGCAACCATTGTAACAATTCTTTACTCGAATGTTTTACAAAGGTGTTTGTCTTTTTGAAAAGATGTTTCAATGTTTTTGAATGTTGTTTTGAAAGTTGTGTTGTGGAGTGTGTTTTGAAAGTAGGCAAGTGTGTTTTGCAAGTTTGATCAAGTAACTAAGAGTTGGTCTACCCTAAATTTACTCAAAGATCTTTCCATATGTTTTAACCCTTTTAACAGTGTTGTTTCACCATTGTATTTGGTGAACAACCTTGTGTTAGGATGTTAACGGGACGGGCACGGGTCATCGTATAGACCATGAATGCAATAGTGCCAAGTGTCTTTGGCAATTTTTTCTTTAAGGGACTTGATCATTTTTTAGGCAACTTGAGAAAGCGTCATCAAGGGACTATGATCATTTGATTTGTTTTTGTTTTGCCAAAGACACTCAACATGCAACATGGTCCATTTTTGAAGGCAACAAGTGGAGTAACCCTAAGGGTGCAAGTGTGCATTGTGTTGTCCATTTTCATGCTTTTTTGTCTTTGTATTAGTCAAGCTATTTGTTATTTGATTTGCATACAAACCCTAAGTCTATCATGGCATACTTTGAAAGCTTTTAAATGCGGAAATTTAAAATCCTAAATTATTACAACATGATTATGGGGATGGGGGTACAAATGTTTGAATGGGGGGGGGGGGGGGGTATTTGACAAGAAATTAAATCTAAAGCTATTACATCCATATTGAATATACAAATACTTAATTGTACAATATAAAATAAATATAATAAATATGCAAAATGTATTATGCACAAAAAGATTTTTTATATATGTGAAAGTATTTTTTTCATGTGAAATATAAACAAAAATAAAAAGGTCAAATTTTGAATATTTTGGTTATTTAGGGCAAAACCCTAGTTTTTAAATAAATAGTATTTATTTATTAATTATATACAATATTTATATATTAATTTATACAAAAATAAAAAAAGGAAGTATATTGTAAAAAAAAAGTATTTTTTAGTGTCAAATATTAATAAAAATAAAAATGTATTATTTCTATATTTTTGTCCTAAATATCTAATAAAATATACAAGTATTTATATTATATATTAAATATACTAAATATATACCAAAATAAAATATTAATTATTTACAAAAAAAAGTATATTTTAGAAAATGTTTTCAAAATGTAAACAAAAAATAATAACTGAAAAATATTTATTTTTGTACTATTTTCTAGGATTTTAAATAAAAAGTATATATATTTATTTACATGTGTATGCTAAATAAAACAAACAAATACCAAATAAATGCAAAAATGTATGGAAAAATATTTTTGATATTTTTTATATTTGAGCAAAAAATAATAAGTGAGAATCAAAAAGAAAAAATCAAAAATGATAAATATATCACACAATGGGCCAGGGGGGTGTAAATTGGAAAAAGGGGTGCAAAAAGCAAGACTGACTCAGCTTATGTTTCAAAAAACGCGCGCCTTCCATGCTTCATTGAAACTCCTGATTCTTTGACTTTTAACAAAAACTCATAACACAAACATTATAGAGCATGAAGAGACGAATTCAGACATATAAAACACTTGACCTAACTCTAAGAAACGAGGGAGAATTTCTTCATCCCCAATTTCTGACCTAATTTTTCTTCAATATTCATGGCCAAAATTCTCACAGCATGCTTAATATAAATGAAAAGTAAATACATGGATGGCTTCAGGGCTATGAGTAGAGCATGTTTCATTCATAAACCTAAGCCTAACTCTTCCTAGATTGAGAGATAGAAGTCCATGGTTTACCTGTCTCAGCTTGGTTCGAACAGAGCAATGTAAGTATCTTCAATGGAGTTTGAGCTTTGGTTGAGCTTGCCTGAAGTCCAAGGATGCTTCTCCTATGCTTGGCTTGCTCTAAAACTGCCTGTATCGTGCTATGGAAGTCCACCTGCACAGCTTGAAAGCAAAAATGGCAAACGTGGTTAGGGATGTTACAGCTTCAGTTCAAGGCTTGGGATAGTTTCAGTGGATGATATGGAAGGTGTTTGAAAGGTTTTTAGCCAAAGTGCACGAGTGGAATAGATTGTGGAACTCAATCTGCAGCAGGCACTCTGTTTTTGCAGAAAAACTGTGATTTTGGATATGAGGATGGATTGAGGATGAAGGAATCGTGTTTTAGGTCAGTTAGGGTGTATGTAAGATGATAACAAAGTTTGCTTAGGCTTATGCTTGCAGGAAGTGAGTGTTGTATATCTTTTGCAAACTTGCTTGTTTTTGAAGTCAGTAAGTTCAAGTCCTTATGCAGGCCTGTATAACCTCTCTATCTATGTTGCACCCTTTGTTCTTGATCAGTGGGATTTTCTTACAAACTCTTGCCTCAAAGATTTGGCTTGTACTTCAAAGATTCAGAATTTGACATAAAGCATTACTTTTCAAAAATGGCAAAGTTGCTTTTTCTAATTATGGATTAGTTCTTTGTTTAATGACTAAATGCACAAAACAATGCTTGAACACAAAGGTTAGGCATTTAATTATGGAGTGAAAACTTGGTTTATAGGCCTGCAAGCAAGTACCAAGCATGCTGATTTCAAAATGGAACTTGTATGAACATGCATTTGGTTATGAACAAAAGTGAATTTTGCCCAACTTTGCAAATTCGATTCTTCCTAACCACAAGGGTGTTTGAGAAGTTCTTGGACAATTTGGAAAGCTTGGAATGTGTACTACAATCCATCTTTGTAATTTAAATTGAAACTCCAAGTGGAAGCATGTGAAAAATGGCCAAGAAGTTGGACAAAAATCCTGCCTAGAATAGGTCAAAATTTTTCTAAGTAAAAAATGTTTTGCACCCTTGTTCCAAAAATCATAACTTGAGCTACAAGCTTCTTTTGAGAAAACCTTGTGTATCAAAGTTGTATAATTTTCAATGGACTACAACTTTCATGTTTTGAGTTTTGTTTGAATCCATTTGTATCTTGATGAAAAAATGGGACAAAGTTAGGGAAAAATGAGGGAATTTCATAACTTAGAAAATTTCTAAGTTATGAAATTTCTTCATTTCAAACCCTAATTTGCAATTTTGGATTTCTTGATGAACAAGTTTCATAATTTGACATGTCTTGATGAAAAATGAATCTTGGCACTTGATTTTGACCAAAAAGTCAAAGTTTGACTTTTCAGTATACAGTCAAATTTTGATCAGTTGACTGGAAAATTCATCTGTCAATCCTGTGCATTTGAGATCTTTTGAACTTGTTGAATGGGTCAAGACAATGCCATTGAGTCCTTGAGTCCATATGTGAGATTGGTTTGCCATTGGTTAGGTCAAACAGTCAAAAATTGCCTTTGTGCAGTCAAAACCCTAAAAATGACCATTTTGCCCTTTTGGTGATCTGATCAAATTTCTTGTGGAATTGTGATCCAAACTTGATCAAATGGTTCATATGA
This sequence comes from Vicia faba, assembly GCA_948472305.1. Taxonomy (NCBI): domain Eukaryota; kingdom Viridiplantae; phylum Streptophyta; class Magnoliopsida; order Fabales; family Fabaceae; genus Vicia; species Vicia faba. The sequence goes on along the minus strand of OX451736.1, from coordinate 910,438,984 downwards.
GTTTAAAATGTTTATGTGGGTCAAAAATCATGAAGTTTGACTGTCAATTGGCCACAGTTGACTTTTTCCCCAATACAACTGATTTCTAGGTCAACTGTCAAATTGACTGGACAAAGATTGGAATCAAGGCTTGAAACTTGGTATGGATAAACTTGTGAGTCCAACATGAAGCATGAAAGTCACTTTGGGCATTTTAGGTCAAAACATCTTTGTGCAAACTCAAACCCTAATTTGGGTCAACAATGCAAGGAGGGGTCTTGAGCAGAGCAAACCCTAACTTGATCTTGAGCTCCAAGAGTCTTGTAGTGAGAAAATGTTGATGAAAAGGGAGGGAAAATTTTTGGGGTACAACAGATAGACTACAAAAAGCTGAATTTAAAAATCATCATATAGCTAGAAATATTTTTCTAAATGCTATCTCTAAAGTTGAATATGAAAAAATCACTAATAGAGATACAATGCATGATATGTTTGAGTCTCTTAAAATGACTCATGAAGGAAACGCTCAAGTTAAGGAGTCTAAAGCTCTGGATTTAGTTTATAAATATGAAGCCTTCAAAGTTGAAGAAAGTGAGTCTATAGAAGCAATGTTCTCTAGGTTTTAAACTCTGATCGCTGGTCTGAGAGTTTTGAACAAAGGATATACCAAAGCAGATCATGTGAAAAAGATCATCAGAAGCTTACCCAAAAGATGGGCACCAATGGTCACTGCTTTTAAAGTGTCAAAAGATCTGAACAAAGTGTCTTTGGAGGAACTCATCAGGGCTCTCAGAAGTCATGAGATTAAACTGGATGAGCACGAGCCTTAGAAGAAAGGTAAGTCTCTGGCCCTTAAATCAATTAAGAAATTTGATACTAACACTTTTCAGGCTGAAGAGGAAAACTCTGAAGAATCAGCGTCAGAAGAAGACGAACTATCCTTGCTCTCCAGAAGGATCAATCATCTGTGGAAGCACAGACAAAAGAAGTTCAGGAACTTCAAGAAGTCAGAAGATAAAGCAGAATCTTCTGGACACAAAAAGTCAAACAGAAGAGAGATCATCTGTTATGAATGCAAAGAACCTGGTCACTACAAAAGTGATTGTCCAAAGCTTCAAAAAGAAAAACCAAAGAGATTTGGTAAGAAGAAAGGGATGATGGCAACCTGGGATGACTCAGACTCTTCTGAAGATGAATTTGGTTCTGAAGATGAAAATGCCAACCTAGCTCTGATGGCTATTACAGCAAATAACTCAGACTGTGAGTCAGAACAAAGAGAGGTATTTTCTGAATTTTCTAGAGATGAACTTGTTGATAGTTTATCAGAACTCCTGGAAAACTATAGTTAACTCAAAATCAAATACAAGAAACTCAAGAAGAGTCTTGCATCTGATCTTGAGAAACTTGAAACAGAAAAATCTGAACTTTTAGAAAACAATTTTAAACTTAAAGAGGAAATTCAAAATGTTCAAAAGAATTTTAGTTCAAAGTCTGTGTCTAGTTCAAAAGATATTCTGAAAGAATATGACTATAGCTTTCAATCCTTTCTAGCTAAAGGCATAGATAGAAGCAAAATGGCTTTAATGATCTATGGAGTTAGTGGGAAAAATAGAAGAGGAATTGGATATGAACCTCCCAAAGGGAAGGAGACATACATACCAAAACCTGTTGCTAAAATGACTTTCACTTACAAACCTCTAAATAAACAATTCAAGTTTGGACACTCACATGATATAAAATATACATCACATTATGGAAACTCTTATGCTAACCCAAAGTTCAAACATAACTTTAAACTCTCTAACCCAAAAGGACCCAAAAAGATATGGGTACCTAAGGATAAAATAATATTTGTTGCAGATGTCCTTAATAGCTCAATTGAGACACCAGTCATGGTACCTGGACTATGGATGCTCACGACACATGACAGGAAAAAGGTCTATGTTCCAAAGCCTGGAACTTAAAGCTGGAGGAGACGTGAAGTTTGGAGGTAATCAGAAAGGGAAGATTATTGGTTCTGGAACCATTGGAAATGGTAACCTTCCTTCTATCTCTAATGTTTTATTAGTAGAAGGATTAGCTCATAATATATTGTCCATAAGTCAATTAAGTGACAATGGTTATGACATTATCTTCAATCAAAATTCCTGTAAAGCTGTAAGTCAAAAAGATGGATCAATCCTCTTTTCTGGCAAGAGAAAGAACAACATTTACAAAATTGATTTATCAGATCTTAAATCTCAAAATGTCAAATGCCTTTTGTCTGTTAGCAATGAGCAATGGGTATGGCACAAAAGATTGGGACATGTCAGTCTTAGAAAAATCTCTTAACTAAATAAATTAAATTTAGTCAGAGGACTTCCCAATCTGAAGTACAACTCAGAAGCTCTGTGCGAAGCATGCCAAAAAGGAAAATTTTCAAAACCTTCCTTTAAATCTAAAAGTGTTGTCTCTTCCTCTAAGACATTAGAGTTACTTCATATTGATCTGTTTGGGCCAGTTAAAACTGCATCCATCAGAGGCAAGAAGTATGGATTGGTCATTATTGATGACTTCAGCAGATGGACATGGGTAAAGTTTTTAAAACATAAGGATGAGTCACATTCTGTGTTCATTGACTTCTGTACTCAAGTGCAAAACGAAAAAGATTTTAAAATCATAAAAGTCAGAAGTGATCATGGTGGTGAATTTGAAAATCATTATTTTGAAAAGTTTTTTAAAGAAAATGGTATTGTTCATAATTTTTCTTGTCCTAGAACTCCCCAGCAAAATGGATTTGTAGAAAGAAAGAATAAAACATTACAGGAAATGGCCAGAACCATGATCAATGAAACTAATATGGCAAAGCACTTTTGGGCAAAAGCTGTGAACACATCGTGTTACATACAAAATAGAATATCTATAAGATCTATTCTTGAAAAGACTCCCTATGAATTATGGAAAAACAGAAAGCCCAACATTTCTTATTTTCATCCTTTTGGATGTACTTGTTTTATTCTGAGCACTAAAGAAACTCTGAACAAGTTTGATTCCAAAGCACAAAAGTGTTTCCTGCTTGGATATTCTGAACGCTCAAAAGGCTATAGAGTATACAACACAGAAACTCTTATTGTTGAAGAATCAATCAAAGTCAGGTTTGATGATAAGCTTTGCCAGCAACAGCCAAAGCAAATTGATTTTTCTGTAGGTACAAAAGATCATCCCTCAAACTCTGAAATGTCAAAAGCAAAAGAAGACTCAGCAGATCATCCTCTTGACAATGCTCTGAACAATCTCAGAATCTTTGATCAACCTACTCAAAAAAGGTTTCCTAGAATATCCTCAGCTTACAAAGAAGACGTAATCATTGGAAGAAAAGAAGATCTCATCAGAACAAGATCCTCTCTCAGAATCATTGAAGAATCCTTGTTTGGTTTGGTCTCTCTGATTAGGCCAACTTCCATTGATGAAGCTCTGAAAGATAATAATTGGATCTTAGCAATGCAAGAAGAACTCAATCAATTCTCCATAAATGATGTATGGAATCTAGTTCCAAAACCCAAAGGATTCAATGTTATAGGAACCAAATGGGTTTTCAGAAACAAATTGAACGAGCAAGGAGAAGTAATCAGAAACAAAGCACGACTGGTTGCACAGAGTTATAGTCAACAAGAAGGAATTGATTATAATGAAACCTTTTCCCCAGTCGCCAGGTTAGAGTCTATAAGATTATTAATTTCTTTTGTTGTACAAAATAACATTTCATTATATCAAATGGATGTTAAAAGTGCATTTCTAAATGACTATATTGAAGAAGAAGTATATGTCCATCAACCTCCTGGATTTAATGATTCAAAACATCCAGAACATGTTTTTAAATTTAAAAAGTCTTTGTACGATTTAAAACAAGCTCCCAGAGCTTGGTATGATTGTCTGAGTAATTTTCTATTAGAAAAATATTTTACCAGAGGGAAAGTGGACACAACTCTTTTCAGAAAGACATTTAAAAATGATATCTTAATTTGTCAAATTTATGTTGACGATATAATTTTTGGAACCTCTAATATCTCCCTTGGAAAAGAATTTGCTAAGACCATGCAGACAAAATTTGAAATGAGCATGATGGGAGAATTGAAATTCTTTCTGGGAATTCAAATCAACCAGACTCCAGAAGGTACTTTCATACATCAAACGAAGTATGTTAAAGAACTTATGAAGAAATTTCAGATGTCAGAAAGCAAAGATGCCAAGACACCTATGCATCCAACCTGCATTCTGGGTAAAGATGAAGTAAGTATGAAGGTAGATCAGAAGCTCTATAGAGGTATGATTGGATCCCTTCTCTATCTGAATGCATCTAGACCTGATATACTATTTAGCGTGTGCTTGTGTTCTAGATTCCAATCAGATCCTAGAGAATCTCACTTAACAGCTGTTAAGAGAATTCTTAGGTATCTGAAAGGTACTACTAATCTGGGTATGTGTTATAGAAGATCACAAGATTACAGACTAGTAGGTTATTGTGATGCTGACTTTGCTGGAGATAGAATTGAAAGAAAGAGCACCTCTGGAAGCTGTCAGTTTCTGGGTGATAATCTTATCTCGTGGTACAACAAGAAGCAAGCAACAATTGCACTGTCAACCACAGGAGCTGAATATATATCTGCTGCTGGATGTAGTTCTCAAATGATTTGGATGAAAAGTCAACTAGAAGATTTCAATCTTTATGAAAGTAAGATTCCTATCTTCTATGACAATACCTCTGCTATTTGTCTTTCTAAGAATCCAATTTTACATTCTAAAGCCAAACATATTGAAATTAAATATCATTTTATAAGGGACTATATTCAGAAGGGTATTTTAAATTTAATTTTTGTAAAAACAGACCATCAATGGACTGACATTTTTACCAAACCCCTTTCAGAAGATAGATTTAATTTCATTCTGAAAAATATTTGTATGGAATTATGTCCTGAATAAAATAATATTTATCTTCTGTGTTTGACTTCAGAATATTCTGAAATGAATGCTCTGATTAACAACTCTTCAGAAGTTAGAAGAGAAGTTGCAACAGAAGCTATATGAAAAGTTATGAAATGTTCTAACGCTTCATTACTAAGTATAGTTCAGAAATTCTTTAGAACAAACAGCTGTTACATGCATCCTTCAGGAGATGAACACGTGGTATGTTTCTGAAAGATCACGCGTGCAAAAGCTACTGATGACGCTCTAGATAACTGTTAATGATTAGCCATAATCTCACGTTTTCCCTTATTTTTAGAAAAATCATTAAATGCACGTAATGATGAGATTCGTTTTAAATCTGTTTTAAAATTTATTTTAAATTCGTCTTAAATATTTTTAATTTTATTCCTAAACCTATTTCTGAATTTTTTTTTGCTTATAAATACTTTTTGAAAAACCCTTTTTCATTCTTTACCGTCTCTTTCAAACTCAAGCGTTTTTCTGTACTTTTTCTCTTAAACCCTTTTCTTCAAACTCTCTTTTCTAAAAAGCTTCAATGGCTTCTTCTTCTTCTACCCACTCTGAGTAATACATAGTGCCTGAAAGAACAACCCTCATTCCGGTAGAAAGTTTGGAAGTTTTAAGTGATTTAATGGTAGATTTTTAGAATCTTAGAGAGAATGGTTTTGACTTGTTCCCTGTTGTGAAGTTTCAAGGATGGGAAATATTTTTTGACCGTCTCATTGGTCCAGTCTTTCCACATCTGGTGAAAGAATTCTGGATTCATGCTATTGCAACCCCTAAGGTTATTCTCTCTTTCGTAATGGGAAAGGAAATATCCATTACAGAAAATCAAATCAGAAAGTTGCTAGGTTTTAAAGGACTTGGGGTTACAAGAATGCCAAGTGGAAGGATAGAAATGTCAAGGGTATATTCAGAGATTTTCACAAATGGAAAGGTTCGTCTAAAGTCAGGGACTTGAAAGAAAAATACAAAATTTGGGAAAGGATTATTCATGGATGTATTCACCATAGGAAAGACACCAGCTCTGATGATTACATCAACGCTGATCAACAATATTTGTTGTTTTGCCTCGGAACTAATGTCAAAATTGATTTGCCTTACTTTCTATTTGAAAATCTCTGGAACCATGTTAAAGAGACTAGGGAAGATGAAAGGATGAAAAAACCCAAATCCAAAAGGAATTGGATTCCTATGGGTAGATTAATATCAGACATTCTGACTGAGAATGGTCTGATTGCTCACCTAGATGAAGCCAATCTTCTGGAGGAGCTAGAACCTACTTGTGGTAAGACTATGACTGGGAAGAACTTATTGAAAAGGAAAATAATTGACAAGCTGCTGGTGGAACCAACTCCGTATGTGTCAGCTGTTGTGAAGAGGGGAAGGATACCTATTGTTGATTTCCCTCTATTCAACTCAGGAGATCATCCACGTATCATCCTACACTATCTTAAAATCTACAAAGAAATTGGATCACCCATTGATCCAGCTTGGCTTCAAGGAAGAAATCAAGCTGCTCCAAATGTTGTTCTCCAGGAATCTTTGAAGAGAAAAGTTGTAGAAGGACCTTCTGCCCCTCCTCAGAAGAAGAAAAAGAAGACAGGTAAACCCGCTGAAACTATCTCTCTTTATGATTCTGTCAATGTATCTACATCTGCTGAACCCTCCCAAACCTTAGAAGATATAGATGCTGATATTGAACTGACCCTACCATCTGACTCCCTTGCTGACAACCCTCATAAAAATCAGGTTTTATCAGATTTGAGTGATTTTGACTCTGATGTACACTCTGACACCCAATCAGAACCCTGTCAATCAGAACCCTCTCAATTAGAACCCCCTGAACCATCTGTTTTTCAACCCATTCCCGCTGAACGTTTTTCAAGACCTCCTCCCAGACCTCTATCACCCAGACCCAATGGATGGTATGATGTTGGCTCTTGGAGAATTCCAGGGATAAATGAACCTCTGGCCACTATAAAGCCTCCTTTCAACTTACCATATGAAAACATTTTTGCTATGAATCAACCACAACCTCAAAACCCCATTCCCACTCCTGATAATAAAATAATAATTTCACCTGATGTCACTCCACCTACTTCACCACAACATACAACACCAAACTCACCTGCACTTTCACCCCCTCATATTCTAGAACAACAACCTTTTGAACAACCTGAAACTGCTGAACCATTCGAACCTCATGATCTATCAGCACCTCCTATCTTTGTTGACCAACCCGAACCTACCAAAAATCCTAAACCTACTAGATTTTTAAGAACTGTAGTGGATTTTGAATCTCTACAATTCTTGAAAAACAAAACTTTCAAGAAGGCTGTCCCAAAACCTGTTCAGCCAGATGTGAATACTTTGTTTCAGAATTTTTTTAACAGATGTTCAAGCAGGGTTAAAACTGCTGAGTCACTGAAGTTACAGGACTTATGCCACTTTCAGGTGCTGGACAACTTTTCCAAACTTCTGCATGCTTTCAAAACAGAAGCTGCTGACATTTGGAATAAGAAGTCTTCGTTAATGATTGCTGATACACCAGCTGATACGATGGACATATCAGAAGATGAATCTAAAGAATCCTCTGAAGATTCAAATCCTCTGGCTATTATTCTATTGAATCAACCTTCTGTTAAAGCAGCCCCTGAACCTGTGCCAACCCTTGTAATGGATTTGGGTACTATGCTTTCCACATTCGTGAATTCTGACTCAACGGTTGTTGCTTCTAAGCCTATTTCTGCTGAAGCTTCGTCATCCTCTGCTCCTATCTCACTTATCATGGAAACTCTGAAAGAGCTCAAGAGGGAGAATGAAGTCATAAATGAACGCTTGGATAAGCAAGACCAAACAAATCAAGAAATCAAGAACTGGATGGTGAAACAAGAAGAATCTGCCTCTGAGATCAAGAATCTTCTGATGGCTCTTGTTACTAAGAAATCATAGTTTCTTTTTGTCTCTTGTCTTTTGTTTGGGTGTTTTGTTTGTACTTCTGGATATTTCTTTTATCTTTTTTATGAAATCTTTTAAATTTCTCAATTTTTATATATTTATTTTTACACTTTTTGATTATGCCAAAAAGGGGGAGAAAATGTGCATTATTGAACTAATCACTGTTTAACAGTTATGGGACTAAGTCTCAGACATTCTAACAAAATGCAAGATTCCCTTCTGTGCAAAAGAATTTTTTTTGCAGGTATCACTATAATTCTGAAAGAATATTCCAGCTAAACATTATCTTCTCAAAGAAGTTCTGAAGAAATCCAAGAAGATTTTTTATCGCTCTGATAAATAATCTCAGGAAGTTTTATACATAGAAATATTCATTTCAGGGGGAGATTCTTATCTCTTATCACTTTTTAGTTCTATATCTGAATAATTTTTGTCATCATCAAAAAGGGGGAGATTGTAAGAACAAGATTAGTTCTGACCTATCTCAGAGTTTTGATGATAACAATAAATTATATTTAAGATAATTTATACTCTGATGAATATGTTTGAATGTTTCCGATAATGTTCTGACAGAAACATTCTGAAATGCTAAGAAAAAATTATGAAGAAGTTCTTTGAGGAAAGAACCTTTTTTGTTTTAAGCGCATCTGTTGACTCTGGTAAGACACTTTATTTTAAATATATCTTCTAACATTTAGCAGGTTCCTTGCTCAGAAGATTACTCGAAAGCAAGCACTGATCAAGTTCTTAGCAAGCAAAGCACTGCCTAGAAGATGAGTAAAGCATGTTATGATTTAAAGACTTTGGAGTAAATTCTGAAAGAACGTTAAAACCAACTTGTCTTGTCAAAGCATAGGAAACATGCTCTTACATTCTGTCATTTGCTCATTAATGCAAAGACGGCTGAAAGCACTCAAGTGTCTACTCTAGTTTCTTGGAAAATGGAATATTGCAAGGAATCACGCAAGCATTTAATGCTCTCCAACTTTTCTGAAGCAACAACGGTCTTATTGTTCCTACTATAAATAGAAGGACATTTATTGCAAGCCACCCAAGAAGTTAACCAATCAATTTTCAAAATAGAAGCAAGAAACTACGTAAAAAAATCTGAGCTCACAAACTATTTGTTCATACAATTTTGTGCAATTTATTCTAAGTGAAAAATCATAGTTGTGATATAGCTTGATTAGAAGAAAATTTTATTTCACTATCTGTAAAGATTAAACTCTTGTATTTGTTCCTTGAGAGACCAAGTTTGGTCAGATTTCTCAAGCAGACTAGGACTAGTCTTAAGTCTTAGTGGTGTTAGTCACTTGTAAGATTACTTGTGCATTGTTAGTCACAATAGTTGTTGTATGTTTGTAATCAGTTGATTATAGTGGATTAAGTCCTTGTTGAGAAAGGCGAAATCACCTTGGCGGGTGGACTGGAGTAGTTTGAGTTCAAACAAAGCCGGATAAAAATAACCTTGTCCTTCCATTATTGTTGAGCTTTGTTTTGAAAAGAAAAAGAGTCACTTATTCAACCCCCCTTCTAAGTGTTTTCTTACCCCTTCAGGTATCAGTTACAACCTTTCTCTAGCTCTACTTCAGTTTGGTTATGCTCGAAGAGACAGTCCTCGTGATATGTTTATCCAAGGTATTGTATTCGACTACGAGAAAGATCTTCAAGGTTACCGTTAAAGGTTTATCTGTGCTTGGGGCATGATCAATAAGATTGATAGCAAGACTTTGGGGCATAATAACTCCATCCCTTTGGAGCTTGTTTTACCATAAAATTTTCCCTCTCTTTTCTCAAGACATTTCTCACAAGATCTTCAATGGCTCAAGTTTGCACAAGTGTTGACTAGATCAAACCACCTCCTAAACACTGATGCCTCAAATTAGGTTTTGATTTTCACAAGGACAATTGAACTTCTAATGCCTCAAATTACCTTCATTTATCATTATATACCTCCAAGAATACTCATGTTAAGTTTCAAGTCTTGAATCACAATTTTGCTCAATCAATTGACCAGATGATTGAAAATCAACTATAATGGGTAAGAAGTCTGTTGTGGTCAACTTACAGTCAAACTTCTAGATTTTTTGACCAATATCAACACTTTGAAGTCATATTCACCAATTGATCAAGTTTGGACCATAATTCCCCAAGAAAAATGTTCAAATCATCAAAAGGGCAAAATGGTCAAAATTAGGGTTTTTGATTAGAATGAGTGATTCTTGACTTTTCACCTAATGCATGACTTATTGATTTGAAACATGATCTCAAGGATTCAAGTACATAATTTTGACCTAATTGCATGAATCAATTCATCTCTCAAGATCAATTGATTGATAGTTGAAATTTGGTCAACTGAGGAAAAAGTCAATTGATACACCAAAAGTCAAACTTTGACCTTTTAATCAAAATTGAGTTTCAAAAGTCAAGATTTATAAAGAAATTAAAAAAATGAAGCTTGATCATCAAGAAATCAAGAAAGTCAAAAGTCAATTTAAAAAGTCAAACTTTTCAAGACTTAGAAATTTTTCTAAGTGTTTTTGTACATGATAATTTCACTACTTTATGCCAATTTTACACCAAGATACAAGATGATTCAAAGAAAAGTTTCAAAATGAAAGTTGTAGATATTGATGAAAATACAACTTTGTATTTGAGGGCTCATGTCCAAAAATTCTTAGATTTTGAGTTATAGGTCTATGAAATCATGCACTTTTTCTTAAACACTTAGTGAAATTTTGACCTAGTTTAGGCAGATTTTTTGTCCCAACTTCTTAGCCATTTTTCACATAGCTCCAATTTTATTTATAAAAATTGGAAAACATAAAAGTTTTATAGGATGTTTCAATATTTCTAAAATTTCCAAGAACTTAAATAGATCATTTTTTAGCTAAGAGAATCGAAGAGAAGAAGTTGGGCATCCATTCTTGAATTACAAGTCATTTTCATGAAGAACGCATAACCTAATCTCATAGCTATGTTGCATAACTTATTTTTGCAGGCTTATAACTTGTGTTTCACTCCATAATTAATTGATTACACATTTGTTAGAACCATTGTCCAAGCATTTGAACCATTATCCAACTTGCATTTCCATTAATGGCACAAACATTGCCATTCTAGTAAAGTGCCTTTAATCATAAAGTCAACCTTTCTTGAGCATTACACTTGTTCTTTCTGCACAAGCATCCTCTACATAATCAGATAAGCGTGTTTAAAGTTCCTAACCACTTTATATAGCCTTGTACCTTGCCTTGGAACAATGCTTGTCAAGCTAGCTTTAAAAACAAGTCAAATGGCCATAACATATGAACTCTTGCTTCTGACCCCTCCAAGCTTCCAAACCTTTGTCTATAAATTGAACCTTCATTCACAAGCCTAGGAGGTGAAATTACAAGACTGAAAACTCCCAAAAACTCCCTTAAACTCAAGATTTCTCTCAAGCCTCACTTTTGTGCCATTTCTGATTTTTGGTAGTCATCTCACAAACCACTCGTGCGTTTTCCATTATTTTAATTCATCAAGATTCTAGAATACATATAGAAGCCATCCCAATACCTGTTACACTTCTGTAACTCCACCTTAACCATCCTCCATTTTCAAAAACAGAAGCTTGCATCTTGATTTCTCTAGAACATTTCAGACACTCTCAGCTCAAAGTAACTATTGGAATAGCTTCCTGGAAGTTCAAGGAAGCTAACCAGATCATTGCAGCACCTTGAAGTGAGCTCTAACTCAAAATAGGATCTCCATCTTCAAGGTGAGTTTACTGAAATTCTAACTCTTCATACAAGCATCATTTGGCTTCTTTTTTAAAAGATAAAATATAGACATCATCGCTCTGAAACTAACCAGGTCTTTCGAATTCATTTATGTTGCCTGAGTAGTGAGAATTTTGAGCCTGAAATTTTTGAAAAAGTTAGATTAAATTTGGTACCATTTAAAATTCGTACTCATCTTTGATCCATTGCTTAAGTTATTTACATATTTGAAATCATGGTGAAATTCCTAACAAGTTTGATGTTTATAATTTCTGAAATGGTTGAGAGTTGATAAAGTTAGAGTTATGGATGGTGCGAGGAAGAAGATGAAGTTGACATCGTGAACTTATTTTATTTTAAGTTTATTGCAATATGTTTTATAACCGGATTAAACAGCCACCCCAGTGGCAGGAAGCGCGCGCATAAGGCATACTTCTATAAGGTCCTGGATTCAAGCCCCAGCGAGACCTTTTGCATTTTTCACATTTTCCTTTTTTTTTTGTTTGGCAGCGCATTAGGCTCTTGAGCACTGAGCTTGTTTCATTTTCTTCAACATCACCCACTATTTTCTATATAACACGCAGCCCACCTTTTTTATTTTATTTTGTTTTTATTTCGGATTACAAAAAGGGTTTGGGCCTAAAACAAACAAAAACTATTTTTTTACTTTCTAACATCCTTTTCACTTTCAAACCCCCTGACCCAAATTTTTAAACTTTTACTATTTTTAAATTAAAATACCAAAAAAAAATTTATACTTAGAAGTGAAAATTATTATTTTCATTTTATTTCATTTCTTTTAAACAAAAATCCTTAAAAAAAATTTATTTCTTAAATTTATTAAAATTAATTTAGACTTAGCTTTATTTTAATTTTCTTTTCTGATTAAATTAACCTAGAATTTAAGAATTTAATCAATTAACTTCTTTCCATCTAATTTAGTTAAACTAATCTTTTCATACAAAAAACATAAAAACAATTTTCTCTTTAATTTCTTTTCGCTATATTTCTTTGCACATTTTATTATTTTGTACCTTATAATATAATTGTCAAAGCCTTGTAATAGTTAGGATTTATTTTCTCTTATCATCCCCATTTGTAATTTGTACCCCCATCCCCTAAAATTGATGTAATAGCGTAGGACTTTTAATTTTTGCAATTTATCAATTTCCATATTATTGCTAGTAATTAGGGTTTGTATGGAAAGATTTAAAATCAACAAGTAGACAACCCTAATTCAAGAAAAATTGCATGAAACCACTTTGCACACTTTCACCTCTAGGGTTAACCCACACTTGTTGCCTTAGAATAAATCCAGTCATGTCCCTCGAACGTGAGATGTCTTAGTAAAGACCCTCGATTACAAGATCGTAGTCCCTCGATGACCCCTCGATATTGCCTTCGGTAAACGATCTTAGACCCTTACGAAAAATTGCTAAGGTATCTCACAATATTGCCTTCTATGACTGTATGATGACCAACGCTCGTCCCTTCACATCCAATAATATGATTTCTTACTAACTAATGGTAAGATAATACTATCTAAAGGAGGAGGAAAAGAAATAAGACTTTTTGAGTAGGTAGAACGCTTGTAGTTGCTTGCTCATAAACTAAAAACCATTTCCACATTCACACTTTCAAAACATTTTTCCAAAAACAAACATCTCTTTAAACTATTTTCAAAAAAACCAACGCTTTGTATACATTCTCACCGAAACGAGAATCATTACAAAGTTTGCCGAAACACAGGCATTTTCAAAATATTTTCAAACTTACACAAAACACAAAAACATTTACAAAAGCATTTCAAAGTAAGCTAGTAACTAAGATCCCGTAGATAATTACGGATGAAAAGGGTGCTAACACTTTCCCTTTTTATAACCTACCACCTAACTCAAGAATAACTCTCAAAAGGTATTTCCTGTTCTTTTCACCCTTTCCTTTATTGGATAAAAGAAAATTCGGTGGCGACTCTTGCTATCCGTAACAATTGTAATAAAACGTAAAACACCCAAGTCAGTTCTCCCACTGTATTACAGAGCCCTACCTCAAATGGATGTGGTCTCGTGCTCAAAATCTTATAATGCCATATCATGCTGTCCTACCAGTAATTGTGGAGCCTGTTGTTGAAGGAGATGTTCCTCATATCATTCTTCATCCTGATATGCCTACTGATTTTGACGAACTACAGAAGTCCTAGATTCAACTCAAGGAAGAAATGGATTCCTTTGAGACTTAGTTGTATGCTAGTGAGAAGAAAGTATTGGAACTGACGAAACGACTCCATGAAGAGTAGAGCCTTAATGCATATGTCAACACAAAGAGGAAGCGTACATGGGAGACTTAATGCCTTAGGCCTTAGGAGTTTCATAATTTAACTGTCTTTTTTTCATTGTAAGCCTAAAAGGCAGTTATAATTTGAACTTACTACTAAGTTTCTTTGTTTCCTTTTAATTAAAAAATTTAAATCTCATGAGGTCCTTGAATACATTGCATATGAATATACATTTACATACTATATAATTACATAACAGATATTCTCAAGACATGTTTCTCATCTTCTTGCTGTTTATTTCAACAGAAAATGACTCTCGAACAGACAACCAAAGATCTCCAGGCTCAGAATGCCCAATTCCAACAGATGTTCCTAAACTTAGCCAAGGGGCAGGAAGAACTGAAGGCACTCATCGCCAAAGAGAAGAAGAAAAAGAAAAAAAAAACTAGCCGACATCCTTAACATGGGAAGAAGGTTCAGGGGTCCAGTCAAGAGAGTTAGGGATCCCGATACTCCACTAAACGAAGATGACGAACATGATAAAGACGATAAGAGTGGTGAAATTGAAATAAGAAACCATGACCCTGTTAAATACTCTAATAAAGAGGAAGAAGATTATTTGAATGAGCAATATCCCCCCGCTGATGAAAAATACAAGCAGCTAGAAGATCGTCTAAACACTATAGAGAACTAGAAAGTGCCTGGATTGGATTTTGAGGACTTGAGTTTAGTCTCAAGAGTTATCATTCCTCATAAGTTCAAAGTCCCCACTTTTGCAAAGTATGACAGTCTTTTTTGCCCAAAGCTTCATTTGAGGTCATATGTCCAGAAGATTCAACCACATACTGCTGACAGGAAGTTGTGGGTGCATTTCTTTCAAGAGAGCCTATCTGGAACACAGTTGGAATGGTTCTATCAACTAGAAGGGACCAATATTCATACCTCAGAAGATTTGGTTGCCACTTTCTATAAGTATTACCAGTATAATATTGATCTCATACCAACTCATATGCAATTGTAGAGTATTTCCATGGGCTCTAATGAAAGCTTCAAAGAGTACGCCCAGAAATGGAGAGATCTCACAGGCAGGGTTCAACCTCCTTTAGCTGACAGGGAATTAGTTGACATGTTCATGAGCATGCTGACATGTCCTTTTATAATCACCTACTTGGAATTCTTCATCCGGTTTCACTAAAATTATAATGACAGGGGAACATGTTGAGAATGGAATTAGAAGTGGTAAAATCCAGGTTCCTACCTCTTCCGATACTCATAAGAAGTCATACAACGGGAAGAAAGAGTTCAATGATGTGTACGGTCATAAGTGTTGTAATAAGAGAGACCACAACCTATTTGTGGGGGCAGTACTGATCTCTAATCCTACAATAGTGCAACAATGACAATAGGGTAATCAACGTAAGTAGGATACACCCAAAATACAATTTACAAAAATCAACATGTCATTGGGTCAAGTGTTGCAACACATGTTAAAGGAAGAGTTGATTACGTTGAAGGATCCTCGTCGGAATCCCAATACTTTTGCTCCTAGCTATCATCCCAATGCAAGGTATGAATACCATTCTAATAGTCCTGGACATGATACAAATGGCTATTGGGCATTGAAGAACAAGATTCAAGATATGATTGATGCTAAGGAGATTGAGTTAGACCCTTCTGAGACTCCTAATGTGATTATTTCTCCCATACTAAATCATGACTAAGATTGAGAGCATCCAGTTCATTTGAATTCTCAGTTGTAATTTATTTTGTTTGTTCGAACACTTACCTTTATGTTAAACTTTGTTTTTTTTTCATTGATGCATTGCATATGTTTGTCTTGAATTAATCCATTCGTTTTCACTATATTTAAACTGTTCTTTTTACTTACTTTTTGTGATATTCAACTCTCATTAAAATCTATAAGCCTTTAGAGAAAGGATGACAAAAACGATACCATAATCTCATACAATATGCTTTTGAATAGACCTTGCTGACGATGTACAAGCGTTGCTTCAATTTCTAAACAGTGGAAATATAAGGAAGTTAATGCCTAGTCAACCCCTTTGAGCCTAAGAAGTAGGAGTTTTCTTTTTCACGCAAATTGAAACTTTTAATCATAACCTGGGGCTGGGTAGTTTCTCAGTTAATTCAATTGTGTATTCAATCATAAACTTTTCCTTCATACACAGTAGGTAGTATTGAAGACATCCTTCCAAATCAAAAGTGAGTGATGGTTCCCCGTAATCATTAAGTCGGGAAGTCATTATCTTTCAAAAGAAAAGCCCGCTAAGTCGAACCTATGAAGGAGACTTAGGAAAAACTGGGGCATCCTGCTGATTGTAATCTCAAACAAAACAGTTCAGGCAAAAGTTAGGGATAATAGAGTCAAAAAGAGATCGCTACAAATCGTCAACAAAAGAAAGATGTTACAAGAAAAAATGATTGCCTTCTCAAATAAACTTTCGGTTTCTGAACCATCACCAAGTATCAGTGCTATAATTCCAAACTCTATTGCAACTTAAATGCATAGTTAACTGAGTATAGGACTGAAGGACATCATGGAGAACAGGTTGGGTACAAATAAACTTTGAGCCTTTATCCTTTATTTCTTAAATCGTGAACCAGGCCATGTTACAACCTTTCAAAGTCCTAACGGAAGCATGGGTTAGTTTAAAAACATATTGTTACAAAAAGGTATCCTAACTCCTGTAAGGCTTACTATAAATCCTAAGTTGATATCACATTCTTACAAATTTTGTTTTACTAAAAAAATGAATTTTTTTAACTTCAAGACAAACATAAACTTTACATTTTAATACCACTATTTGCATATGAGTAAGTGTTTGACAGCAGAGAAATTTGCATGATGAATATTCAATGAATGAAAATCCTCCAAATGGACAGAATTACTTCAGAGGATGGGTCAAAGAGAAAGACACTTCCAGTAACAGGCCTTTCATGGACACAATTGGTTATAAATCAAGGGGCATGACATGTTATTGTCCAACTCATCTATGGCAGTCAAGTCAAGATTCAAAGAATCTCTCAAAAGTGATGAATAGCCAGGGGCAGCTCTCTATCTGAATCACTTGGGGCATGTTACATTAATAATGATTTTCAGCAAAAGCCACTATGAAAATTGAATGTCCAGTATCACCAAATTTCTTGTCTGTGTCAGCAGTATCAGATGGTGTCATTTACCGTGACAGTTCTTAGAAAAATACTAAGGAAGGTCAAGACTATCAGAAACTTGGTAATCAATGGTTGATCAATAACTTCAAACATCGGGTGCACCAGACTAATCCCAGGGGAAAATGGTCTTCCGCACACGAAGGGCCACGTATGATCAAGAAAGTGTTTTCTGGTAGTGCTACAACACTTACTACCATGGAGAGTGAAAATTCCCCGCGCCCTGTGAATGCGAACATAGTTAAAAATACTATGCATGAAAAAGAGACCCGCTAGGTTGATTAGCCTAGGCAAAGATAAGGGCATCTCGACGAACCAAAAGGGTTCGGGCAAAAATTAGGGACATATAAATAAAATTGTACACCCGGTATATCGAAAACCTAAGAAGGCGGCTTGGGAAAAAAAGGGTATCCCGGTGGACTGAAAATCTGAAAAGACAGTCTAGGCAAACGTTAGGGATTAAAGCGTACGACTATGTCCCATTATCTCATCACTTGTTTATCACTATGATCATCCTTTACTAAAGACTCTAGGAGTTGGGATAATGTTCAAGTTACCCATAAATCCCCGCAGAGCAATCTCCATGGAACTATCTCTACACAGCTATTTTCACAAGCTCATCCCCAATAGAGATATATTTCCCAGCAGTCTAATATGCCCTCAGACAGAAATTGAGGCATCTTCTAGAAGTTCACCTCCATGGATAGCTTGACCTAATCATCATCCCCAATAGGTTCCATAGCGGATAAGGAAGTTTGATCATTTCCCCAGCATACAGTAGAGACTACCTTAGTGCAACCTATAAAATTTCAATCCTCGTCAGAGTTTATTTCCTCGACATAGTTTACAAGAATTTAATTCCCCAGCGGAATTTATTACTCCAAAACCGTAAATACCTAACAAAATTCTCTTCTCCAACAGGGTTTAAGCAAAGTTTTTATCCCCAGGAGAGTTGCTAAGGTATCTGAAACCTGGAAAGTTAGCATACTGGAGGAATATCCATCTCTTTTATCCCCAGTCAGGGTATGTAAGAATCAAATCCTTCAACGAAAAAAATGATGAACGACAGACTCTCCTTGAATGCCTTTATCCTCAAGCAGAAGTCAAAAATCCCTAGCGAAGTATCCTCAAATAAGAAAGTGGGAATCCCCAACAAAATTATTCCCAGCAGAAATTGAAGAATCACTTTCTACACCCCTAGCAACAGTCTGGGATTTATTTCCCCCAGTTAGACATTGTTACAAGGAACTACCGATATGCTTCAACGACATATTGCATCCATACATCATTTCACAATACATCATAGCATATGCATACCGAAATGCATATAACATTCTCATTTATTTTGAGAGCATCATTACACAATGCATTACATACATCATAACATTACATAAAGCTAATTTTGTATTTTCAGGTAAAACTCACAAACAGACGAATATCATCAGCAATTTTCAAACATGCCAGAGATTAATTCACAAAACAGGACGGGGTAACTATCTATATGACCAGGTGGTATGAATTCCAGAAACAGGACGGGTTTACCACCAAAAAATAGGTCACAGATTAATTCCCGAAATAGGACGGGGCAACTATCTGTATGACCAGGCGGCATGAATTTCTACAAAAGATGGATTTACCAATGAAAAACATATTGTAGATCAATTCCCGAAACAGAACGGGGCGACTATCTGCATGACCAAATGATTTCCTTCAGAGACTGAATTCTGGCAAGCATTTCTCCCAGAGTATGAATTCTGGAAAGCATTCTCCATCAGAGGTTTATTCTGAAAAGCATCTCCTTCAGGGATTCATTCTAAAAATCATTCCCCCTAGAGACTGAATTCTGGCAAGCATTCTCCTTCAGAGCTTTATTCTAAAAAGCATCTCCTTTAAGGCTTTGTTCTGAAAATAATTCTCCCTAGAGACTGAATTATAGCAAACACTTTCCTTCTGAAAATCATTCTTCATATACAGTCGGGCATATACTCATTCAGATACTTCTATCAACAGTTACTTTGGATGGCATCTGTAAGCCCATCTCTGGAAACACTCTATCACCTCTCCAAATGGAATCTTTAAGCCCATTCAAGAAATATAATTAACCAACAGTGTTACTTCATGCACCGGTGAGTGAAAATTTCTGAGCACTTAAGTGTTCAATCTTCTTCCACCTTCAGATCATGAATGGCGAACATGCCAATCTAACTCTTCAGGTTTAAGAAGATTGAACAGGGGCAGCTTCTGTACCCCAAAATTATTCAAGACACCTCCTCATGCTCATAGGGTTCTCAATTGCTCAAGAACACTCAAGGGTTTGAGCATACACGTACCTCCTAAGCAATGGCCTACAATTAGGGTTTTGGTTGTCTCAAGGAAAATTGGACTCCTAATGCCTCAAGTGAGTTTCATGGTTTCTCATATGCTTTAAGGTACCCTCATGACAAGTTTCAAGCCTTTTATCAAAAGTTTGCTCAGTCAATTGCTCAGATGATTGAAAATTAACTATATTGGAAAAAAAGTCAATTGTAGTCAACATACAGTCAAACTTCAAGATTTTTGATCAACATCAATATTTTTAAGTCACATTCATCATTTGACCAAGGGTTGATCATGATTCATCAAGAAAACTCAAGATTCGTCAAAAGATAAAAGTTACCAAATTAGAGTTTTCTTAAGGAGAAGTCAACTGAACTTTGACCAAGCATAACTTTCAGATTCCTCAACCAAAGCCTAATTTGAAGGAAATTCAATTCTCTACAACTTTGTCTCTCTAAGCTCAAGGCCAAAAATGCTTCATTTGAGAGATATAGTCCAAAACATTACATTTCATTTTAAAAGTCAACAAAAAGACATATTTTGTCAAAGTAATTTACATCAACTTAAAGACTTCAAATGAAAAGTGACCAACATGAGAGTTGTAAGGGACATCTTGATATTTCCAAAAAGTCTAATACCACCTTCATATGACAATTTGTGAGAGTTATGATTGGTGCAAGTTGAGAAATTTTGAGAAAATGTATGAAACCACAATTGAGCAATTTTGGACTTTTAGGCTAATGAGCCTAACTTTTGAAGTTCAAACATGTTTATGACATGTTTAGGGATCCCTAAGTCTGCTCATGCATTATTTTAATTTTTTATTTCATTTATTTTGATTTTATTCATTTAAATTCAAAATTATATTAAATAAATAATAAATAAATGTACAAGGCATGTGGGTTTTGTTTTGGATCATTTTGAAGCCCAAGATTATATATCCAACATAACAAAACTGTGATAGATGAACAAGGAAAGAGATCTTAATATTTTGGAAAGTTTTGCAATTGTTTTGGAAACAAATAATGACTTTGATTGCACATGTTTCCTTCCAAGAATGTTAACTTAAAAAATTATCCATTATAAAAAGAGAACACACTCCATAAGACAAGGACACATATTGGCTACCATAGAAATAAGTTCTCAAACACAAAATTTCCAAAGTATAGGTGCAACTAATATCCTAGTTTTCCAGCTATTCTCAACTTAAATGAAGCCTTGAATCATCATCCTGACATCCCCAGGAATCTCCTCAAGTCCATGACTATGATCAACCGTGCCCAGAATGCCTTCCCTCAATCACACCGGTGGTAAGAATTTTCTAATTTTAAATTTCTTAATCCTTGTGTTATTAATAAGTTTCATATATCCAAATATGTTAAACAAGAAACATAGAACAGGTTGGAACCAAACGTGTGAAGAGAAGGGAGGGGGTTCGAACCCCATCGATGCCAAAATCCTTTTTGCTTTACTTTCTTCATTTTCCCTTTCTTTTTATTAGTTATTTTATTATTAATTAACTATTTTTTAATCAAGACTTATACGTTAAAAAATCAGAAAGAATCCATATAATAAAACCAACAAAAAATTAGTTTTATGGTGTAAATTAATTAATTGATTTTTTGGACAATTAGGTTTTAGGCTTTTTATTAATTAAAATCAATTATAATTGGGATTTTAATTATTATTAATTAAAACTTCAATTATTTTCATAAAAACACCAAAAATATGAACTTTGATTTTTAGGGCATTTAAACTTTTTTCTAACTTTTTCTTATTCTTTTTGCTATTGATTTTCTTAGACAATTGTATAGGTCGCACAATTTAATGTAATAGTTTAGATTTACATCCCCTCATTTTTCTAATTATGTAACTCTCCTAAAGCCTTGTAACAACATAGATTTACATTCTCACTTTATCTTTTGCCTTTATATATATATATATATATATATATATATATATATATATATATATATATATATATATATATATATATATATATATATATATATATATATATATATATATATATATATATATATATATATATATATATATATATATATATATATATATATATATATATATATATATATAATTGCTAGTAAATAGGCTTGTATGATAAGAATAAAATCAAACATAGATAACCTTAATTTTAAAGAGAACATAACTGAGACCAATACACTTTACACACTTCACCTCTAGGGTAACCTCTCTTTGTTGCCTTACGATACTAATGGTCACGTCCCACGAAAACGGGAATATTTTAGCGAAGACCATCGATTAAACAATATCATCATGGTCCCTTGCGAATAAAAATCATAATCCCTTGATGAGCCTTCAAATTGCCTACAAAATAATCTAGTCCCTTCGATGACCCTACGAGAAAAATGATGATAATCCCTTTGAATTGCTAAAAGTATTCTTACATGTTACCTTCAATGACCGTTCTACGACCCTTCGCCCGTCCCTTCACATCCAATAGATAGGGCTATCTATCAACTAATGGTACAGATATAACTATTTATAAAGGAGATGAAAAAGAATAAGAATGACCTTGAGTGGGTAAGAACTTTTAATAGCTTGCTCACAAACTTTTTTTCACAAATAAAACATTTTTCACATCACACTTTCAAACAAATATTTTCAAAACACTTTGTACGCATTCTTGAGAACTGATACAAGAATCATTATAAAGTTGGTCTTACATTGGCTTTTCAAAATATTTTCAAACAAATCACACACACAAAGCACGATTTTCAAAAGTGAGCTACCAATTAAGAGTCCGTATAGAACTACGGATGAAAAGGGTGCTAACACCTTCCCTTTTCATAACTTACCCCCCGAACTCAAAATCTATCAAGGTCTTTCCTGTTCTTTTCAACCTTTCCTTGTTGGATAAAAGAAAAGCCGGGTGGCGACTCTTGCTAACCATAACATTTGCAATAAAACGTTTAAAAGTCAGTTCTCCCACCGTATTACACTAACCTTATCCAACTTTGATGTATCTAGACTCATCATTATTATGGGAAGTTATTGTAAATTAAGTTTGAAAAACATTTTGAAAATTTAGCGCTAAAAATTGAGAAGTTGAGGCAATATGAGGGACCTATTTACAAGATTTCAATGGCACGATCACTTGCTACAAGGGTTACATTGAGCTAATAATCACCCTATAGGAAAAGAAGGGAATGTGAGGGACACAAGGATGGTTGACCTGCAGTTCTCAGTAGTTCCTTCCAAAACATATACAGTTGCATCTTGGGAAGACCCTTTGTGACAATATTGGATATGGTAGCGTCTCAAGTCTACTTGAAAATAAAGTATCACAATGTTCATGATGAGCATGTGACAATATGATATGACTTATCAAGAGCGTGGATGATATACTAGTATTTGTAACACGACTAAAATGGGAAAAATAAAGAGGTATGATGTAAATTAATGTGACTTCACTCACCAAGCAACTAAAAGAAGTAGTTATCAAGTCGTCAAAGGAAGAGACAAGAAAACAAGGTGTGAATCATTTTAATCTGACAGGTTTGACAGACGACTCTTAATGAAGGGTGAAGCTAGCCATGGTGCATCATGCTAGCATGCTCATAAGCAAATAAGAAACGACAAGGTCACTTGGTTAAGTTTCATTTTTGCTATATACTTAAAATACACTCTGCATCATAATGTAATATCTTTGTGATGTCTTTTTCAATAAGGATAAATAAATGTTCACAAATTGCATTCCATATTATCATAAAGCATATGTACGACCCATGGGTGTTATCATAACTACTACCAATGTATGACCAATGCAATCAAAACTCTACGATACAAGTTAGACAAATAAAAACCACAAAACAAAGTGATGGCTTGGCTCAACACCCTCTCTTGGTAGCTATCCAGTCCATAACTCAGAGGTGAGCCCCTTCTACATTGACCTCGAACCAAGCTCAAAATTGGGGGTAAGGAATTGGTACCGACCCTTGGATGGACATAATCTCTAAATATGTCCAACAAAATTTAAGGCACAATCTCATACGACATCAAATTCCCAAAGAGATGAACTTAGGGAACTAAAGTAACACCATAATAGATAGAAACAATGGTAAGTAAAAAAAAGAAAATGACAAGAAACATCAATTATGGAATTTATATACAACAAATGTTACAATAGGTTGGTTCATCCCAGACACAAAAAAAACATATTATGATCCCAAATCATCCCCAATAAATATTGGTTTCCCGTCCACCATTTCTTGGTCAGGACCGATAATATATCTTGAAATGTGCCTATTGTACCCCAAAATTTTCCCTCTCATTTTACTCAACACATGCTCATTGAAGTCCTCAACTTGCTCAAGGATGCCCAAGAATTAACCAGGCAAATGCTCTCCTAAGACAATGAACCTCAAACTAGGGTTTCCATTTTCATCAAGATGTTTGAGTTCCAAGGTTCCCAAATGATTTCCATTGCCCTAATATGTTCTCAAGATCATCCATGCCAAGTTTCATGCCTTGCACAACAAGTTTGCTCAGTCAATTGCTCAATGCCTAAAAATCAACTATACTGGGTCAAAAGTCAACTGTGGCCCTCGTGCAGTCAAACTTCCAGATTTTTGGTCAACATCAACATTTTGAAGTAACATCCATCATTTATCAAGGGTTGATCATGATTCCTCAAGGAATGCCCCAAATTCATCAAAACTCAAAAATTACTTAATTAGGGTTTCTATAGGAAAAGTCAACCAAACTTTGACCAGACATAACTTTCTCATACTTTATCAGAAATTCCCCATCCAAGCTCATTTTGAAGAGGATGAAATTCCCTATAACTCATCTTCAGCCCTCAAGTTCAAAAAATACAGTCATCAAAAGATATGAATTCCGATATTATAGGTCATTTCAAAAAGTCAACAAAAACACCTTTTGGGTCAAAGCTTCTTACATGAACATGGAAGATCCTATTGAGGTGAAACCAAAAGGGTTGTTTATAGAACATCCTAAGATTTCTAAAAAGTCAAAGAACACCCTCTTAGGGTCAAAATTGAGAGAGATGTGCATTGTCAAAGTTGGTCATTTTTGGAAATTTGCACAATGTCAACCATGCCAAAAATGCATTTTTCTTCAAATGGGCCCAACTTTTTATGCTTGCATCTTGTTCCTAACATGGTCCACGACCCATGAAACACTCCATGCATCATTTGCTTATTTATTTGATTTATTTTGATTTTTAATCATTTAAAATCCAAATTAAATCAAATAAATGATATAAAATTATTTTGGGATGACTTTGCATTAAATATTGAGAATACAGGCTGTATGATAGCAAGCAAATCATGCAAGGGCTAATTGGAATGAAAATGGCATGATTTAGCCAACTTTGGAAACAAAGAATATCACTTGAAAATTAAATCTCTTGCTCATCAATTTCCAAGATTTAATCCAAATTTGTTAACATATTTTATTCACATACATATAACAGAGCATTCTCAACCCTAAGGACGAAAAAGTGTAGATTGGATATTTCTTTACGGACCAATTAAAACCATTTCAAAGCCAGCAATTTGTTCCTGGACGTGTTCTGAAGCTATTTCAATCACTCTCAAGTCACCAAACATCCAGAATCGTAAGATACATGATTCAGTTATCCAATTTTTATTATTTTTCGATTACATGCATACATGCGTTTTCAATGAAATTTAACCATGTAGTCTTGTTTATTATAAAGTTTCGATGCTTTCTGAATTATTTGATTGAGTTTTAAGTGCAGGAATCAAAGGATACCATGGCTAGGGTTCCAAGCTTCAAATCAGGGCTTTCTGGTTTAGACATAATTGGGACAAACCAATGCCATCATCGTGTTCAGGGGACCAAAACGAGTTGATTCATAGACTCACTGTGATACGGTGGAAGAACTGACTTGGGTATTTTGCGTTTGATTGCAAATGTTTCGGTTAGCAAGAGTCACCACCGACTTTTCTTTTATCCAAAAGGAAAGGTGAAAAAGCACAGGAAAGACCTTTGAGATTATTTCTTGAGTTCGGGGGGTAGATTATGAAAAGGGAAGGTATTAGCACCCTTTTCATCCATGGTTTTCCATGGGCTCTTAGTTACTTGTTAGACACTTGCTTTTGTTTGAAATTGTGCTTTGTGTGGTTTTTGAAAGTATTTTGTAAAGAGGCCATTGTTTAGGAAATCTTTGTAATGATTCTCGTTCGTAGGAATGTATACAAAGATGTTGATCTTTTGAAAATGTTTTCAATTTTGTAAGATGTTTGAAAGTGTATGTGTTTGTTTTGAAAATAGCAAGGATGTTTTGTTTTCAAATTGAGAAAGTAATTAGGAACATTCTACCTACTCAAAAAGTCTTTCTTGTTCATTTTCTTTTCCTTTGACATTGTTGTCTTACCATTGATTTGGTAAGCAACCCTATCTTTGGATGTAAACGGGACGAACGTGGGTCATCGTATAACCATGATTACAATGTTTCAAGGTATCTTAGCATTCTTTTTTAGGGACTAAGATAATTTGTAAGGCAACATGGATAGCGTCATCGAGGGACTATGATCTTGTATTTTTCGCTTGTTTTTGCTAAGATACCTCACATGCATAATATGGCCATTTTTGTAAGGCAACAAGTGGAATTACCCTAAGGGTGTTTGTGTGCAAGTGTATAATTTTCATGCTTTTTTTTGTCTTGAATTAGGATTTTTCTAAGTATTGGTTTTAGTCTTTCCATACAAACCCTAATTACTAGCATTTATATATAAAAGCGATAAATTGCGGAATTTAAAGTTACTACGCTATTACATCATTTGTGGGGAGGGGTGTACAAATTGAATGGGGATTGAAAGAATTTAAAGCCTAATTAGTCTATTACAACCATATTGAATTGATATCAATGTACAAGGAAATAAATAAATCAAAGTATAAAATGAATAAATGTACAAAAAAATGCAAAATGTAAAGAAAATATATCTTTGTTTGATTTTCATGAAAAAAAAAAGATTTTGTCTTAATATAAATAATTTAAAATAATAAAAATAATTAATAAAAAGAATTTGTTTAAGAAAATATTTTGAATGAAACCCTAATTCTATTTAGTTGATTAAGTTTAAGAAAAATGTATTTTTTGGTATTTTTGTCTTGAAAATATTTATAGCATTATAAAATATTTTGGCCTTTTTTTAATATTAAAAGTAATGTGTTTTAAATGGTGTGAAAAATAAATAAATAAATAAAACAAAATGTTAATTAAGTTTACAAGATTAGTTGATAAAAATAAATAAAGTATAAAAATATTTTTTTGTGAGAAAAATAAATTAAAATAAGTCAAAATATAAATTTATCATTTTATTTTATTTTATGATTTTTTTAGTATTTAGAAAATATATTTAAGAATAATAAAAATGAAATAAAAAAGAAAATAAATAAAAATTGGGCCAGGGGTGCCAATAGGAAACACGAGGTTAGCTAGCAAAAATAAGAAGAAAAAATAAGCCAGACCCAAAGAGGCCCAGCGCTCTGCAAACAAAAAAGTCAGAATTGTAAAACATGTAAAAATGCAAAAGGGTACCACTGGGGCTCAATCCCAGGTTTCATAGGTTATAGGCACGCGCTTCTACCACTGGGGTGGCTATACATCCGTTAACATAAGTAAAATAATAAATATACAAGGCAAAACGCGTCCTGAAGACTTCATCTTCAACCTCCAGCCATAGCAACTGTAACTTGCTCATTTCTCATCAAAAATGAAAATTGTAAACATGAAACTTGTAGCAAATTTTCTCACGATTCCAGAAATGTGAAGTATTAAAACTATAGATCAAACATAAACATGAATTTTAAAGGACCTAATCTGAACCCTAAAAATTTCAGAAATTTCAGTTTCAAAATTCTCTAAGCTCAGGCAAAATTAATGGAAACTATGGACATGGTTAGCTTTAGGGCAATGATATCTATATGTTTTGTTCACAAATAAACTATTGAGGATGCCTGTATGAAGAGTTCCAAGTTGAGAAAACTTACCTCAAAACTGGAAATCACTTTTTGTGTTTGAACTTGTTTCAAGTGATGGTGATGATCAGGTTAGCTTCCTTGAGGTCCTAGGAAGCTAATGCAATGGTTTGCTTGAGTTGAGATTGGCTGAAATGACTTAGAGAAGTCAATGTGCAATGCTCTATTTTTGGTTATGGAGGATATGATAAATTATGTTATAGTAATGAAACAGGGACAGGGATAGGTTACACTTGATGTAAGGAAGCTTTAGAAACTAAAAGGCCAAGAAACGCGCGAGGGAAATGTGAGTTTGATGTTCAAGGTCAGAAACTGTGCAACAATGGAGTTTTTGGGCAACTTCTGATTTGAGAGAGTTTTGGTGTCTAAGCTCGTCCTCTAGCTCACAAATAGTGACTATATTTATAAGCAACAAGTTTGGAGACCTCTTGTTGATCAAAATTCAAAATCACAAGTTTATGCATAACATGTGATTTTTGAGAAATTCAAGTTTCAAAGCTTTGTGTACTTGCTAAGATAGAGCGGTTATGCTTTAAATAAGCTTTCTTCTGACTTTGTGGATGGAGTGTGATCAGAGGGAACAAGTTAGAGGCTCAAGAATGGACTTTATGCAAAAAGCTTGCTTTACAAGAATGGCAATGTTAACTTTGTGCCATAAATGGAAATGCAACTTGGATAATAGATCAATTGCTTGGATCAAAGCCCTAAAAGTTGCGTAAACATTTAATTATGGATTGACAAACAAGTTTGAGGCATGCAAAGCAAAGATTATGCAGCCTAGCATGGATTTGGTTCATGTGTTCATCAAAAATGACTTATAATTCAAGTGATAATACCCTAACTTCATCTCTTTGATTCTCCCTACTCAAGAATGATATCAAGGAGTTCTTAGTCATTTTGGAAATCTTGCAATGTGCTATAGAACCCATATTTGAATTGCTTTTGAAAATTCCCCTTGGAATTATATGAAAAAGTTCCATGAAGTTGGGTCAAAATCTTGACCAAATTAGGGCAAAATTTCACTAAGTGTTTAGTTTCATGACCACATGTTCATAAAATTATAACTTGAGATCCAAGCATTTTTTGAAGGAGTTGTGTAAAGAAAAGTTTTATATTTAATAGATATCTACAAATTTCATGTTGTAAGTTTCTCTTGAATCATCTTGCATCATGGTGAAGATTTTGTACAAAATTATGAAAAAACATGAAATTTCCAACACTTAGAGAAATTTCTAAGTTTAGAAATTTTGACTTTTCAAAATGAAATCTTGACTTTTTGATTTCTTGATGAATAAGTTTCATATTTTGACATGTTTTGATGAATTATGATCTTTTGCACTTGAATTTGACCAAAAAGTCAAAGTTTGACTTTTCAGTATACAGTTAACTTTTGATCAGTTGACTGAAAAATTCATCTGTCAATCCAATGGACTTGCAATGTTTTGAACCATGTAATTAGGTAAAAATGATGCAATTGGACTCTTGAGATCATGCCTTAAACCAATTGATCATTTTCTAGGTCAAAAATCAGAAATTGCCCCTTCTCAGACAAAACCCTAATTTTGACCATTTTGCCATTTTGGAGATTTGATCAAATTTCTTGAGGAGTTGTGGTCCAAACTTGATCAAATGATACATATAAGTTTAAAATATTGGTATGGATCAAAAATTAAGAAGTTTGACTGTAAATACAACTGATTTTTAGGTCAACTGCTCAATTGATTGAGCAAAAATATGATCCAAGGCTTGAAACTTGACATGAGTGATCTTGGGCGTCCATAATGATCCATGAAAGTCATATGGGGAATTGGAAGTTAAAATGTCCTTGTGCAAACTCAAACCCTAGTTTTGGGTCATCAGTGCATGAGGAGGTGTCTTGAGCTGATCAAACCCTAGTGCAGTCTTGAGCCCAAATAGATCTTGTGAGCAAAAATCTTTATAAGTGAGAGGGCAAATTTTGGGGTACAACACTAACCATTAATTTATATTGCATATTTTGAGGATTTTGATTTTTGCAGGGGCTTTAGTGACGCTTAATCCGTTGCTATAAGCTATAGTAACAAATGCAGTCCGTAGGTAAAAGTGTGGCCAAAAACAACAGTTATGGGGAAGAAGACAATTAGGTGGCAAAGCCCCATTGGGTAATTTGAATCACGCACACGTTTTTCGAGAAAGACCACTTTGCTTACTTTATGTTTTATTTGTCTTATCATATTAACAAATGAGCAAGCTAGCGCAGTTGGTCAAGGAAGAGAGGTTTAAAGCTAACGTCCTGGGTTCGATCCCAAGCATGAGCTTTTGTATTTTTTTCATTATTTCTCTACATGTTCAATGTGTTGTGTGCCATGGTCCATACTATGCGCCTTAAGATCCTGCCCACCAGTTCCACCATCAAGCAGATCCAGCGTCCCAGAACTGAAGGTCCACCATGACCCTCCAAAGGTGAACTTCATGGGATCACACGCAGTCTTGGGCCTAATGAATCCAACTCCTCACACCCCCCAGATTACTCAATAGTAACAGGCCCAATGATTTATTTTCCTTAATTCTTTTGTTTTTAATTATTTGTTAATTATTTTTACAAAAAACAAAAATCATTTTTTTAAAAAATCAGAAAATCACAAAAATAGAATTAGGGTTTTTTATAATTAAAATTAATTTTTGATAATTAATTATTTTAATTATTTCAACACTGATTATTTTGTTAAATAAAATTAATTAGAAAATTAGGTTTAATTTGCAAATTTCAACTATTTTTTCTCCATTAAAAATACAAAAATATTTTTTAATTAATTAGATATTTTTAGGCTTCTAATTTATTCTCGTATTTAATTTGTCTCGCGCGCATTTACTTATTTATAATTCCAATTATTGTAAATGTTTCGAGGTTTGTAATAGTTTTTAATTAGGGTTTATTTTACCGCTTATTACTTATTGTTTAATCCCCAGTTTGGTTATGTAACCCCCTCCCCGAGGCCTTATAATAGTTAGGACTTTAATTTCTCGCAATTTACTTTCTGCTATTATAAACTGATAGATGTATGGACAATAGGATTGTATGCGAAAGACAAATGAAGTTAAAAAGGTAGATAACCCTAATTGTGCAAAGATAAATAAACTGAAAAATAATCACTTGCACATGCTCACTCCTAGGATTTTCCCCACTCCGGTTGCCTTCGATAAACGATCATGAAGTATAAGGGAATTTTTGCGGTCGTCCTCCAGTCCCGAAAGATCAAAATGACCCATTTGAATGTTGCCTCAGAAAGATCTTTAGGACTTTAGGGTAACTACTAAGGTTTCCTAACCATTGCTTTTGTGACCGTACTTGTCCCTTCGAATGTCCCTTAAAATCCAACGATGGGGCTACCTACTCCTTAATAGTAGGATAGCATTGTCTAAAGGAAATAAGAACGAACAGTCTTTTTAGGTATAAAATATTAAGTACTTTCTCAAAACAACAAAAACTTTTCCACAAACACTTTCAAAATAGTTTTCAAAAACAACTTCGTCACACTCTTGAGGACAGATACAAGGGTTATCACGAAGTTAAACAAAAACTTTTCAAAACACACACAAGCAATTTCAAAATGAGCAAGTACCAAAGAGCCCATGGGAAACCATGGATAGAAAGGGTGCTAACACCTTCCCTTTCTATAATCTACCCCCCGTACTCAGAAACATCTTGAAAAAGGTTTTTTCTGTTCTTTTTCCTTTTCCTTTGTTGGATGAAATAAAAGTTGATGGCGACTCTTGCTTACCGCGACATTTGCGAATACAAAATGCAAACCAGTATTAAACAGTCCATTCTGCCACCGTATCACAGAACTGGCGACTCTTCTGGGGAATATAGATAAGTGGGGTATACCTTAGGATCTAGGTCATTTTTAAAATTGCTTTCTTGTTTGCTTTGCCTGCTTTATCTTCGAGGGTTTTGTTTGGGTATTATTGAAGATCCTACACCCGGATCTGGGAACACCTTTTAGGTAAGTAGCAATAAACTGTGAGGGGTATACTGACACGGTTGAAGCAGTAGCTACGTTGATGCGACACTTTGGTTTGTACTGGTAACCCTTGAGTCAATCAAGGAGAGTACGGGGCCGCTGCGTGGTGTCATAAAGCATCAACTGACCTTAGAACCTTTAATCGCACAACTTGGGCAGTAGGATATAGCGAGATGGTCGGCTTTGGTCCATTCCCAAGGTCGACACATACTCGATGCTACACTCATTGAGGTTTGACTCCTGAATTTTGTTTGGTTGTAAGTCAATCGCCTATTGAACGAAGCTTGGGGGAAATATCGGTGATATTGAGATTCCTTAGAACCCGGTTACTATTTATAGGATAGGTTGAACCAATCTAGCTTCAAGAGGGTATGGCCTTAAAACTCATGCAGGCTTTAAACCTAAGTACTGGGTGTGACTTGTTTGTTTCTTGCTATACATGTGATTTCTTAGCATGATCATGACATCATAAGCATGGCATATCATACTAACCATTTCAAGGATTTTCTAGGGCTCATCTTTTCTTTGTTTTGTAGGACATGGCATCCGCCCGCAGGAACACTATCCAGATTAAACTTGTGAAAGTACCTCCTCAACTAAAGGACTTAGCATTAAGGATTACTAAAAGCTCGCCCTTCACTGAAAAACATGGTCGAATGCTCAAATTGGTCACTTCAAAACCTGATGAAGAATTATTGAAAGTGCTATTTCAGTTCTTTAATCCTTTGCACCACTACTTCACCTTCGCGGATTACCAGCTAGTGCCTACTATGGAGGAATTTTTTAGGTTATTGGGGGTACCTATTCTTGATCATTTACCTTTCAATGATATGGAAAGACATTCGAAGCCTGAAGAGATTGCTCGAGCTCTGTCCTTACAACGGTCTGATGTAGTGACAAATTGGGAAACTAGGGGAAGTGTCCAAGGAATCCCGGTTAAATTTCTATTCGAGAAAGCTCATTGTTTTTGGGATACCCTGGATTTACAAGATTTTGAAGAGGTATTGGCACTCCTCATCTACGAGATGGTACTATTCCCTAACACGGACCAACTCGTAGATGTGAATACGATTAAGGTTTTTCTATCTCATAATTTGGTGCCTACATTACTTAGGGATATTCTATACTCTCTGTATGATGGCACTCTAAAGAGAAGGGTAACCCTCTTGTGTTGCACCCCTCTATTGGCTAGGTGGTTTATTTCGCACCTACCGAGGTCTATTTTGAAGAATGAGCAGGGTATGAAATGGTCTCATAGGCTGATGTACCTTACACATTCAGACATTCATTGGTGTTCACGGCCCTCGGAAGATGTTACCATCATTGATCGCTGTGGTGAATTCCCTAATGTCCCTCTCTTAGGCCTTAGGGGAGGAATCACTTATAACCCTTGTTTGGAACTGTGACAGTTTTGTTATGCTAGAAGGGATGGTACTCATGATACACTTATCCAAGGAATTGCCTTTGACTATGAGAATGATGCTCAGGGTTACCGTAAAAGGTTCATGCGAGCTTGGGGCATGGTACATAGAGTTGATAGCAAGACACTGGGGCACAAGAATTCCATCCCTCTTGAGCCTTATCTCAGATGGATATGAGCCTGTGGCCAAAGTCTTAGGATGCCTTACCCTGCCATCCTACCTACGATTGTGGAACCAGTTGCTGAAGGAGACACTTCTTATCTTGTTCTCCATCCTGACATGCCAACTAATCATGAGGAGTTACAAAAATCTTGGGTTTAACAAAAAAGAGGAGCGGGATACGTTTGAAACTCAATTCTATGCCAGAAAGAAGAAGGTCCTGGAACTCACTAGGCTACTTCATGAAGAAAGGAATATAAACGCCTACATTACACCAAAGAGGATGCGCTCATGAGAGACCTAATTTTCTTTTTGCTTTAAGTTTTGTTTTGTTTAATTGTAAGCCAAAAAGGAACTATTTGTAACAAGTCAAACTTGTTAATACGATTAACGTGTGTTTCTTTTGGTTAAACAAATTTGAGCTTTTAAGAATCCTTGAAATCATTGCATACGCATATCATCCATGACATTGCATAAACAGGTACCATAACAGGTTTCTCATCTTCTTCGCTGTTTATTTCAGCAATAATGTCTTCTGAACAAAACATCAAGGATCTACAGGCACAAAATGCCCAATTTAAACAAATGTTCATGGCCTTGGCCAAGGGGCAGGAATATCTAAAGGCCCTTATTCTGAAAGAGAAGAAGAAGAAGAAGAAGAAGAAGAACACCGTTGGTGTCCTGAATCTGGGCAGAATATTTAGGGGACCGTTGAAGCAAACGATTGATCTGACCTCTTCATCCAAAGAAGGGGAGAACCATGAGGGCGAAACAAGGGAGGAAGACCCTAGTACGAGAGTTTATGAGGATGAATCTGACTGCAATGATGAACAGTATCCCCCGGTTGAGGATAGGTACAAACAGTTAGAGGACCGTCTGAGCGCGATGGAGATCTAAAGAATACCAGGGTTGGATTTCGAAGAGTTGGGTTTGGTATCTGGGGTAGTCATCCAACAGAAGTTCAAGGCTCTAGTTTTTGCGAAGTATGATGAGGTGTCTTGTCCCAAGCTTCATCTCTGTTCTTATGTGAGGAAGATTCAGCCTCACACTGCTCATAGGAACTTGTTGGTCCATTTATTTCAGGACAGTCTGTCCGGGACTCAACTTGAGTGGTTTTATCAGTTGGAGGGAATCAATGTCCGCAACTGGGAAAATCTGGCTGCTGCTTTTTATAGGAAGTATCAGTATAACGCTGACCTTGCCCCTACCCATACTCAACTCCAGAGTATGTCCATGGGTGCAAGCGAAGGTTTCAAGGACTATGCACAAAAATGGAGAGATCTAGCAGGGAGAGTCCAACCCCCTTTATCTGATAGGGAGTTAGTAGATATGTTTCTTGGTACACTGTCTGGTCCATTCTAAAATCACTTGATTGGTAGCTCCTCAGCTGGTTTCACCGAGCTGATATTGATTGGAGAAAGGGTAGAAGCTGGGATCCGGAGTGGCAAGATCCCGAAAGACACCTTGTCAAGTGCAGCGAAGAAGCCATTCACGGGTAAGAAGGAGGTCAATGCCATTTATAACTCAAGAGGTCAGAGCTGAGCTGAGCACCATCCAGCGGTAGCGGTTGTGATGATACAAGGCCTACGGCTACTCAACAACGAAACAATCAGCCAAGGGTAGAAAGACCTCAAAGGCAGTTCACCCAAACCAACATGCCTTTCTCACCGCATTGCAACACATTTTGAAGATGAATCTAATTACGGTGATAAACCCTCATCCGAACCCTAAGACTTCCTCTCCTAACTACAACCCGGATGCAAGGTGTGCTTATCATTCTGGCAGCCCGGGGCACGATACTAACGATTGTTGGGCGCTGAAATACAAGATTTAGAATATGATTGACGCCAAGGAGATTGAATTCGACCCTCTTGAGACTCCCAACGTGATCACTTCTCCCTTTCCAAAACTTGGCTAGGATTGAAAGAATTCTTGTTGATTTGAATTCTCAAGTTGTACTTTCTTTGCTTATTCGAACAATTATTTTCATGTCAAAAAAATTTATTGTTTCATTAATGCATTACACATGTTTGTCTTGAATTAATTTGTTTTCATTATGCTTAAACTGCTTTATACTTCCTTTTCGTGATATTCAACTCTCGATTAAAAGCTCTAAGCCTTAGAGGGAGGATGACGAAAAGGATACCACAATCTCTACAGTATGTTTTTGAACATACCCCGCTGACGATGTACATGCATTGTTTCAAATCCCAAACAGTGGAGTTATAAGGAATATAATCCCTAGTCAACCCCTTTGAGCCAAAGAAGTAGGAGTTTTTCTTTCACACAAATTAAAACCCTTAATCATAACTTGGGGCAGGGTAGTTTTCTCATGCGCATTCAGTCGTAATATTCCACTTCGCACACAATGAATGGCGTCGAAGACGTCCTTCCAAATCAATAGACGGTGATGGTTTCGTATCATTGTCAAGACAGATAGTCATTATCTCTCTGAAAGAAAAACCCATTAAGTCAAAAACTATGAAGGAGACTTAAGAAAAACGGGGGCATCCCGCTGACTGTAATCACAAAAGAAACAGTTCAGGCAAAAGACAGGGATAGTAAAATAAAAAAGAAAGAGGGTCTACAAATC
The DNA here is from genome assembly GCA_948472305.1 of Vicia faba. Classification (NCBI taxonomy): domain Eukaryota; kingdom Viridiplantae; phylum Streptophyta; class Magnoliopsida; order Fabales; family Fabaceae; genus Vicia; species Vicia faba. Next base: position 910,403,348 of record OX451736.1, on the reverse strand, counting down.
CTCGACAAAAAGGATGAATGCCTATTCAAAATAATCTGTCAGTATCTGAACCATCACCGGAACATCAAGGATAGTACTCCAGGACTCAACTGGGATTTTAAACGCGCAATTAACTGAGCATAGGACTGAAGGACATCACGAAGAATGGGTGGGTACATATAAATTTTGAGCCTTTATCCTTTGTTTCTTAAACCGTGAACCCGGCCACGTTATAACCCTTAAAAGTCCTAGATGAAGCATGGGTTAGTTTGAGAGAATACTATTACAAAGGTATCCTGACTCCTGTAGGACTTGTTACGAATCTTGAGTTGATATCACATTCTTACAAATTTTGTTTTACTACACAAAACACATTTTCAAAAAAAAAAATTCAAGACAAACATGAGTTTTGCATTCTTTAAATGGCATTGTTTGCATATGACTAATTGTTTGACATTAGAGAAATCCGCACAATGGATATTCAATGAACATACATCCTGTCAATGGATAGAACCCCCTCAGTGGGAAAGACACTTCCAATAACAGGTCTCCCATAAGCAAGGGGCATGACATGATGTCTAACACACCTGGGGAAGTATCTCCAAAAGTGCCAAATAACAAGGGACAGATCTCCATCCGAATCACTTGGGGCATTAAGCACGCATTCCAGCAACGAATCATGTGCCATTAAGAAAATATATTTCGACAGTACTACAACACAACACCATGGGCAGTGACAACTCCCAACATCCTGAGAACATGGACATAGTCGGAAAAGACCACGAATGAAAAAACCCGCTAGGTCGACTGGCCTAGGCAAAAATAAGGGCATCCCGGCGAACCGAAAGGTTCGGGAAAAAGTTAGGGATATACATATGAAAAAAAACTGTACACCCGGCAAGTTGAAAACCTGAAAAGGCGGCTTGAGCAAAAAAGGGTATCCAGGTGGACTAAAAATCTGAAAAGATAGTCCAGGCAAAAGTTAGGGATTAAAGCGTACGACTATATCCCGTCATGTTGTCACTTGCCTATCAGGGGAAGACTTAACATTCTGATCGGCAGTTACCAAGCACCTCATGGGTGGGGATAACACTCAAGCTATCCACAAAGCCTCCGCAGGTACGTTCTCCAGCGGGTACAGGGGCAGAAAAGTCCTGATGCAAACTCATTGTCGTATCCTCCGCATGCGTCCCAGTGACATCTATACTCCCCACAAAGTAGGGGAAACTAAAGCTTTGACATCGGCTTCCCCAAACAGGAATTACTATCCCCAGCAAAGCTCCTTCAGAAAACTAACATCTATATTCCCCAGTCGAATTTCATAATCGCAAGCAGGTCATAAAGTTTTCTCCCGAACAAAGTTTATTTCTCTGAATGCAGAAACTCAATCCCCGACAGAGTTTATCCCTTCAGCTACAGGAGCTCCTCTCTCAAACAGAGTTATTCCTCGGCAGAGTTATTCTCAAGCAGAGTCTCTCCCCGACAGAATATCCATAAACAAGGAACAAATCCACGACATAGTCATCTTCGTTCACCATCCCCAACGGAAGTAGAAGAACCACTTTTTCTACGAAGGTCAGGAATTCAATTTCCAGTACTCTCAAGCAGCAGTCGGGATTTATTTTCCCAGACTCGGATATGTCATGATAGCATTTCATGTTCATACATCATGACGTGCGCACACATATTGCATACAGCATAATCTCATTTATTTTGAGAACATCTTCATACAATGAATTTCATGCATCACATATAATTAACCATGTACCTTTTCAGGAAAGATGGTTATCATCAACAATTTCCAGCAGGTCCAAGATTAGCTCCTGAAACTAAACAAAGTAATCATATGTGCAACCAATTGCAGCTTTACACAGGTTTGTCACGAAGCAATCTTACACGGGTTTCTCCTAAATACTGTTTTACACGGGTTTATCCTGAAAAATCTTACACGGGTCCCTTCTCATACATCTCCAAATGAATTTTCACACATACTTATCTCACAGTAATCTTACCCAGGTTCCTTCCCATAGCCCTACACGGACTAACCTTATCCACGACCCTTCTGAAGTTTTACACATACTTATCCCGACGTAACCCACCCAGGTTCCTTCTGCAGTTTTACACGGATTCATCCTGAGGCAACCCTACCCAAGTTCCTTTTGAAGTTTTACACAGACTTATCCCGAAGTAACCCTACCCATGTTCCTTATGTAGTTTTACACAGGCTCATCCTGAGGCAACCTTACCCAGATTCCTCCTTACAATTTCCCGATGTAGTTTTACCCAAACTCAGTGCGAAGCAACCTTACCCAGGTTCTTTCTCAGTGCGAAGCAACCTTACTCAGGTTCCTTCTTGGTTCAGATGTAGTTTTACCCAAACCCCTCTCGAAGCAACCTTACCCAGGTTCCTTGCCATAACCCTACGATCCAGGCTTTCATCTCGAAGTAACCATACTATCCAGGTTCCTTCTCATAGCCCTACTATCCAGGCTTTCATTTCGAAGAAACCTTACGACCCAGGTTCCTTCTCATATCCCTACTATCCAAGCTTTCATTTTAAAGTAACCTTACTATCCAAGCTTCTTCTCTCTTATCTCCAGAAAAAAGTTTACAACACTGTAAGACCAGGACCCGACCAGATACGATCAATTTCACAATCCCCAGTAAGTTGCGGTGCAGCCTGGACCCTGACCAAATATGCAGTTTACTTCCACCTCCTCAATCAGGAGTTAATTCCCCAGTAGAGTATTGGACAACCGAAGCTCCTATACTTTATTTCCCAAGACATAAATCAACATTCCCCGGCGAAGTCCTCCTCAACAGCGGGTACAAGGTCTCTCGCAAAGGAATCTCTTATGCGATCAATATCTTTTTTTTGGATGGCATCTTTAAGCCCATCTCCAATGATTCTCTGTCAACTTCCAAATGGCATCTGTAAGCCCATTCTCCATATCACCAATCAGTATTATTTCATGCGAGTGCAAATTTCTGGGCACTCTAGTGTTCAATCATCTTCCACCTTCAGATCACGAAAGGCAGACCAACCAATCTACATCCTCAGGTTTACGAAGATTGAACAGGCGCAGTTGTTGCACCCAAAAATTTGCCGTCTCATTTTACTCAACACATGCTCATTGAAGTCCTCAACTTGCTCAAGGATGCCCAATAATTAACCAGACAAATGCTCTCTTAAGACAATGAACCTCAAACAAGGGTGTCCATTTTCATCAAGATGTTTGAGTTCCAAGGGTCCCAAATAATTTCCATTGCCCTAATATGTTCTCAAGATCATCCATGCCAAGTTTCATGCCTTGCACAACAAGTTTGCTCAGTCAATTACTCAAATGCCTAAAAATCAACTTTATTAGGTCAAAAGTCAAATGTGGCCCTCATGCAGTCAAACTTCAAGATTTTTGGTCAAAATCAACATTTTTAAGTAACATCCATCATTTGATCAAGGGTTGATCATGATTCCTTAAGGAATTCCCCAAATTCATCAAAACTCAAACATTGCTAAATTAGGGTTTCTATAGGAAAAGTCAACCAAACTTTGACCAGGCATAACTTTCTCATACTTTATCAGAATTTCCCCACCCAAGGCTCATTTTGAAGAGGATGCAATTCCCTACAACTCATCATCCCCCATGTTCAAAAAATGCACTCATGAAAAGATATGAATTCAGACAATATAGGTTATTTCAAAAAGACAACAAAAAACCTTTTGGGTCAAAGCTTCTTACAAGAACATGGAAGATCCAATTGAGGTGAAACCAAAAGGGTTGTTTAGAGGACATCCTAAGCTTTCTAAAAAGTCCAAGAACACCCTCTTAGGGTCAAAACTGAGAGAGATGTGCATTGTCAAAGTTGGCCATTTTTGGAAATTTTCACAAAGTCAACCATGCCCAAAATGCATTTTTCTTCAAATGGGCCAAACTTTTTATGCTTGCATCTTGTTCCTAACATGGTCCGCGACCCATGAACCACTCCATGCATCATTTGCCTATTTATTTGATTTATTTTGATTTTTAATCATTTAAAATCCAAATTAAATAAAATAAATGATATAAAATTATTTTAGGATGATTTTGCATTAAATAATGAGAATACAGGTTGTATGATAGCAAGAAAATCGTGCAAGGGCTGGTTGGAATGAAAATGGCATGATTTAGCCAATTTTGGAAACAAAGAATATCACTTGAAAATCAAATCACTTGCTCATCAATTTCCAAGATTTAATCCAAATTTGTTAACCTATTAGATTCACATACATATAATAGGAGCATTCTCAACCCTAAGGACGAGATTACAGAGGCACAACTTGCTCCAAAAAGTTAAACAAAGTTTCAAATTTCCAAAGAAAAGTGTAGATTGGATCTTTCATTACGGACCGATTCAAACAATTTCAAAGCCATCAATCTGTTCTTGGACGTGTTCTGAAGCTATTCCAATCACTCTCAAGTAACCAAACATCCAGAATCGTAAGATACATGATTCGGTTTTCCAATTTTTCTTGATTTTTAATTACATGCATACATGCGTTTTCAATGAAATTTAACCATGTAGTCTTGTTTATTATAAGGTTTCGATGATTTCTGAATTATTTGATTGAGTTTTAAGTACAGGAATCAAAGGATGCCATGGTTAGGGTTCCAAGCTTCAAATCAGGGCTTTCTGATTTAGACATAATTGGGACAAACCAATGCCATAACGTGTTCAGGGGACCAAAACGAGTTAATTCATAGACTCACCATTAATTTATATTGCATATTTTGAGGATTTTGATTTTTGAAGGGGTTTTAGTGACGCTTAATCCGTTGCTATAAGCTATAGTAACAGATGCAGTCCGTAGGTAAAAGTGTGGCAAAAAACAACAGTTATGGGGAAGAAGACAATTAGGAGGCAGAACCCCATTGGGTAATTTGAATCACGCGCGCGTTTTTTGGGAAAGACCACTTCGCTTGCTTTATGTTTTATTTGTCTTATCATATTAACGAATGAACAAGCTAGCACAATTGGTCAAGGAAGAGAGGTTTAAAGCTAACGTCCTGGGTTCGATCCCAAGCATGAGCTTTTGTATTTTTTTCATTATTTATCTATAGATTTAATGTGCTGCGCGCCCTGGTCCATTCTATGCGCCTTAAGATTATGCCCACCAGGTCCACCATCAAGCAGATCCAGCGTCCCAGAACTGAAGGTCCACCATGACCCTCCAAAGGTGAACCTCATGGGATCACACGCAGTCTTTGGGCCAGCAGTCTTGGGCCTAACGAATCCAACTCCTCACACCCCCCAGATTACTCAATAGTAACAGGCCCAATGATTTCTTTTCTTTATTTCTTTTTTTTTAATTATTTGTTAATTATTCTTACAAAAAACAAAAATAATTTTTTTAAAAATCAGAAAATCACAAAAATAGAATTAGGGTTTTTTATAGTTAAAAATAATTTTTGAAAATTAATTATTTTAATTATTTCAACATTGATTATTTTTTTTTAAATAAAATTAATTAGAAAATAAGGTTTAATTTGCAAATTTCAACTATTTTTTCTCCATTAAAAATACAAAAATATTTTTTAATTAATTAGACGTTTTTAGGCTTCTAATTTATTCGCGTATTTAATTTGTCTCGCGCGCATTTACTTATTTATAATTCCAATTATTGTAACCGTTTCGAGGTTTGTAATAGTTTTTAATTAGGATTTATTTTACCGCTTTTTACTTACTGTTTAATCCCCAGTTTGGTTATGTAACCCCCTCCCCAAGGCCTTGTAATAGTTAGGACTTTAATTTCTTGCACTTTACTTTCTGTTATTATAAACTGCTAGATGTATGGATAATAGGATTGTATGCGAAAGACAAATGAAGTTAAAAAGGTAGATAACCCTAATTGTGCAAAGATAAATAAACTGAAAAATAATCACTTGCACATGCTCACTCCTAGGGTTTGCCCCACTCTGGTTGCCTTTGATAAACGATCATCAAGTATAAGGGAATTTTAGTGGTCGTCCTCCAGTCCCGAAAGATCAAAATGACCCATTTGAATGATGCCTCGAAAAGATCTTTAGGATTTTAGGGTAACTACTAAGGTTTCCTAACCATTGCTTTTGTGACCGTACTTGTCCCTTCGAATGTCCCTTAAACTCCAGTGATGGGGATACCTACTCCTTAATAGTAGGATAGCGTTGTCTAAAGGAAATGAGAATGAACAGTCTTTTTTCGAGTAGGTAGAAAATCTTAAGTACTTGCTCAAAACAACAAAAACTTTTCCCCAAACACTTTCAAAACAATTTTCAAAAACAACTTCTTCACACTCTTGAGGACAAATACAAGGGTTATCACGAAGTTAAACAAAAACTTTTCAAAAAACACACACAAGCAATTTCAAAATGAGCAAGTGCCTAAGAGCCCATGGAAAACCATTGGTAGAAAGGGTTTTAACCCCTTCCCTTTCTATAATCTACCCCCCGTACTCAAAAACATCTCGAAAAAGGTTTATTCTATTATTTTTCCTTTTCCTTTGTTGGATGAAATAAAAGTCGGTGGCGACTCTTGCTTACCGCGACATTTGTGAATATAAAATGCAAACCAGTATTAAACAGTCGGTTCTGCTACCATACCACAATGCCTATTGGGATGAAAACATCAAACCTACTTCAAGACATTTTCAAAAAATACTTGTAAAACAAAGAAATTTTATTCCATCGGCTTAACAAACTCTTTGGAGAGCTCAAGGTTTTCAAGATGCATCTCTCAAAGACCGTCTTCAGCCTTCTTCCAAGTTTCTTAAGCCTCACTTAAATACATCTCAAACTTCTTCATTGTCTTTTGGGAAGATTCTAACTTCTGGTTCGCCTCAGCAAGAGCGTCCTCTGTTGATGAAAGTGTCAACATAGTGAATATTAGAGCTTCATGTTTCTCCTTCATCTCTTGAGCAAGTGATTGTAACCTCTCGGCCAGCAAGTGAAGGTACTCAAAAGTGTGCACATCTGTATTATCTATATTAATAGACTTATCTCCTTTGTGAGCTCCTCTAGATACTAATCTTTCTTGATCGTGAGAGTGTTTATGAGTTTCCGAAGAACATTTTTCTCTTTTCAAAGGCAGTCGAGATTAAGGATATCTCCTCTTCCAGCACGCCAAATACCAAGACAGAAGATGCCTGGCGTGTGTGATAAGTCATTTCCACCAACTCCTCTTGACGAAAGGCATCAACCTTGCTCAATAAATAAGCATAAAATTCTTCATAAATAAGGGAACGAAACTCCCCAATAGTTCGGGGACTAGAACGAACAAGAAATGTAGCATTCAAGGCTAGTTAAGCCAGCTATGAAATTTCCCTAAGAACTGGCCTTCCTTGGTCTTGCACAGTTGGTACCTGCCTTGTTCCAGATGATCCACAACTAAGGAGAATTTCAATATCCAGGCTCATGGAAGGAATTCTCCCAACCACAATCAATGAGGAGTGCAACTCACCTTTTTTGCGGGCTAATCAAGAAAGTCCTGAATTTTTGTTGGAATCAAGATAGAAAGGTTGAGGGTAGATGAACCGGAAGAGGACTCTGCACCTAGAACACCTCTAGTAGTTTTCATATTTATGGCCCCACAGGATAAAGGATGGATTAAGAGTCCTAGTATTAAAAGAATCATATGATGATATAACATTTTATCTTTAGACTAAAAAATAAGCAAGATAAGGAAGTGGTCCCCAAGAAAGCAATAAGTAATAGAAGAAATGTTGTATGTTATTCACCGAAGATGACTTTCCAATTCTCTTTGGTAGTGGCGCAAATAGAAGGAGAAATGATATCAACCAAACCAAATAGTCAAAGCAAGCTACAAATTTCATCTTCAGGTAAGTTTCTTCTTAGGACAAGTTATCAGAGTTGTAAACATAAAACCCGATATTCGTCCATATGTGACTCTGACACCAGAACATGGAGAATTCACCCGAACATCATAAACGTGGATCAAACTCTATGTTGCATATGCTAGCATGAGACACCTTCGTATGGTGAATGACCAAGTAATATTGTTCTGTTAAGTTCTCCATGCCCTCTAAGTAAACCTCAAACATTTTACTATTCTCCCTGAGAGAAATCAAAGTTTAACCCAATGTCAATGAAAGTGCATTAGGCTTTAAAGAGATGTAAAAAGAGCATCAAGTTAGGTACCCTCTTCTTATAATCACGCCAATACTACAATACTTTAATGTAATCTCAACTCATCGGGCGGAGTTGCAAATGAGTTAATTCTAGGTGATTTAGAATCCCATATCAAATTCATTGAAATGAATATAAAAACCTATCAAAGAAAACATGCATTCATTAAGAGGAATGACACACACATCACACTTGTAGCTTATCCTCATATTCCCTTCGGGGGAAGCACCCCCTAATCTCTGGAAGTACCCACCTTGATGAAGGCATAATCCAATGTCTCTTGATTGACCCACACAGCTAAATCATCTTTTATCATGCCCCAAGTTTCTAGACGAGATTTATCCATTTAAAATTTCTTCCAACATATAAAGATAAACGACCGTAAGTAAAAGCATAGAGCTTATATAAGATTAAGTTTTGCATCCCTATCAGTAGTCATTTGTGGAAAATAATTTCATAAAGGCTAGAAACCCTAACATCTTCCCATATTAGATATCATCACCCAATGTCCCATAATTGATGGTGAGTTTTTCCCTCAAAATCCCCTTCTCTTGAAACCATGGCAGAGCAAACAAATGCAAAAATAAAGAAAGGTTTTGAGACGTTACTTTGAAAGAGACCGGCCCAAAATCTTGATTGTTGAACTCTCCTCCAAAAGAGGTAGCACAAATAAGTTGAAGCAATAAGTTGAAAACACAAAAAATAGTTCTAAAAATCCACAAGTAGAGAAAATGGATATGTAAATTTAGGGTTCCCTGTATATCTTACAACAAAGGAAACCATACTATCCATGATAATAGATAATGGTAAGTGTGAACTGCATCATCAACGATTGGGATCTTACTTCATATTGGTTAGGATACTCGAGTACTCTAGTTCAAGAAGTCATCATTACTGTCAAGTATAAGATCACACATTGAGGATCCCTTGATAAAAGTTGTTAATCAAGAGGAATACCTTGAATAAGGGTTTATATTGTTGAAAACTAAACTAAAGACATGCACCATAAACCCACGTTCTACAAATATGAACAAGGGTTTGGGGGCAGTTACTATAGGTCCACTCGCAAGACCCATGATGAAAGGTCCAATCGTGTATAAAGGTGCATGAAATAGGTGATACACCAGGATAGTTAAGAGCATGTGATTCTGGCCTTCGTCACACTTCCCACCATTGGATTTGGTTGAAGGTCACCCGCATAAGGCATCGGATCTCATGGAGACAGTTTTAACTCCATGTCCTATATGAAAAGTGACGTGTGTCATTTTAGGTGTTCTCCTTTTCACGCTCTAAAAATAGTTTCTCACTCATTCACTTATTTGAGAGTTGAAGTGTTGATAGTGAATATAGAAAGTGTACTATTTTGCCTTACAATAATAATAGGGAATTTTTCCCCAGATATCGATCTTGAGGATTGCGTGTAGTATTGAGGATAATGTGTAGTTCAATTAAACAAAAGCTTTACTTTGGGATAAGGTTTTGAAATTGTCACTTAATAAACAGAAAGATAAAATGGCTTTTTAACAGATATGAGGAGCATGCTAGGGTAAGTGTGTGATTTGACCTTGTATTAACCTTCATTCTTGATCTCTTCAACAAGTTCATTACTTTCAACTGCCGGTTCTTTAGTTTGTTTTCCCCTAAGTCTTTAGTGAGAAAACCTTTGGTCCTTCATTCTAATACCTAACTCCTTAGTAAATCATGATGAAACCGAACAGTTATGTTATCAAGTGACAATCCGATGTCACAACTAATTGGGAAACAAGGAGTGGTGTCAAAGGTTTCTTGGCCAAGTTCTTGTTCGAGAAAGCTCAATATTGTTGAAACTCCTTAGACTTACAAGCTTTTGAAGAAATTGTGGCCCTTTTCATCTATGGGATGGTTTTGTTTCCAAACCCTGACCAACTCATAGATGTAAACGCTGTCAAAATCTTCATGTCTCGCAATCCAGTGCCTACTTTGTTGGGAGATATCTTACATTCTTTTCACTCCCGCACTATGAGGAATAGAGGAATCCTCATGTGTTGAACTCCTCTCTTGGCAAGATGGTATATTTCACATCTTCCCCGATATGTGTTGAAGAATGAGCAAGGTTCGAGGTGGTCCCATAGGTTGATGACGCTCATACATTCAGATGTTCATTGGTGTTCTCGATCCTTGGAGGATGTTACTATCATCGAACATTGTGGTGAATTCCCTAATGTCCCTTTACCTTGCATTAGAAGAGGTATCACCTGCAACCCTTGCTTAGCCTTACCACAGTTTGGTTATACCCGAAGGGATGGCCCACATGAGATGCTCATTCAAGGAATGGTATTCGACTACGAAAATGACGATCAAAGCTACCTTCATAGGTTTATTTGAGCTTGGAGGATGGTGAGGAAGGTGGATAGTAAGACGCTAGGATGCAAGAATTCCATTCCCCTTGAGCCTTACCTTAAAAGGGTACAAGCTCGTGCTCAAAAACTTGTGATGCCTTATCCCTCCATCTTACCAGTTATCATGGAACATGTGGTTGAAGGAGATCTCCCATACGTTGTCCCTCATCCAGACATGCCTACCTCTCTTGAAGACTTGCAAAAGGGTTGAATTCACCTGAAGAAAGAATGAGATACTTTCGAAGCTCAATTCTATGCTAGTGAGAAGAGAGACTTGGAGCTTATGAAGCATCTACAAGAAGAGAAAAGTGTGAACACCTACCTTGCGCCGAAGAGGATACGTTCAGTCTTTTTATCTTAAAGAGTTATTTTGTAAGCCTAAGAGGCATGATTGTAATATTTTCAAACTAATTAATGAAAATTGAGGTTTGTTCACTCTTTTGTCTATACAAATTTAAATTTCAATAAATCCTTGAAATCATTTGCATATGCATCTTCCATGCATCATAACATGACATGTTTTCGCATAACAGGTTTCCTTATCTTTCTGCTGTTTATTTCAGCAAGATGGATCTAGAGAAAACTATGAAGGATCTTCAGGCACAAAACTATCAATTCCAAGAGACTCTCCTGGCCTTAGCCAAGGGGCAGCAAGATATGATGGCATTGCTGGCAGTTAAGAAGAAGCCCAAGAAGAAAGCTCTGCTCAACATGGGTAGAAGGTTCAAAGAGTCGGTTCGTCAGATCTTGGTAGTGGAAGACTCATCTAAAGAAGAGGAGAATCAGATTGGTGAGGTTAAGAGTACCCAGGCTGACTGTGTTAATGATCAAGCATCTGACGATGATTATTTTAACGAGCATTACCCACCCGCCGATGTCATGTATAAGCAGTTAGAAGAAAAATTAAAAGCTGTTGAAATCTAGGCCGTCCCCAGTTTAGATTTTGATGATTTGGGTTTGATCTTTGGGGTTGTCATTCCCCACAAATTCAAAATACCAGTCTTTGCAAAGTACGATGGATTTTCTTGTCCAAAACTTAACCTGAAATCCTATGTGCGCAAGATACAGCCGCACACTACTTATAAGAAACTATGGATTCACTTTTTCCAAGAGAGCTTGGCCGGAATGCAACTTGAATGGTTTTATCAGTTAGATGGTTCCCGTATCAATACCTGGGAAGATTTAGCTATCGCATTCTACCATCAATATCAGTATAACTCCTACTTGGCGCCAATGAGGGTTCAGTTGCAAGATATGACTATAGGGAAGAACAAAGGATTTAAAGAATATGCACAAAAGTGGAGAGACCTTGCTAGTAGGGTTTAACCACCCTTGACTGATAGGGAGCATATTGACATGTTCATGGGTACTTTATCTGGTCCCTTCTATAATCTGTTGGTTGGCTTCTCTTCTTCTGGTTTCACCGAATTAATCTTAACCGGTGAAAGAGTTGAAAGCGACATCAAAAGTGGGAAGATCTTTGTGGCATCTACCTCCACTTCCAATCCTGTCAAGAAACCTTTTCCTGCAAAGAAAGAAATCAATGTTGTGTACGGGGAAAGGGCTCATACTAAGAAGAATGATCATCCATTTGTTAATGATGTCCGAATCTCCAATCCAACTCCTGCTCCAAGACCATCTGCAAATCATTAATGTTTTGAAACTCCGAGAAGACATTTTACGAGGTTAGGCATGTCATTATCTCAAGCCTTACAACATTTTCTTAAAGATAATTTGGTGAAATTGTGCGATCCTCCTGCCAACGCTGATACCTCTTCACCAAAGCATAATCCGAACGCTAAATGTGCTTACCACTCAAGCAGCCTCGGGCATGAGACTGACCAATGTTGGGCCTTGAAGAATAAAATTCAGGATTTGATCAATAACAAGACTATTGAGTTTGATCCTCCTCTAGCTCCAAATGTAATCACCTCACCTATGCCGAAGCACGACAAGGGTGTTAATATTGTTGAAGATACAATTTTCATTGCCACTATTGAAGACTTGACTACTCCTTTGAATATCACCAAAAGGAACCTGTTGAAAGTTGAGATCTTCCTTGGCTGTGTAAAAGATTGTGTTGGCTGTACCCAACAACTCAATGGATATGAAGGGCTGAAGAAAGGCATCCAACACATGATGGATAGCCACGAAATTCTATTTGAAAATACCCCACTTGCCAAAAGTTTGACTAACAAATGTGAAGATCTCTCCATTATCACCATCTCAAACAAGCCTCTTAGGATCTCCTCCAAAGGTCCTATTAGGATTTCAAACGAACCCACTGTTTCTCCCTTAATAAATACCAATCCCGGACCAATTCCCTATTCCTCAAACAAGGAAGTACCATGGAACTATGGTGCTGAGGTTTTTTATCACGACATAAAACAAGAAGCTTGGATCGAAGAGGACAAAGTTGATGATGTCGGTAACATAACTGGCTCAAGCAAAGTAACAAGAACTGGGAGAATATTTTTACCCAATATCTCACCACCAGTTGTTACAAAGGCACCAATCCACATTACTTCTACCAAGCAAAGTATTGATACAAGAGGGAAGGAGAAATTTGTTGAGCCGGTCGTAACAGAAGTACCCGCAAAGGATGTTGTTAATAGAGAACCCTCCGCTCGTGAGATGGACGAGATCTCGAAGATAATAAAAAGAAGTGACTTCAATATTATGGAACAGTTGGGGTAAACCCCCTTCTAAGATTTATATGTTGTCATTTTTGCTATGTTCTGATGCCCATGCTCGGACATTAATCAAATTCCTGAAGAAGGCTCATGTCCCCCAAAAGACCACAACAGACCAATTTGAGAATTGTGTGGAAAGCCTGGCGGCTGATAATGGCTTTCGATTTTTAGATGCTGACCTAACACCACTTGGGAAAAATCACAATAAAGCTCTACATGTTTCAGTAGAGTGCAAGGGAACCACCTTAGCACATGTGCTAGTCGACACTGGTTCTTCTTTGAATGTATTACCCAAGGGGGTGTTAGACCATCTAGACTGTGAAGGTTTAGTCTTGAAGCCAAGTGATATCGTTGTAAGGGCGTTCGATGGATCAAAGAGGACAGTTCATGGGGAAGTAGACCTTCCAATCAAGGTGGGCTCCCAAATCTTCAACTCCACCTTCTACATTATGGATATCCTTCCTGCCTATTCTTGTCTGTTGGGTCGCCCTTGGATCTATAAAGCTGGGACAGTAACCTCAACTCTCCATCAGAAACTCAAATAACCAGCCAAGGGAAGAATTGTCACCGTCTGCGGAGAGGAAGAGTTTATGGTAAGCCACCTTAATCCTTTCAAGTACGTAGAGATGGATGGAGAATTCATTGAGACCCCGTTTCAAGCCTTTGAAGTTGTGCCACCAATGATTGCTGCTACCAAATGTTCCTCTGATGAATCTAAAGCTGTTAAAGCAGTGCCGAAGATGGTTTCAGCCAAAGATGCTCGTACGATAATTGAAGAAGGAAATGGTGATACTTGGGGGAAACTCCTCGATATCCCATTTAAATCGGACAAGATTGGATTAGGCTTCACCGTCAAGGCTCAGAAGGAATTGAGGCGTTCTCATGCAGGAAAGCCACCTCTACGCATTGGAAGCCATGAAGTCAACGCTATAGGTGATTCTGATGAAGAGTGTGCACTTGAAGATTGGGTGTATCCTACTACAACGAAGCTGAAGAATTGGCATGCAAAGGGCTTCGTACCCATCTCCTTCCTTGAGGAGTAATCTACTTGTTATTGCTTTTCTTTCAATTAAAGAACATTTTGTCTGTAGTATTTAACAATGACTTTTATGCCATATGCTTGGCCTGGGGCACTATGGTCCATTTGCCAAGAGTTTTATTTATGCTCATCAATTCATATGATCATTCAATACAAATCATTGGACTCTTTTGAGTTCAAATCTTTGTGTTCATTATATTTCCTTTCTTACATTTTTCAAAATAGCCATGTATCTTACATTCACACACACACACACTCTTGCAGGTCCTCATTCACTCTGGATCTTATTGCCAATGACTCTACTGTTTCCAACTATGAATTTGAATATCCAATTAACCAATCCGAAGACGAAGGCGAGGAAGATTGTGAAATACCAGGAGAACTAGCCAGACTTCTATTACAAGAGGAAAAAGCTATTCAGTCGCACGAAGAGTCAGTTGAAGTCATCAATCTGGGTACTGAGGCAGATAAGAACGAAGTCAAGATTGGTGCTAACTTGGAAAGCAGTGTCAAGAGCAGGTTGGTTCAGATGCTGCATGATTATGTGGAAGTATTTGCTTGGTCGTATGAAGATATGCCAGGGTTGGATACCGACATCGTAGTTCATTGTTTGCCAACAAAAGAAGACTGTCCTTCTATAAAACAAAAGGTTCGTCACATAAGGTCTGACATGTTTAAAAAGATTAAAGCTGAAGTGATGAAACAATTTGATGCAGGGTTCCTAGCTGTGACATCATATCCCCAATGGGTTGCCAATGTGGTTCCAGTGTCGAAGAAAGACGGAAAGGTTCACATGTGCGTAGACTATAGGGATCTAAATATGGAAACCTCAAGGATGACTTCCATCTACCACACATTGACGTCTTGGTCGATAATACTGCTCAGCATAAATTCTTCTCTTTCATAGACGACTTCTTCGGCTATAATCAGATAAGGATGGCTCTCGAAGACATGGAGAAGACAACTTTCGTTACGCAATGGGGCATCTTTTTCTACAAGGTCATGTCGTTTGGATTAAATAATGCAGGGGCAACATATCAAATAGCTATGATAGCTTTGTTTCATAACATGATTCATCATGAAATAGAGGTCTATGTGGATGATATGATTTCCAGATTGCAAACTGAAGAGGAACATCTCGATCACTTGTACAAGCTATTTGAAAGACTGAGAAAGTACAAGTTGAGGTTAAACCCTAACAAGTGCGTATTTGGAGTACGATTTGGAAAGCTTCTAGGTTTTGTTGTCAGCAATAAAGGCATTGAAGTTGATCCTGCCATGATAAAGGTGTTTACCGTGGGAATTGGTAAACAACCGCTGATCTTCCAAAAGGTTACTTATTTGGTGACTCGCAGGATCGATCAGATTGATCCTAAGACATGGTTGATTTTGGGGTTTTGATTAAGTTTGGTAATGGTTAAATGACGAGAAAATAAAGAAGTTTTATGTAAATTGCATGAAGAATGTAAATTGCACGAAGAAGAGAACTTGATAAAATAAAGAAAGGCTTGAAATGAAATGCTTCGACTGGGAAAGTAAAGAGGAAAGCAAGTAAAGTTTTCTGGAAAATAAATGACTTTGATAAATTAAAGTGGTGTTTCACACATACATTCTCAACAATTCTTTCTCTCACGCTGGGTACTCGAATCTATATGAGTGACTTGTATATAATTGTGAACACACGCGAAAAACTGCGTGAACTACTAATATTTATACTAAACACATCCCAAGTAACCGTCAGGCAGTTACACTGCTTCGAGATGACTCCACTTGGCACGTTCACAGCGTTCGACGCTCCAGATCTTGGCACGTTGCACTTGGTAACCGCTGGGAACCGTTTTCCCTCCAAATGTTTGAATCTCAAACCGTTCCACTCTGAACAATCGAACACCTTCGTCGAGAAGCATCTTCGACGAGAAACACCTTCGACGTCAAAGGCAGCCAAATTCTCCCTTGGAAGAAATTCTCTAAGTACATTGCCATCCTCTGACGAACACTTCGACAGAACCAGCTGGTCGAAATCATCCTTCAGCTTAAATGGCTGATATTAATAAAAACAAGGGTGTCGAATTTAGGAGCCAACAAAAGGCCATCCAAGAAATGCCAGTCTCTCATTATGAAAATGAAGTTAGAGGATTCTTGGGTCGTCTCAATTACATCGCCCGCTTCATATCACATTTGACTGCTACTTGTGAGCCAATCTTCAAACTCTTGAAGCAAAATCAGGTAGTCCGATGGAATGATGAATGCCAAGCTGATTTCGACAAAATCAAAGAATATCTACAAGAACCTCCTAATCTCATGCCTCCAGTTGAAGGAAGACCCTTGATCATGTAATTAACAGTACTAGAGAACTCTATGGGGTGTGTTTTGGGCCAACTTGACGAGTCTGGCCAAAAAGAGCATGCTATTTATTACCTGAGCAAAAAGTTTACCAACTGTGAAACCAGATATTCACTGCTCGAGAAAACTTGTTGTGCTCTGGCATGGGCTACTCGCCGGCTAAGGCAATATATGTTGACTCATACCACTTTTTTGATTTCTAAGATGGACACAATCAAGTACATCTTCGAGAAACCTGCTCTTTCCGGAAGGATAGCAAGATGGAAAATGATCTTGACCGAGTACGACATTCAATACATAACGCAGAAAGCCATCAAAGGAAGCGTACTAGCTGATCATTTGGCCCATCAAGCTGTGGATGATTATCAGTCTATGAACTTCGACTTCCCTGATGAGAACATCATGCTGGTAACCGATTGCGTGAAACCTGGACCGTATGACAGACCTGAACAAGGATCCCGATGGACTATGGTCTTCGATGGGGCTTCCAACGCCTTAGGGAATGGAATTGGTGTTGTGATCATATCTCCTGAAGGTTTCCACACTCCTTTCACTTCTAGATTATGCTTCGATTGCACAAACAATATGGCTGAATACGAAGCGTGCATTTTGGGTTTGAAAGTTGTCATTGACTTAAGGATCAAACATTTGAATGTGTTTGGCGATTCCTCTCTAGTGATTAGCCAAGTAAAAGGAGATTGGGACACTAAGCACCCTAATCTCATCCCTTACAAAGATCTTGTGCTATCCTTGATTCCTTACTTCGAAGAGATCACCTTTGAACACTTCCCTAGGGAAGAAAATCAGTTGGCTGACGCCTTGGCAACCATGTCTTTAATGTTCAAGGTCAGATGGGACAATGAAAGCCCTTATGATTACAATTGAGAGATTTGACGAGCCTGCACACTGTTGTGATCTTGACACTAACACAGAAAAGCCTTGGTACCATGAGGTGATGAGATATCTTGAAGCGCAAGAGTATCCCGAGGGAGCATCCATCAATGACAGAAAGTTCTTATGAAGATTTTCAGCTAACTTTTTCTTAAGCAACAAAATATTGTACAAATGCAATCGATTCAAATATACTCCGTGTGTGGACAAGAAGGAGGCTGAGGAAATTATAGAAGACATGCACGATGGTCTCTTTGGTATTCATTCAAGTGGACATACGATGGCCAAGAAAATCCTAAGAGCTGGCTACTATTGGTCAACAATAGAGACTGATTGTCATCAACACTCTAGAACTTGTCACAAATGCCAAATCTATGCTGACAAGGACCATGTGCCTCCTATCCCTCTGAACGTCATGACCGCTCCGTGGCCATTTGCAATGTGGGGCATTGACATGATTGGAGAAATCAAGCCCACTGCTTCCAATGTACATCGCTTCATTTTGGTTGCTATTGACTATTTCACTAATTGGGTCGAAGTCACCTCGTTTTCCTCAGCCACCAAGAATGTGGTAGCCAGTTTCATCAAACATAACCTCATTTGCCGCTATGGTATCCCCGAAAGGATCATCACCGACAATGGGACTAACCTCAACAATCCTATGATTACTGAACTTTGCACTCAGTTTAAAATCAAGAATCACAATTCTTCTCCATATAAACCTAAAATGAATGGCGCAGTCGAAGCGGCCAACAAAAACATTAAGAAGATTGTGCAGAAGATGGTAGTAACCTATAAGGACTGGAATTCGTACGTCAGCTAGGACATCAACTGGGGAAACTCCTTTTTCCTTAGTCTATGTCATGGAAGCCGTTTTTCCAGTGGAAGTTCAGATTCTCTCACTAAGGATTATGAATGAGGCAGGCCTAGGCGAAGACGAGTGGATTCAAACAAGATTGGATCATCTGAACTTGATCGATGAAAAATGATTGGCTGCTGTTTGTCATGGTCAGACGTACCAAAAACGTATGATTAAGGATTTCAACAAAAAGATCAAGCCTCGATTATATCAAGCTGGTGACTAGGTGATAAAGCGCGTAATTTTGCCACAAGGCGACCCTAGAGGCAAATGGACCCCCACCTAAGAAGGGCCATTTGTTGTCAAGAGATTTTTCTTTGGCGGTGCCATGATGCTGACTACCATGGATGGTGAAGACTTCCCACATCCTATAAACGCGGACATAATTAAAAAATACTACGCATAAGAGACCCACTAGGTTGACACACCTAGGCAAAATAAGGGCATCCCGGCAAACCAAAAGGTTTAGGCAAAAATTAGGTATATATGCAAAAGATTGTACACCCGGTAAATTGAAAACCCGAAAGGACGACTTGGGCAAAAATGGGTATCCTGGTGGGCTGAAAACAGGCGGTCGAGGCAAAAGTTAAGGATTGAAAACGTGTGACTATGTCCCGTGGAATCACCATTGGAAACTCTATAACCAAAGTCCAAGTTCAAACGGTCCAAGATCAATCCAATCAACTTCTGTCAAACGGAAAGGGGCATTCGAAGACATTGGGGCAATAATAGAGCTGGAATGCAATGAGATCATTTTACATGGCTATTTATATTGTTTTCAATATTTGTTTTTCCTTTCGATGATTTCCTCTTACAAGGATCTCCGTATCTTTATGCAAAAACGCCTATTCATGGGCAAAATATGAATACAAGTATACTTTGAAGTGCAAACTTTCTGTTTTGTTTTGAATGCAAAGTTGTCTAATGACTAAAATTGAACGAACATATGCATATGAACATAATTAAAACTATTTGGAACATATGACCTAACAGCAACAAGCATCTCTTTAATATATATGGAATATTCCCACAGAGTTCTTTCATTAGCATTATCACCACAAAGACGGTTACAATAAACCAATCCTCAACAAAGTTACCCACAAAGTTTCTTTGCACAAGATAATCTCCAACCAGAGTCTCAATCTCTTGGCAGCCTTCTCCCCAGTTAAGTTAATCCTACAAGAAAAATCCAGGTGGATCTCTTTCTCAAAGAAATCACCTCATTAGTAGTCTATCAAGTATTCGTCAACAGGGTTTATTTCCCCAATAGGGTTTATTTCCCCAAAAAACAACGAGTAGCATAAGTCCCCAGCCGAGTTCAAATTCCCCCGACATAGTCTATCTTACCCAGTTGATCCTGTTATCCCCAGCTGAGTATATCCTCCCCAAGCTGAGTATATCCCCCTATGCTGAGTGTGTCTTCCCCGACTGAGTCCATACTCTCCAGCTTGAGTTTTCCTTTCAGACTATTGCAAATCATAGGGCTACAACCCCTAATCCCCAGTAAAGTCATCAACAAAACCTTTACTATCTCCAAAAGATACTATGAAGCCTGGACCCGACCAAATATAGTATAATTTTCAAGTTGCTATGAAACCTGGACCCGACCAGATAATAGTCAACTTCTCAAGTCATTATAGAGCCTGGACTTGACCAGATAATAGTGAAAAACTTTCAAATATTATGAAACCTAGACCCGACCAGATAATAGTTTAACTCTTCAAGATATAGAAGAACTTGGACTCAACCGACCAAGGTTTAACTTCTTTTCCCCAGTAGAGTTTGCCTCTACCCCCAACAAGTTACTGTGAAGCCTGGATCCGACCAGATATCAATTCTCAATTTTCATCTTTTCAAAAAAATTTATTGTGAAGCCTGGATCCGACCAGATAGCAATTCCCCTCAGAAGTTTGTTGTGAAATCTGGAATTCGGCCAGATAACAACTAAATTCCAAATAAGTTATTGAAAATCCTGGACTCGACCAGATATCAGTTCAACTCTATCTCTTCAGACAAGTTTATTGCAAAGCCTGGACCCGACCAGATAGCAACTAACTTCATCCACCTCAAAATCTATGAAGCCTGGACTCGACCACATAATAGTATAACTCGTCAAAAGCTATGAATCCTGGACCCGACCAGATAGTAGATACCATTTCAAGTTACAATAAATCCTGGACCCGACCAGAAATCAGTTCAACTTCATATGTTCTAGAAAGTTACTGCAAATCCTGGAATCCGACCAGATAGCAGTTAACTTCCTTATCCCCAGCAAGTTGTTGCGAAGCCTGGATCCGACGAGATAACAATTCAATTTCAAGAAATTTTCTGCAGAGTCTGGAATCTGACCAGATAACAATTAATTTATACTTCCCCAGTAAGTTACCGTGAAGCCTGGATCCGACCAGATAATAGTTTACTTCCTCATCCTCAGCAAGTTAAGAAGCCTGGACCCGACCAGATAACAGCTGACATGCAATTGATATTCCCCAGCGGAAGCATCCTTTCAAAAAAGTTTGGAGATATGTACATTCTTAAACCCCAACAACAATCCGGGATTCAGAACTCCTCAACAGCAGTCAGGGATTTATTTTCCTGGACAAATATGCATCTCACATTCATACATCATAGTATATACATACGAAATTCATTTAGCATGATCTCATTCATCTTGCGAACAATCATGCATACATATGCATTTTACTAACTTTGTTTCCCACAGATAAAACATCAAGTTTTAGTATAAGTCGACCAGAGATTTATGCTGATACTTCTTCTAGTATTTACCATCATTCCTCCAAATGGCATCTATAAGCCCATTCCTAATCCATCTTCGAGTGCAAATTACTGGGCACTCTAGTGTTCAATCATCTTCCACCTTCAAGTCACGAGTGGAGGATCCGTCAATCTAACTCTTCATGTTTAAGAAGATTGAACAGGGGTAGCTGTTGTACCCCAAACTTTTACCTCTCATTTCTCAAATAATCTCTCACAAGATCTCCTTGGATTCAAGATTGCATAGGGTTTGATCAGCTCAAGACACCTCATCAAGCATTGATAACTGAAAATTAGGGTTTGACTTTGCACAAGGACAAATGGACTTTTAATTCTCCATATGACTTTCATGGATAATTTTTGACTCTCAATATTTCTCATGTCAAGTTTCAAGTCTTGGATCACATTTTTGCTCAGTCATTTGATCAGTTGACCTAAAATCAACTCTGTTGGGGAAAAAGTCAACTATGGTTAATTTACAGTCAAACTGCATAATTTTTGGTCCATATCAACAATATGAACTCATATATGTCATTTGATCAAGTTTGGATCCCAATTCCTCAAGAAATTTGATCAGATCATCAAAAGGGCAAAATGGCCAAAATTAGGGTTTTGACTGAGAAAGGGCAATTTCTGATTTTTGACCTAGAAAATGATTGATTAGTTTGAGACATGATCTCAAGGATTCAAATGAATCATTTTTACCTAATGGCATGGTTCAAAACATTCCTCAAGTTCAATTGATTGATAGTTGATTTTTAGTCAACTGATGAAAAGTCAATTGTACACTGAAAAGTCAAACTTTGACTTTTTTGTCAAAATAAAGTGTCAAAGATCACAATTCATCAAAACATGCCAAAATATGAAACTTGATCATCAAGTAATCAAAAATTCAAGATTTCATTTTGAAAAGTCAAAATTTCTAAACTTAGAAATTTTTCTAAGTGTTGAAAACTTCAAATTTTTTCACAACTTTGAACCAATTTTTCACCATGATACAAGATGATTCAAAGGAGACTTACAACATGAAATTTGTAGATCTCAATGATATATAAAACATTTTAGAACACAACTTTTCCTAGAAATGCATAGATTTCAAGTTATGATTTTGTGAATACATGTTCATGAAACTTGGAAACTTAGTGAAATTTTTCCCTAGTTTAGGCAGGATTTTAACCTAACTTCATGGAAATTTTTCACATAGTTCAAATATGAAATTTCAAAAATGTCCAACATAGAGGTTGTATAGGATGTTACAAGTTTTCCAAAATATCCAAGAACTCATTGAGATCATATTTGAGCAAGGAGAATCGAAAGCAAGAAGTTAGGGTTTTCAAACTTGAATTACAAGCCATTTTGTGAAGAATACATGTGTGATACGGTGGGAGAACTGAATTTGGTGTTTTGCGTTTTATCGCAAATGTTGCGGTTTAGCAAGAGTCGCCACTGACATTTCTTTTATCGAAAAGAAAAGGCTGAAAAGAACAGGAAAGACCTTTGAGATGTTTTCTTGAGTTCAGGGGGTAGATTATGAAAAGGGAAGGTATTAGCACCCTTTTCATCCATGGTTTTCCATGGGCTCTTAGTTGCTTGCTAGATCACTTGTTTTGTTTGAAAATGTGCTTTGTGTGTCTTTTGAAAGTATTTTGTAAAGATGTCATCGTTTAGGCGAACTTTGTAATGATTCTCGTTCGTAAGAATGTACACAAAGCGTTGATCTTTTGAAAAAATTTTCAAGTTTGAAAGATGTTTTTTGAAAGTGTTGGTGTTTGTTTTGAAAATAGAGGGGATGTTTTGGTTTTAAAATTGAGAAAGCAACTAGGAACAATCTACTTACTTAAAAGTCTTTCATGTTCATTTCCTCTTTCCTTTGACATTGTTATCTTACCATTAATTTGATAAGTAACCCTATCTTTGATTGTAAATGGGACGGGTGTGGGACGTTTGTATAGTCATAGAAGGCAACCTATGGGACATTTTAGAAATGTTGTTTTAGGGACTAGATCGTTTACCGAAAGCAACATCGAGGTTCATCGAGGGACTATGATCTTTTATCGAGGGTCTTTGCTAAAACGCCCATGTTCGAGGGACGTGACTATTTTCTCAAAGCAACAAGTGAAGTTAACCCTAGAGGTGCAAGTGTTTATTTTTCATGTATTGTTTTTTCTTGGATTAGGATTGTCTAAGATTGATTTTTATCTTTCCATACACACCCTAGTTACTAACATTTGTATTTGAAAGCGTTAAATTGCGGAAAATAAATGGTGTCGAATAACAATAAGGGAAATGTAAAAACAGTGTATAAAGAAGGAAAAATTGCATTTTGAACTATTATGTGTCAACACAAGCTCCTATGCATCGACACATAACTTTCTTTGCCCCTGTATTGCCAAATCAACTCAGTATGAGTCGATACATAATGATATGTATCGACTCATACACTGCATGTGTCGACTCATACGTGCTTTATGTCACTCATACACTCTTTTTTCCTTCTGTTTTGGGCCTGTATAGCAGTATGTATAGACTCATTAGGCTATGTGTCGACTCATACTGTCATTTCTTACTTCAACATTTTTTTGCTGCATACATGGGTTAGTTCTCAACACATAAATGAAAAGAATGGAAGACAGACAAAAGGTTAGCTTCAAGGGCATTGTTTACTACATTTTGTCTTCAAAAATGAATCACTAATGATGCTTGAAATGAAGAGTTAAAGTCAAGAAACTTACCTTGGAGTTGGATCTTATAATCTGAGCTTGAGTTGTTGTCTTGACTGTTCTTGAACTTGGAAAAAAAAACAGAGGTGTTATAGAAGCTTGTTCTTGAGTTTGAACAAATTCTAGGTGATGTATGTGAGGTGCTTAGATGTTTGGACAGAGCTTGCAAGGTGTGAGAGTTCCAAAGTTTTGGACTTTAAAACTCAAGAGTGGAAGCCTTTTTTGGACAGTTATGGCTTTTTTAAGAGTATGGGATTTTAATGGCTAGTTTACAACAAAACTTCTGGCTTTTCTCTCTATTTTTTCTGACCTATTTCTCTTACAAATGCTTCTTCTATTTATAAGCAAGGGTTTTATGCATATGAGCTGATTAGGTTTGCAAAATAACATGTTATGGTTTGGTTGGATTACAAAGATCAAACTATGTCAAGTACTCCATAGTTCCAAGATGAAGTACCAAAGTTGCTGGTATAGAGGAGCTACTTACCATGATTTATGGTGGAGTATAATCAACAACCATCAAGGTATGGGCTCAAGACAAACTTTGTACAAAAAGCTTGCTTTTCAAGAATAGCAATGGTGCCTTTATGCCATAAATGGAAAGATCTTTTGGACAATGGTTTAAACACTTGGGTAATAGCTCAAGAGTGGGTGTAAGAATTAAATTATGATGAGATTTGCAAGAAAGGAAGCCTGAAACATAACATTATGCAGCAAATCATAAGGGTTTTGTTATGTGTTCTTCACTAAAATGATTTGTAATTCAATAATGGATGCTCAACTTCATGCCCTTGAATCTCCTAGTTAAAATATGATAAATTCATGCTCTTGGATGTTTTGGAAAGCTTGAAACACCCTCTACAACTTCCATGTTGACCACTTTTGTTAAATCAAACTGGAACTTTATGAAAATTGGCCAAGAAGTTGGGATAAAAACCTGACCAAAACTGCTGAAAATTTCTCTAAGTGTTTTATTCAAAAATGCCATGACTTCTTGAATTTATAAATTAAAATCCAATAATTTCAAGGAAGAGTTGTGTAAAGCAAAGTTTTAGATCTCATTGAGATCTACAAATTTCATGTTGGAAGTTTCCCTTGAATCATCTTGCATTATGGTGGAAAAAAATGTCTCACAGTTGTAAAAAAAACATGAAGTTTTCAACACTTAGAAAAATTTCTAAGTTTGGAAACTTTGACTTTTCGAAATGAAATCTTTACTTTTTGATTTCTTGATGAACAAGTTTCATATTTTGACATTTTTTGATGAATTGTGATTTTTGACACTTGATTTTGACCAAAAAGTCAAAGTTTGACTTTTTAGTGTAAAGTTTACTTTTGATTAGTTGACTGAAAATCAACTATCAAACAAATGACCTTGAGAAATGTTTTGAGTCATGCCACTATGTGAAAATGATGCAATTTAATCCTTGAGATCATGTTTCCAACCAATTAACCATTTGTTAGGTCAAAAATCAAAAATTGCCTTTTCTCAGTCAAAACCCTAATTTTGACCATTTTACCCTTTTGATGATCCGATCAAATTTCTTGAGGAATTGTGGTCCAAAATTGATCAAATGACATATATGAGTTTATAATGTTGTTGTGGATCAAAAATTATGAAGTTTGACTATAAATTGGCCACAGTTGACTTTTTCCCCAATACAGTTGATTTTTAGGTCAACTGCTCAATTGACTGAGCAAAAATGTGATCCAAGGTTTGAAACTTGATATGAGTAATCTTGGGGGTCCATAATGATCCATGAAATCCATATGAGGCATTAAAAGTTCAATTATCCTTGTGCAATCTCAAACCCTAATTTTAGTCATCAGTGCTTAAGGAGGTGTCTTGAGCTGATCAAACCTTGTGGAGTCTTGAACCAAGGGAAATCTTGTGGGAAAATACTTGATAAATGAGAGGGGAAATTTTGGGGTACAATAGCTGCCCCTGTTCAATCTTCTTAAACCTGAAGAGTTATATTGGCGGATCCTCCATTCGTGGCTTGAAGGTGGAAAATGATTGGACACTAGAGTGCCCAGAAATTTGCATTCGATGATATGGTGGTTGATGGTGTAGGGAATGGGCTTAAAGATGCCATTTGGAGAGATGATGAAAAGTTGTTGGAGAGGGGCTTACAGATGCCATCCAAAAATGATTTTTGGCAGGAATGGAAGAAGTGTCAGGATAAATCTCTGGTTGATTTATACTGAAATAGTGGATGTGTTGGGTTGAGTACCAGAATAATATCCATAAATGGATTGTGTTTCACTCGTGCCTGAAAGATGAAACTTGAGTGAGTATCAGAATGGCGTCAATATTTGGAGTGTATCTGAACTGTATCTGAAAGCTGAAACTGAATGAGTATCAGAATGGCATCCGTATTTGGAGCGTGTCTGAACTGTATCTGAAAGCTGAAACTGAATGAGTATTAGAATGGAGTCCGTATTTGGAGCATATATAAAATGTATCTAAAAGCTGAATCTGAATGAGTATCAGAATGGTATCCGTATCTGGAGTGTATCTGAACTGTATCTGAAAGCTGAACTGAATAAGTATCAGAATGGCGTCCGTATCTGGAGCATATCTGAACTGTATCTGAAAGCTGAAACTGAATGAGTATCAGAATGGTGTTTGTATTTGGAGCGTATCTGAACTATATCTGAAAGCTGAATATGAATGAGTATCAGAATGACGTCCGTATCTGGAGCGTATCTGAACTGTATCTGAAAGCTGAACTGAATGAGTATCAGAATGGCGTCCGTATCTGGAGCGTATCTAAAATGTATCAGAAAGCTGAATGAGTATCAGAATGGCGTCCGTATCTAGAGCATATTTGAACCGTATCTGTAAGAGTATATGAGAAGAAGCCCGTGTAGGATTGCTTCATCTGGTCGTGTAGATAATTGTCCTGGCTTGTTTCAGGTATCAATCTCTGACCTTTTGCAAATTGTTGATGATAGCCATCTGTTGACTGATCTTTCCTGAAAGATTAGTTGTATGCAGTGTCATGATGTATGAAATTCATTGTACAATAATGTTCTAACAAATGAATGAAATTATGTTGTATGCATTCGTGTCATAGATGTTTATGACGTATGGATGCGATGTATGGGCATGTAAGCTATTCTGTTGTATTGATGTTGGATTAGGGAAAATAAATCTTTGACTGCTGCCGGGGATGTGGAGTGTAAGTCTTCATGTTTTGAAGTGCTGATGAGTTGATGAGCTTCTATTTGTTAGAGAAATAAACTTTGTTGTAAGGGAAATGTCGTGTATTGCTTGTGAAATCCTGTTGGGGAATTCTGAGAAATTGGGCAACTTCTACTGGGGAGTGATAAATGGAAGTTTTGTTCTGTCGTGGTTGTGAGAGAGCTTGATATCATTAAGCTGCATACTGTGGGAGATTTTATGGAATAGTCTAAAGATATTATCTTACTTCTTAAAGCCATTAGCGATTGTCTTCTGTTTTTTGTTCCTTTTGTAAACAGTAGTTACGTTTGAATGCATATGTTCAAAAATGAATCATTGGACGTTTTTGTAAACAAAACACAGGAATAAAGAAAAAACAGATAGTTTTGAACTTTCAAAGGGGTATCTTTGTATTAACTTGAATAAGTATTTTTTGTACAATGAGACGAACATTCTAGTAGGGGAATGTCGTCGTAAAAAATGAAATTTTAATACAAAGAAAAGATAGCTATGTGCAATAATCCCATGGGGTTCCCATTCTGTTATAGCCTTCGTATCTTTGAGCGCCTTGTCCACTTGCTGCCTTGTCAGAAGTTGATTGGATTGATCAGAACCGCTGAGTTTGTCAATCGAAGCTAAAGGTTGTCTAGAAGGTGATCCAACAGGACATAGTCATACGCTTTAATTCCCTAACTTTTTCCTGGACCGCCCTTTCGGGTTTTTAGTCCACCGGGATACCCTTTTTTGCCCAAGTCTCCCTTTCGGGTTTTCAACTTGCCGGGTGTACAGATTTTTTTGTTTTATCCCTAATTTCTTCCTGAACCTTTTTGGTTCGCCGGGATGCCCTTTTTTTTCCTAGGTGTGTCAACCTAGCGGGTCTCTTCTGCGTAGTATCTTTTGACTATGTTCGTGCTCATAGGGTGAGGCAGGTCGTCACCGTCCATAGTGGTTAAGATCATTGCTCCACCAGAGAATATGCTTTTGATCACAAATGGTCCTTCATATGTAGGAGTCCATTTTCCTCTGGGATCACCCTGCGACAGTATGATGCGCTTGATCACCAGATCCCCGACTTGATACACTTGGCGTCTGACCTTTTTGTTGAAAGCCTTGATCATCCGTTTTTGATACATTTGACCATGACAGATAGCAGTAAGCCTTTTCTCATCAATCAAGTTCAGTTGATCAAGTCGAGTTTGGATCCAATCATCTTCATTCAACCCTGCATCTTTCATGATTCTCAGAGAAGGGATCTGGACCTCAATAGACAAGACAACTTCCATGCCGTATACCAGAGAGTATGGTGTTGCCCTGGTTGATGTGAGCGATGTGGTACGGTAACCGTGGAGAGCGAATGGTAACATCGCATGCCAGTCCTTGTAGGTTACTGTCATTTTTGTATGATCTTTTTGATGTTCTTATTTGAGGCTTGGACAGCGCCATTCATCTTTGGTCGGTAAGGGGAAGAATTATGGTGCTGGATCTTGAATTGCACGCACAGTGCGATGATCATAGTATTGTTGAGATTCGTACCATTTTCTGTGATGATTCACTCTGGGATACTGTACCGACAGATGAGATTCTGTTTAATGAACTGAGCCATGACATTCTTGGTAACGGAAGCGAAAGAAGTTGCCTCAACCCATTTTGTTAAATAGTCAATGGCCACCAGGATGAAGCGGTATCCATTAAAAGCTGTGGGTTTGATTTCTCCAATCATATCGATGCTCCACATCGCGAATGGCCAGGGAGAAGTCAGGACATTTATAGGGACTAGAGGCACATTCACTTTGTCAACGTAGATCTGACACTTATGACATGTTCGAGAATGCTGATAGCAATCTGCTTCCATGGTATACCAGTAATAACCTGCCCGTAGGATCTTCTTAGCCATCATATGCCCACTGGAATGGGTTTCAAAAGTGCTTTCATGTAGATCAGCCATGATCTTTTCTACCTCAACCTTGTCTATGCAACGAATCAATACAGAGTCGTGGTTGTGTTTGTAGAGGATGCCATTACTGATGAAGAACTTAGCAGAGAATCGCCTTAAGAACTTCTTATCATTAACTGAAGCTCCTTCCGGATACTCTTGAGCCTCGAGGTACATCTTGACTTCATGGAACCAAGGTCGGTCCACTACTTCTTCAGTATTGATCTCGTGAAAATAAGTTGGTTCATCCATCCGTTTAATGGTGATCTGGGGAGCCTCGTTACTCCACTTGAGTTTAAACATGGATGGCATTGTGGCTAGCGCATTCGCTAGTTGATTTTCCTTACGTGGAAAATTCTCGAAGGTAATTTTCTCAAAATGTGGGATTAATGTAAACACATGTTCTTTGCAGGGGATAAGGTTAGGATGCTTCGTGTCCCATTCTCCTTTGATTTGGCTGATGACTAAGGCTGAATCTCCGAATACACTTAAGGACTTGATCCCCAAATCTATGGCAGCTTTGAGACCAAAAATGCGTGCTTCGTATTCTGCTATGTTATTTGTACAGTTGAAGCAGAGTCTTGCAGTGAAGGGAGTGTGACATCCTTCCGGGGATATGAGTACAACACCTATGCCATTGCCATCGCGTTTGAGGCTCCGTCAAAAACCAGGGTCCATCAGGATCCTTGTTCAGGTCCATCATTTGGTCTGAATTCTTCACAGTTGTTTACCATCATGATGTCTTCATCCGAGAATTTGAACTTCATGGACTGATAGTCATCCACGGCTTGATGAGCAAGGTGATCGGCTAGCACACTGCCCTTTATTGCTTTTTGGGTAGTGTACTGAATGTCGTATTCTGTCAGGATCATCTGCCATTTTGCTATTCTCCCAGAGAGGGCAAGTTTCTCAAATATGTATTTATTGGATCCATCTCATATATCAGTAAGGTAGGATGGGTCAGCATATACTGTCTTAGCCGGTGAACAGCCCATGCCAGAGTGCAACAAGTTTTCTCGAACAGTGAATATCTGGTTTCATAGTCGGTAAAAATTTTGCTCAGGTAATAAATAGCATGCTCTTTTCGGACAGACTCGTCTTGCTGCCCCAGCACACACCCCATTGAATTTTCCAAAACAGTTAGATACATGATCAAGGGTCTTCCCTCGACTGGTGGCATCCAAACAGGAGGCTCTTGTAGGTACTCTTTGATCTTGTCGAAGGCAGTTTTCCATTCATCATTCCATTTGACTACTTGATCTTTCTTCGGTAATTTGAAGATTGGTTCACAAGTAGTTGTTAGGTGAGAAATGAATCTGGAAATATAGTTTAGTCGTCCCAAGAATCTTATGACTTCTTTCTTGGTACGAGGAGCAGGCATTTCTTATATTGCTTTCACCTTGACAGGGTCTACTTCGATACCTTTACCGCTGATGACGAAGCCTATGAGTTTACCGGACCTCACCCCAAATGTGCATTTATTCGGGTTCAACCTCAGCTTGCATTTCTTTAGCCTCTCAAACAAATTCTGCAAATGGTCAAGTTGTTCCTCTTTAGTTTAAGATCTGGCTATCATGTCGTCCACATAGACCTCTATTTCGTGATATATCATGTCATGAAATAGAGATACCATGGCACGCTGATAGGTTACCCCGACATTCTTTAACCCGAATGGCATAAACTTGTAACAGAATATGCCCCACTGTGTGACGAAGGTTGTTTTCTCCATGTCCTCATGGGCCATTTTGATCTGGTTATAGCCTGAGAAACCAACCATAAATGAGAACACCTTATGTTGTGTGGTATTATCAACCAGAATGTCAATGTGGGGAAGTGGGAAATCATCCTTAGGGATTGCCCTATTCAAATCTCAGTAATCCACACACATCTATACCTTGTTGTCCTTTTTAGACACTGGAACAACATTGGCGAGCCATTATGGATAGGAGGTAACGGCTAAAAAACTGGCGTTGAATTGTTTCATGACTTCAGCCTTAATCTTCTCTGACATGTCGGGTCGCATGCGACGGACTTTCTGTTTTACCGGAGGGCAGTCTTCTTTTATTGGTAGACGATGTACCACGATATCAGCATCAAGTCCTGGCATGTCTTCGTACGACCAGGAAAAGACCTCAACATAATCATGTAGCAACTGAGTCAGACGCTTCCTGACACTGGGTTCCAGATTGGCACCCACCTTGACTTCTTTCTTGTCCTCTTCGGTACCTAGGTTAACTGTGTCCACTGGTTCTTCGTGGGGCTGTATGGTCCTTTCTTCTTGTTGTAGTAACCTGGCTAGTTCCCTTGGCACTTCATAATCTTCCTCACCTTCGTCTTCGACTTGGTAGATTAGATTTTCAAAGTCACAAAAGGCCATAGAATAATTGTTACCCATGGGATCCCGAATGGATGTAGATCTGCATTTTGAATGTGAGTGTGTGTAAGGGTGTAGCTATCTTTGAAAGAAATAAAAATGTAAAAAAGAAAGACAAAGAGCATAAAGTTTGTATGCAAAAACGTCCATGATTCATTAATGACATATGAAAATAAGGTAACAACCCTTACAAATGGACCGTTGTGCCTTGGGTAAGACACAGGGTTTTAAAAGTCTAAATTGTTTAATTATTACAGATCCGACAAAAATTTAAAGACAATTACTGTTGGATAAAAGTAATTGTGACAAAGTCTTTAGCTTCCCAGTTGCTGAGTCCTCCATTGACAGTTGGGAAAATCCATTCCTCCAGGTCGTAGTTGTCCTCATCATCCTCCACTGTGTTGACTCTGTGGTTGCTGATCTTCAAAGGTAGTCTCCCGACACGAGCACGGCGTATAGCTTTCTGGGCTCCTAAAGTGAAACCCAAACCAAATTTATCAGATTTGTATGGGATATCTGGGAGTTGGCCCCAAATAGTACACCCACCTTATTCGATCACTGCCTTGGCATCTTTCAGAGAAGACATCTTTAGCGGAGGTCTTGTAATCTTCGGGACTCGGGAAACAGCCTTGGTTACTACCATTGTTTGTGGGTCTTCCTCGAAATGCTGAAACGGAGTTTAAATGAATTCACCATCCAATTCCATGTATCTGAAGGAGTTTAAGTGACTGACCATATATTCCTCTTCTCCATGGACTGATTAGCAGAGGTTTCTTTTGGTACATGGGCAGTTTTAAGAAATTTCACTAAGGCCTTCACATGAGCCTCGGAGCACAACAGTAAAGCCAGCATGGAAATCTTTGATGGAGTCTGCCCTAGCTGTTCGACTACGTTGTAGTCACTTCTCTTTATAATTTTCAGAATTTCTTCCATCTCCTTTTGGGAGGCCTCAGGGATAGATATTGATTGAGCCTTCATCCATACAGGTTCAACCAGAATTCCTTTGCCCCGAGTCTCGATCGACTCGGTGGTAGGAGTGTCAGTAGGGGTAACCATAGGGATTGTAGTAGTAGTAGTGTCAACGGGAACAGAAGCAGGGATGATCACAGAACCGATAATAGTTTTCGGAGGAGCAATCTCGGGAGATAATACTCTGCCACTTCGGGTTATCTTGCTGGTTCCTACAATATTGCTAATGTTTGGGTCAGCCTTCTCAAAAATTGAGTCTTCATCAGCCAGCCAATCCTGCTTGACGTTGTGATAGTAGACGTCGCCTCCATAGTTCCATGGGACAGTTTTATCTGATGAGTACGGGATTGGTCCAGGCATAGTAATTATCAGTGAAGCTACTTTAGGAACTTATGTAATCCTAACGGTCTTTTGGTGGAGACCCTGGAAGCATTGGAGGAAATGGTTACTATTGAAACATCTTTGTAAGAAATGGTTGGAACGGGAGTCTTTTCAAACAAAATCTCTTTGTCGTCCATTAGGCGTTGAATACCTGCTTTCAATAAATGACAGCCAGTTGGTATGGATAAACAGAGGTGGCAGCTTTCGTCACAGCCCGGAAATAAACCGGCCCTCAATAGGTTCCTCTTGATAGTCAGGAGAGGAGTAACAAGTTCATTAACAATAGTAACAAACATATCATCTTCAACAGTGTTCACATCACGGCCATGCTTGGGCATATGAGCGGTGATAATATTTGAGATCTCAGGAGCATCGAATTCAATTTCTTTTGCTTCAAGAAGGTCTTGCAACTTGTTTTTCAACGCCCAAAAATTATTAGTATCATGGCCTGGACTTTCTGAATGGTAAGCACATTGAGCATTAGGATGGTAATGAGGAGATATGGTGTTAGGATTCTTCGGGGCTTCCTTCAAAGTTACCATATTAGATCTCAACAAATGTGGTTGGACATGACATAGTGTCATATTAATCCGGGTAAATGGTCTTTCTATTCTAGGCTGGTTGCTTCTTTGTTGAGTAGGTGCAGGCTTAGGGATCATGACAACCCCCACCATTGGACGGTATTCAGTTCTTTCTCGATTCCTTTGAGGATATACAACACCAACTTCTTTCTTCCCAATAAATGGTATTCTCACGGCACTGGAGGATGCGTCCTTTTGAATCGTCCCACTCTTAATCCCAGCTTCCACTCTTTCTCCGGTCAAGATTAATTCAGTGAAGCCTGCTGAAGAGCTTCTAATTAGATGATTAAAGAAAGGACCGGATAGGGTATCCAGAAACATGTCTACTAACTCTCTTTCAGACAGGGGAGGCTGGACTATTCCTGCTAAGTCCCTCCATTTTTAGCGTAGTCTTTGAAACCTTCACTTGAAACCATAGCCATACTCTAGAGTTGAGTACGGGTGGGAGCAAGGTCTGCATTGTATTGATACTATTTATAGAAAGTAGTGACAAGGTCTTCCTAATTATGGATATTGGCCCTCTCTAGTGGATAAAACCAATCTAGCTGAGTCCCGGATAGACTGTCTTGAAAGAAGTGGACCCACAAGTCTCTGTCAGCAGTCTGAGGCTGTATCTTCCTCACATAAGATCAGATATGCATCTTGGGACACGAAACCTCGTCGTACTTAGAAAATATTGGTGCCTTGAATTTTGGTGGAATAACAATCTCGGACACTAAACCCAAATCTTCAAAGTCCAGCCCGGGCACTTTCTAAATTTCCATTGAACTTAGATGTTCTTCCAGATGTTTGTATTTGTCATTGGTCGTGGGATATTATTCTTCAGAGTAATCCTCTTCTTCTTCCTCTTCTTCAGATTTTGGCTGGGCAGTTGCTTCCTTGCCTTTCCCTTCTTGATTGT
This sequence comes from Vicia faba, assembly GCA_948472305.1. NCBI lineage: Eukaryota > Viridiplantae > Streptophyta > Magnoliopsida > Fabales > Fabaceae > Vicia > Vicia faba. The sequence continues at coordinate 910,369,186 of OX451736.1, read as the reverse complement.
CTTTTTCACCAGATGATGTTGCGAAGTCTAAGATCTTTCTGGATGCCCCTGGGAACCTTCTTCCTAGATTCAAAACACTGGTTGCTTTGTTTGCTTACTTCTTCTTTTCTTCAATCAGCAAAGTTTTCAAATCCTATTGTCCTTTGGCTAGAGTCAAGAACATCTGTTGAAACTGAGTATTCTGCGCCTGGAGGTCTTTTATTGTCTACTCGAGATCCATCTTACTAAAATAAACAGTAGAAAGATGAGGAGACTTGTTGTAAGAAACTTGCATATGTTATGATAAATGGAGATGCATATGCAATAATTTCAAGGAAATTAGAGATTTAAAGTTGCTTTAGACAAAAAAGGAACACACGTCATACTAATAAATCAAAGTTTGAGTACATCATGCCTCTTTGGGCTTACAATGAAAGAAATTAAAATACAAAAATCTAAGACAAGAAAATTGAGTGCATCCTCTTTGGTGCGATGTAGGCGTTCAGACTCCGTTCCTCATAAAGTTGTCTGGTGAGTTCCAGGACCTTCTTCTCGCCGGCGTAGAATTGGGCCTCGAAAGTGTCTCGCTACCCCTTAAGTTGTATCCAATCCTGTGATACGGTGGCCAGAACCGGGATCGGGCTTCCCTATTTCGTTAAGGAAATTTACTGGTTTGCGTTTTGCATTTGATTTCGCAAAATGTCGCGGTAAGCAAGAGTCTCCATCGTATTATATTTTATCCAACAAGGAAAGGAAAAAAGCACAGAAAAATTCCTTTTTTGAGATATTTGAGTACAGTGGGTAGATTATAGAAAGGGAAGGTATTAACACCCTTTCTATCCGTAGTTATCTACGGGCTCTTAGATACTTGCTCATCATTTTCCAAATTGTTTTCTTTGTGTTTGTGTGCTTTGAAAAGTTTTTGTTTTGACTTTGATTTAAATCTTGCTTCTGTCTTCAAGAGTGTAATGAAGTGTTTTTGAAAACTTTGTTTGTAAAGGAGTGTAAGTGTGAAAAGTTTTATTTTGATTGAGCAAGTACTTAAGAACTAATCTACCTACTCGAAAAAAGAATGGTTCTGTATTCGTTTCCTTTAGACAGTTCTATCCCACTATTAGTGAGTAGGTAGCACCGTCGTTGGAGTTTGAGGGTCAATTCGAAAGGGACGTAAGGTCACTAAAGCAATGTTAGGACGTCTTAGTAGTAACCCTAATGTCTTAGATCAATCATCCGAGGTAACAATATCCGAGGCAACTTTGATCTTTGGGCAAATGGACGACCACTAAAGCATCCTATACTCAATGACCGTTTACCGAAGGCAACCAAGTGGGAGTGTACCCTAGGAGTGCGCATGTGCGAGTGATTCAATTTCAGTTTATTTTTCTTTGCACATTTAGGGTGATCTAACTGTTTTTAAAATTAGTCATACATTCTTGTCATGCAAACCCTAATTATTCATACATCTAACAGTTAATAATTTGCGGAATTTAAAGTGCGGAAATTAAACTACGCTATTACAAGGCTTCGGGTATTTACATGGCCAAAACACAAACCCTTTGGAAAATAAAGCAATAAAAGAAAATAAATGTCCTAATTAAACTATTACAAACTGTAGGCAGTTACATCAATATAAAAATACAGCGCGCAATGAAAATTAGATCGACGAGAAGTTAGGGTTTTGACCCTCCTAATCAAAAGAAAAATGTTTTTGTTGTTTTTTAATATTTTTTAAAGAAAAGGAATTAAGTTTTCTAAATTAAATGCAAAAATTAATTAGTGATTAAATTAATTAATGAAAATAATTACAAGACATATTTTTGGTTTTTTTGGTTATTTTAGGAAAAAATAAAATATAATTAAGTTAGTAATAAAACCTATTTATTCTAATTATTTTTAAGTTATTTACAAAATAATTAAAGTTTTACCTAAAATTAAATCTAATTAAGTTAATTAATTTTTTTAAATAAAAATAAGATCTAGACTTAATTTGTGAAAAAATAATATTTTGTGATTTTTTAATAAAAAGAAAATAATTTGATTGGTTAGTAAATAAATAAATAAAATAATTAAATGAAATAAAATAAAATATAAAAAAAAATATAGAGATGTTGAGCCTGAAATTATGGGGTGCAAGAAGTGATTTTGGGCCCAATAGTGGTAAGGTCCGTTTGACTTTTGAGATCCTGTACTGCGCGCTTGACTTGGCTCATGATGCACCTTCCTGGATGGCCATCAGATTTGGCCATCTGGCCACTTGGCATGATTGATTGTGAGGGTGCACAATGGTCCTAGGTCTTGCATATGTGCTAGATAACCTGAAATAAATCAAGAAAAATCACAAATGTTGGAGGCTGGGGTCGAACCCCTGACCTCAAGCATTCCCACGCCTTAAGCGCTCACCTGGCTACCACTGGGCCAATAGCTTCTGTTGTAATAATAATGTAAAATAATAAACAAATATTAAAGATGCCCTGTATGTTAAATCCACACGCGAAAATTTAAACAAGCCAATGGAGGGATGCCACATAGGTCATCTTCTTCCTGGCACCGTGGCTAAAAGTTTGAAAACCTATACCTACGGACAACGTCCGTCTCTACAATCCTGTCAATTCTCAAAATCACGTACACGTGATATAAATGACCACCAAGGCCATGGTTAGAACCGTCTCATCCTTCTGAACACAATGGTACCTTTTATCAAGGCCAATTTCACCTGTAGACAAAAAACCTAATTCGAAGCTTCGAAACCTAGCCATGGTGAAATCTTATATAGGCTATATAAATGCAATTAAATCATACAGCAAGCTTGTATATGTCTCACAGATCAAGAATATGTGACTAATTCATGTTAATAATGCCTAAATTATGCTAACCGATTTCAAAAATTCAAGGGTATCGTGAGGGACTTTCAGAGCTTTTTGGGACTGGAATGGACTTATTCTTTATTGCTTTAACTTGCTGAGACTTCCAGGAATCGATTGGGATCGTTCAAAGGTCCTGAAACTGCCTCCAAATGGGATTTCGATCTTGCACTTTTCTTGATTTTTTCAAATATTGCTTTGCTTGTTGTGCCTATTTCTAACATTTCCTTTAGGTATGGCCTCGATCTATATGTATTAGTGAAGGGATTAGGATTGATAACTGCTCGCAATCTTCCTCCATCAATGATTTGGATCTTTGATTTGATTCACTTTGAAAACTTTCCAAAAATGGCCGAAATCAGATCTTTTTGTGCATACATGCCTTGATACGAGTTTGATTTGATGCTAGCTGTGTAATAAGACCAGAAACAAGCACAAAATATTTTTCTTTCAATATTTTGGATTTTATATGATTTGTTTTGATTTAAATTGAATTTATTCAAATAAAAATAAAAATAAATAATAAAAATAAGATATGGACAAGTGGAAAAGGATAGAGCTCGTGGACTATGTTTCCAACTCAAAACAAGTGAAAAAGGTTGGCCCATTTGGCAAAATTTAAAGTTTTGGGTATAGTTGACTTTTGGCAATTTTACAAAAAAGGTCAACTTCACCAATGCCTAACTTCATCAATTTTGACTCTTTGGAAGTGTTCTTGGACTTTGTAGAAAGCTTGAGATGTCCTCTAACCAACCCTTTTAGTATCATCTCAATTTGATATTCCATGCTCATGTATGAAGCTTTGACAAAAAATGTGTTTTTGTTGACTTTTCAAAATGACCTATAATGTCCAAATTCATAACTTCTTGTGAGTGCATATTTTGAACTTGGGAGATGAATATGGATTGTGGGGAATTGCATCCTCTTCCAAATGAGCTTTGGATGGGTCATTTCGCATAAAGTATGAGAAAGTTATGCTTGGTCAAAGTTGAGTTGACTTTTCCTACAAAACCCTAATTTAGCAACTTTTGGTTCTTGATGAATTATGAGCAATCCTTGATGAATTATGATCAAGCCTTGATCAAATGATGAAATATACTTCAAAATGAGGATGTTGACCAAAAATCTTGAAGTTTGACTGTATGTGGGCCACAGTTGACTTTTGCCCTAGCATAGTCGATTTTTAGGCCTTTGAGCAATTGACTGAGCAAACTTCCTCTACAAGGCTTGAAACTTGACATGGATGATCTTGAGAACATATTAGGACATTGGTGAGCATTTTGGGTCCCTTGGATTCAAGTATCTTGATGCAACATGAAACCCTAATTTGAGGTAGACTGCCTTAGGAGAGAGCTTGTCTGGCCAACCCTTGGACTACCTTGAGCAATTTAAGTATCATTCTTGAAATGTTTTGAGAAATATGGGAGGGAAAATTTTGGGGTACAACAGCTGCCCTTGTTCAATCTTCTTAAACCTGAGGATGTAGATTGACTTTCCATCCTTTCGTGATCCGAAGGTGGAAGTTGATTGAACACTAGAGTGCCCAGAAATTTGCACTCACATGAAGTGGTGTCCGTCTTGCAATGTCGGGAATGGGCTTAAAGATGCCATCCGAAGGAGTGTCGATCGCATAAGAGGATCCTTAGAGAGAGCTTGTATACTTGTCATTTGAGGAAGATTCTGCTGGGGAAGGCTGATCTTTGTTGAGAGAAGTAGAATTTTAGGAGCTTTGGTCGCCCGTTATTCTGCTGGTGAGTCGTCTCTGCTTGACATTTAGGAACTTCGATCGTCCGTATTCTACTGAGGAAACATCTCTATTGACATTTAGGAACTTCGATCGTCCGTTGTTCAACTGAGGAATCATCTCTATTGACATTTAGGAACTTCGATCGTCCGTTGTTCAACTGAGGAAACATCTCTATTGACATTTAGGAAATTCGATCGTCTGTTATTCAACTGGGGAAACATCTCTATTGACATTTAGGAACTTCGATCGTCCGTTGTTCAACTGAGGAAACATCTCTATTGACATTTAGGAACTGTGTTCGCCCGTTGTTCAACTGAGGAATTATCTCTATTGACATTTAGGAACTTCGATCGTTTGTTGTTCAACTGAGGAATCATCTCTTTTGACATTTAGGAACTTTGATCGTCCGTTGTTCAACTGAGGAAACATCTCTATTGACATTTAGGAACTTCGATCGTCTGTTGTTCAACTAAGGAATCATCTCTTTTGACATTTAGGAACTTCGGTCGTCCGTTGTTCAACTGAGGAATCATCTCTATTGACATTTAGGAACTTCGATCGTCTGTTATTCAACTGAGGAAAACATATTCGTTGATATTTAGGAACTTCAGTCATCCGTTATTCAACTGAGGAAAACATCTATGTTGACATTTAGGAACTTCAGTCATCCGTTATTCAAACTGAGGAAAAGGCTTCATAGCTTTAATTCTGTGAGAATTTGATTATATCTTTCCTGAAAGGTAAAGATTAGTTGTATGTAATGCATGATATGTATCAAGAAATGATGTTCTCAAAGTAAATGAGATTGTGTTGTATAATGCGTATATGCATGTGTTATGATGTATGGAAATGTGGTATTTTTAGCTGGGGAAAATAAATCCCGGATAGCTGCTGGAGAAAAGAGTTGAATTCTTCGTTTTCGCTGGGGATAGCGAATGAAGATGATTGTGAGAATAAACCTGCAGGAGAGGATAACTCCGCTGGGGAATAAACTGATGAGGAAATGACTTTGTGGGAAGGACATGCTCTACTGAGGATTCCGCTGATAAGTTCAGTTGGGGATGAATTACCGTTGCTGGTGATAATGAAACTCTATTGGGAATTGAATTTTTGTTTGTGAAAGGAATGAACTCCGCTGGGGATGATTTTCCAGTTGCGACGTCACTGGGGACAATCTTCTAGACTCTACTGGGGACAATCTTCCAAAGTCCACTGGGGATAATTTTTTCAAACTCTGTTGGGGATAATTGTCTAGTGCTTATGATGGATAAACTCTGCTTGGGGAGAATATTGCCGACTCATTCGCGGTTATGATTCTTAGCTGGGGAAAGTTAACACTACTATCTTTTTCTTACTCTGCGGGGAGTGAATGTACCTTAGTCATATTCTTCAGCTAAATCTATCCATGTACCTGGTGGACAGAGCAACTGTAAGGTCTGGACAATTCTTATTTGCCCCTGTCTCTGATATTACGAGTAATCGTCTTTTGTTTCGCATATAAATATTCTTGAGCAGCAATTAATGTCAAATTCATATATCAAAAATGAACATTGGATGTTCTTGCAAAACAAAACAGAAAAAGGAAAACAGTTTGAAATTTATTTGTGAAAATGAATCGTATTGACTTTAAAGTTTGGCCTGAAAATATGCGTTTTTGTACAAGAGGCTGGCGTCCTAGTAAGAGAACGCCGCTGAATAATACAATTTGTATAAAACAAAGAAAAACAACTATGTGAACAATCCCATTGGGTTCCAACTCTGCTATCGCCTTTATGTCCTCGAGCATCTCATCACTTTGCTACTTAGTTTAAGGTAAATCAGATTGATTAGTGTCGTCCGAGCTTGATAGTTGATACTGAAGTCTATTTGCAAGATGATCCAATGAGACATAGTGTTACTCTTTGATCCCTAATTTTTGCCTGGACCGCCCTTTCGGGTTTTCAGTCCACCGGGATACCCTTTTTTTCCCAAGTCGCCTTTTCAGGTTTTCGAATTGCCGGGTGTACACATTTTTTTATTTTCATCCCTTGTTTTTGCCCGAACCCTTTTGGTTCGCCGGGAAGCCCTTATTTTTGCCTAGGCCAGTCGACCTAGCGGGTCTTTGATTATACGTAGTATTTTTTCACTATGTCTGCATTGACGGGGTGAGGAAGGTCGTCACCATCCATGGTGGTTAGAATCATAGCTCCTCCTAAGAAAATGTTCTTAACCACAAATGGACCTTCGTAAGTAGGGGTCCATTTTCCCCTGGGATCACCTTGAGGTAAGATGATGCGCTTGATGACCAGATCCCCAACTTGATACTTTTATCGTCTAACTTTCATGTTAAATGCCTTGATCATCCGATTTTGATACGTTTGACATTGACAAATAGAAGTAAGTCTCTTCTCGTCGATTAAGTTCAGCTGATCAAGCCGAGTCTGGATCCAGTCATCTTCGCTCAAACCTGCATCCTTCATAATCCGAAGAGAGGGTATCTGAACATCAATGGGCAAGACTGCCTCCATGCCATATACCAAGGAATAGGGTGTTGCCCCTGTTGACGTCCGTGCTGAGGTACGGTACCCATGAAGAGCAAACGGTAACATCTCGTGCCAATCTTTATACGTCACCGTCATTTTCTGCACAATCTTCTGGATGTTCTTATTAGCCGCTTCAACAGCCCCATTCATCTTCGGCCGGTAGGGAGAAGAGTTATGATGCTGTATCTTGAACTGCTTGCAGAGCTCGGTGATCATTTTATTGTTGAGATTTGTACCATTGTCCGTAATGATCCTCTCCACTACACCGTATCGACAGATCAAGTTGTGCCGAATAAACCGTGCCACGATGTTTTTGGTCACAGTAGCAAAGGAAGTTGCCTCAACCCACTTCATAAAATAATCAATCGCTACCAGAATGAAACGATACTCGTTGGACGCAGTGGGTCTGACCTCACCAATCATATCGATGCCCCAACATTGCAAAAGGACAAGGAGCCGTCAAGACGTTCAGAGGTACTGGAGGTATTTGCATCTTATCAGCATAGACTTGGCATTTATGGTAGGTCCGAGAATGCTGATAACAGTCGGCTACCATGGTGGACCAATAATATCTTGCCCGTAGGATCTTCTTTGCCATGGTGTGTCCACTGGAATGTGTTCCGAAAGTACCTTCATGTAACTCTACCATAATCCTTTCAGCTTCGTTCTTATTCACACATCGCAATAAGGTTGAATCATGATTACGCTTGTAAAGAATACCATTACTGATGAAGAACTTCGCCGCGAACCTCCTCAGAAACTTCTTATCATTGACAGATGCACCCTCAGGGTACTCTTGAACCTCAAGATACCTTTTTACCTCGTGAAACTAGGGCTTATCTGCTACCTCCTCAGTCTCAATGTCACAACAATGTGCAGGTTCGTCCAACCTCTCAATGGTAATCTGGGGAGCTTCATTGTCCCATCTGACCTTGAACATAGAAGACATTGTAGCTAGCGCGTCCGCCAACTGATTCTCCTCTCTAGGGAAGTGTTCAAAGCTTATCTCCTCGAAGTGTGGAAGCAACGTCAGTACATACTCCTTGTAAGGAATAAGATTTGGGTGTTTCGTATCCCACTCGCCTTTAATCTGACTAATCACGAGAGCGGAATCTCCAAATACACTTAAGAACTTAATCCTTAGGTCAATTGCTGCTCGAAGACCCATAATGCACCCTTCATACTCTGCCATATTGTTGGTGCAGTTAAAACATAATCGAGCGGTGAACGGAGTATGAGAGCCTTCAGGAGATATGATCATGGTGCCAATGCCATTACCCAAAGCGTTTGAAGCTCCATCAAAGTACATAGACCATCGGGATCCTTCCTCAGGTCCTTCATCCGGTCCAGGTTTTTCACAGTCAGTTACCAACATGATATTCTCATCCGGGACTTCAAAGTTCATGGATTGGTAGTCGTCTACAGCCTGATGTGCCAAATGATCTGCTAACACACTTCCCTTAATTGCTTTTCGAGTTGTGTATTGGATGTCATACTCAGCCAAGATCATCTGCCATCTTGCTATTCTTCCGGACAAGGTAGGCTTTTCGAAGATATACTTGATTGGATCCATCTTTGATATCAATAGGGTTGTGTGAGTCAGCATATACTGTCTCAGCCAGCAAGCAACCCATTCCAAAGCGCAACAAGTTTTCTCAAACAAAGAGTATCAGGTCTCGCAGTCGGTAAATGTTTTACTAAGGTAATAAATAGCATGCTCTTTTCGGCCAGACTCGTCATGCTGCCCCAACACGTACCCCATCGAGTTGTCGAGTACTGTCACGTATAAGATGAGAGGTCTTCCTTCAACTGGAGGCATCAGAATAGGAGGCTCTTGGAGATATTCTTTGATCCTTTCGAAAGCGTCCTGACATTCATCATTCCATCTTACTACTTGATCTTTCTTCAGTAACTTGAAGATTGGCTCACAAGTAACAGTTAGGTGTGAGATGAATCGGGAAATGTAGTTCAGACGTCCTAGAAAGCCTCTGACTTCTTTTTCTATTCGGGGAGCTGAAATTTCCTGTATAGCCTTCACCTTTGCAGGATCCACTTGAATACCTTTATCACTAACGACGAAACCCAGCAGCTTACCAGACCTCATCCCGAAGGTGCACTTGTTCGGGTTTAACCTCAGCCTGTACAATTTCAACCTGTCAAATAGTTTTTGTAGGTGGTCAAGATGTTCCTCTTCAGTTTGGGACCTTGCAATCATGTCGTCAACGTATACCTCAATCTCATGGTGAATCATGTCGTGGAACAAAGCGACCATGGCACGCTGGTACATTTCCCCAGCATTCTTTAATCCAAACGGCATGACCTTGTAGAAAAAGGTACCCCATTGCGTAACAAAGGTTGTCTTTTCCATATCCTCGGGAGCTATCTTAATCTGATTGTAACAAGAGAAACCATCCATAAAGGAGAATACCTTATGTTGTGCGGTGTTTTCAACCAGAACATCGATATAACGCAAAGGGAAATCGCCCTTGGGGCTTGCCCTAATCAGATCCCTATAGTCAACACACATTCGTACTTTATCATCTTTCTTCGGCACCGGAACCACGTTGGCAACCCACTGTGGGTAAGAAGTAACTGCTAGAAAAACGGTATCAAACTGTTTCATAACCTCAACATTGATTTTCTCAGACATCTCTGGGCGCATTCGACGAACTTTCTGTTTCACTGGAGGACAGTCTTCCTTAGTTGGCAAGCGGTGAACCACAATATCGGTATCCAACCCCGGCATATCTTCATAAGACTAGGCAAAGATCTTAACATAGTCATGCAACATCTGTATCAGCCGTTGCTTAACACTAGATTCCAGATTTGCACTAATTTTGACCTCTTTCTTGTATACCTCTGTACCCAGATTTACTGTTTCCACTGGCTCTTCATGCGGCTGTATGACCCTCTCTTCCTGAAGTAACAGTCTAGCAAGTTCACCAGGCACTTCGCAATCATCCTCATCTTTGTCCTAAGCTTGGTTGATCAGACTTTCGAAGTCATAACTGGCAGTAGTAGGGTCGTTATCAGTGGGATCCAGAGTGGATGTAGATCTGTATATGTGAGTGTGTGTAAGACAAATGTCTGTTTTGCAAGATAGAAAAGAAAAATAAGGAGCGCAAAATTCGTAATGCAAGAAAACATCCAATGCTTTTATTGATGATATATGGAAATGACAAATATTAAGCCCTCACAAACAAAGCCACGGTGCCTTGGGTAAGACACCGGGCCGTAAAGTTTTAAAATTGTCTGTTAGAAACTCAAAACAAAAGTCTGATTACTGTGTAATAAAAGAAATGGGCACGAAGTCTTTTGCCGTCCAATTGCTTAATCCACCGTCGGTAGTGGGGTAAATCCAGTTGTCAATATCATACTCTTCATAATCATCCTCAATTGCATTTACTCCCGCGTCATGTTTTGGCATAGGAGCCGTTATGACATTAGGTTTTTCCGACGCTTCAAACTCGATCTCCTTAGCTTCAATCAGATCCTGCACTTTATTCTTCAAAGCCCAACATTTATTTGTATCATGCCCCGGGCTATCAGAGTGATAAGCACAGCGGGAATTTAGATTATACAGCGAAGAGGTGGTATTGGGATTCTTCGGAGCCTCCTTCAGAATCACCAAGTTGGTTTTTAACAATTGCGGCAGAATTTGTGATAAAGTCATACTGAGTCGAGTATACTGTCTTTGAGGCCTCTCTGCTCTTTGCTGAGTGTTATGTTGTGGGGCAACAGTTGGTTTTGATATTACGACCGCATTAACTGCTTGGCGGCGTTCAGGACGATTTTAGCTCCTCGAGCTGTAAACTGCACTAGATTCCTTCTTGAAAGGCTTCTTCTCTATACTCGACGAAGCACCTTTCTGTATCTTGCCACTTTTGATACCGGCTTCAACTCTCTCCCCAGTCATAATCAATTCAGTGAACCCAGACGATGAACTAACGATCAAATGATTGAAGTGCGGACCAGACAAAGTCCCAAGAAACATATCCACCAACTCCCTATCATCCAGAGGGGGTTGTACTCTTCCATCAAGATCTCTCCACTTCTGAGCGTAGTCCTTAAAACCTTCGCTCGCACCCTGAAGTTGGGTACGCGTGGGAGCAAGGTCGGCATTATACTGGTACTGCTTGTAAAAAGCAGCAGCAAGGTCCTCCCAGTTACGGATGTTAGCTCCTTCCAGTTGGTAGAACCATTCAAGTTGAGTCCCTGACAGACTATCTTGAAAGAAATGAAACCAAAGGTTCCTATCAGCAGTATATGGTTGAATCTTTCTGACATACGAGCGGAGGTGTAACTTTGGGCAGGAGACCCCATCATACTTAGCAAAGACAGGAGCTTTAAACTTGTATGGGATGACCACCCCAGATGCCAAACCCAAATCTTCGAAGTCCAACCCAGGTATCTTCTGGATCTCCATTGCACTTAGCCGGTCTTCAAGTTGCTTATATCTATCCTCAGTAGGAGGATACTGGTCTTCGTCAAAGTCTGTGTCATTGTCAGAAACCACAGGGCTATGACCCTTCCTTTGCTCTTGATTCTCTCCCCCTCCAGATGAGTGAGACAAATCAACTTCCTCTCGCAACCTGTTCCCAAATTTGTGACCCATATTCATAAGGACCGTCTTCTTCTTCTTCTTCTTCTTCTTCTTGTCTTTCAAGATAAGAGTCTTCAAATCTTTTTGACCTTTGGCCAAGTTCATGAACATCTCTTGGAACTGAGTATTCTGAGCTTGCAGAGCCTTGATGGCTTGATCAGTAGGTGTTTCAGAAGACATGTTGCGCTGAAATAAACAGCGAAGAAGATGAGAAACCTGTAAGGGTACCTGTGATGAGGTGCATGGGAATGGAATGCGTATGAAATGATTTCAAATACTTAGGGAGATTCAAATTTGTAAACCAAAATAAAACACACTTTTATTAGATTAAAAACTTGTAACAATGTTTAACAAATGCCTTTAAGGCATTACAAAAGAAATACTGAAAAGAAAATCTAAACTAGAAATAGCAAAAGACATCAGCGCTCCCATGGTCGTTTTCCTTTCGTGCTGACATAATTGTTGATTGTCCTTTCAGTGTCCAACTGCCTTGTAAGCTTTAGGATCTTCCGTTCCTGCTCATGATACTTCTCTCTGTAGGTATCCCTTTCTTCCCTCAACTAGATCCAAGACCTCTTTAATGCTCCAATATCAGTAGACATGTATGGATGGAGGACCGTATAAGGAACCCCTTCTTCATCAGTATGCTCCATAATCACCGACAAAACAGCTGCGTATGGCATCCCCAGCTTTTGAGCACGGGCTCGAACCCACCGGAGATACGGTTGCATCGGGAAAGAAGTCTTCATTCCTAGCTCATGTGGATCAGACCTGTTCACCCTATCCCAAGCTCGTATGAACCTACGACGATGTCCCTCAACATCCCCCTGGAAGTCAAAGATAATGTTTGGAAGCAGCAACTCATGAGGACCGTCCCTTCGAGCTCGTCTAAACTGTCGTAAGGCCAAACAAGGATTATAGGTTATTACTCCTCTAATTCCAAGCAATGGAACATTGGGGTATTCCCCACACCGATCAATGACAGCTACTTCTTCCATATCTTTAGTACTCCAAATGATGTCCGTGTGAGCAAGGGACATGATCCTGTAGGCCCAACTCATACCTTCCTCATTCTTCAATATACATTTGGGGAGGTGAGAAATAAACCACCTCGCCAGCAGCGGTGCATAACACATAAGGGTTCCCCTTCTCCGAGCGGTACGGGCATAAAGAGCATGTATAATATCACCCAAGAGTGTAGGCACTGGGTTACGGGACATGAAGATCTTGATCGCGTTTACGTCGACAAAAGAATCTGAATTTGGGAACAGAACCAAGACATAGATGAGGAGTGCCAGGATGTCTTCAAATGCTTGAAAGTCCAAACTGTCCCAGAACTGTTGAGCCTGATCAATCAAGAACTTAGCCAGGAGGCCTTTAAGTCCACTCCAAATGTCCCAGTTAGATACTACATCAGCCTTTGTTAGATGGATTGCTGAAGCAATATCCTCTGGCCTAGGAGCTATCTCCAAACCTGTAAAGGGTGTCTGCTCTAGAATAGATATGCCAAGTAAATCAGAGAACTCCTCTAAAGTAGGGACCAACTGATAGTCCGGGAGGGTGAAACAGTGATGCAACGGGTCAAAGAACTGGAACAAGACGCTCATCATTTGCTCATCCAACTTGGGAGTGACCAAACCAAGGAGATGACCATGTCTTCTAACAAAGGAAGAAGTATCAGGAACCTTTGAAACCAACTCTCTAAGCTGAGCAGGTATCTACACGAAACTGATCTGAATGTTATTTCTGCGCATAGATGCCATGATCTGTAAAACAGAACAAATATGAATCCCCTCGGTCTTTGAAATGGTTAGTCTAATGAAATATGCATGCGATGTCATGATGCATGATGTCATGATAGAAACACACCACAAGTATCACAGATAGCAAACATGGTAAGGGCAAACAAGTCACACAATAGCCCTTAAATTTCTGGCTGGCATGGAGTTTAGGTATTACCATCTTTCAGTTAAGTTGGTTCAACCTGTCCTAGTAATAGTAACCGGGTTCTAGAGGATCTCAATATCATTGACCATCCTCGATCAGTCATAATTCCAGTTTAGCAACCTTTTCTTGCGGTCGGAATCATCGCAAGAGTATGGTCTCAATGAGTGTAGCATACTGCTACTTTTCTATGGCCAAGTTGGTCAATTATAGGTTCTAAGGTCAGTTGATGCTTAATGAACCATTAGCAGCCCCATACTCTCCTTGTTCCTCCACAAGGTATATCGGTACCAACTAATGTGTCACACTAACGTAGCTTCTGCTTCAACCGTATCGATCTATGCTGTACAGTTCCCTCACAGTCTATTGCTACTTACCTAAAAGGTGTCCCCAGATCCGGGTTAGGATCTATAGTAACTCCGATACAAGCCCACAAAGATAAAGCAAACAGGTCAAACAATTGAAAACAATATGATGAACTTATTCCTAAGGTACACCCCGCTTATTAATTTCCCCAGCAGAGTCACCAGTTCTGTGATACGGTGGCCAGAACTGGGATCGGGCTTCCCTATTTCGTTAAGGAAATTTGCTGGTTTGTGTTTTGCGTTTGTTTTCGCAAAATGTCGCGGTAAGCAAGAGTTGCCACCTCCTTTTATTTTATCCAACAAGGAAAGGAAAAAAGCACAAAAAAATTCCTTTTTTGAGATATTTCTGAGTACGGGGGGTAGATTATAGAAAGGGAAGGTATTAACACCCTTTCTATCCATAGTTATCTACGGGCTCTTAGGTACTTGCTCATCATTTTCAAAATTGTTTTCTTTGTGTTTGTGTTTGTGTGCTCATCATTCTGAGTGTATGTATGAAAATTTTTGTTTTGATTGAGCAAGTACTTAAGAACTAATCTACCTACTCGAAAAAAGAATCGTTTTGTATTCGTTTCCTTTAGACAGTGATACCCCACTATTAGTGAGTAGGTAGCACCGTCGTTGGAGTTTGAGGGTCAATTCGAAAGGGACGTACGGTCACTAAAGCAATGTTAGGACGTCTTAGTAGTAACCCTAATGTCTTAGATCAATTATCCGAGGCAACAATATCCGAGGCAACCTTTCCGAGGCAACTTTGATCTTTGGGCAAAAGGACGACCACTAAAGCATCCTATACTCAATGACCGTTTATCGAAGGCAACCAAGTGGGAGTGTACCCTAGGAGTGCGCATGTGCGAGTGATTCAATTTCAGTTTATTTGTCTTTGCACATTTAGGGTGATCTAACTGTTTTTAAAATTAGTCATACATTCTTGTCATGCAAACCCTAATTATTCATACATCTAACAGTTAATAATTTGCGGAAATTAAACTACGCTATTACAAGGCTTCGGGTATTTACATAGCCAAAAACAAACCCTTTGGAAAATAAAGCGATAAAAGAAAATAAATGTCCTAATTAAACTATTACAAACTGTAGGCAGTTATATCAATATAAAAATAAAGCGCGCGATGAAAATTTGATCGACGAGAAATTAGGGTTTTGACCCTCCTAATCAAAAGAAAAATGTTTTTGTTGTTTTTAAATATTTTTTAAAGAAAACGAATTAAGTTTTCTAAATTAAATGCAAAAATTAATTAGTGATTAAATTAATTAATGAAAATAATTACAAGACCTATTTTTGGTTTTTTTGGTTATTTTAGGAAAAAATAAAATATAATTAAGTTAGTAATAAAACCTATTTATTCTAATTATTTTTAAGTTATTTACAAAATAATTAAAGTTTTACCTAAAATTAAATCTAATTAAGTTAATTAATTTTTTTTAATAAAAACAAGATCTAGACTTAATTTTTGAAAAAATAATATTTTGTGATTTTTGATAAAAAGAAAATAATTTGATTGGTTAGTAAATAAATAAATAAAATAATTAAATGAAATAAAATAAAATATAAAAAAAAAAGATAGAGATGATGGGCCTGAAATTAGGGGGTGCAAGAAGTGATTCTGGGCCCAATAGTGGGAAGGTCCGTTTGACTTTTGAGATCCTGTACTGCGCGCTTGACTTGGCTCATGATGCACCTTCTTGGATGGCCATCAGATTTGGCCATCTGGCCACTTGGCATGATTGATTGTGAGGGTGCACAATGGTCCTGGGTCTTGCATATGCGCTAGATAACCTGAAATAAATCAAGAAAAATCACAAATGTTGGAGGCAGGGGTCGAACCCCTGACCTCAAGCATTCCCACGCCTTAAGCGCTCACCTGGCTACCACTGGGCCAATCGCTTCTGTTGTAATAATAATGTAAAATAATAAACAAATATTAAAGATGCCCTGTATATTAAATCCACGTGCGAAAATTAAACAAGCCAATGGAGGGATGCCACATAGGTCATCTTCTTCCTGGCACCGTGGCTAAAAGTTTGAGAACCTATACCTACGGACAACGTCCGTCGCTACAGCCCTGTCAATTCTCAAAATCACGTACACGTGATATAAATGACCACCAAGGCCATGGTTAGAACCGTCTCATCCTTCTGAACACAATGGTACCTTTTATCAAGGCCAATTTCACCTGTAGACAAAAAACCTAATTCGAAGCTTCGAAACCTAGCCATGGTGAAATCTTATATAAGCTATATAA
Source organism: Vicia faba (assembly GCA_948472305.1). Lineage (NCBI taxonomy): Eukaryota > Viridiplantae > Streptophyta > Magnoliopsida > Fabales > Fabaceae > Vicia > Vicia faba. The sequence continues at coordinate 910,352,901 of OX451736.1, read as the reverse complement.
ATGCAATTAAATCATACAGCAAGCTTGCATATGTCTCACAGATCAATAATATGTGACTAATTCATGTTAATTATGCCTAAATTATGCTAACCAATTTCAAAAATTCAAGGGTATCGTGAGGGACTTACATAGCTTTTTGGGACTGGAATGGACTTGTTCTTGATTGCTTTAGCTTGCCGAGACTCCCAGGAATCGATTGGGATCGTTCAAAGGTCCTGAAACTGCCTCCAAATTGGATTTCGATCTTGCACTTTTCTTGATTTTTTTCAAATATTGCTTTGGTTGCTGCGCCTATTTCTAACCTTTTCTTTAGGTCTGGCCTCGTTCTATATGTATTAGTGAAGGGATTAGGGTTTATAACTGCTCTCAATCTTCCTCCATCAATGATTTGGATCTTTGATTTGATTCACTTTGAAAACTTTCCAAAAATGGCCTAAATCAAATCTTTTTGTGCATACATGCCTTGATACGAGTTTGATTTGATGCTAGCTGTGTAATAAGACCTGAAACAAGCATAAAATCTTTTTCTTTCAATATTTTGGATTTTATATGATTTGTTTTGATTTAAATTGAATTAATTCAAATAAAAATTAAAATAAATAATAAAAATAATATATGGACAAGTGGAAAAGGCTAGAGCTCGTGGACTATGTTGCCAACTCAAAACAAGTGAAAAAGGTTGAGGTCATTTGGCAAAATTTAAAGTTTTGGGCATAGTTGACTTTTGGCAATTTTGCAAAAAAGGTCAACTTCACCAATGCATAACTTCCGCAATTTTGACTCTTTGGAGGTGTTATTGAACTTTTTGGAAAGCTTGAGATGTCCTCTAACCAACCCTTTTGGTATCATCTCAATTTGATATTCCATGCGCATGTATGAAGCTTTGACAAAAAAGGTGTTTTTGTTGACTTTTCAAAATGTCCTATAATGTCCAAATTCATAATTTCTTGTGAGTGCATATTTTGAACTTGGGAGCTGAAGATGGATTGTAGGGAATTGCATCCTATTTAAAATTAGCTTTGTATGGGTCATTTATCTTGAAGTATGAGAAAGTTATGCTTGGTCAAAGTTGACTTGACTTTTCCTACAAAACCCTAATTTAGCAACTTTTGGTTCTTGATGAATTATGAGCAATCCTTGATGAATCATGATCAACCCTTGATCAAATGATGAAATATACTTCAAAATGAGGATGTTGACCAAAAATCTTGAAGTTTGACTGTATGTGGGCCACAGTTGACTTTTGCCCTAGCACAGTCGATTTTCAGGCCTTTGAGCAATTGATTGAGCAAACTTCCTCTGCAAGGCTTGAAACTTGACATGGATGATCTTGAGAACATATTAGGACATTGGTGATCATTTGGGGTCCCTTGGATTCAAGTATCTTGATGTAACATGAAACCCTAATTTGAGGTAGACTGCCTTAGGAGAGAGCTTGTCTGGCCAACCCTTGGACTACCTTGAGCAATTTGAGTATCATTCTTGAAATGTTTTGAGAAATATGGGAGGGAAAATTTTGGAGTACAACAAATCCCTTTTCAAGTCTTTGAGATAGGTGGGCATGTTAGGATGAAGGATAGTATATGGGATATCTCCTTCCACAATAGGATCTATGATAACTAGGAGAATAGAGGGGTAAGGCACCATAGGACTTTGAGTACGAGTTCGTACCCATTTGAGGTAAGGCTCAAGAGGGATGGAATTCTTGTGACCTAGTGTCTAGCTATCAACTCTATGTACCATGCCCCAAGCTCGCATGAACCTTTTGTGGTAATCCTGAGCATCATTCTCATAGTCGAAGACGATTCCTTTAATAAGTGCATCATGAGGACCATCCCTTCTTGCATATCCAAACTGTCATAGTGCCAAACAAGGATTGTAAGTGGTTTCTCCCCTAATTCCTAAGAGAGGAACATTAGGGAATTCTCCGCATCTATCAATGATGGTAACATTCTTCGAGAATCTGGGACACCAATGAATGCATGAACGTGTAAGAGTCATTAGCCTATGAGACCATCTCAAACCTTGTTCATTATTCAAGACAGACCGAGGTAGGTGCGAAATAAAACACCTAGCCAAAAGAGGTGTGCAACATATAAGGGTTCCCCTCCTCTTTATAGTGCGAGTATGCAACAAATGTAGGATATCTCAAAGCAGAGTAGGTACTGGATTGTGTGATAGGAAAATATTAACCGCATTCACGTCTATGAGATGGTATGGAATAGGAAACAGTACCAACCCATAGATGAGAAGGGATAAAACCTCTTCAAAAGCTTGTAAGTCTAGGGTATCCCAAAAATGATGAGCTTTCTCGAACAATAAATTAGCCAAAAAACCCTTGACACCTCTCCTGGTTTCCTAATTTTCTACTACGTCAGACCATTGTAAGGACAGAGCATTGACAATATCTTCAGGTTTAGGGTCTCTTTCCATACCATTTAAAGGTACCTCATTAAGGATAGGCACCCCCAACAACAAAGAAAACTCCTCCATAGTAGGCACTAACTGGTAATCCGGAAAAGTGAAGCAGTGATGTAGAGGGTCAAAGAACTGAAAGAGCACTTTTAACATTTCTTTATCAGGGTTTGAAGTGACCAACTTGAGAAGCCTATCATGTCTTTCTGTGAATGGAGAGCTTTCGGGAACCCTTGATGCCAAATCCTTAAGTTGAGGAGGTACTTTTACCAGGCTGACTTGGATGGTGAATCTACGGGCGAGAGCCATGTCCTTAAAAACAAGACAAAAATAAACCCTAAGAATCCTTGAAATGGTTAGTATGAAATGCTATGTTATGATGTCATGATTATGCTCAGATATAACAGATATAGCAAGCACAAGCAAATCACAGAGACCTTAGGTTTAAGGCTTGCATGGATTTTAAGGTGATACCCTCTTGAAGTTGGATTGGTTTAACCTGTCCTAAATATAATAACCAGGTTTTAAGGGATCTCAATATCACGGGTATTTCCCCCAACTCTCATTCCGATAGACAATTGACTTGCCACCAAACAAAATTCAAGGGTTCAACCTCAATGAGTGTAGTATCGAGTATCAATCGCCTTTGGGTTTACACCAAAGACGACTATCTCACTATGTCCTAAAAGCCAAGTTGGTCAATTAAGGTACTAAAGTCATTTGACGCTTTATGATACCACGCAGCAGCCCCATATTCTCCTTGATTACTCAAGGGCAATCGGTACACACCAAAGTATCACATCAACATAGCTATTGTTTCAACCGTGTCGGTATACCCTGCACAGTTCCCTCACATTTTATTGCTACTTACCTAATAAAGGTGCCCCAAATCCGGGTGTAGGATTAAAGCAAACCCAAACAAGGAACCATAATGTAAAGCATGCAAGTCAAACAAGGGATGCAAGTAAATGTGATCTAGCCCTAAGGTAACTCCACTTTTAAAATTTTCCCCAACATTTCACATGGCTATTTGTTTTGTTTTCAATCTTTGTTTTTCCTTTCGATGATTTCCGCTTACTAGGATCTCCGTCTCTTTGTACAAAAACACCTATTCATGGGCAAAATATCATTACACATATACTTTGAAGTGCAAACTTTCTGTTTTGTTTTGAATGCAAAGTTGTCCAATGACTAAAATTAAACGAACATATGCATATGAACATAATTAAAACTGTTTGGCACATATGACCTAACAGTAACAAGAATCTCTTTAATATATATGGAATATCTCCCGCAGAGTTATTTCATTAACATTATCCCCACAAAGATAGTTACAATAAACCAATCCTTAACAAAGTTACCCACAAAGTTTCTTTGCATAAGATAATCTCCAACCAGAGTCTCAATCTCTTGGCAGCCCTCTCCCTAGTTAAGTTGATCCTACAAGAAAAATCTTGGTGGGTCTCTTTCTCAAAGAACTCACCTCATCAGTAGTCCATCAAGTATTCGTCAACAAGGTTTATTTCCCCAACAGGGTTTATTTCCCCAACAAACAACGAGTAGCATAACTCCCCAGCCGAGTTCAAATTCCCCAAGCATAGTCTATCTTACCCAGCTGAGCCTGTTATCCCCAGCTGAGTATATCCTCCCCAAGCTGAGTATATCCCCCCAAGATGAGTCTGTCTTCCCCGACTGATTCCACACTCTCAAGCTTGAGTTTGCCTTTCAGACTATTGCAAATCATAGGGATACAAACCCTAATCCCCAGTAAAGTCATCAACAAAACCTTTACTATCTCCAAAAATACTATGAAGCCTGGACCCGACCAAATATAGTATAATTTTCAAGTTTCTATAAAACCTGGACTCAACCAGATAATAGTCAACTTCTCAAGTCATTATAGAGCCTGGACCCGACCAGATAATAGTGAAAACCTTTCAAATACTATGAAACCTAGACCCGACCAGATAATAGTTTAACTATTCAAGATATAGAAGAACCTGGACTCAACCAGACCAAGGTTTAACTTCTTTTCCCCGGTAGAGTTTTCCTCTACCCCAACAATTTACTATGAAGCCTGGATTCGACCAGATATCAATTATCAATTTTCATCTTTTCAAAAAAAATTATTGTGAAGGCTGGATCCGACCAGATAGCAATTCCCCTCAGAAGTTTGTTGTGAAACCTGGAATCCATCCAAATAACAACTAAATTCCAAACAAGTTATTGTAAATCCTAGACTTGACCAAATATCAGTTCAACTTTATCTCTTCAGACAAGTTTATTGCAAAGCCTGGACCCGGCCAGATAGCAACTAACTCCATCCACTTCAAAATTTATGAAGCCTGGACTCGACCAGATAATAGTATAACTCTTCAAAAGCTATGAAGCCTAGACCCAACCAGATAGTAGATACCATTTCAAGTTACAATAAACCTTGGACCCGACCAGATATCAGTTCAACTTCATCCGTTCTAGCAAGTTACTACAAATCCTGGAATCCGACCAGTTAACAGTTAACTTCCTTACCCCCAGCAAGTTGTTGTGAAGCCTAGATCCGACGAGATAACAATTCAATTTCAAGAAATTTTCTGCAGAGTCTGGAATCCGACCAGATAACAGTTAATTTATACTTCCCTAGTAAGTTACCGTGAACCTGGATCCGACCAGATAGTAGTTTACTTCCTCATCCTTAGAAAGTTAAGAAGCCTGGACACGACCAGATAACAACTGACATGCAAGAGATATTCCCCAGCGAAAACATCCTTTCAACAAAGTTTGGAGATATGTATGTTCTTAATCCCCAACAGCAATCCGGGATTCAAAACTCCTCAGCAGCAGTCAGGGATTTATTTTCCCAAACAAATATGCATCTCACATTCATACATCATAGTATATACATACGGAATTCATTTAGCATGATCTCATTCATCTTGCGAACAATCATGCATACATCTGCATTTTACTAACTCTGTTTCCCACAGGTAAAACATCAAGTTTTAGTATAAGTCAACCAAAGATTTGTGCTGATACTTCTTCCAATATTTACCATCATCCCTCCAAATGGAATCTATAATCCCATTCCCAATCCATCTTCGAGTGCAAATTTTTGGGCACTCTAGTGTTCAATCATCTTCCACCTTCAAGTCACGAGTGGCGGATCCGCCAATCTAACTCTTCATGTTTAAGAATATTTAACAGGGGCAGATGTTGTACCCAAAAATTTTACCTCTCATTTATAAAATAATCTCTCACAAGATCTCCTTGGATGCAAGACTGCACATGATTTGATCAGCTCAAGACACCTCCCTAAGCATTGATGACTGAAAATTAGGGTTTGAGTTTGCACAAGGACAAATGGACTTTTAATGCTCCATATGACTTTTATGGATCATTTTGGACTCTCAATATTGCTCATGTCAAGTTTCAAGTCTTGGATCATATTTTTCTCAGTTAATTGATCAGTTGACCTAAAATCAGTTGTATAAGGGAAAAGTCAACTATGGTCAATTTACAGTCAAACTTCATAATTTTTGGTCCATATCAATAATATGAACTCATATATGTCATTTGATCAAGTTTGGATCCCAATTACTCAAGAAATTTGATCAGATCATCAAAAGGGCAAAATGGTCAAAATTAGGGTTTTGAATGAGAAAGGGCAATTTCTGATTTTTGACCTAGCAAATGATTGATTCGTTTGAGACATGATCTCAAGGATTCAAATGCATCATTTTTACCTAATGGCATGATTCAAAACATTCCTCAAGTTCAATTGATTGATAGTTGATTTTCAATCAACTGATGAAAAGTCAATTGTAAACTGAAAAGTCAAACTTTGACTTTTTGGTTAAAATCAAGTGTCAAAGATCATAATTCATCAAAACATGTCAAAATATGAAAATTGTTCATCAAGTAATCAAAATTTCAAGATTTCATTTTGAAAAGTCAAAATTTCTAAACTTAGAAATTTTTCTAAGTGTTGAAAACTTCATATTTTTTCACAACTTTGAGCCAATTTTTTACCATGATACAAGATGATTCAAAAGAGACTTCCAAAATGAAAGTTGTAGGTCTCAATGATATCTAAAACATTATAGAACACAACTTCTCCTAGAAATGCATGGATTTCAGGTTATGATTTTGTGAATACATGTTCATGAAACTTGGAAACTTAGTGAAATTTTGCCCTAGTTTAGGCAGGATTTAAACCTAACTTCATGACAATTTTTCACATAGTTCCAAGATGAATTTTCAAAAATGTCCAACATAGAGGTTGTATAGGATGTTACAAGCTTTCCAAAATGTCAAAGAACTTATTGATATCAAGTTTGATCAAGGATAATCGAAAGCAAGAAGTTAGGGTTTTCAAACTTGAATTACAAGCCAATTTGTGAAGAATTCATGTGTGATACGGTGGGAGAACTGACTTGGGTGTTTTGCATTTTATCGATGTTGTACCCGAAAATTTACCCTCTTTTCATACATGCATATTATTGGTTTTATGGTTATGGAATAAAGGTATTTTTATCAAGCTTCGTCAGGTTACAAGTGACGTTTATTTCGCCAATGAATGTTCTTAGAGTATTTTCCGTGCTGAAGATCGGTTCGCCGTTTTGCAACGATTCGAGGTTCAAAGATTCACAAGTCCAACCCTACGCATCATATTCAGAAGTTCTTTCGCCAGGATATTACTGATAACGTATTCTCAAATTTAGGTTATGCTCAAGAGCCAATTATTTAAAGAAGGTCTCTGAATGTGCGAGTTTTCTCTAAGAAATATGGTGAAAATGTGTGCTGAAAGTGCAGTTTTTAAGAACTAAAAATTCATAACTTAAAGATCGTGGCTCGTTTTGAACCCGTTCCGAAGGCCAAAATTCTGTCTTGACGTCGTCTACGTTTTCATCTCTCATAGCTGGAAGCTAATTTCGATCATAAGGTCTTCAAAAATGCGGATTTATCAAGTATTTTCATACAGAAAATTTGTGACAATTTTATTTGTGTCATGTTCAGAAAATCATAACTTGGTCAATTTTCATCGTATGGAGCTGATTCCAGTGCCAAAATTTCACAAATTGAGTTGGCTAAGTTTTCACGGGAGGTATCAAGTTCGAATAGTATACAAAAGGTCAGAACTTCGAAAATTCATAACTCAGTCAATTTTTATCGGATCGGACCCATTATTTTACACAAGGTCACTGACTCATATCTACAACTTTTATTTCAAAATCGAGATGAGATTTCTCCGATCAATACCAGTTTTCAATTAAAGAACGTGTGAGAGTTGACACTGGAGCCCAAAATAAGTTTGTCTGAGGCGAAATTTCAAAAGTTCATAACTAATTCACTTTTTATCCGATTAAGCCCGTTTTCAGACAAGAGTTTTTTCTCGATTTATCCTAGAACGTGACAGACTCAAGTGAATAAAAATCTGCATTATTGCTTATGGTTATTAGAGGCACAATTGTACATTCAAAGCCCATATTTTTTTTCTAATTTCCATTATATAATCTCATTCTTTTCACACAAATAGGACATTGAAAAAAAACCTTTATCAGAACCCTGTCAAAATATCAAATTCCTTCAAGAACCTTAAAAACCTTAAAAACCTTAAAATCCTTGTTACAAACCCACATCTCACTACAAACAAGTCATCCTTGTTACAAACCCCCATCTCACTACTTCTCCAGTAAGGGTAAGGTTGGTTTGATCTCCATGATCAAAAGGGTGTAGAAGCATTCATACATGTCATATCAGTTTTAACATTACAAAATGTCATATATATGCTTTATTTGTATTTCATGATATAGTAATTTATTTAATGTGTTCATGAGATTTAACACTGCAGATTTAGGCAGAGTCTCATGCAGGTTTATTACAGAACGCTAAGGCCAAAACACTAAAATAGAATAACAACCAATGCATGGCTCATGGTAAGGCAGATATCCTGATGAGATTAAGGGTGTGGGTTCAACACCCACCCCTATTGGTTTTGGTTTTCTAGGGCGTGGGTTCAACACCCACCCCTATTGGTTTTGATTTTCTTCCATTCTATTTATCCTTTTATCTATTTTACCTATTTTCCTTCTTTTTGTTTAAAACTTTTTTCATAAAACCTAACATTTTTCACAAACCCTTGATTTTTCCTAATAAACTCAAATAATTAATTTTAGGTTTTTAATTTAATTTTACGTTTTAATTTAATTTTAGGTTTTTAATTTCATTGTTTGTTTTTGGTTTCTAACCAATTTATCTTTTTCAATCTTAAATTCACTTAACCACAAAACTTTTTTAACAAACCTTTTTTTTTACAAAAAAACCTAATTTAATTTTTAGGTTAATTAATTTTAGATTAATTAACCTTTTTTTCAAAACTAACTTAGCATTTATGTATTTTAAATAACTTTTTTCAAAATTAACATTTTTTTTAATTAAAATTAATTAGGTTTTTTAGGTTTATTTAATTAATTATCATAAATCATTTTTTTCATAAAAAATAACCAAAACAATTTCTTTGCTATTCTCATCTTATTTTTATTTTCCTAGATAAAGTGTATAGGTGCGTTCAACTGTAATAACGTAGCTTTATTTTTCTCGCTTTTTTCATCATTATCATGTAATTGCTTTCGGGATGTAATAATTTTAGGATTTCTTTTCCGCACTCTTCACTATTATGTAACTGCCCCCAAAGCTCTGTAATAGCTTAGGTTTACATTTCCGCCTTTACCTTCTGCTACTATATTTTATGCAATGCTTAAATTAATAGGACTGTATGGAAAGATAAAAATTAACGATAGAAAACTCTAATTGCAAGATAAATAACAGAATAGAATCATTTACACACTTGCACCCTTAGGGTATATGCCACTTGGTTGCCTCGGAAAACAATGGTCATGTCCCTCGAACATAGGGATATCTTAGCAAAAGACCCTCAATCTAAAAGTCATCATAAAGATCATAGTCCCTTAACGTCCCTCGAGTTGCCTACGAGAAATGATCTTGTCCCTCGATGTTGCCTATATAATGACAGTCCCTTCGAACTGCTAAGGTATCCCTATATGTTGCCTTCTATGACCATAACGATGACCTGCGCTTGTCCCTCATACATCCAATGATAGAGCTACCTATTCATTAATAGTAGGATAGCACTGTCTAAAAGATAGGGAGAAAAGAACGACATTTTCGAGTATAAGTAGATAAGTTCTTAGATGCTTGCTCAAAACAACTTTTTGCACCTACATATTTCAAAACACTTTCAAAAATATTTGCCTTATCAACACTCTTGAGGACTGATACAAGAGTTATCATAAAGCGAATCTCCGCACTAAGGCATTTTCAAAACAATTTTCAAAATACACAAGCACAAGCAATTTTCAAAACATGAGCTAAGCATATCAGAGCCCATGGAAAACCACAGATGGAAAGGGTGCTAACACCTTCCCTTTTTATAATCTACACCTCGTACTCAGAAAACTCTCGAAAGGTCTTTTTCTGTTCTTTTCACCCTTTCCTTTGTTGGATAAAAGAAAAGTCGGTGGCGACTCTTGCTTACCGTGAAATGTACAAACAAAAAACGCAAACCAGTATAACAGTTAGTTCTCCCACTGTATCACAGAATTGGCGACTCTGTTGGGGATTTCAAAAAAGTGGGGTATACCTTAGGATCTAGGTCATTTATAAAATTTCTTTCTTGTTTGCTTTGCCTGCTTTATATTCAAGGGTTTTGTTGGGGTTATGTAGATCCTACACCAGGATCTGGGAACACCTTTAAGGTAAGTAGAAATAAATTGTGAGGAAACTGTGCGGGATATACCGATACGGTTGAAGCAGTAGCTACGTTAATGTGAAACTTTAGTTGGTACCGGTAACCCTTGAGTCAATCAAGGAGAGTACGGGGCTGCTGTGTGGTGTCATAAAGCATCAACTGACCTTAGAACCTTTAATTGCCCAACTTGGCCAGTAGGACATAGCAAGATGGTCGGATTTGGTTTATTCCCAAGGTCGATAGATACTCGAAGCTACACCCATTGAGGTTTGACTCTTGAGTTTTGTTTGGTTGCGAGTCAATCGCCTATTGAACGAAGCTTGGGGAAAAGATCAGTGATATTGAGATCCCTTAGAACCCGGTTACTATTTATTGGACAGGTTGAACCAATCCATCTTCAAGAGGGTATGACCTTAAAACTCATGCAGGCCTTAAACCTAAGGCTACTTGTGTGACTTATTTGCTTTCTTTGCCTAAAAATTTGAACTCATTGCAGGGCTTTGTTTGTATTCCTTGCAGGACCTTGTTTTTCTAAATCTAATAAATTGGTTTCTTACCCTGCATTTTTGCTGGATGCATAGCATACACATCATAGCATCATTCCATAGCATTTCCTTAACAATTTCAAGGATCTCGAGGATCTGTATTGCAAGTTATGATGAACCAGACATCTAGAAAGGGGGAAAGGGGATTTATTTTTCCTCTAGCCAATGTCGTTAAAAGATCAAAACACGATAACTTGAGTCAGGGGCTATGACCCACTTGATATGGTGAGCTTGACTCTCGTATAAGGACATTCGACGATACGATGTTTTTCAATCAAAGCTACAAATATCAAGAGGCAATTTACCAAACTCAACATGCCGTTGTCTCAAGCTTTACAACACATGTTGAGGATGAATCTGGTTACATTGATAGGGCCTCATCCGAATCCCAAGACTTCTTCGCCTAACTACAATCCTGATGCAAGGTGTGTATATCACTCCAACAGTCTGGGGCATGATACTGATGATTGTTGGATGTTGAAATATAAAATTCAAAACTTGATTGATGAAGGAGTGCTGAAGTTTACACAAGATGGTCAGGCTGAGTTCTTCTTCCATCCTTCAAAGGCACGTCATCTGAAGTGACAAGATCAAACGAAGAGGCCTTTGTTCATTAGAATTTTCAATTTGTAATTTTCTTTTGATTTGTTCGAACATTTATTCATATCAAACCTTGTTATTTCATCAATGCATCGCATATGTTTGTCTTGAATCAATTCTTTCGTATTCACTATTTCAAAAATGTATTCTTACTTCCTTTTTGTGATATTCGACTCTTGATTAAAAGTTGTAAGCCTTTAGAGGTAGGATGACGAAAATGATACCACAATCTCTACAATATGCTTTTGAACAGACCCCGCTGACGATGTACAGGCGTTGTTTCAAATCCCAAACAGTGGAGTTATAAGGAAGATAATCCCTAGTCAACCCCTTTGAGCCTAAGAGTAGGAGTTTTCTTTTCACACAAATTAAAACCCTTAATTATAACCTGGGGCAGAGTAGTTTCTCAGTTAATTCAGATGCACATTCAGTCGCAATATTCTACTTCATACATAATGAATGGCATCAAAGACGTCCTTCCAAATCAAAAGACGGTGATGGTTCTGCATAGTCATTAATAACAGGCAGTCATTATCTCTCAAAATGAAAGCCCACTAAGTCAAAATCTATGAAGGAGACTTAAGAAAAACTTGGGCATCCCGCTGGCTATAATCACAAAAGAAACAATTCAGGCAAAAAACAGGGATAGTAAAATCAAAAAAATAAAGAGGTCCTACAAATCATCGACAAAAAAGATGACTTCCTATTCAAAATAAACTTTCAGTATCTAAACCACCACCGAAACATCAAAGACAGTACTCCAGGACTCAACTGGTATTCTAAACGTAGAATTAACTGAGCATAGGACTGAAGGACATCACGAAGAACGGGTGGGTAAAAATAAATTTTGAGCCTTTATCCTTTGTTTCTTAAACCGTGAACTAGGCCACGTTATAAACCTTAAAAGTCCTAGCTGAAGCATGGGTTAGTTTGAGAGCATACTGTTACAAAAAGTATCTTGACTCCTGTAGGACTTGCTAAAAATCTTGAGTTGATATCACACTCTTACAAAAGTTGGTTGTTTTACTACACAAAACACATTTTTAAAAAAAATTCAAGACATACATGAGTTTGCATTCTTTAAATGACATTGTTTGCATATGACTAGTTGTTTGACAGCAGAGAAATCCGCACAATGTATATTCAATGAACAGACATCCTCTTAATGGACAGAATCACCTCAGTAGGAAATAACTTCCAACAACAGGTCTTCCATAAGCAAGGGGCGTGACATGATGTCTAATACACCTGGGACAGTCTCCCCAAAAGTGCCAAAGAACCAGGGACAGATCTCCATCAGAATCACTTGGGGCATTACGCACGCCTTCCAGCAACGAATCTTGTGCCATCAAGAAAACATTTTTGACAGTAATACAACACAACACTACGGACAGTGACAACTCCCTACATCCTGAGAGCATGGACATAGTCGGAAAAGACCACGCATGGAAAAGACCCACTAGGTTGACTGGCCTAGGCATAAATAAGGGCATCCCAGCAAACCAAAAAAAGTTCGGTCAAAAATTAGGGATAAAAACAAAAAAAAATCTATATACCCGGCAAGTCGAAAACCTGAAAAGGAGGCTTGGGCAAAAAAGGGTATCCCGGTGGACTGGAAATCTGAAAAGACAGTCCAGGAAAAAGTTAGGAATTAAAGCGTATGACTATGTCCCGTCATCTTGTCACTTGCCTATTAGTAGAAGACTTATTGTTCCGATCGGCAGTTACCAGGCACCCCAGGGAGTTGGGATAACAGTCAAACCATCTACAAAATCTTCGGTTGATATTTTCTACAACATGTATCGAGACAGGGGAATTCTACTACAAGGTCACCTCCATATTCTAAGCTTACAACCTATTGATGTCAGGTGTTCTCATACCCTTGGCAGAGCAAAATCTCCAAATTACTACTCCAACAAAAATTCCCCAATGAAGTCGCCAAGCTTCTCGAGATTCCCCAAGCGGATTACAGAGTTTCCCTTCCCCAACAGAAACATTCTGAATAAAGCAGATTCACATCTAGAAACGGTTCAGGTACGATCCAAATACAGATGTCATCCTGACACTCACTCTAGATTCTCATCTAGAAACGGTTCAGGTACGATCCAGAGACGGATGTCATCATGATACTTATTCAGATACGATCTAGAGACGGATGTCATTCTAACACTTATTTCAACACATAGATCCATCCATAAAGCTTCCGCAGGTACTTTCTCCAGCAGGTACATGGGAAGGGATAACTTTGAAATGAAGTCACCGTTACAGGAGACCTCGTGACGTCTACACTCCCCACAAAGTAGAGACAACTAAAGCTTTGACATCGGCTTCCCCAAACAGGAGTTACTATCCCCAGCCGGGTCCCTTCAGAAAACTGACATCTATATTCCCCGGATGAATTTCATAATCGCAAGCGGGTCATAAAGTTTTCTCCCGAGCAGAGTTTATTTCTCTGAATACAGAAGCTCAATCCCCAACAGAGCTTATTACTTCAGCTACGGAAGTTCATCTTCCAACAGAGTTATTTCCTCGCAGAGTTATTCTCAAACAGAGTCTCTCCCCGGTAGACTATTCGCAAACAGGATTAAATCCACGGCATAGTCATATCCGTTCACCATCCCCAGCAGAAGTAGAAGAACCACTTTTTCTACGATGGTTAGGAATTCAATTTCCAGTACTCTCCGACAGCAGTCAGGGATTTATTTTCCTAGACTTGGATGTGTCACAATAGCATTTCATGATCATGCATCATGACACACGTATACATATTATATAAAGCATAATCTCATTTATTTTGAGAACATCATCACAATGCATTTCACGTATCGCATATAATTAATCATGTACCTTTTCAGGAAAGATGGTTATCATCAACAATTTTCAGCAGGTCCAAGATTAGCTCCTGAAACTAAACAGAGTAATTATCTGCGCGACCAAATACAGCTTTACACGAGTTCGTCATGAAGCAATCTTACACGGGTTTCTCCTAAATGCAGCTTCACACGGGTTTATCCTAAAAAATCTCACACAGGTCCCTTCTCATACATTTCCAAATAAAGTTTCACACGAACTTATCCCGAAGCAACCTTACCTAGGTTCCTTCCTATAATCCCTATTATCCAGGCTTTCATCTTGAAGTAACCCTACTATCCAGGTTCCTTCCCATAAGCCCTACTATCCAGGATTTCATCTTGAGGTAGCCCTACTATCTAGGCTTTCATTTCGAAGCAACCCTACCACCCAGGTTCCTTCTCATAAGCCCTATTATCCAGGCTTTTATTTTGAAGCAACCCTACGACCCAGGTTCCTTCTCATAGCCTTACTATCCAGGCTTTCATTTCGAAGTAACCCTACTATCCAGGTTCCTTCTCATAGCCCTTCTATCCAGGCTTTCATTTCGAAGTAACCCTACTACCCAGGTTCCTTCTCATAGCCCTACAATACAGGCTTTCATTTCGAAGTAACCCTACTATCTAGGCTTTCATTTCGAAGTAACCCTACTATCCAGGTTCCATCTCATAGCCCTACTATCCAGGATTTTATTTCGAAGTAACCCTACTACCCAGGTTCCTTCTTATAGCCCTACTATCCAAGCTTTAATTTTGAAGTAACCCTATTATCCAGGTTCCTTCTCATAGCCCTACTATCCAGGCTTTCATTTCGAAGTAACCCTACTATCCAGGTTCCTTCTCATAGCCCTACTATCCAGGCTTTCATTTCGAGGTAACCATACTATCCAGGTTCCTTCTCATAGCTCTACTATCCAGGCTTTCATTTTGAAGTAACCCTACTATCCAGGTTCCTTCTCATAGCCCTACTATCTATGCTTTCATTTCGAAGTAACCCTACTATCCAGGTTCCTTCTCATAGCCCTACTACCCAGGCTTTCATTTTGAAGTAACCCTACTATCCAGGTTTCTTCTCACAGCCCTATTATCCAGGCTTTCATTTTGAAGTAACCCTACTATCCAGGTTCCTTCTCATAGCCCTACTATCCAGACTTTTATTTCAAAGTAACCCTATTATCAAGGTTCCTTCTCATAGCTCTACTATCCAGGCTTTCATTTAGAAGTAACCCTACTATCCAGGTTCCTTCTCATAGCTCTACTATCCAGGCATTCATTTCGAAGTAACCCTACTATCCAGGTTCCTTCTCATAACCCTACTATCCCGGATTTCATTTCGAAGTAACCCTACTATCCAGGTTCCTTATCATATCCCTACTATCCAGGCTCCTTCCCTTTTATCTTTGGACAACAATTCACAACACTGTAAAACCAGGACCCGACTAGATACGGTCGATTTCATATTCCCCAGTAAGTCGCTGTGAAGCCTGGAGCACGACCAGATAACTGTTAGCCTTATTATCCTCAGTAATCCACTGTAAAGCCTGGATCCCGGCCAGATAGCAGTTCACTTCCATCTCTTCAATCAAGAGATGACTCCCCAGTAGAGTAATAGACAACTGAAGCTCCTAAATTATATTTCCCGAACAAATACCAACATTCCTCAGCGGAGTCCTCCCCAACAATAGGAGTACAAATTCTCAGAGAAGGAATGTCTCATGAAATTAACATGGTTCTAAATGGCATATTTAAGCCCATCTCTGATGACTCTCCGGCGACTCTCCGGATGGCATCTTTAAGCCCATCTCCGACGAACTTCCGTCATCTTCTCCAAATGGCATCTATAAGCCAATTCCTGATATTATCTACACAGTCAAATCTCATTACATACGAGTGAAAATTTTTGGGCATCCTAGTGTTCAATCATCTTCCACCTTCAGATCACGAAAGACAGACAAGTCAATCTAAATCTTCAGGTTTAAGAAGATTAAACAGGGGCAGCTGTTGTACGCCAAAATTTACCCTCTTTTCATACACGCATATTATTGGTTTTATGGTTATGGAATAAAGGTATATTTATCAAGCTTGATCCGGTTACAAGTGACGTTTATTTCGCCAATGGATGTTCTCAAAGTATTTTCCATGCTGAAGATCGGTTCGCCATTTTGCAATGATTCGAGGTTCAAAGATTCACAAGTCCAACCCGCTGCGTCATATTCAGGTGTTCTTTCGCCAAGATATTACTGATAACATATTCTCAAATTTAGGTTATGCTCGAGAGCCAATTATTTAAAGAAGGTCTCCGAATGTGCGAGTTTTCTCGAAGAAATGTGGTGAAAATGTGTGTTGAAAGTGAAGTTTTTACGTACTACATTTTCATCTTGACGTCATCTACATTTTCATATCTCATGGCTGGAAGCCAATTTCGATCATAAGGTCTTCAAAAATGCGGATTTATCAAGTATTTTCGTACAAAAAATTTGTGACAAAAGTTTATTTGCGTCATGTTCAGAAAATCATAACTTGGTCGATTTTCATCGTATCGGGCTGGTTCTGGCGCCAAAATTTCATAAATTGAGTTGGCTAAGTTTTCCAAGGAGGTATCAAGTTCGAACGATATCCAAAAGGCCTTCGTCTTTTGCTCAAAACGCGCGTGACGCGCCGAAAATCCTGAATGCTGAATATTATTTCATCTAGGTCGAAACTTCGAAAATTCATAACTCGATCAATTTTTATCGAGTCGGTCCCATCATTTTACACAAGGTCACTGACTCAGAGATCTACAACTTTTATTCCAAAATCGAGACCAGATTCTTCTCCGATCAATAACATTTTTTTATTAAAGAACATGTCAGAGTTGACACTAGAGTCCAAAATAAGTTTGTCTGAGGCGAAATTTAAAAAGTTCATAAGTAATTCACTGTTTATCCAATTAAGCCCGTTTTCGGACATGAGTTTTTTCTTGATGTCGGCTACATTTTATTTTCATATTTCAACATCAAAAATTTCACTTAAGTCCCTGTGATTTAGCCTGGAACGTGACAGACTCAAGTGAATAAAAATCTGCACTATTGCTTGTGGTTATTAAATGCCCAATTGCACATTCAAACCCATATTTTTTCTCTAATTTCAATTATATAATCTCATTATTTTCACACAAACAGGACACACAAAAAAAACCTTTGTCACAATGCTGTTAAAATATCAAATTCCTTCAGGAACCCTAAAAACCTTAAAATCCTTGTTACGAACCCATATCTCACTACAAACAAGTCATCCTTGTTACAAACCCCCATCTTGCTACTTCTCCAGTAAGGGTAAGGTTGGTTTGATCTCCATGATCAAAAGGGTGTAGAAGCATTCATACATGCCATATCGGTTTTAACATTGCAAAATTTCATATATATGCTTTATTTGTATTTCATGATATAATAATTTATTTAATGTATTCATGAGATTCAACACTGCAGATTTAGACAGAGTCCCATGCAGGTTTATTACAGAACACTGAGGCCAAAATACTAAAACAGAACAATAACCAATGTATGGCTCATGGAAAGGCATACATCCTGAGGAGGTTAAGGGCATGGATTCAACACTCAACCCTATTGGTTTTGGTTTTCTTCCATTCTATTTATCCTTTTATCTATTTTACCTATTTTCCTTCTTTCTGTTTAAAACTTTTTTCATAAAACCTAACATTTTTCACAAACCCTTGATTTTTCCTAATAAACTCAAATAATTAATTTTAAGTTTTTAATTTAATTTTAGGTTTTAATTTAATTTTAGGTTTTTAATTTCATTGTTTGTTTTTGGTTTCTTATCAATTTGTCTTTTTCAATCTTAAATTCACTTAACCACAAAACTTTTTTTCATAAACCTTTTTTTTTACAAAAAAAAACCTAATATAATTTTTAGATTAATTAATTTTAGATTAATTAACCTTTTTTTCAAAACAAACTTTTTTTCCGAACTAATTAGGATTTAGGTATTTTAATTAACTTTTTTCAAAATTAACATTTTTTATTAATTAAAATTAATTAGGTTTTTTAGGTTTTTTAGGTTTATTTAATTAATTATCATAAATCATTTTTTTTCATAAAAAATCACCAAAATATTTTCTTTGCTATTTTCATCTTATTTTTATTTTCCTAGATATAGTGTATAGGCACGTTCAACTGTAATAACGTAGCTTTATTTTTCCCGCTTTTTTCATCATTATCATGTAATTGTTTCTGGGATGTAATAGTTTTAGGATTTCTTTTCCTCACTCTTCACTATTATGTAACTGCCCCAAAGCTCTATAATAGCTTAGGTTTACATTTCCGCCTTTACCTTATGCTACTATATTTTATGCAATCCTTAAATTAATAGGATTGTATGGAAAGATAAAAATGAACAATAGAAAACCCTAATTGCAAGATAAATAACAGAATTAAATCATTTACACACTTGCACCCTTAGGGTGTACCCCACTTGGTTGCCTCGGAAAACAATGGTCATGTCCCTCGAACGTAGGGATATCTTAGCAAAAGACACTCAATCTAAAAGTCATCATAAAGATCATAGTCCCTTAACGTCCCTCGAGTTACCAAAGAGAAAAGATCCTGTCCCTCGATGTTGCCTATATGATGACAGTCCCTTCGAACTGCTAAGGTGTCCCTATATGTTTCCTTCTATGACCATAACGATGACCCACGCTTGTCCCTGATACATCCAACGATAGGACTACCTACTCATTAATAGTAGGATAGCACTGTCTAAAGGATAGGGAGAAAAGAATGACATTTTCGAGTATAAGTAGATAAGTTCTTAGATGCTTTCTCAAAACAAGTTTTTGCACCTACATATTTCAAAACACTTTCAAAAATATTCGCCTTGTCAATACTCTTGAGGACTGATACAAGAGTTATCACAAAGTGAATTACCACACTAAGGCATTTTCAAAACAATTTTCAAAACACACAAGCACAAGCAATTTTCAGAACATGAGCTAAGCATATAAGAGCCCGTGGAAAACCACGGATGGAAAGGGTGCTAACACCTTCCCTTTCTATAATCTACCCCCCGTACTCAGAAAACTCTCAAAAGGTCTTTTTCTGTTCTTTTTACCCTTTCCTTTGTTGGATAAAAGAAAAGTCGGTGGTGACTCTTGCTTATCGCGACATTTGCAAGAGAAAAAACGCAAACCAGTATAACAGTCAGTTCTCCCACCGTATCACAATCGCAAATGTTGCGGTTTAGCAAGAGTCGCCACCGACTTTTCTTTTATCCAAAAGGAAAGGCTGAAAAGAACAGGAAAGACCTTTGAGATGTTTTCTTGAGTTCGGGGGGTAGATTATGAAAAAGGAAGGTATTAGCACCCTTTTCATCCATGGTTTTCCAAGGGCTCTTAGGTTCCTGCTAGATCACTTGTGTTTGTTTGAAAATGTGCTTTGTGTGGCTTTTGAAAGTATTTTGTAAAGATGTCATCATTTAGGCGAACTTTGTAATGATTCTCGTTCATAAGAATGTATACAAAGCGTTGATATTTTGAAAATGTTTTCAAGTTTGAAAGATGTTTTTTGAAAGTGTTGGTGTTTGTTTTGAAAATAGCAAGGATGTTTTGGTTTTAAAATTGATCAAGCAACTAGGAACTTTATGAAAATTGGACAAGAAGTTGGGATAAAAACCTGACCAAAACAACTGAAATTTTTTGTATGTGTTTTATTCAAAAAAGCCATGACTTCATGAATTTATAACTTAAAACCAAAGCATTTCTAGGAAGAGTTGTGTAAATCAATGTTTTATATCTCATTGAGATCTACAACTTTTATGTTGAAAGTTTCCCTTGAATCATCTTGCATTATGGTGAAAAAAATGGCTCACAGTTGTAAAAAAAACATGAAGTTTTCAACACTTAGAAAAATTTCTAAGTTTGGAAACTTTGACTTTTCGAAATGAAATCTTAACTTTCTGATTTCTTGATGAAAAAGTTTCATATTTTGACATGTTTTGATGAATTGTGATTTTTGACACTTGATTTTGACCAAAAAGTCAAAGTTTGAATTTCCCGTGTATAGTTGACTTTTGATCAGTTGATTGAAAATCAACTATCAAACAAATGACCTTGAGCAATGTTTTAAGTCATGACATTAGGTGAAAATGATGAAATTGAATCCTTGATATCATGTTTCCAACCAATCAAACATTTGTTAGGTCAAAAAACAGAAATTGCCTTTTCTCAGTCAAAACCCTAATTTTGACCATTTTGCCCTTTTGATAATCTGATCAAATTTCTTGAGGAATTGTGGTCCAAAGTTTATCAAATGACATATATATGAGTTTATAATGTTGATGTGGATCAAAAATTATGAAGTTTGACTGTAAATTGGCCACAGTTGACTTTTCCCCAATACAGCTGATATTTAGGTCAACTACTCAATTGACTGAGCCAAAATGTGATCCAAGGTTTGAAACTTGATATGAGTAATCTTGGGGGTCCATAATGATCCATGAAATAAATATGAGGCATTGAAAGTTCAATTATCCTTGTGCAGTCTCAAACTCTAATTTTAGTCATCAGTGCTTAAGGAGGTGTCTTGAGCTGATCAAACCTTGTGCAGTCTTGAACCAAGGGAAATCTTGTGGGAAAATACTTGATAAATGAGAGGGAAAATTTTAGGGTACAACAACATGAACCAAATCCATGCTAGGCTGCATAATCTTTTCTTTGCGGGCCTCAAACTTGTTTGTCACTCCATAATTAAATGTTTACACAACAGTTAGAGCTTTGATCCAAGCATTTGAGCCATTATCCAAGTTGCATTTCCATTAATGGCACAAAGTAACATTGTCATTCTAGTAAAGAGGCTTTAATCACAAAGTCAACTTGTCTTGAGCTTTGCACTTGTTCCTTCTGATCACACATAATCTAAAAGGCATAAGAAACTTGTTTAGAGCCTCTAACTACTCGGACCATGCTTGTACTATGCAATGAAACCATGTCTGTCAACCTTACTTCAAAAACAAGCCAAGAAGCCAAAACATGTGATCTTGTACTTCTGACCATCTCAAGTCTCCAAACCTTTTCCTATATATCAAAACACTATTATGAAACCTAGGACACGAGTTTGAACACCCTTAAGCACTCCCAAATTCCCTCAAGCCTGAAATTGCACAAAAACTCCATTTTTGTATCATTTCTGACTTTGAACTTCAATCTTCAAAATCACTCGTGTGTTTCTTGGCTTAATACTTCCAAAATATTCTTAGCATCATACACAAACCATACCAATACCTGTTTGCAAACTGTAACACCATTTTCACCACTATTCAAGCTCAAAAATAGAGCATTGTAGTTGGACTTCTCCAGGCCATTTCAGCCACTCTCAACTCAAGCTAAGCATTGCATGAGCTGCCTAGAGACTCATGGAAGCTAACCTGATCATTGCAGCACCTTGAGTCAAGCTCAAACTCATTTCACGATTTCCAGTTTTGAGGTATTTTTCTTGAACTTCTATCTTCTCATTTAGGCATTGTTAGGCTTGCATTTGTAAAGATAAAATGTAGACATCATTGCTCTGAAACTATACATGTCCATAGATTTCATTTATGTTGCTTGAGTAGGGAGAATTTTGGGTTTGAACCTCTGAAAATATTTAGGTCAGAATTTGGTACTGTTAGAAATTCATGCTCATCTTTGAGAATTAGCTTAAGTTATTTACATATTCAGAATCATGAGGAAATTTCTAACAAGTTTGATGTTAGAAGTTTTGTGAATGGATGAGAAATGAATAAGTTACAGGTCCTTTGGCTGGAGGTTGAAGATGAAGTTCATTCAGGACTTGATTTATATTATATGTTTGTTGTTTTGTTTAAGTTAACAGATGTATCACCATCCCAGCGGTTAAAGCGCGTGCCCGTCACCTTTGGGACCTGGGATCGAGCCCCAATGGTACCCTTTTGTGCATTTTTCATATTTTTCTTCTTTTATTGTTTGAAACAGGCGCCTGGGCCCCAAACCATTGGGCTTTTGCTTTTTTTTTTTTGCCATATTCTAACCCCTTGTTTGCTTATACACTCCTGGCCCAACTTTTTTATTAATTTCATTTATTTATTTTCTTATTTTATTTTATTTACATTTCATTATTATTATTATTATTATTATTATTATTATTATTATTATTATTATTATTATTATTATTATTATTATTATTATTATTATTATTATTTTATTAGTGATAAAAAATCCAAAAAATAATATTATTATTATTATTATTTTTACATTTATTTATTTTTATTTGTAAAGAACAAAAAGACTAAAAATGTTTTCTTAATAAATTTAATCTTTTTTTAATAATTAATATTTAGATAATTAGGTTTAATTATTATATTATTCTATTTTCTTAATTAAAATTAACTTAGAACTTAGGTTTCTTTTAATTAATTTTCATTTTTATTAACTTAAAACCTTCCATACAAAAAACCCTAAAAATCCACTTTTGACTTAATTTCTTTCTTAATTAGCTTAGATTTAATTTTGTTTATTTTAACTAATCATTTTCTTTAATTAGGTTAAAACCCTTTCATGAAAACCAAACAAAATCATTTATTTTTCCATTTTCATTTGTACATTATATTTTTCAATTCTTGTACATTTATTCAACATGGTTGTAATAGATAATTAGGTTTAATTTTCTTGCAAAATCCCCATTTGTAAAAATTTGTATACCCCCTCCCCTAATGATGTAATAGTTTAATATTTTTACTTTCCGCAATTTATCGCTTTATATAAATACTAGTTATTAGGGTTTGTATGGAAGGATAAAATCAACAAGTTAGCAAACTCTAATTCAAGATAAACAAGCGTGTAAATCCAACACATTTGCACACTTGCACCCTTAGGGTAATTCCACTTTGTTGCCTTACCAAAATGGCCATGTTATACATGTGGGATATCTTAGCAAAAAGAAATCAAAATACAAGATCATAGTCCCTCGATGACGCTATCAAATGTTGCCTTTCAAAATGATCTTAGTCCTTCAAAGAGAATTCCTAAGATATCTCACAACATTGTTATCATGGCTATACGATGACCCACGCTCGTCCCTCTATATCCAAAGATAAGGCTTATTACTAAATCAATGGTAAGATAGCAATATCAAAGGAAAGGAAGAAATGAACATAGACTTTTGAGTAGGTAGATTGTTCCTAGTTGCTTGCTCATTTTCAAATCAAACCTCCTTGCTTATTTTCAAAACAAACACCAACACTTTCAAATAACTTTCAAAACAATTTCCAAACATGAAACATTTTCAAAATATCAACACTTTGTATACATTCTTACGAACGAGAACTATTACAAAGTTTGCCTAAACCATGACGCCTTTTCAAAATACTTTCAAAAACCACACAAAGCACATTTTCAAACAAAAGCAAGTGATCTAGCAAGAAACTAAGAGCCCATAAATAACTATGGATGAAAAGGGTGCTAATACCTTCCCTTTTCATAATCTACCCCCCGAACTCAAGAAATAATCTCAAAGGTCTTTCCTGTTTTTTTCAGTCTTTCCTTTTGGATAAAAGAAAAGTCGATGGCGACTTTTGCTAACCGCAACATTTGGGATAAAACGGAAAACAACCCAAGTCAGTTCTCCCATCGTATCAAAAGGGGTTAGCGTGTGGTGCTTGTCGAAAGCCACTTGATGTCATAAATGTGCAATGATGGCAAGTCTAGTTACTAGGGTGTGATAATGACGACCTAGGCTTCCCTAAGTGTGTGCCTGTCCATGTGCTGGAAAAGATGCCTATAAATGGGAGAGAGGAAATCTCATTTTTACTTTTAGCCATCTTTTCCATACTCGTTTCTGCTAGCCTCGTACAACATTGTTATATACCACCGTAATTTATGCTCGTTCCACCTTTAACCTTCCTCGACCAAGTAAGTTTTCTTGGTTTTTCCCAATTTTTATGATTTTCGTCTCTGATTTAGGTTAGATTCCATGATTTTGTATTTAGAAATGCATGTGGTTAGGATTAGAATAACTTTGTGTGGAAATCTTCGGCAGTTTGTTGGCGTCTGGAAGTGGTTCTGTCATATGAGGGTGCTGACTCCATCGTGCATCTATTTAGAGATGTTTGGACCTAGGGCTGGTGATGGTGATTCACAATGAATTTTTCGGCGGTGTTTGTTTTTGGGCCTTTGTTATGATTCTCATGTGTTTCTAATGAGTTCCCGCGTAAGGTTCAAAACCTAAAAGTCGGGGAGATCCTTCCTTGCATGGGTTAGGGTTTAGCCTAGCGGGCAGGCGTCCAATGCGTTAGAGGGAATTGCCCTTGTGCTATTTTTCACTATTTTTGAGTGAGGGCTCTGGTCGGGGATAGGGTCCTCGTTCCTTTGTGCGCCCTTTCGCTTGATTAGCAATGGAATGGTGTATTTGATTTGATGTCGAATTAACTTTTATCCTCTTCTTTTCAGGTGAAATGGCTAGCAACACTAAAGATAAAGTCATGAGCGAGAAAGGCGATTCTGAACTGGATCTGTCCGAGAGTACATCGACCGAGGAGAGCACGTCGAGGCAACATAACTCTGATCCAATGGTGTCTAGGCAAAGTGCAACTGAGTAAAATATGCATGAAGTTTTGCGGCTCCCAAGGAGTAGATCGCGTCGGGTCCTCGAGAGATTGCCAACTACTTCACCGATCATCGGGAGGAGGTGTTCGTAATTGTGGCTCTGAGGATGGAGCAAGAGGGTGCAGAGGAGGAGTGGGATGTGTACATCCATCGGATGCGGCATTGCATATGCTCGAAGTACGATGCAAATCATCTCCCTATGTATGAAATCCTCTTCAGGGACATGGGTCTCTGACTTCCCTTCACCGACCAACAGGTGGTCGTTTTCAACCATCTTTGTCTTGCTCCTTCCCAACTTCACCCCCAACTCGATAGCCTTCATGTGGGCTTTAGAGATTGTATGAGATTATTTGAAGGTCGGGGCAACTGTCCCTTTGTTCTTCTACTGCTTTCATCTTATAGGGGCGCAGTTGATGACCAGTTCGGATGGGTCTCTTTGAAGCAGGCTAATGGGATGTTGTTCAAGGCCTACCTCGAATTCGTTCATGATTTTAAGAGTAGGTACATCCTGGTTCAAGCAGTGTCGGAGAAGGAGATTCGAAATATGTTTAACAATGTTCCTAAGATTGGTCCTGAAAGGCAGCCAGTGTCGACCGTGGAGGGCGAAACGACGATGGAGTTAGAGCAGAGGTTCAACTTTCATTGGACCGGAGAGCATTTTGATAAGGAAATCGACCATTATATTATGAAGGCGGAGCAACTGGGCCCTGAGGACCATGCTAACTATGTCCTACTATTGGCTTTCGTTGCAGGGATACCCCATGTCCAACATGCGAGCAAAAGAGGAAAACATGTTGTAGACGAGGACGGAAAGCTTGTGTTTGAACCAGGACTCGTGATTTAAGGAGCTCCTCTAATGTGAGGACCCTAAAGAGTATTTAGGTAGTTGTTTTTTACTTTCGCTTATCTTTATATCCATGTTTTGCTAATTCGTGCTTGTTTTGTTGCACAGAAGATTACTACTCCTCGAGAACGCATGCTCAGGAACATCGTGAACAAGGCCAAGAAAGCGCATAAATCAATTTCCAAGAGAATTTTTGGTGGTGAAGGAGTGGGCATGCCTCAGTTGGTTCGGGGACAACTTTGTCAGGTCCAGTTGTAGGGCAGTCTTCTCATCTACAAGTAAGCTTGTGGGTTAAGCGACCTCGTTCCAATGACTTAGTTGATTTGACTTGGGAGAAAGGTAAAGAGAAATTGATGTTGCCCCCTACTTTCACCATAGGAGCTTCTTCAAAGGCTCCTTTTTAGGTGTTCATAAGGCAGAGTCCCTGGTGTACGGGGCGATGGATCACCCGAGCAAGAGGACCTTGTTAGCCCAGGATGTTGCGGCCTTGACGGGGATCCTGGGTGCTGCGGTGATTCATGCTAAGGAGGGGAATCCAGAGGAGCTACAATTGAGGAAAGTCCTGACAACTCTTACCACTCTTGAGGGGAAGTACAAAAAGCTGAAGGTCGATAATGAGGCATTGGTCAAGTCGAGGAAGGAGTGAGACGAGGAGAGTGACAAGCTTAAAGAGTATCTTGTGGCGGAGAGAAAAAAGCTCGAGTTTGTCATGGCCTCTAGAGAGGACGAGCCTGAAGACAATAGGGAGCTGTCGACCAGGGCCTAACTGGTTTCTTGCATTCAGCAAGTCGACGACGATGCTCTCGTGGTTGCCAAACATGGTTTTAAGAATGCGGTGGCCCAGATCCGCTTGATGAACTCGGGGGTTCACCTTTCTTAACTTCCTGCTGACAGCCGAAGGTCATACGACTGGTTCTCCAGGGGTGCCTGTGCAGCCGCATCCCAATACTGGAGTTCCCCCTAATCCTGAAGAGTAATCTTAGCCCTTCTGTTAAATGAAGCTTGTCAATTATTTGTTATGTTCGGCCTACGTGCCATTTTTTGTAATTTATTTTTGGGGCTTTTTCCTGTTTTATGTAACTCCCAGACAGTTGTGGTCCTCGTGGCCACTTATCTGTTTATTTTGATGGGGGACTTTGGCTCTCTTTACGTAACTTTCATGACAATAACGACCTTTGTGGTCATATTTTGATATTTTTTCGACCGTAAATTTTAATCTGCACTATCTTATTTTACTTTTTGTTTGAGCATGTATGTATGCTCGTCTGCTTGAGACGTTTTAATTTGATTAAGGGTTTTGGGGGTTTGCTCGTTAGTATCTAAGTCTGTTAGTATGAGGAGACTGGTCGAATGACAAGGGTGATTTCCGAGCATGGGCTGGAACTTAGGCTCCATTTTGGTGTCCCGAGCTTGGCAGCATGAACTTCCCATCGTGAGCTAGGTGTTCTACCATTGTGGCACGACAACGGTGGAGTTCACTCGAGTTTTCCATGTTGAGCAAATAATCTGCTTGTTAAAGAGTGGAGACTTGTCTCTTTGTTTAATTTGGAGTATCATGCTTGTACTTGGGCATGCACACGTGGTCGGGCAAGTTGTGTATGTTGCTTCGATGAAGCACGCCGACTATATCAGTGTCTTAAATGTAATATTGCTTTAGTTTTTCGGTATTCCAAGGTCGAGCGAGTTGTTCCCTGTGTAGGTATTCCAGGTAGTAGGCTTTATTCCTCGTCTTTGCATGGATGCGATACGGGCCTTCCAAATTTGCAGTGAGCTTACCTTCGTGATATTCTTTGTGATTTCTCTTTAGGACTAGGATGCTGAATTCAAACTCACGCCGTATGACTTTTGCATCATATTTTATGGAGATTTTTTGTTTGAGGGAGGCTTCTCGTAAGGTCGCTTCCGTTCGGATTTCCTCGACAAGGTAGAGCTCCTCTCATAATGTTATATCGTTCATTTCTTCATCAAGGGGAGATTCAGTATGTTTGGAGAGCTCTCTGATCTCGACCGAGATGACAACCTCGGTTCCGTATGTTAGTAGGAAGGGAGTCTCCCCGATGGATGAGTGAGATATTTTTCGGTAGGCCCAGAGTACACTATGGAGCTCCTTAACCCGTTTCTTTTTGGTTTTGCTCAACCTTTGTCTGAGGCCTCGCAGAATCACCCTGTTCGCAAACTCGGCTTGCCCGTTTGTTTGTGCATGTTCAACGGAAACGAAGTTTTGGATGGTTCCCAACTTGGCAACGAATTCTTGGAAATTCCTGTCTGTGAATTGCATCCCATTGTCGGTGATAATTGCTTAGGGTATGTCGAACCGAGTAATGATGTTTCTCTTGTTAAAGTGGAGAATGTTTTGCGCAGTTATTTTGGCTAGTGCTTCTGCTTTTATCCATTTGGTGAAGTAATCCACGACTACTATTAGGTAATTATTTTGGTCCGATCCTACAAAGAATGGTCTGAGGATATCCAGGCCCCACCATGCAAATGGCTAGGATGAAAGAACTGGCTAGACAAATCATTGAGATGAAATCAATGAAGTCGCCATTGAACATTTTTTATCCCACAAGCAGGGAAAGGTAAACATCGAGTAAATCTGAGAAGGGTGAAATCAAGGTCGAACGACTGAGAGATTGGGTAAGGGAGTGTGTTACGCGAGGGGAAGTGTTAGCATCTAACACGCCCATAATACTCTACCGTATTCACTCTTGTTGTTCTAATAAAGGGTGTGTTTCAAATCTAAGCTTAAGAGCTAAAAGAAAATGCAAAGAGGGAATTCATGCAAAAGAAAACAGAAAATAATGTATGGAAAATAAATTTGTGCTCACATGGGCCCTACCACAATGCCTACGTATCCTTTTTGAGGAATCAAAGTTACCGTAGTTCGACTCACTTGTTTTGGTTTGTTTTGTGTTTTTAATGAACAATATTAATTCCGCCTTCTGCCGCAGCTCGACCTTTGGAGACTCTCGCGTCAGTACATAAGTGAATTAACATGTTATACCTAACAAGGTATTTGCAAAGAAAAATGCCTGGAGGCTGATAATGCTACATTCATGCTCTAGCAATTTAGACATAGTGTCACCTGGCCTTTGGGGATTTGCGCGTCGTGTTGCGTAGAGTAGAATTACCACATCCTTTTGAAAGTTCCGAAGAAAGGCTCGAAGGCGGAAAAAGTTTGTATTGGTTGATGTTTTTTACCTTGAAAAAGGATTTGAAAATTGTTAGATGTTTTATGCATTTACCAAGAAAATGGTTTTAATTTTAATGCAATGATGCAAAAGAAAGAAAAACATCTAAGGGAAACTAGATAGAAGTTAATCCCTAATGTTATCATACAATGATTGATCTTAAGATTGAGTTTTGAAAGGGAAATCTCTACCCTATGTTAGCATGCATGGATCACAATCCTAATGTATATCTCGAATCACCGCCAAAGGATGAATCGAGAAGTCCTAAGGGAGTATAGCAAAGTTTCACAACCTAAACTTATGTCTATCTTGAATCACCACCAAATGGTGAATCAAGAGCTCCTAAAGGAACATGCCAAAGGTTCACAACCTAAGAAAACATGCACACAAGGATGGAAATCAAGTAATCCGCAAGCTCAAGAGAGCACACACATGCCATGAGTAGTGCACACTAACTCAGGTAAAGGCCTAACCAATATAGTTTCAAATGGAAACAGGAGAAGAGAGATAGAATTAAGTGTGCTTCAGAAGTATTTCAACTTAACTCTTTCGAAACTCCTTCAGAGAGACTCTGACATGTACCTTTCCTACATCCTTCTTGCATCTCCTTGCTTTTCTGAGTTAATTATGTCACCTTATTGTTATTTTGTTGATTGAATCTGAATTTGAGTCATGGTTTTATTGTTCTGTTCTTTGGGGATTGATCCAAAATTACTAAAATATGAATGGAAGACAACCATAATTTATTATCATCACTAAGAACGTTAAAACCGAAAAGGTAGAATGAATAATAAAACATGGAAAAATGAGGCTGAGATTAAGAGAGACATACCACTTGATATGAATTGGATTGTTGTTGTTGCTTCTGACCGAGTGAGTGAGGAAGAGACATGAAACGGAGAGATCGAAATAGAACCGAGACTTGAGATATTTCACGTTTATTGTCGTTTCCCTGTTCATGAAAGCCGAAGGAAAGATCATAGGAGTAGTGTTATTGTTATCGATAGAAAATAATAGAGGAAATCAAGATTGAGAAAGGTGATCGGTTGAGAGCTGAACGAGTTTTGTTGTTGTTCAGTGAGGTAGGTTGAAAGATGAAAAGAGAGATAGTAAAAAACAACTCTACAGAAAATCATCTCAAACCATATTCCATACACCTTAAACCAAAAACCTCACCTTCACTACAACAAAGCAACAATATAGACGGTTAATCCAACACATAGTTGCAACATTTCAATACCTTAATACACCTACACATCAGAATCTGCAACAGATACACCCCCTTCAATCTTCAATTTTTAAGGGAAAAATCTCATTCCTCCAAGCTGAGAGAGACTGGAATCTGAAAGCAACAGAGAGGAAGTTATCGATCATAACAGAGTTTCGGATAGGAGAGTTCAAAATTGGTTGTTGTTGAATTAAGTAAAAAAATAGAACAATTGAGGAAGAGTTTTTTCTTTACGATGAAGAGAGCAAAGATTCTTTCACGGTTTATCGAGAACATTTTTACGGCTATGTGAGAAAAAACAAGGGAAGTGAGAGAGATGAGAAGTGAGGCACCGATTTTGTGTCTTAAGGTTCCTCCATCTGTTTTCTATTATGAATGAGAGTTGGGCCTTGACCCATACAATTCGATCCACTTTCCAACCCAACCATCTTTTTTACCCTTTTATTTCATTTGGAACATGAGTATAACAGAAAAGACAATATAGTGTAGTGGTAGGACAAATATCTCGTAACCTAGGGAACCTCAGTTAGAACCTTGGCTATATATATATATATATATATATATATATATATATATATATATATATATATATATATATATATATATATATATATATATATATATATATATATATATATATATATATATATATATATATATATATATATATATATATATATATATATATATATATATACATATATAATTTTGTCTTTCTTTATTTAAAAAAAGGAAGAAATATGGTGTTCTGATTCCTTCACGGGATACGTAGACAAAGGGTTACGAGACCCTCACGAACGCACTAATAAAAACCATTTCATTTTCCTTAGAAAGTATAGTTTTAGATAGACGCACCCTTAGAAACAAACAATCAAAAGGGATCCCGTTGAGTTCAATGGATGTGAGGGATGCTAATACCTTCCCCTTACATAATCGACTTTCGTACCCTCTCTTTTGGTTGCAAGACCATCTTATCCATCCTCTTGGGGTTTTCTTGATATTTCCCCTTCCTTCGGGATAAATAAAGTTTGGTGGCGGCTCTGTGTTTTTAGCCAGTTGCTTCAGTCATGGAGCATTATTCTTGAGGAATTAGGATAGGTTTATGTCTTCAAGTAACTTGATGTAAAGTCCTTTGTAACCTTATACTTGAATGTCTAGAATGGTGTTGACAACGTAATGGCAAGCCCCAAATATTCAATGTAATCGTCTCTCCCAAATTGGTTTTCATGTCTCAAAATTCCCTTTGACTTTGTACTTTTATATGGAATGATGATAATGTTAATCTTGTAACTGAATCTTGGAATCAAATCTGAATTTGAATGCCTTATAATACTTGAATTTAGAATGAAACAAATGGTAAGCTTTAAATTCCAATTGATCCAAATATTTGAATCTTTCAACTCTGCATCCTTGATATGGAAATGATGCTTGAATTTGAAATGAATGCATAATGAAGATGAAGTTGAATTATGACTTAAATTCCAAGAAATACCATGCATAGTCCTTTTAATCTTTTGAACATCTTGGATTCAAATCAAACTTCAAATCCAAATCACATTTGCATTCTCAATAAACTTCTAACTTCAATCTTAATTCAACTAAAAATGATGAGATTTCCTTGATCAAGAATGAACCCACAATTTCATATCTCGTGTCATGGCTCAAAGCTTTAGTGATTCAATCCACAAACATCTTGTTTTAAAAATGCAAAGCTAAAACCCTTGAGGAAATTATTTGGTGAAGAAAAGGATACTTAGATGATAAGAGGACCAAAACCTTGTAGCTTGAGGAAAAGAAAATCTTGATAATCATAAATCAAAACACTAATTCCATATTTCACTGCTTGGAGAAGAAACAAAGGGATCGAGCTATATTGATTTGTACCTTAAAACATTGTGAAACCTTGATATTGCACAACCACTGGACTATGAACAAAAATATGTTTTATTGAATGCAAATGTATGCCATATTAGTGAAGATGACCTAATGTTAAGATGTAACTGTAATGCCAAGCCTAAGCCAGATGAAGGAAATTGGGAGGGAAAATTTTAGGGTGTAACATAGGGGGATGAAAGAGACTTGAGCTCTCTTAGAGGCGCCAAGTGCATGTCCCTATGGCTTTGACATTTGTCACACTTCTTTACACGCTCTTTGGCTTGGTGTTTCATGGAAGGCCAATAGTATCCTGTCGTAATGCTTTTCTAGCCAGGGATTTTCCGCCTAGATGTTGGTCATTGATTCCTTCGTGGGTTTCTCACAGGATGTGGGCTACTTTGTTTTCTTTGACACATTTGAGGAGGGGGTGGAGAATCCCCTTATGTGTAATCTATCCTCGACCAAAACATAGGAGCAGGCTCTTCCCTTACTATGTTGGACTCTTTCTGATCGGTTGATAATTCTCCTTCTGTGAGGTAGTTGTATACCGGGGTCATCCAACATCTACTGTCATCGATGGCATACACTTCTAGAGTCGAGGAGGGTTTTTCAATGCTTGGTTGAGGAAGTATTTACTGTATTACCAATTTCATTCCCCCTTTCTTATTTGTGTTTTCCAGTTTTGACAGGATATATGCCCGAGTGTTATGTTTGCGGGAAACGTGCTATACGTCTACGAACTCGAATTTCTTCATTATTTCTGACCAAAGTCCAGCATTCTGCAAGATGGTCGCTTTTGATCTGATATTCTCTCTGTACCTGAGATGCGACGAGTTGGGAGTCTGTGAAGATTTTCACTTCTCTGACCCCAAGATCTTCGGTCAGGCACAACCTTGCTATAAGTGCTTAGTACTCGACCTGGTTGTTCGAGGTCGGGAAAGACAGCATGAGGGAGACTTTGATCAATATTCCTTCCTAATTTTCCAATATAATGCCTGCTCCGCTTCTTGTCGAACTAGAAGCTACGTCAACAAAGACTGTCCATTTGCACGCCCTGCTCGAGGAGGCTGGCAAGGTCATCTCGACCACTAAGTCAGCCAATACTTGAGCCTTAAGGGATTTCCTGCTCTCGTATTTGATGTCAAAGTCAGAGAGCTCTGACGACCATTTTAGCATCTTGTCAGCCATGTCAAGTCGACCAAGTAACTGTTTTATTGGTTGTTATTTCCGAATGATAATCGATGACCCAGGAAATAGTGTCTCATCCTTCTCGATGCGTTAATGAGCGCTAAGGCTACTTTCTCGATCTACTGATACCTTACTTCAAGGCCTTGTAAGCATTTGCTCGTGAATTGGATGGGTTTTTCCCCCTCTGGGGTTTCTCAGATGAGGGCAGCGCTTATGGCCTCGGATGCTACAGCTAGATAGAGATAGAGAAATTCTTCCTTCTCTGGTTGTAAAAGGACTGATGGTTATGACGTTCCTATTTGAGGTGGACGAGGGTGCGTTCGCACTTCTCGGTCCACTCGAAGGTTGCCTCGTTGCGAAGAAGTTTGAAAAGAGGAAGTCTGTGCTGGGCGGATTTCGCCACAAAACGGGATAATGATGTGAGCATTCCGTTCAGGATTTGAATTTATTTCTTTGAGTTTGGCATTGAAAATTTAGAAAATGCCCGGTATTTGTCGGGGTTTCCTTCAATTTCGCGTTCTGTTAGGTAGAAACTGAGGAATTTACTTTCTCGCACACTAAAGATGCACTTTTCTGGGCTGAATTTCATTATGAATTTCCTTGTTTGTTCGAAGAATTTCTTTAGGTGGAGAGCATGGTCGGTTTCTTCTTTAGGCTTGACGATCATGTCATCCATGTAGACCTCGAGCATGTCTCCAATTTCTCCTTGGAAGACCTTGTTCAT
Organism: Vicia faba; assembly: GCA_948472305.1. NCBI lineage: Eukaryota > Viridiplantae > Streptophyta > Magnoliopsida > Fabales > Fabaceae > Vicia > Vicia faba. Next base: position 910,319,068 of record OX451736.1, on the reverse strand, counting down.
CATCCGCTGGTATGTAGCATTGACATTCTTCAGACCGAAGGGCATTATGTTGTAGTAATAACTGTCTAACTCATTCATGAAGGACGTGTACTTCTTTTCCATTTTTGCCATGGGGATCTGGTTGTATCCAGAATACGCGTCCATGAATGACAGTAATTTAAAACCTACAGAGTTATCAACTAATTTATCAATGTTGGGCAGGGGGTAAGCATACTTGGCGAAACCTCTATTGAGATCGGTATAGTCAATGCACATGCGCCATTTTCCATTTCTCTTTTTTAGAAGAACTACATTAGAGATCCAGGTTGTGTATTGGGCTTCGGAAATAAATTTTTCCTCTAGGAGCTCTTTGACAGCCTAATCGACAACCTTGGTTTTCTCTAGGGACTACTAGCGCCTATGCTGAGCAACTGCCTTAATGAAAGGATCTATTGTCAAATGGTGGCAAGCTATCTTCGGGTTTAAGTCGGGCATCTCTTCTGCGCTCCAGGAAAAAAAGTCTGCATTCTCTCAGAGGCACGATTTTTGCTATCTTTTGGCTAAGTCGAAGAGGTCAGTGTTGATCTTGACTCCTCTGGATGGATCATCGCCTAGGGGAATGATTTCAAATTCCTCGTCTAGAATTGGGCGCACAGGGTGTGCTGGCTCCCTGCTGCTCGTAGATGAGGAGGAGCTTTCTACTTCTAGCAGGGGTTCTTTCCCTTTTCTTTTCTTCTCCTGAAGATCCTCCTTTATGAACCAGCTGTCGAGGTTAATCGTGTCGACGTGGGGTAGCAGGTTTGGCTCTTCAGAACTGTCGAGGAGAGCAGGTCAATTAGCTACCCTGGGTTGAGTGCTGATGGAGGTTAAGCCTTTTGCAGCTGCTTGAAAACATCACATAGCGCCCTGAATGTCCCTGTGTAGGGTGGCGATGAGGCCGTCGACGGTGTAGTACTTCGTTTTGAGGTACACCGTAGAGGGAACTAATATTAGTTCGGCCAAGGTGGGCTTCCTAAAGAGGCACTGATATAATGGCAGGCAGTCTACTACGAGGAACTGGGTCTTAATGGACCTGGCCATCTCTCATGCCCCAAAAGTAATGATCAGTTCGACATGTTCCCAAGGTTTGGTGACTGAACCATTGAATCCCTGGAGATTAGACCCCACCTACGGGGTCAGGTGTGTCTCATTCAGCTGCAAGGTGGTGAACAACTAGGAATATGTTATATCGACCGAGCTGCCTTGGCTGACCAGGATGCGCTTGACATCAAAGTTTGCCATTCGAGCTCGTACGAGCAACAAAATGCTGGAGTTGGGAGATCATTTGGGTAACTCTTCCTGGTAGAATGCGAGGGGGAAGCCTCCTCTGAACTTGTCGAGGGTGGAACTCATGTTAGAGTTAGACTCCATTAACTGCTCAAATCTTCTCTTCACTGAGCCTACGGTGCATTTGTTAAATCCATCGCCCAAAATAATCATTGCTGTTGGGAATGACTCCCAAGGACTGTGCAATGAGAAGTACAGGGGTACCTCCTTCATGTAGGGGAAATAAAAATCTTTCGGCCTCGTGATGCTCATAGCGACATGCATATGAGAGCTTTGTCTGGGGAGGCTCCTGTTTCTTCGACCTGTTTGGATTCGGGAGCATCTTCCTAAGGAGATTCCTTCTTTCTGTATTATTTGAGATGCCCGTCCTAGATGAGGATCTCAATGGCATCCTTGAGGTGGATGCAGTCTTCCGTCGTATGCCCGTGACTTTTATGAGACTGGCAGTACTTGTTTTTGTCTATCTTGGCTTAGACGGTGTTTTTCGGGGGAAGTGAACCCCAACTTTCTTGAATTCTACGTTTGCACAGTCTGTTAGAATCTTCTCGCACGAGACGTTAAATGGAGTATAGTCATGGAAGCGACCAGGTGGCCCCTTATAGTATCGAGACTCCGGGGGCTTGTCTTCCCTTTTTCTTTTCTCCCTCTCAATAGGATGTCAAGTGTTCACCATTCTTTGAGACCTTCACATTCTCTCTATGTTGCGAGTCCTGCACATTGTTAGAAGCCTCCTTCTCCTTGCACTGGATGTACGCCTGTGCTTTGAGCAGAAGGGAATCCATTGTTGTAGGAGTTTCAATGCCAACTGCTTTGGCGAAATCACTGCAAGGGTGCAAGCCTCGCTCGAGGAGATACTTCTTCATTCCATCGATCGTGGTGACCTGAATGACTTCCTGGTTGAACCTTTCGATGTATGCTTGGAGGGACTCATCCTTCCTCTAGATGATGACCTTGAGTGCAGCTTCTGACTTGGGATTTCAGTGAGACACCGTGAAATGCCTTGATAATTATCTTCCCAGGCCCTTGCAAGAGGTGATGGACTCATTAGGGAGTCTCTTGTACTAAGTCATCGCTCCCTTTCTAAGCATCATCGGAAACAGTCGACATTTGATTGCTCCTCGGTAACCTCTGTAGTTGACCAATGTGTCAATGTTTTCAATGTGCTCGTCCGGATCTGTTGTTCCATCGTATGTCCCCAAGTGTGGGAGTTTCTCAAGACTGATAGAAAGAGGGGTCTCTATGATCTCTTTGGATAACAGGTTGTGGGGCTCATCGTCGTCGCTATGGTCAGAAGATAGTGGTTGGGAATAGTTGTTTCTTCCTCGTCAGGGGCTGCCATCCCGGCGGGGAGAGGTACTTCTTTGATGCTGCCTCGACTTGGGCGAAGAAGAACAATCACGATCAAGCCTCTGGTCGCTCTTGGTTTTCTTGGAGATCGAGGAGCGTCGATCTCTCCGAGGAGGTGCGCGACCTTGTTTCTTGAGGAAAGAAAATACTTGTCTCTCCCGTACAGGAAGACGGCCACGCCTTGGCGGTGATGGACTGCAGGAGTCATAACGGCGGTGTCTCCGTGGAGTAGATTTTGATCGCTTCTTCTCACAGGCCCACATCCTCTTGCTTCGTTGTTGGATCAGAATGTTGGTTTGGTCGAGGGCAGCGAGCAGAGCTGCCAGGGCTTGATCGGTATTGGGCAGAATTGGAACTGACTGGAGGATTTTTGGGAGCTCCTTGGTGGGTTTCTTGGATTTCTGATTTTCCAATAAATAGGTGTCGTCGCAGTTGGCATCAACCGAGTCAGGGGACGCGGTTCGGCCTTCTCTGATTTCGGGGACCTCCTCGAGGTGGGGAGATTCTTCATTCCCATCCGCCTTGCAAATGGGGGAAAGCACAGTCTTTCCATAAAGATGGTGGTCATCGTTATCGGCCATGATAAGAGTGTTGAAAGTTGCTTTGGTCTTCTAGTATTGGAGAGGAAAAAGACGAGGAAAACCGTTTTTCAACAGACGGCGCCACTGATCTTATGGGTCATCAGAACCTGGAGTGGGCCGAGATGATGACGTCTGCTTGGCTGGAAATATGAGGAGAATAGGTGGTGTACCTGCAAGGCACTCCGATGATCTAGTGAGAAAGAGTGCAAAGAGATACAAGAAAGAGATTAGGATTTTTCGAGTGAATAATGGATACCTGGCCCTCACAAGCGTGAGTGTTTATATAATGTCTCCTGCGCGTAGGCATTGGTTTTTATTTTTGGGCCTAGATATTAGGTTCCTCAAAAATACGTAACTGCAAGGACTTGATCAAAACGGACAGTCATGCCCGTAACTAACCGTTATTCCAAGCAAGGATGAGATACGGGTAGACGCGTTGTGAGCGTCTTCCTAGTGGTATGCTCAACGCACGGTGAACAGACCTGAAAGTGGACGTTGATGCGGACAGACGTACGGTCCGGACATCATTATCCTTGATATTCTTACGGTGTGATAGATCAAGTGTGTTCGACTAAAGACCAGTGATAATGGGCTTAAACTGTTGGACCACCTTGAAGATAGAAATAGATTGGGTTAATTCTAACTATTGGACCAGTCCATAATAAAAATTTAATTTTTTTTTTTTTTACAGAAATTTAATATTTATTGTTGCAAAACGTTATTTTTAACATTAAATTTATCATTCAGTTTAATTAAAAAAATTACTTGTAAGAAATTATTTCACTACTGTTTTTATTTTTAACAAAAAACCAATTATATTGTTTTCAATCCATATCTATAGCTATTATTTTTATGTAAAAACTTATTTTATGGCAGGGTCACAACAAGGGCATTGTTATTATATTGCGTACGAATATATGCATGTTAATTCAAGGCATTACAGTGTATATTTGTATTTATTTTCGATTATTGAAAGTTGTATTATCCTCTTTTACAAGATATAAAGTGTGGATTTTAGTATATTCTTGGTTAGGGTTGGAGGGGGCATTTCACGGTGACAATATTCAAAACTTTTGGTCGTTTGGGGGCAGTTCTTACATGCCTAGTGGCTAGTGGTAGTCTAGGAGCTCTGGTTATTGAAGAATAAAATTTTGTAGGGAGGCATAACCTACTGTAACTTTAACTTTGTGGTGTATCTTACTCTCTGAATGTCTCATAATAAAAGATTTTGAGGTGTTTAAAATTGGAATTCTCCTTATTTCTTAAATGAAATAGAGAGTTTCATCACTAAAAATTTTTTAAGAAGATCAAGAAAAAAATTTCGGAAACTTTTGTGGGTTGTGTTGACTTATATTAGTGATACTTTAGATATTTTCATCACTAATATTTTCAAAAGTGATACTTTAGATATTTTCCAACACAAACCACAAAATATGTGTATTTTCAACACAAAAATTTATTTATATATATATATATATATATATATATATATATATATATATATATATATATATATATATATATATATATATATATATATATATATATATATATATATATATATATATATATATATATATATATATATATATATATATATATATATATATATATATATATATATATATATATATCGGTTGATATGAAAAGTAATGAATAAATATATAAATATAACACAAAATTATTTTTAATTAGTAAGAATGCGTAGTGGGATTTAATTACTTGAAATAATATAGAAGTATTAATTAGGTGTAAAATTAATAAAAATTAATTAATATTAAATTGAAACACTACAAAAAAATATGTCCCCAGCGACATATATTAGCGACGTGCTTATCACGTGGGTAGTAGCGACGTGATAACCACGTCGCTAATATATTTTAATGACATTTAATGGAAACTGGTGAACGTTGTTGGGAGGGAAGTTTGAAATTTTGTAGCGACGTGATAGCCACGTCGCTAAATTTTTGGGGGGAAAAATAATTTCGCTGCGCAGTGTTGGACAGAGAAAAGTATTTATGATTGCATTGTAGCGACGTGATTATCACGTGGCAACGTTGCGACGTGACAGTCACGTCGCTACTAGAAGTTACAAATGTTAACGTTTTGATTTACATTAGCGTGCTTCTTCTTCTTCCCCTTTGCTTGCTTCCATTCCAATTTTGATTTACAGCAACTCTCACAAACTCAAACCCAATTTTGCGAATTAATTTTCTTCCATTCCAATTTGTTGAAGAAATCTAAGGTATGCATGTGATGTTAAATGTTTATTTCGTTTTATCTTTAGTTTTTATACTGGAATGAACTATTTAATTAACATGGTATTTGTTCGATTGTTCGTTATTATTTGTAGAGAAATTTGAAGAACACCAAGAACTAGAAGACGCAAATTTATTGAAGAAATTATATAGAGGTATTTATGCATTTTTTTTTAGATTTTATATGTATTATATAGATTAGATTTGTATATGTATTTTGTGGTAATTAGGAATATATGTATATACTGTTAGTAGTATAAAATTACTGATAATAAAAAAAATTTTAAAAACATATTTAATAACATATGTGTATATGTAATTTTAATTAGGAATATATGTAATTAGGAATATTTGAATAGTGATTTATAATATATGTAATTTTATAGTAGTATAAATTGTGGAATATATGAATATATGTGATTTATATATTTTTTAGTAGTATATGTGTATATGTAATTTGCATATTTTTTAATAACATATTTAATATATTTTTTAAAAAATTTTAGAAAACATAAATTTAATAACATATTTAATAACATGTTTTTTATAGATGTAAATTGTATTTATTATAATAGTTTTATTTTTTTATTTATATGTTAAAGATATGGAAAAAAAATTATATATTAGAATAACAATTTATAAAAAACATATTTAAAAAAAGAATATATATATTATATTATTATTTTAATATTATTGTTATATATATAATAATAAATAGTATGTATCTTACATTATTTGTTTTCTAATATTATTGTTGTATATATAATAAAAAGTAAATATGTTATATTATTGTTTTTTGATATTATTGTTATGTAATAAAAAATTATATATTTTACATTTGAATATTTATTTATATGTTAGTATATATATAAAAAAGCAAAATTTATATTTCTAAGAATAGTATTAAATAGTTTAAGAATATTTCTAATGAAAAAGACAATGATTGTATAAATGTGCAGTATGGAATATTATCGGTATTATCGCAGTTGGATGTACGATAGAACATATCCAGGAAGAAGTGGACTTAAACCCAATTTTATAGTAGGAGTTGATGGGTTTATTAAGTGGGCGTTTGCTCAGGATTGTTGTCGAAGCGAAGGAGGGGTTAGATGTCCTTGTCTTAAGTGTGAATGTAGACCAATAATTAGTGACCCAGAGGAAGTAACACGTCATCTGCATAGAAGGGGATTCATTGAAAATTATTGGGTTTGGACGTATAATGGTGAAGAACTACCGGTTAATGTACCAGAGACTAGCAACACGCATGCTTCAAGTAGTCGACCGGTTATGGAGTATGAGGAGAACTTTAATTTGATCGGTGACATGGTTGAGGATGCTTTTGGTGTGAACGTGACATATGATGAACCTGAAGATTTTGACGGGGAAGAGTTGCCGAATGAGGAAGCGCAAAGATTTTATCAATTATTGAACGAGATGAATACGCCGTTGTTTGAGGGGTCGTCAGACTCGAAGCTATCAATGTGTGTGAGATTATTGGCTGCCAAGTCAAATTGGAATGTTTCTGATCAATGTTTGGAACATTTTGCAAAAATGATGTTGGACTCCACCGCTACGAAAGACAATTTGCCTACAAGTTATTATGACGCAAAGAAGTGGGTGTCGAAGTTGGGTTTAAAAGTAAGAAAGATTGACTGTTGCATTAACGGTTGCATGTTGTTTTATGACAATGAGTTTGGTACTCAAGATGGATCGTTAGAGGAGTGTAAGTTTTGTAATAGTCCAAGATATCAAGTTCGCAGTAGAGCCGTTAACAGCAAGCAAAAGCGTGTAGCAGTAAAATCCATGTTTTATCTTCCTATAATACCAAGGTTAAAAAGAATGTTTGCTTCAATGCACAGTGCAAGTCAAATGACATGGCATCATACAAACCAAACAAGTTCTGGCACTATGCGACATCCATCTGATGGTGAGGCATGGAAGCACTATGCGACATCCATATGTAATTTTAATTAGGAATATATGTAATTAGGAATATTTGAATAGTGATTTATAATATATGTAATTTTATAGTAGTATAAATTGTGGAATATATGAATATATGTGATTTATATATTTTTTAGTAGTATATGTGTATATGTAATTTGCATATTTTTTAATAACATATTTAATATATTTTTTAAAAAATTTTAGAAAACATAAATTTAATAACATATTTAATAACATGTTTTTTATAGATGTAAATTGTATTTATTATAATAGTTTTATTTTTTTATTTATATGTTAAAGATATGGAAAAAAAATTATATATTAGAATAACAATTTATAAAAAACATATTTAAAAAAAGAATATATATATTATATTATTATTTTAATATTATTGTTATATATATAATAATAAATAGTATGTATCTTACATTATTTGTTTTCTAATATTATTGTTGTATATATAATAAAAAGTAAATATGTTATATTATTGTTTTTTGATATTATTGTTATGTAATAAAAAATTATATATTTTACATTTGAATATTTATTTATATGTTAGTATATATATAAAAAAGCAAAATTTATATTTCTAAGAATAGTATTAAATAGTTTAAGAATATTTCTAATGAAAAAGACAATGATTGTATAAATGTGCAGTATGGAATATTATCGGTATTATCGCAGTTGGATGTACGATAGAACATATCCAGGAAGAAGTGGACTTAAACCCAATTTTATAGTAGGAGTTGATGGGTTTATTAAGTGGGCGTTTGCTCAGGATTGTTGTCGAAGCGAAGGAGGGGTTAGATGTCCTTGTCTTAAGTGTGAATGTAGACCAATAATTAGTGACCCGGAGGAAGTAACACGTCATCTGCATAGAAGGGGATTCATTGAAAATTATTGGGTTTGGACGTATAATGGTGAAGAACTACCGGTTAATGTACCAGAGACTAGCAACACGCATGCTTCAAGTAGTCGACCGGTTATGGAGTATGAGGAGAACTTTAATTTGATCGGTGACATGGTTGAGGATGCTTTTGGTGTGAACGTGACATATGATGAACCTGAAGATTTTGACGGGGAAGAGTTGCCGAATGAGGAAGCGCAAAGATTTTATCAATTATTGAACGAGATGAATACGCCGTTGTTTGAGGGGTCGTCAGACTCGAAGCTATCAATGTGTGTGAGATTATTGGCTGCCAAGTCAAATTGGAATGTTTCTGATCAATGTTTGGAACATTTTGCAAAAATGATGTTGGACTCCACCGCTACGAAAGACAATTTGCCTACAAGTTATTATGACGCAAAGAAGTGGGTGTCGAAGTTGGGTTTAAAAGTAAGAAAGATTGACTGTTGCATTAACGGTTGCATGTTGTTTTATGACAATGAGTTTGGTACTCAAGATGGATCGTTAGAGGAGTGTAAGTTTTGTAATAGTCCAAGATATCAAGTTCGCAGTAGAGCCGTTAACAGCAAGCAAAAGCGTGTAGCAGTAAAATCCATGTTTTATCTTCCTATAATACCAAGGTTAAAAAGAATGTTTGCTTCAATGCACAGTGCAAGTCAAATGACATGGCATCATACAAACCAAACAAGTTCTGGCACTATGCGACATCCATCTGATGGTGAGGCATGGAAGCACTATGCGACATCCATATGTAATTTTAATTAGGAATATATGTAATTAGGAATATTTGAATAGTGATTTATAATATATGTAATTTTATAGTAGTATAAATTGTGGAATATATGAATATATGTGATTTATATATTTTTTAGTAGTATATGTGTATATGTAATTTGCATATTTTTTAATAACATATTTAATATATTTTTTAAAAAATTTTAGAAAACATAAATTTAATAACATATTTAATAACATGTTTTTTATAGATGTAAATTGTATTTATTATAATAGTTTTATTTTTTTATTTATATGTTAAAGATATGGAAAAAAAATTATATATTAGAATAACAATTTATAAAAAACATATTTAAAAAAAGAATATATATATTATATTATTATTTTAATATTATTGTTATATATATAATAATAAATAGTATGTATCTTACATTATTTGTTTTCTAATATTATTGTTGTATATATAATAAAAAGTAAATATGTTATATTATTGTTTTTTGATATTATTGTTATGTAATAAAAAATTATATATTTTACATTTGAATATTTATTTATATGTTAGTATATATATAAAAAAGCAAAATTTATATTTCTAAGAATAGTATTAAATAGTTTAAGAATATTTCTAATGAAAAAGACAATGATTGTATAAATGTGCAGTATGGAATATTATCGGTATTATCGCAGTTGGATGTACGATAGAACATATCCAGGAAGAAGTGGACTTAAACCCAATTTTATAGTAGGAGTTGATGGGTTTATTAAGTGGGCGTTTGCTCAGGATTGTTGTCGAAGCGAAGGAGGGGTTAGATGTCCTTGTCTTAAGTGTGAATGTAGACCAATAATTAGTGACCCAGAGGAAGTAACACGTCATCTGCATAGAAGGGGATTCATTGAAAATTATTGGGTTTGGACGTATAATGGTGAAGAACTACCGGTTAATGTACCAGAGACTAGCAACACGCATGCTTCAAGTAGTCGACCGGTTATGGAGTATGAGGAGAACTTTAATTTGATCGGTGACATGGTTGAGGATGCTTTTGGTGTGAACGTGACATATGATGAACCTGAAGATTTTGACGGGGAAGAGTTGCCGAATGAGGAAGCGCAAAGATTTTATCAATTATTGAACGAGATGAATACGCCGTTGTTTGAGGGGTCGTCAGACTCGAAGCTATCAATGTGTGTGAGATTATTGGCTGCCAAGTCAAATTGGAATGTTTCTGATCAATGTTTGGAACATTTTGCAAAAATGATGTTGGACTCCACCGCTACGAAAGACAATTTGCCTACAAGTTATTATGACGCAAAGAAGTGGGTGTCGAAGTTGGGTTTAAAAGTAAGAAAGATTGACTGTTGCATTAACGGTTGCATGTTGTTTTATGACAATGAGTTTGGTACTCAAGATGGATCGTTAGAGGAGTGTAAGTTTTGTAATAGTCCAAGATATCAAGTTCGCAGTAGAGCCGTTAACAGCAAGCAAAAGCGTGTAGCAGTAAAATCCATGTTTTATCTTCCTATAATACCAAGGTTAAAAAGAATGTTTGCTTCAATGCACAGTGCAAGTCAAATGACATGGCATCATACAAACCAAACAAGTTCTGGCACTATGCGACATCCATCTGATGGTGAGGCATGGAAGCACTATGCGACATCCATATGTAATTTTAATTAGGAATATATGTAATTAGGAATATTTGAATAGTGATTTATAATATATGTAATTTTATAGTAGTATAAATTGTGGAATATATGAATATATGTGATTTATATATTTTTTAGTAGTATATGTGTATATGTAATTTGCATATTTTTTAATAACATATTTAATATATTTTTTAAAAAATTTTAGAAAACATAAATTTAATAACATATTTAATAACATGTTTTTTATAGATGTAAATTGTATTTATTATAATAGTTTTATTTTTTTATTTATATGTTAAAGATATGGAAAAAAAATTATATATTAGAATAACAATTTATAAAAAACATATTTAAAAAAAGAATATATATATTATATTATTATTTTAATATTATTGTTATATATATAATAATAAATAGTATGTATCTTACATTATTTGTTTTCTAATATTATTGTTGTATATATAATAAAAAGTAAATATGTTATATTATTGTTTTTTGATATTATTGTTATGTAATAAAAAATTATATATTTTACATTTGAATATTTATTTATATGTTAGTATATATATAAAAAAGCAAAATTTATATTTCTAAGAATAGTATTAAATAGTTTAAGAATATTTCTAATGAAAAAGACAATGATTGTATAAATGTGCAGTATGGAATATTATCGGTATTATCGCAGTTGGATGTACGATAGAACATATCCAGGAAGAAGTGGACTTAAACCCAATTTTATAGTAGGAGTTGATGGGTTTATTAAGTGGGCGTTTGCTCAGGATTGTTGTCGAAGCGAAGGAGGGGTTAGATGTCCTTGTCTTAAGTGTGAATGTAGACCAATAATTAGTGACCCGGAGGAAGTAACACGTCATCTGCATAGAAGGGGATTCATTGAAAATTATTGGGTTTGGACGTATAATGGTGAAGAACTACCGGTTAATGTACCAGAGACTAGCAACACGCATGCTTCAAGTAGTCGACCGGTTATGGAGTATGAGGAGAACTTTAATTTGATCGGTGACATGGTTGAGGATGCTTTTGGTGTGAACGTGACATATGATGAACCTGAAGATTTTGACGGGGAAGAGTTGCCGAATGAGGAAGCGCAAAGATTTTATCAATTATTGAACGAGATGAATACGCCGTTGTTTGAGGGGTCGTCAGACTCGAAGCTATCAATGTGTGTGAGATTATTGGCTGCCAAGTCAAATTGGAATGTTTCTGATCAATGTTTGGAACATTTTGCAAAAATGATGTTGGACTCCACCGCTACGAAAGACAATTTGCCTACAAGTTATTATGACGCAAAGAAGTGGGTGTCGAAGTTGGGTTTAAAAGTAAGAAAGATTGACTGTTGCATTAACGGTTGCATGTTGTTTTATGACAATGAGTTTGGTACTCAAGATGGATCGTTAGAGGAGTGTAAGTTTTGTAATAGTCCAAGATATCAAGTTCGCAGTAGAGCCGTTAACAGCAAGCAAAAGCGTGTAGCAGTAAAATCCATGTTTTATCTTCCTATAATACCAAGGTTAAAAAGAATGTTTGCTTCAATGCACAGTGCAAGTCAAATGACATGGCATCATACAAACCAAACAAGTTCTGGCACTATGCGACATCCATCTGATGGTGAGGCATGGAAGCACTATGCGACATCCATATGTAATTTTAATTAGGAATATATGTAATTAGGAATATTTGAATAGTGATTTATAATATATGTAATTTTATAGTAGTATAAATTGTGGAATATATGAATATATGTGATTTATATATTTTTTAGTAGTATATGTGTATATGTAATTTGCATATTTTTTAATAACATATTTAATATATTTTTTAAAAAATTTTAGAAAACATAAATTTAATAACATATTTAATAACATGTTTTTTATAGATGTAAATTGTATTTATTATAATAGTTTTATTTTTTTATTTATATGTTAAAGATATGGAAAAAAAATTATATATTAGAATAACAATTTATAAAAAACATATTTAAAAAAAGAATATATATATTATATTATTATTTTAATATTATTGTTATATATATAATAATAAATAGTATGTATCTTACATTATTTGTTTTCTAATATTATTGTTGTATATATAATAAAAAGTAAATATGTTATATTATTGTTTTTTGATATTATTGTTATGTAATAAAAAATTATATATTTTACATTTGAATATTTATTTATATGTTAGTATATATATAAAAAAGCAAAATTTATATTTCTAAGAATAGTATTAAATAGTTTAAGAATATTTCTAATGAAAAAGACAATGATTGTATAAATGTGCAGTATGGAATATTATCGGTATTATCGCAGTTGGATGTACGATAGAACATATCCAGGAAGAAGTGGACTTAAACCCAATTTTATAGTAGGAGTTGATGGGTTTATTAAGTGGGCGTTTGCTCAGGATTGTTGTCGAAGCGAAGGAGGGGTTAGATGTCCTTGTCTTAAGTGTGAATGTAGACCAATAATTAGTGACCCGGAGGAAGTAACACGTCATCTGCATAGAAGGGGATTCATTGAAAATTATTGGGTTTGGACGTATAATGGTGAAGAACTACCGGTTAATGTACCAGAGACTAGCAACACGCATGCTTCAAGTAGTCGACCGGTTATGGAGTATGAGGAGAACTTTAATTTGATCGGTGACATGGTTGAGGATGCTTTTGGTGTGAACGTGACATATGATGAACCTGAAGATTTTGACGGGGAAGAGTTGCCGAATGAGGAAGCGCAAAGATTTTATCAATTATTGAACGAGATGAATACGCCGTTGTTTGAGGGGTCGTCAGACTCGAAGCTATCAATGTGTGTGAGATTATTGGCTGCCAAGTCAAATTGGAATGTTTCTGATCAATGTTTGGAACATTTTGCAAAAATGATGTTGGACTCCACCGCTACGAAAGACAATTTGCCTACAAGTTATTATGACGCAAAGAAGTGGGTGTCGAAGTTGGGTTTAAAAGTAAGAAAGATTGACTGTTGCATTAACGGTTGCATGTTGTTTTATGACAATGAGTTTGGTACTCAAGATGGATCGTTAGAGGAGTGTAAGTTTTGTAATAGTCCAAGATATCAAGTTCGCAGTAGAGCCGTTAACAGCAAGCAAAAGCGTGTAGCAGTAAAATCCATGTTTTATCTTCCTATAATACCAAGGTTAAAAAGAATGTTTGCTTCAATGCACAGTGCAAGTCAAATGACATGGCATCATACAAACCAAACAAGTTCTGGCACTATGCGACATCCATCTGATGGTGAGGCATGGAAGCACTATGCGACATCCATATGTAATTTTAATTAGGAATATATGTAATTAGGAATATTTGAATAGTGATTTATAATATATGTAATTTTATAGTAGTATAAATTGTGGAATATATGAATATATGTGATTTATATATTTTTTAGTAGTATATGTGTATATGTAATTTGCATATTTTTTAATAACATATTTAATATATTTTTTAAAAAATTTTAGAAAACATAAATTTAATAACATATTTAATAACATGTTTTTTATAGATGTAAATTGTATTTATTATAATAGTTTTATTTTTTTATTTATATGTTAAAGATATGGAAAAAAAATTATATATTAGAATAACAATTTATAAAAAACATATTTAAAAAAAGAATATATATATTATATTATTATTTTAATATTATTGTTATATATATAATAATAAATAGTATGTATCTTACATTATTTGTTTTCTAATATTATTGTTGTATATATAATAAAAAGTAAATATGTTATATTATTGTTTTTTGATATTATTGTTATGTAATAAAAAATTATATATTTTACATTTGAATATTTATTTATATGTTAGTATATATATAAAAAAGCAAAATTTATATTTCTAAGAATAGTATTAAATAGTTTAAGAATATTTCTAATGAAAAAGACAATGATTGTATAAATGTGCAGTATGGAATATTATCGGTATTATCGCAGTTGGATGTACGATAGAACATATCCAGGAAGAAGTGGACTTAAACCCAATTTTATAGTAGGAGTTGATGGGTTTATTAAGTGGGCGTTTGCTCAGGATTGTTGTCGAAGCGAAGGAGGGGTTAGATGTCCTTGTCTTAAGTGTGAATGTAGACCAATAATTAGTGACCCAGAGGAAGTAACACGTCATCTGCATAGAAGGGGATTCATTGAAAATTATTGGGTTTGGACGTATAATGGTGAAGAACTACCGGTTAATGTACCAGAGACTAGCAACACGCATGCTTCAAGTAGTCGACCGGTTATGGAGTATGAGGAGAACTTTAATTTGATCGGTGACATGGTTGAGGATGCTTTTGGTGTGAACGTGACATATGATGAACCTGAAGATTTTGACGGGGAAGAGTTGCCGAATGAGGAAGCGCAAAGATTTTATCAATTATTGAACGAGATGAATACGCCGTTGTTTGAGGGGTCGTCAGACTCGAAGCTATCAATGTGTGTGAGATTATTGGCTGCCAAGTCAAATTGGAATGTTTCTGATCAATGTTTGGAACATTTTGCAAAAATGATGTTGGACTCCACCGCTACGAAAGACAATTTGCCTACAAGTTATTATGACGCAAAGAAGTGGGTGTCGAAGTTGGGTTTAAAAGTAAGAAAGATTGACTGTTGCATTAACGGTTGCATGTTGTTTTATGACAATGAGTTTGGTACTCAAGATGGATCGTTAGAGGAGTGTAAGTTTTGTAATAGTCCAAGATATCAAGTTCGCAGTAGAGCCGTTAACAGCAAGCAAAAGCGTGTAGCAGTAAAATCCATGTTTTATCTTCCTATAATACCAAGGTTAAAAAGAATGTTTGCTTCAATGCACAGTGCAAGTCAAATGACATGGCATCATACAAACCAAACAAGTTCTGGCACTATGCGACATCCATCTGATGGTGAGGCATGGAAGCACTATGCGACATCCATATGTAATTTTAATTAGGAATATATGTAATTAGGAATATTTGAATAGTGATTTATAATATATGTAATTTTATAGTAGTATAAATTGTGGAATATATGAATATATGTGATTTATATATTTTTTAGTAGTATATGTGTATATGTAATTTGCATATTTTTTAATAACATATTTAATATATTTTTTAAAAAATTTTAGAAAACATAAATTTAATAACATATTTAATAACATGTTTTTTATAGATGTAAATTGTATTTATTATAATAGTTTTATTTTTTTATTTATATGTTAAAGATATGGAAAAAAAATTATATATTAGAATAACAATTTATAAAAAACATATTTAAAAAAAGAATATATATATTATATTATTATTTTAATATTATTGTTATATATATAATAATAAATAGTATGTATCTTACATTATTTGTTTTCTAATATTATTGTTGTATATATAATAAAAAGTAAATATGTTATATTATTGTTTTTTGATATTATTGTTATGTAATAAAAAATTATATATTTTACATTTGAATATTTATTTATATGTTAGTATATATATAAAAAAGCAAAATTTATATTTCTAAGAATAGTATTAAATAGTTTAAGAATATTTCTAATGAAAAAGACAATGATTGTATAAATGTGCAGTATGGAATATTATCGGTATTATCGCAGTTGGATGTACGATAGAACATATCCAGGAAGAAGTGGACTTAAACCCAATTTTATAGTAGGAGTTGATGGGTTTATTAAGTGGGCGTTTGCTCAGGATTGTTGTCGAAGCGAAGGAGGGGTTAGATGTCCTTGTCTTAAGTGTGAATGTAGACCAATAATTAGTGACCCAGAGGAAGTAACACGTCATCTGCATAGAAGGGGATTCATTGAAAATTATTGGGTTTGGACGTATAATGGTGAAGAACTACCGGTTAATGTACCAGAGACTAGCAACACGCATGCTTCAAGTAGTCGACCGGTTATGGAGTATGAGGAGAACTTTAATTTGATCGGTGACATGGTTGAGGATGCTTTTGGTGTGAACGTGACATATGATGAACCTGAAGATTTTGACGGGGAAGAGTTGCCGAATGAGGAAGCGCAAAGATTTTATCAATTATTGAACGAGATGAATACGCCGTTGTTTGAGGGGTCGTCAGACTCGAAGCTATCAATGTGTGTGAGATTATTGGCTGCCAAGTCAAATTGGAATGTTTCTGATCAATGTTTGGAACATTTTGCAAAAATGATGTTGGACTCCACCGCTACGAAAGACAATTTGCCTACAAGTTATTATGACGCAAAGAAGTGGGTGTCGAAGTTGGGTTTAAAAGTAAGAAAGATTGACTGTTGCATTAACGGTTGCATGTTGTTTTATGACAATGAGTTTGGTACTCAAGATGGATCGTTAGAGGAGTGTAAGTTTTGTAATAGTCCAAGATATCAAGTTCGCAGTAGAGCCGTTAACAGCAAGCAAAAGCGTGTAGCAGTAAAATCCATGTTTTATCTTCCTATAATACCAAGGTTAAAAAGAATGTTTGCTTCAATGCACAGTGCAAGTCAAATGACATGGCATCATACAAACCAAACAAGTTCTGGCACTATGCGACATCCATCTGATGGTGAGGCATGGAAGCACTTTGATCGGACACATCCAGATTTTGCTGCAGAACCTAGAAATGTCAGGCTTGGATTATGCTCTGATGATTTGCCCCATACGTGCAAGCGTCAGGAAGTGCGTACTCTTGTTGGCCAGTTATTGTAACACCTTACAACCTCCCTCCTGAGATGTGCATGACAAAACCATACATGTTTTTGACGTGTGTTATTCCAGGCCCGCACAGTCCAAAAGCCGGAATTGATGTGTACTTACAACCTTTAATTGATGATTTGAAGAAGATGTGGATTGGAGAATGGACTTATGATATATCCCGTAAACAGAACTTCACATTACGAGCTGCCTTGATGTGGACCGTTAATGACTTTCCAGCATATGGCATGTTGTCTGGTTGGGGTACGCATGGAAAAATGGGTTGTCCGCATTGCATGGGATACACCAAAGCATTTACGTTGGATAAAGGTGGGAAAAGCTCATGGTTTGACTGTCACCGCAGATTCCTACCAGCAAATCACCCGTATAGAAGAAACAAGACAAATTTTAAAAAAGATGTACGAGAGAAAGATTTGCCTCCGCCTCGATTGCCACCAGGGGTTATATGGAACCAAGTATGTGAACTACCAAAATTTACAGATACTGGGAAAGCATGCCGAATTGAAGGATACGGCGTCACCCACAATTGGACAAAAAGAAGTATATTTTGGGATCTTCCGTATTGGAAAGATAATTTGTTGCGCCATAATCTTGATGTTATGCATATTGAGAAGAATTTTTTTGATAATGTATTTAACACAGTGATGGATGTGACAGGAAAAACAAAAGATAATGAGAAGGCCAGACAAGACATGGGAATTTGGTGTAATCGAAGAGAGTTGGAGTTGAAGCCTCAACCGAATGGAAAATTATTAAAACCCAAGGCTTGTTTCAGTCTGACTTCCCAAGAAGCTAAAGCGGTTTGTAGATGGTTAAAAGAATTGAGAATGCCCGATGGGTATTCATCAAATTTAGCAAGGTGTGCTGACCCTAACACTGGAAAATTACATGGTATGAAAAGTCATGATTGTCACATTTTTATGGAACAGTTGCTACCAATTGCATTTGGATCGCTACCCAAACATGTTCTTGACCCACTAACTGAAATTAGTCAATTTTTTAGAGATATTTGTGCGTCAGCTTTAAAAGTGGAAGACATCATTAAGTTGGACCAAAACATTGCACTCATTCTTTGTAAGTTGGAACAAGTATTTCCGCCTGGTTTCTTTGACTCCATGGAACATTTACCCGTGCATCTTGCATATGAAGCTTATCTTGGTGGACCTGTTCAATATAGGTGGATGTATCCGTTTGAAAGGTTCATGGGTGATTCAAAGAGATCGGTAAAAAATAAAGCTAGAGTAGAAGGATCTATATGTGCACATTACTTGCATCGGGAAACATCACATTTTTGCAGTCACTATTTCAATCACTTGATGTTAACTCCTAGAATCATACGGAATCCTGTAAATGTCAATCAGAGGAGTCAATTCACCTTATCAGTCTTTGCGCTACCAGGTCGACCTTCTGGAAAGAAGGGTGTGCATTGGTTGACCCAAAAAGAAATGCAATCTGCACATGTCCATGTCTTGATCAACTGCGTTGAAGTTAAACCATATCTTGAGTGAGTTTACCAAAACTTTTTAAACTTATGGTGTGTGTATACCAAATTCTTATTAAACTTATTGTGTGTTTTTTGTAGGGAATTTAACAATGCCTATTTTCATAGTACCGGGGTACAGTCAACATCAGGTGTCATTCATGCTCAATTTCCCTCATGGTTCAAGCAAACATTGTCTAGCGTTCCTGCACTAACTCCAGAAATACTCCATTTGAGAAACTTGGCAGAAGGCCCTATCCAAAGCGCAAATGATTGGCACACATACTTCGTGAACGGATATAAATTTCACACTGAGGCATGGACCGAAGGGAAAAAAACCATAAATAGTGGTGTTTTTGTAAAAGGAGTTACAGATGGGGTACCTGCATCTTTTGTGCCACCTGGAGGCCCCGGTTTCCTTTTCCCACAGACTCAGATGCCGTCTTCCTTCCAGCATGCAGCAGGATCTAGTTTCCCTTTCCCACCGACCCAGATGCCGTCATCCTTCCAGCAGGCGGGAGGATCTAGTGTTCCTTTCCCACAGACTCAGATGCCATCTTCCTTCCAGCATGCGGGAGGATCTAGTTTCCCTTTCCCACCGACCCAGGTGCCTTCATCTTTCCAGCAGACTGGTGTCCCCTCATCATTCCAGCAGACGGGGGGAGGACCCAGTTTTCCATTTATACAGACTGGCGTGCCTTCATCATTCCAGCAGACAGGGGGACCCACACAGATGTATTCATCCTTCCAGCAGGCGGGAGGGTCCAGCACCCCACACTCCACACACATTGGAGGACCCAGCAGTCCACGTCCGGCACAGGCTGCAGGATCCCGCGCCCCACGTCCTAGACGGACCGGAGGGTCACGCACCCCTCATCCCACACAGGCTGCAGGATCCAGCACCCCACGTCCTACACAGGCTGGCGGTGATGCAGATGTCGTAGCTGATGATATAGATGGAGCTGATAGTCGTGAGAGATCAGATGATCCGAGTGAGATTCATGTAATTGACGGGAGGTTTTGGATTTGGCCCGAAGGAAGCAAGTAAGTTTCTTATATAAACTTTTATTTAAGTACATATTCATTTTAATATTTTGTATAAATTTATAATTAATATTGTTTATTCAAAATCTTGTTGTTTAGTTTCGCGCCGAGTCGGACGGCTGCCAAGGTTATTAATTATATAATCCAGCAGATGTATAAATCCTCTTGGAAGAACTTTGGTGAGGTTACAAATAAAGAAGAATGGTTTAAAAAATTTAAGGTATTGTTATTTATTTAAGTTGTAAATTTATTATATTTTTTTAGTATTGTTATTTAAGTCACATTTTAATGATAATTGCTTAACTTTTTATTTTAATGTCATACAACATTGCAGGAAAAATGTGTGTGGGATCCGTTGAATGAGAAAATAATGGAAAAAATATATTATAGCAGAACTTCTAGAAGATTTTCTGATATCATGCGGCGGGTTAGGGAGAATTATGAGCTGCATGGTATCCGTCCTAACTGGATAGGCGTAGAGGTTTTTGGCGAACTTCGTACATATTGGAGTTCGCCTGAATTCAAGGCCAAATCTGAAAATTTTAAGAAGATGAGGGCATCCGAAAAGGGGGGATGTGTCAATACTGTTGGAAGTATTAGCACTGCAGAGCATGTCCGGCGGATGGTAAATATTACTAATTTTTTAAGTTATATATATTTTTATTCATAATATTTTTTACTAATTATTTTTAACTTTATTGTTTAGACTAAGGAGATGGGGAGACCACCGTTGATCATTGAGTTGATTACGAGGACTCGGACAAAAAAATCGGGAGGTTTTGTCGACGACCGCACCCAGAAAGCTTTTGTAAGTAATTAAACTTATGTTTTTTTTTTAAGTTAATAACAAAAATAGTGACGTTATTTCCACGTGGCAATCTATAAGTTGTGGCGTGATTATCATGTGGCAACTGATAAATTGCCAGGTGACTGATTTTCATATGGCAACTGATACATTGCCACGGGAAACTCACGTGGCAATTCATAAGTTGATTTGTGAAAATCACGTGACAAATTTTTAATATATTTGAATTTAGTATAATTTAATATATAAATGTTTTAATTTTTTTTTAATTGTATTATTTAATGTATGTGTAGGATGATTATCAGACATTGCTAGCACGTTTTCTGGAACACAATCCGCAATACAGGCCAGCAGAGGGGGAGCCGCTTAATGGGGATGTTGATTTCTATATTTGGAATGAGGTTGTTAATGGAAAAGGGCCTAATGGTTGCTTTTTTGCGGGAGGAAATTTGGCCGCCGGCTTGAGAGTTGGTGATCGTAATCTGTTTCAAAGACTTAGAGATGGAGAAGGGGGGTCACGTCAACCCAATCTGACTCAGGTTCAACTTGAAACAGTACGACAATTGGCGGCCAGTGAAGTGAGACGCGAAATGGAGGCCCAAATGACGACAATGAGGCAAGAGCAGGAGCGTCAGTTAGAGATCATGCGGAAGCGGCAATCTGATATGGAGGAGCAGATGAGACAGTTTATGCAAGGCGGTCGAAATCAAAATGTTCCTGATCATACACAGCCGGATGATGACGGACTTGATGACTTTGATCTTGATAATTTTCCGGGTGAAGATGCCCCGTGAAAACATTTTTTTTATTTCGTTTTTATATTTGCATTTATGTAAGATATATTTATTTTTATCATTTTAAATTAATAAATTATATAACATTTAATTATGTGAATTTATTTTATAAAATTCTATTATTCGAAATATAAAATAAAATACTATTATTCTAATAATTTTAATATATAAATTTTATTATATAAAATTTATTATATAAATTTTAATATATAAATTTATTATATAAATTTTATTATTTAAATTTTATTATATAAATTTTATTATTTAAATTTTATTACATTAATGAATTAATATAAAAATTAATTATTAACAATTTTTTTAAAAATATAAACGTCCCCTGTAGCGACGTGGGAATCATGTCACAAATTAGTGACATGATTCTCACGTCGCTAATAAAGCTGTCATTATGTAATATGTAGCGACGTGAATACCACGTCACAACTTTGTGACGTGGGAATCACGTCGCTACTTGCTTGCCACTTACTCCCCAGCGACATAACTCACCACGTCGCTAATTTTGCCTTGCCACGTGATTTTGATGTTTGCCACATGATTTTCACGTGGCTACTGAGCTTCTTTTTTGTAGTGAAAAGTATAATAACATTTGTTTTGAAACAAATTTCTTTTATTTAATATATTTATTTTATTTTATTTTATCGACTTTTGTACTCTGATTCTTAAGAAAAATAGGTCTTAGTAATCTAAAGTATGTGCCAAGAGGTATAGATACTTGTCAAACGTTATTTCAACCTAAAAATCGAATATGATATTCTACGAATTACGTTTTTAATAAGAACTCCTTTATTATTGTAGGTCAAACTACTTGATTTAAATACAGATACTTTGAAATGGGTGGAAGGTAAATTAATTGAGTACTCTTAATTAGTAATGTCTAAAAATTGACTACAGTTTAACAAAACAAAAAATAGAAGAAAAGAATTATATACAAGTAATTAATTAATCACATTTTTCTTACAAAAATGAATTATATATATATATATATATATATATATATATATATATATATATATATATATATATATATATATATATATATATATATATATATATATATATATATATATATATATATATATATATAAAGGAATAAGAATCATGAGGTTTAAAAAGAAAATATTGAAATTAAATTGTAATTTTCACAAAATTATTTGTTATTAAGAAGAAAAAGAAATCATTAATCAAATTTCAAAAATATATATTAATTTCAATCATTATTAATAAAATCCAATTATTCTTATTCATTCTCACATTGTCATATAATTTACTCATTTCCATGTGATACGCTATAGATTGTTCAGCTAAGTGTAAATAATTTATATAACAATAATGAAAATTTTAGAATTGAATTTTTTGATATTCAATTGTATGCAATTATCTTCAACAGTGACATTTTCAATGTAGGAGAAGTGGTGAATAATGTGAAAATTCTTTTTTAGTTTTGACATGTATTAAAGTTAAAATCTAAAGGATTATACGTGTTGGAGTCTTATTGACTTTTTTCGAGTGAAGTAAATTTTAAAATTGGGTTTTTTGATATTCAACTGTATGCAATTATCTTCAACAATGGAATTTTCAATATAGGAGAAGTGGTGAATAATGTGAAAATTCTTTTTTAGTTTTGACATGTATTAAAGTTAAAATCTAAAAGATTGTACGTGTTAGAGTCGTATTGACTTTTTTCGAGTGAAGTAAATTTGTATTGTGGGCGAGTGCCCTTTGTATTAATTTAGTAATATATTCTAGTGCTTATAAAAAAATACTATTAACAATAATAACATGGACAATTGTAATTCAGAACGATCAAACAAAAGAAGTGCATGTTCATAAAAGTTAATTAAGTTAGCCTTGCAAACTTGGTCATGGAGAGAGTGGAAAAATACTAGATGCTGAAAATTAAGTAACAATCAAGGAGGTGGTATAGTGCAATATCTTTTGACTTGTTTTGATCGTCCGCAAGCCTAATTGGATTAAATGGTCCGAAAATTGGTAGACACACACCATTAGTGTGAATGACAATATCTTATGTGTGACTACTGTGGTGGTGGTTATTAATGACCATTGCAATTCCGAATAATTCTTAGAAGAAGAGTCGAATTACATGGGCAATAATCATAGATGCAACCTATTTTCAAATCCTCAACTTCTACATTTGAAAGAAAACAACTAAACCATAAACTCTTCAATCCATTGGAGCCTTCCCACTTTTGAAAAAACCTTGAGGCTGTTTGTGAACCTTGCACAAAATAACTTCATCACCCCTAAGGGAAATCATGAGAAGAAAAAAAGGTGTATGAGAACTTTCAAATTATGAATACGAGGAGTAGGCAAATTTGTAAGAAGGTTAGTAAAAAGAAAGTGAGAAAGGGAGTTTCGAAAAATTGAGCAAAAAGAAAGTTGAGAGAATATTTTAAAAAACAGAGAAAATAGTGAGAAGAAAAAGAATAAGAGAATGAAGAAAGTGTGAGAGAAGAAAGAAAAAGTGAATAAAAGGATATCACACCCTAACAATATTATCATATCCCCACCTAAAGAAGAAACATGGAAAAGAAGGAAAATTAAGGAAGTTAATAGAAAAGTTCTTAAGTAAATGTAGGTTTATACAAAATTTATGAAAAAATTGTTGACGAAAAGAAAGAAATTCACAGATTATGATCATATAGATCTAAATGAAGTGTGCAGATGTTATCATTCAATAGAAGTTGCCTCCTAAGATGAAAGATCTAGATAGTTTTAATATCTCTTGAACTACTGGGGAACTATAACTAAGAAAAGCCTTATGTGATTTGAGCACAAACTTCAATTAGATACATTTATCAATGATGAGGAAGATAAATTATGGAGAACCAAAAGCTACAACGATGACACTTACATTAGCATATAGATCGTGATTATATTTGTAAGGCATCTTGTAAGAGGTATTGGTAAAAGTTTATAAATTTGTATTCCTATGTGAATTTTTTATTCTATATATGACGGGTGATTCATAAACACCTCTTTTGTTGGGAAAATAAATCATAGCTACGTGAAAATCCCTTATTGATGTAGAAATGGGTACTATTTAATATTTTGAAAGTTATACGTCATTTCAATGAGCAATTTAAATATGTGCAAGTTGATGCAATTGAAGAACTCAATGATGATGAAACTTTGAATGAGACAACATATTAACTATTACAAAGAGTTATTGTAAATTCAATCGTAGAGGCATAAGAAGCATTAGATAATGAAAAGGAAGAATGTGTAAAACATCTAGAAACTTCACAATCTGAAGAAGTTCAAACAAAGATTGAAGAATTAACTGAAGGCAACCCTATTGAACATACTAAAAATTACTTGATACCAAACTCAAGGAACTCCCATCCTAGATAAAGTATGTGTTTTAGGGATAGGAATTCACTAAACTAGCCATTATAAGCAGATCTTGATTAAAATTGAACATGAATAACTTTTAAACATCTTAAGAGGTAATAGAGATGAACTTGGGTGGAAATTTTTTTATCTAAAAGGCACAAGTCTATATAAGATCACAAAATAACTAAGCTCTTGAATAAAAATTCAATGCAATAGAAAGACACCACAACTCTTAGAGTTTTTTACTCTCTCAACACTAAGGCAATGACTAGTGAATAAAAATTATAAAAGAAGGATAACGATAGAGAAATAAGAGTTTAGAATTTTGAAAATTGGTGTTCTTAGAAGTGAGAAAAGTCATCCTTTATATAGGAAAAAATATGGCTGAAAAAGATAACAATCCATGGGCCTTTTCCACTTCCTAATCGATTAGGTTAATTCAAAATAGGAGACCCTAATCTTCAACTACACTTAATCAATTATCAAGCATACCTAATCGATTAGGAGATATTACTCTTGTTCTAATCGATTAGATCAAGGTCATAATTGATTAGATAGTATATTTTTCTTGATTAATTGATTAGAAAGCTTCTTAATTGATTAAGTACTTTCCCATATACCCAAGAGAACTTGGATGAGATGGAGTGGATCTCTTCTAGCTTAAACAGAGGTTCTGAGTTTGATCCTTATCCTGGGAATACATAAGTGTTAAATCTCTTGAGGGAGAGCTGACCCACCTATATGGTCCTACAAGGCTCGAGGGATTAGTCTATGCAGTTGCGCAAAGAGGATACCCCTGGCTTATACCCAAAAATAATAAGTACTTTCCCATATTGGTTTTAGGATGTTTTAATAAAAAGATGATAATTTTAAAATACTTTTGTATGTGTGTGTGTGTGTGTGTGTGTGTGTGTGTGTGTGTGTGTGTGTGTGTGTGTGTGTGTGTGTGTGTGTGTGTGTGTGTGTGTGTGTGTGTGTGCATCGCCATAATACTACAAGACTTACTCTTGCTTCCTTTACATTTAATTGGTCAAACTACTATATAAAACAATAAGTGTGAGATCACAAAAGATTTAATCTTTCAACTGAAACTTGAACACTTGGTATTGTGATTGCTTCTTGAATGATGATGCTTGAGATTTATTCTTTCTTATTTAGTTGCCATCATCAAAATCTTAAGAAGATATTAACTTGCACAACATATAGAACCACATTCTCTACCTTTTTTTATGAAGATAACTCATTTTTCAAGAAGTTGGATAAATAGATAAATATAGATGAAAAGATTGGATTTATTAAGCTCTGTCTCACATATAGAGAGAGAATATTTTACTCCCCCTAAGAGTATACTTCTACCCCATTGTCATTATAAAAAATTATAAAAATAATAAGAGATGATAAATAATACATAGAACATATATATCATATTGAGATAGGGAGGAAGAGGAAGGAGAAGAAACACTTAAATAGATTAATACATGCATGATTAATTTAAGAACCCTAAATCAGTTCTTATAAAAAAATAAATTTTCTTTAAGAAGGGTTTTTGTAAAAATATTTCTCAATTATTTAGATGAAGACACAAATTTAATTATACGATCTCTTTTTTTTATATGATCTCTACTGAAATGGTGCATAATTGCAATGTGTTTTATCTGATAGTGAAGTATATAATTTTGGTTAGGTTTATGGTGCTAGTGTAGTCGTGTTTTATTGGGATAGTTTAAAGATTAACTCTGAATCACTCAATTATTGTTTCATCCAGATAACTTGTGCATAACAGCTACCCATAACGACATATTCTATTTCAGTTTCGGATAACTCAACGCTTGCTTGTTTCTTGATATGCTAGAAGAAAATAAAGTTCCAAATTAAATGGCATGTACTGCAGGTGCTTTTTTGATCCAATTTATAGCCAGTTTTATTAGAATCAGATTATCCAACTAAAGCATAATTAGTCTATTTGGGGAACCATAAACCTATAAGTAGTGTGCTAGTGAGATACCTCATGATGTGTTTGATTACAAGGAGTTGTGATTCTTTGAGGTTTGCTTGAAAATATGCATACCATAGACAGAAAAATTTTAATATCAAGATTAGATGCAATAAGATAAAGAACAAAACACATCATACATTGATATTATATTTCTTTAACTATTTTTTCCTCATTCGTCCTTATCTAAACTACAAAAAGTTTTCATTGGAGTTGAGATTGGTTTTTATTTTTTTCTATACCGAATATTTTTAATAGCTCTATACAATATTTAGATTGATTAATGAAGGTGTCTTCTTTTGATTGATGAGTATGCAACCCAAGAAAGTACTGAAGCTTCCCCATCATAGACATTTCAAATTTATAATGCATCTTATGAGAAAAATCCTTGCACAAGAACTCATTAGTAGCATTAAATATTATGAAGAAGAGCCTTTCCTTGACCTTGGCTAGGATTTTGATGAAGACAAATACATCAACAAAAAAAGAAAAATATAAAGACAACAATGACAACAAAGAAATTAAAAGATGAAGTCAATGATCAATCAAAAGCAATGGAAAAAAAATTAGGTTAAATGTCTATATCTTTGATAAATCACCCTTCATTTATTTTATCACTTAAAAGTTCAAAAAATATTATAAAAACATAAGCTAACATGTTTCCAAAGTTAAAGCATATAGAACATTGAAACAAAGCCTTTAAAAGTGTGATTTAAAAAAAAAAAGGACCAATAATTGATTACACATAACCTTCAATCAATTACCACTTTGCAAAATTAAAATTTTCAAACAAAACTTGTCAGTATAACAAGAATTAGACTATGATACTACTTGTTGGACAAGAGACTCCAAATATAAGAGGGGACGAATTGAAATGTTCAAATTAAAAATAAACATAAAATTTATTTATATTAGAAGCGGATAAAATCAAAGATTAAGATGCGGAAAAGATAGATGACAAAAATATAAAGACATATGTTAAGAAAGATCGCACCAAATATCATCCTAGTTTGGCCTTAAACTATACGGCATACTCTAGTCTCTAAGATTTTTCTCTTAAGGTTTCCACTAAAATAATAATTTAAACTTTTACACAGGATAAGTTCAACAACCTTAAACAAATTAAGCTTTTGAGTGGACCATCCAAATAACCTAACACAAATAACTCGAGATTTTACACATGTTCAACCCAACAACTTTAAGCCAAGATTTTTAAAAGGTTTATCTTGTAATCTTAAAATATATTACAAGATCACAAGAGAAATTAGATCTTGAGTAAACAAATTTACCATAACTCTTAGGGGAATGTTTCACTCCATCGCGCTAAGACAATGAGTAAAACTTAGAAAAAAAAATGAGAACAAGAGAGAAAGAAGAGTTGATAATTCCGAAATAAGATGTGTCTAGAAGTGAGGAAAGTCCTCTTTATATAGGAAAGAGTGTGACTAAAAAATTTTAACGTACATGATCCTTTGACACTTACTAATCGATTAAAATACCTACCTAATAAATTTGGTTAAGTGTTGACAGTCTGTCATCATGTAACTTTTATAAGCAATTGCATTTGTTTTTGATGATTTTAGTTAAGTACGTTTAAATTTTATGAAGAAATAGGAAGAAAATGAAGAAGTGAAGAAACAAAGTATAAAAGATGAAAAAATGAAGAAAATTATGAAGACACAAACATTTTCACCATAATTTACATAAGGACGTCTACCCATTAATTTGATCATATCTGGAGTTTCATAATTTGGATTGAGACGAGACTTTTTGCAAATGAAAGCAAACAAAGAGATCTAACTAAAATAAAAATTAACGGTTGTATATTAGTTGTGATGGATTTCTTTTTCTTCCATAAATTTTGTATATCTATAGGAGAAAGAGATAAGGAAAAGAGGGATATTCTTATGACTCAAATTTGACGGTAAAGCAATTTTTGAAGCTTTGGATCGAAGGTTTTCATCATCGGAAGGCATATTCAAACTAGAAATTCATGTATTGTTTATTTATTACTTTATTTATGATTCATATGTATATGAATAGCTAATTTTTATTTATTGGGGTTTGTTAGATGAACTGATATGAACCTGTTGAGACATGTGTTTGGGTCTTTGTATTGTTTGTTGTATCTTTGATTATTTAGTATCGTTATTCACTTTAATTTTGTGTTTATTACTTTAAATGTGTTTACAAATATGTATATTGATCTAGACTTGTAGTGATTACTAACCATAACTCTATGAATTGAAACTAAATTAATCTATTCAACTTAGTAATTGATTATGGATAAGAAATTATAAGTTACGACTTAGGGCTTATATTGTAAATTATGACAAAATTCAATATCAATCTGTGAGGCAAAGAATAGTAGCAACTAAAATAAATAGTCTACATCAATAATAATCCATACATAGATAATATAACAGAATAAGGCGAGAAAAAAATGAAGGTTTGTTTACCCAGTTCGATCAAACGATCTACTCTGGAGGAGAGAGTAACTCTCCAATTCACTATACTCAGAAAGTTGTTACAAGAGATTACATATGAGTTACAAGGAAATAGCATTCGCCTTCAGGTTTCCAAGAATTACCCTATTTTCCACCCAAATGTTTCCCAACCTTTTCAACCTTCAATATATGAATAACTCAAACCCAAGATGTAAACAAGTGTTTTACAATTTCCAATAACCTTAGATAACTCCAAAGGTTTCCAAATCTCTTTCCTTTCTAAGGTTTCCCTTGAGAATAGTCAAAACCTTATGCTATGCCTTTAAACCCTTGCTCTCCCTTGTTACTGTAAGCTCTACGATACTCACACTGTAATAACAGAAGAGATACATATTTACAATAGTAAAAATCTAACAAATCCATAACAAATCCAAAAACATATCTCTTTAATTTATTAGAATAAAATATATTATTATAATCTTATAATATCTCTCAAATATTATAAATATCTTATAATATCTATTAGACTATGATAAATATATATCTTATAATATCTTTTAAAATATATATATATATATATATATATATATATATATATATATATATATATATATATATATATATATATATATATATATATATATATATATATATATATATATATATATATATATAATATATATATATATATATATAATATCTTTTAGAATATTATAAATATCTTATAATATCTTTTTATATTAATTTATATGATCTCTAAATTAATATAAAATATTCTAACATTAATGAATGGATCAATAAACTAAATCGACCGAACCCGATACCCGTAAACCGCTCAGATCAGATTACTTTTCGGCTTTCTGATTTTTGGCAATCTCGAAACATGTTTTCTTTCTCTCCATCAATAAAGATTTTTAAGGCATATTTCAACATCTTAACACATAGAAACATTGGTTGTTTTAAATAGCCAGGTGACCTAAGAGATTAGGGATCATAGTGTGGAATTGTGAGTTATACACCAAGGAATTGGGTATAACTGCTAAGTTAAAATGTCGTAATCACTACTAAATAATCTTAGAGGAAAATAGATGTCAACATCAACAGTGACATATAGAGCATTCGAAACAAGGTCCATGCATCGTTAATATGATCAATTAAATCTAAAAACTCCTAATTTGAGTTTCAATAGAGCGTGAATCACTTTGTTAAAATAACACAATCCTTGTGTAGATGAACTTATAAATGTTAATACTCTTATGCGTTTAGTACACTTCCTAAGTTAGTCATCAAGTTTCTGGCACGGTTGTCGAGAATAAAAATGAAAAAATGTCCATAGCAAGAGATTATGTTGGGGTACTAGAATCTGAGAATCAAAAAAATGTCGATGAAAAAATTAATAAAAGCAAGGAAAATTGTTATAATGATAAATTGAAAGCTTCTGAGAAAAAAAGAGAAAAATAAATTCGAAAATCTAGCACATATTAGTCAAATAAAATAAAGAATAAGTAAGGATGGTGTGAAATTAGTAAGGTAGTAGGTTTTTAACTTCAAGGAATTAAACCTACTGGCCAAATATATCCCACCTTGACATAAGCTATGTTACAACCTAACCTTTGAAAGACCTCAAAAGCATGTTTTCAAATAAAAAGAGATGAATTTTTAATATTACGAATTTATATGTTTGATGTCAATTGTATGTGAATGAGTTTTTACCATATTTTTTCAATAAGAGTGAATAGTGAGATTGAGAGAAGGTTGAGTATATAGAAAGTTGAAGAAAACATCTTAGGATTATGTTGTACCGAAGCAAGGAACAAAAGTGATAACTTGGCAACGATTGATGTCTGGAATTGGTTTGTTAAGTACAAAGTTATGAGGAAGCATGGTTATGAATGAGTTCCTTGAAGACAAACAACTGTGTAAATTTGGGGTTGTGATGACAACTTGATTGTAACACCCTTATAAACCCCACGTATAATTAACGAGAAAATTAATTAAAACACAACATAAGAGTGTCTCACTTCATGAAAACATGCATAACCTTCTCCCTTAACACAGATTATCACATATAAATTATAATCAAATAATATTTAAATCTATAAAGTTTACACAACGCATAGCTTGAATGAATATACCACAACGGAATCCTCATCAATTAACTAAAAAGGAAACATCTCAACAACATAAGTAGTACTTTGACTACAAAATAAATAACATAATAATTCGTAAACAAACGATCAATCCCAACTCAGTGTTACATGAATCAGAGCAAAATCTCACTACATAAAACGATAAAATATAAGAAAACTCCAATGGAAAGCTTCCACTTATGTCCACGGTCCTACTCTTGAGTATTTGCACATTACCCGCGCAGAGGCAACATCCAAACAGAAGGGGTGAGCAATTATAATCAATTATAAAAGACATAAGATAAGATAGATTGCAACATTAATATACAATCAACCAACA
Organism: Vicia faba; assembly: GCA_948472305.1. Classification (NCBI taxonomy): domain Eukaryota; kingdom Viridiplantae; phylum Streptophyta; class Magnoliopsida; order Fabales; family Fabaceae; genus Vicia; species Vicia faba. Next base: position 910,287,227 of record OX451736.1, on the reverse strand, counting down.
ATATCAACATATCATAAACTCACACCACAAACATCATCATAAATATCACTCATACAAATGTCATCACAAGGATCAACATATAGCCACATAACTTCTCAAATATCAAGACACCATATAACACCAACACAATTATGCAATGCCATATAAAAGCTATACGAAAAACACTAACTCAATGCATGTGGTACCAAATTATGAACACACATGTCCATTTCACGCCCAACTCTGCCACCATAGGATACAAGATCCACCAACATTGAATCTAGTTCACTCTTGAATCAGAGTACAACGACCATTGTTACCACCACCATAGGTAACATTTCACTAATTCTCCGACATAGGAATTAGCTACTCGCACTCGAACCATCACTATAGGATCGAGGCAACAACATAATTAGAATTGAAGTTCCGACAACATGGATGCATGATTTACAACATACAGCAACAACGTCATCATATCAACACCATGACAACAACATCAAACTTCATCATCATAACAAGTCATCATAACATAACATAACATTATCATAACGTTGCAGTAATTTATTAACAGAACATATAAACAATCAAATTCACAAACATAGTAGACATAATAATAATACTTAAACAATTCATCTATCTCTATCATATTATTTCTCTGAGTGTTAGCTTCCTAACACTTCAAACGACACGTCGTTTGGATACACAGTTAAAAAGTTACGGTAAAAATCATTGGAAGATAAACAAGTTTTAGGTTCAAAATTTCTTTCAAATATCAAAAGAATAAACTAATTATCATGATTAACCTCTGGAAACAATTTCGTTTGATATTAGTCTGCATTATCTTCCCCACTCTTTGAATGACACTTGATTTAGACTTACGGTTACAAAGTTATGACCGTAATAATTTCACCATACAAAATTTAAGAAGTTGTTACGGCCACCCGTAATAGATATTACGACCCGTAATACTTCCAGTCCAAAATTTTATTTTTTTCACGCCTCTGGTACAAGAATCCAGAGGGATGTAACGGCCACCCGTAATAGAGCCCAGAAAACCACTTTTTCCACGCGATTTTTTATGATCTGTCTTATTAATCAGCCTTGCAACGGACCTCAAACACCAAGTTTTAACCTCCAACAATCCCAAAACATATTATATAATATGGCACATGAATCAAGTGAAATAAATACATCACAACATCAGTTCATCATCTCTAAATCACCATTAACACACTTAAGGTCAAAACCTTCAAACATCGATCAATGGCATACTATCATCAATTTATCATTCTGATTCACATCAATCAACATAGTTCATAAAACAAGTCAATAATAACTCAACCCACAACAACAACATCATCAAAGCTTTCATAACACAACATGTGTATACAACTCATCATCAAGATTTCATCAATTTCATAAAAATTCATAAAATTCAACATCAAATCAAGGAAATATAAAACCCTAAGTCTACCATTCTCTCATATCAATTATAATTGAGAATAATTATCCACCCTTACCTTATATTTTATCTAGAAATTACTTCTTCTTTCTCTATAGATGGATGTTCCCTTGGTTCCTTTGTGTCCTAACCTCTTTCTCTTTTTCCTCCAACTTTTCATGTACAACACATAATGATCTCTTTTCTCCCCTATTTTTCTCTTTTTCTATTATGAATTGTCCCTTACTATGATTTTTCTCATATACCCTCACTTACTCTCATGCAATTATCTCTATGCCCTTAAAATCTCTACACATTCTAATTTATTCTATATTTATTATTATTTTAATTATTAACATGAAACTATTATTTAATTAATCTAATATATTTTCTAACTAAAGGTCCTACACACCCACCAATAACCTAATAAACACAATAAATTACAAAATATTCATAAATAAATACATAAGCAACATAATTTCTAAATTGGAGTGTTACATTGATCGTGTAATTTTTATAAGCAAATGTAAATGTTTTTGATGATTCTCGGTTAATTATGTTTAAGTTATATGAAGATATATTAAGAAAATGAATAAGTGAAGAAATAAAGCAAAAAGATGAATAAATGGAGAAAATTATGAAGAAACAAGCATTTTCAGGACAATTTACATCATGATGTATATCCATTAATTGAATCATATATAGAGTTTCGTAACTCAGAATGAGACGAGATTTTTTGTAAATGAAAGCTAACAAAGATATATAGCTAATGAAAAAAATTTGGCCACGATAGATGTATCTTGTTCGTGATGGCTCGCTTTTTCTACCATGCATTTTTTTTACTATTTATAGGAGAAAGTAAGGAGGAAATGGGGGACATTCTTGTGACTCAAATTTGACGGCAAAGCAATTTTTGATGCTCTAGAGCAAAGACTTTTCTTAGCATAAGAAAAATTCAAATCAGAAAGTCATGTATTGTTTTTTATTACTTTATTTATGATCCCTATGAATATAAATAGCTAAGTTTTATTGATTATGGATTGTTAGATAAACATGTATGAATCTGTTGGGACATATGTTTGGGTCTTTTTACTATTTGCATCTTTGATTTATTTAGTATTATTATTCAGTTTAATTTTGAGTTCATTGCTTTAGATGTGTTTACGAATATGTATATTAATCTAGACTCGTAGTTATTACTAGCCATGACTCTATGACTCTGAACTAAATTAATCTGTTCAATTTAGTAATTGATTAGGCATAAGAAATTATAAGTTATGATTTAGGATTTAACGCATAGAAATATTATTTGTTTTAACTAGCCAGCTGGCCTAAGGGATTATGGATCATGGTGTAGAATAAAGGGTTGTACACCAAGGAATTAGGTATAACAACTAAGTTAAATCATCGTAATCACTGATAAATCATCTTAGGGGAAAATAGACGCTAACGTCAACAATGACATACAAGGGATTCGAAACAATGTCTAATTGTTATTAATCTGATCAAGTTTTCCATAAATTTGATTTAAGCTTTTGTTTTACCAAATTAAATCCGAAAATCCCCCATTTTGCTTTCTATAGAACCTGAATCGTTTTGTTAAAATAAAATAATCCATGTGGATACAGACTGATAATTGTTATTAATTTGATATGTTTAGTTAACATGCTAATTTGTCATCTTTAAGACATCATAGAAAACTTAATATTTGTCAATACTTCAACTTCAAGACATGAAGGATCTCTATATCCCCAGAAAGTCATCAAGGATTTTAATCCCTAACAGTTGCCAAGGATTTGTCATCCTCAGCAATCAAAGATTTTGAATCTCCAGCAGCGGTCAAGGATTTATTTTCCCCGACAGCAGTCAAGGATTTATTCTCCTCAGTAAAATAGCAAATCAGTTTACATTCGCATACAATACATACATATATCACAAACATTGATAAAATACATTTATTGCATCATACATTTCATGCAACATAACTTTGTATTTCAGCTAACATTTTACCTTTTTCAGGATAAAATTAACAATTATCATTAAAAATGTTCAAAGATTTCAGATACAGTACAGATACACTCCAAACGCAGAAGTCATTCTGTTAATCATTCAGAATTCAAAGTTCAGATACAGTTCAGATACACTCCAGACACGGAAGTTATTCTGTTACTCATTCAGATCTCAACATCTTTCAGATACAGTACGGATACGCTCCAGACACGGAAGTTATTCTGTTACTCATTCAAGATTTCAACTGTCAAACTACAGTACAAATACGCTCCATACACGGAAGTCATTCTGCTACTTATTCAGATTACAGTACTGATACACTCCAGATACGGAAGCCATTCTGCTACTTATTCAGATTCCAGTCCATATACGCTCCAGACACGGAAGCCATTCTGCCATTCATTCAGATTTAGACTTCAGATACAGTCCAGATACGCTCCAGACACGGTTTCCATTCTGTCACTTATCCTGATTTTCCCCAACTTAGAGACGCTCCAGACACTGATGCTATTCTATTGCTCTTTCAGATTCAGTCTCCAGATACAGCTCAGATACGTTCCAGATACGGATACTATTCTGATGCTCATTCTTCTGATTCACAACAAACATTCTTGGATGGCATCTACAAGCCCATCTCCAACAAGATTCTATCACCTCTCCAAATGGCATCTTTAAGCCCATTCCCTCAACTACAATTTGACGAGTGAAAATTTGCGGGCACTCTAGTGTCCAATCATCTTTTACCTTCGAGTCACGAATGGCAAAACTCGTCAATCTAACTCTTCAGGTTCAAGAAGATTGAACAGGGGCAGCTGTTGTACCCCAAAATTTTCCCTCTCATTTTATCAATATTTTCCTCACAAGACTTCTTGGACTCAGGACCAATATAGGGTTTGCTCAGCTCAAGATATCTCCTTGCACTGATAACCTGAAATAAGGGTTTGAGTTTGCACAAGGATTTTTGGACCATCAATGCTTCATGTGACTTTCATACACCATCTTGGACCCCTAAGATTACTCATACCAAGTTTCAAGCCTTGAATCACATTTTTGCCCAGTCAATTGGACAGTTGACCTAAAAATCAATTGTATTGGGGGGAAAGTCAACTATGGTCAATTTACAGTCAAACTTCATAATTTTTGATCCACAACAACATTTTAGACTCATATGTACCATTTGATCAAGTTTGGATCACAACTCCTCAAGAAATTTGATCAAATCATCAAAAGGGCAAAATGGTCAAAATTAGGGTTTTGACTGAGAAAGGGCAATTTCTGATTTTTAACCTAGCCAATGAGCAATTGGGTTCAATAATTATTTCAAGGATTCAATGGCATCATCTTGACCTAATTTTATAGTTCAAAAGATCTCAAGTACATTGGATTGACAGATGAATTTTGCAGTCAACTGATCAAAAGTCAACTGTACACTAAAAAGTCAAACTTTGACTTTTTGGTCAAAGTCAAGTGCCAAGGGTCATAATTCATCAAGACATGTGAAAATGTGAAACTTGTTGGCCAAGAAACCTAAAATTGCAAATTAGGGTTTTAATTTCAAATTTTTCATAACTTAGAATTTTTCGAAGTATGAAAAATTCCTTATTTTTTCCTAACTTTGCACCATTTTTTCACCATGATGCAATTGGATTCAAAGAAAACTTCCAACATAAAAGTTGTAGTCCTCTGTGAAAACTACAACTTTAAGTCACAAAGTTTTCCCAAAAGATGCTTGGATCTCAAGTTATGAATTTGTGAATAGGGGTCCATGAACTAAAAGACTTAGTGAAAATTTACCCTAATTTAGGCAGGTTTTTGACCCAACTTCATGGACATTTTTCACCTAGTTCCAAGAGGTATCTCAAAATTCATTTCAAAGATGGATTGTAGAGAATGTTGCAAGCTTTCCATAGTGTCAAATAACTCTCCAAGATCATTTGTGGTTAGGGAGAATCGAAGAAGGGAAGTTGGCATTTTGTCACTTTTGTTCAAGCCATTTTTACATGAGATCAAGTTGCAAATCAGATCCTAGCATGCTTGTACCTTGCATTAAAGGTCCTAATCCCTTCTACACTCCATAATTAAATGTTAGCCCAGTGGTTAATGGCTTTATTTTGACCTTTGGAGCATTGTACAAAGAATAAATCCATAAATGGCATAAAGGGCACAATGCCATTTTGATAAAGCAAGCTTTTCCAACTTTTTCAGCCTTGAGCCTTGGACTTGTTCCTTGAGTACATGCATTTTCCATAGATCACAATCAAAGTATACCAACCCTTTCAGCTCACCAGATAGCTAAGTACAGGCCTGTTAGCATGGTCACTTCAACCTTTTTTCAAAAACAAGAAAAGTGGCCAAAAGGTAGAGAACGTGTACATCTGATAAAGGGTGGACTTGGCATCATTCAAAAAAACTTCACAAACTTATCTGAAGCTAGAACACGAAAGCAAAAGATCCAAAACACTCTCAAACTCAAAAAACACAAATTTTTGCCTAAATAGGGCAGCTTCTGCAAAATCCTAGCCAAGTCATATTTTGCTCGTGCGTTTTGCCTCTGGACACTTGAAACACTTCATACACACCATATCCAAGCTATCCAAGCCCTTACATTGTTGATGTAACCCCTACTTCAGCCATCACCATTTTCATTTTGGAAGGTTGCATCTTGACTTCTACAGGGAGTTATAAGCATCCTCAAGGCAAGCTAAGCATTGGAATAGCTTGAGGGAACTTCAAGGAAGCTCACACGATCCTCAGGCCTCACTCAAAGTCCCCACATTGCCATATCCAAATCCAGCTGGGGGAGGTATTTTTAAAAACTTTATCTCTCTATTTAGGCATCCTTAAGCCACGATTTGTGAAGCAAAAATGTAGTCTCTAGCATGGTGAAGCTGTACATATGCATACTTTCCATTTATATTAACTGAGCTAAGAGAATTTGAATGTTGAACATGCTGAAAAAATTAGGTCACGAATTAGGGCTACTGAAATTCTCCCTGATCTTTGAGAGTTAGATTATGAATTTTATATCATTGGAATTGTGAGGTTCCAAGCTATATTTTTTATGTTGCAAGTTTTTGTTTTTGTGCAAAGAATAGAGAGTTACAGGTTTGAGTAGAAAACGCGCGCAAGAAAGAAGAAACCAAGGACAGGGACAAAGCTGAGTTGTCTTGGGCTTTTTGTTGCATTTGGCCTTTTTGTTTTTGTTGTTTGCACCCTCCATATTACTTTTGCACCCCCTGACTTATTTCTTATATTTTTGCATTTTTCTTGCATATTTTTATTTTATTGCTTGCATTTATTTTTTCCAATGATAAAAAATCCCCAAAAATAATTTTTTTATTTTCACATTTTATATTATTTTTTTATTTATTTTTGCATAAAAATAGTTTATTTTGACAAGTGGTTTCTATTTTCTTAAATAAACTTGTAAATAATATAAAATACTTAATATTTTATTTCATTATTTTGTACACATTAAATATTTATTTTTCATACATATTTTAATTTTTAATATTTGTTAATAATATTATTTATTATTTCTTGTACAAAAAATGGACAAAATAAAATAAATATAGAACATATATTTTCTTTTGATCAAAATTAGGGTTTCCCCTTTCAAAAATAATAATATTATTTTTCTTTTTTTTAGGACTTAAATAATCTTATTTTCTCATACATAAAACAATTACAAAACATTTTGCATAAATACATTTTATTTGCATATTTAAATAATTGTGTATTTATTTATTTATTGTACAATAATTCAATTGGGTTGTAATAGTATTTTAGGGTTTTATTTTGTGAAAATATCCCCATTCAAAAAATTGTATCCCCCCTCCCATAATAATTGTTGTAATAGTTTAGATTTATTTTACGCAATTTATTGCTTTCATATACCATGTTTAGTAAAATTAGGTTTTGCATGATAAGACAAAAATCAAACAAATAGACATGACCTAATCCAAGACAAACAAAAGCATGTAATATGACACACATTGCACACAAGCACCCCTAGGGTTTCACCCACTTGGTTGCCTAAACAAAATGGCCATGGTATGCATGCAAAGTATCTTGGCAAAGCAAAACAAACAAATAAGATCATAGTCCCTCGATGACGCTATCAAAAGGTTGCCTAAAAAAATGATCTTGGTCCCTCAAACAAGCTAAGATACTTGGCAACATTGCTATCATGGTCATACGATGACCCACGCCCGTCCCGTTTAACATCCAAAGATAGGGTTGTTTACCAAATCAATGGTAAATCAACAATGTCAACGGAATAAAAATGCATGAGGAAAGACATTTGAGTAGGGTAGATAGTTCCTAGTTACTTGCTCTCTTCCAAACAATCCTTGCTATTTTCAAAAACATCACACACACAATTTCAAAACATTTCCAAACATCTTACAAAACATTGAAACATTTTTTCAAAAGACAAACATCTTTGTATACATTCTTACGAACGAGAATCATTACAAAGATTGCCTAAACGAAAGGCCTCTTTTCAAAATACTTTCAAAATCACACCAAACACAAAGCACCATTTCAAACAATTTCAAAAGCAAAGCAAGTGATCTAAGCAAGTAACTAAGAGCCCATGGAAAACCATGGATGAAAAGGGTGTTAATACCTTCCCTTTTCATAATCTACCCCCCGAACCCAAGAAAACATCTCAAAGGTCTTTCCTGTGCTTTTTTACCTTTCCTTTTGGATAAAATAAAAGTCGGTGGTGACTCTTGCTAAATTGAAATATTTGCGACGAAACGCAAAACCTCAAGTCAGTTCTCCCACCGTATCACAGAACTGGCGACTCTGCTGGGGAGAGTAATAAAAGTGGGGTTACCTTAGGGTTTAGATCAACTTTATTTGCTTACCATGTTTGCCTTGTTTGCTTTACACTTTGGTTCTATTGTTTGGATTTGAATCCTCTACCCGGATTTGGGAAACATTTATAGGTAAATAGCAATATGTTGTGGAAACTGTGCGGGGTATACCGACACGTTCTAAGCAATAGCTATGTTAGTGTGACATATTTGTGGGTACCGGTAGCCTTTGAGTCAATCAAAGAGAATACGGGGCCGCTGAGTGATGTCATGAAGCACTAACGAACTTCTAGAACCTTTACTTGACCAACTTAGCCTTTTAGGATGTAGTGAGATGACCGGCTTTGGTGCAGTCTGAAGTTGGTAGATACTCGATACTACACTCATTGAGGGTTGGTTCCTTGGAATATTTCGGTCGCCAGTAAAGAGGATGAATTGAAACAATGAACAAGGAAACAATCCAGTGATATTGAGCTCCTTAGAACCCGGTTACTATTTACTAGGACAGGTTGAGCTAACTAAACTTCAAGAGGGTACTTACCTATGAAACCCCATGCAAGCCTAAATTAGGAACTTGTGTGATTTGCTTGCACATATATACTTGTGCATAACATCATGGACATCATGAGCATCATATGCATCCACTAACCATTTCAAGGATTTTGGAAATTCATCTTTGTTCCTGTTTTGTAGGATATGGATTCACTTCGCAGGAAAACCATCCAAGTCAACCTTGTAAGAATTCCTCCACAACTCAAGGAGCTAGATTCAAGGATTCCTGGGAACTCTCTATTGACCAAGAGGCATGGTCGTATTCTCAACTTAGTCACTTCCAACACAGAGGAAGACATGATGAAAGTTCTTTTCCAGTTCTTTGACCTTTTGCACCACTGCTTCACATTTCCTGACTACCAGCTTGTGCCTACTTTGGAGGAATTTTATCAACTTCTGAGGATTCCTATTCTCGATCAACTACCTTTCAATGGTACGCAAAGAGATCTAAAGCCAGGAGAGATTGCTCAAGCCCTGCACTTGCACTCATCTGATGTCACAACCCATTGGGAAACTAGAAGTGGTGTCAAAGGCTTCTTGGCAAAGTTCTTGTTTGAGAAGGCCCAAAGCTGCTGGAATTCCTTGGATTTACAACTTTTGAGGAGATTGTAGCTCTTCTCATATATGGGATGGTCTTGTTTCCTAACCCTGACCAACTCATAGACGTGAGTGCTGTGAAAATATTCATGTCTCGCAATCCGGTGCCTACATTGCTTGGGGATATCTTGCACTCTTTTCACACTCGTACAATGAGGAAAATAGGTGTTCTCATGTGTTCCACTCCTCTACTGGCAATATGGTTTATTTCTCATCTTCCCCAATCAGTTTTGAAGAATGATCAAGGTTTAAGGTGGTCACAACGATTGATGACTCTTACACATTCAGATGTTCATTGGTGTTCTCGATCTAAAGAGAATGTTATCATCGTCGACCGTTGTGGGGAATTCCCTAATGTCCCTCTACTTGGCATTAGGGGAGGCATCACCTACAACCCTTGGTTAGCTCTAAGACAGTTTGGTTATGCCCGAAGGGATGGCCCATATGATATGCTGGTTCAAGGCTTGGTTTTCGACTTCGACAATGACAATCAAGGACTCTGACAAAGGTTCATCTGAGCCTGGAGGATGCCAAACAAGGTAGACAGTAAGACCTTGGAACACAAGAATTCCATCCCCTTTGAGCCTTACCTCAAGTGGGTACGAACCCGCTCCCAAAGTCTTATGATGCATTACCCCTCCATTCTCCCAGTGATTATAGAGCCTGTTGAGGAAGGAGAGGTTCCATACACCCTCCTACATCCTGACATGCCAACATCACTCGAAGATCTGCAAAGGAGTTAGATACAGATCAAGGGAGAACGCGATACTTTTGAAGCCCAATTCTACGCAAGCGAGAAGAAGGTTTTAGAACTTACTCGGTTACTTCACGAAGAGCAGACTCTCAACACCTAAATTGCACCAAAGAGGATGCGCAATGTCTTTTTATCTTAGAATTTTGTACTATTTTGCCCTAGGGGCATTGATGTAAACAAATTCTATTTTATTAATATAACGTGTGTTCCTTTTTGTTTAACACAAATTTGAATTTTATAAATTCTTGAAAGCATTACATGAATACATATCATTCATCATGTGCATAAACAGGTCTTCACACCAAGTTTCCTCATCTCTCTGCTGTTTATTTCAGCAAGATGGATATTGAACAAACGGTCAAAGACTTGCAAGCTCAGAATTCACAATTTCAACAGCTACTCTTGACCTTGGCTAAGGGGCAGGAGGAGCTCAATACTCTACTAGAAAAAGAAGAAGAAGTGAGCTGGTGTAGTTATCATGGGCAGAAGGTTTGAAGGACAGGCCAGACGGACCTTAGAGTTTCCATCAACCTCTGAGGAAGGGGAAAGAAAAGGTAAAGAGACTGCAGTGCCTTCAGATTCTGAAGCTGAAGAAGAGGAAGAAGAGGACTACTCCGAACAACAGTACCCTCCGGTCGATGACAAATACAAAAACTTGGAAGAGCGTCTAGCTGCTATGGAAATACAGTGAGTACCGGGGCTGAACTTTGAAGAGTTAGGGTTGGTATCTGGAATTGTAATCCCTCCTAAGTTTAAAGTACCTTTGTTTGCCAAGTATGACGGGGTGTCTTATCCCAAGATGCACCTACGATCTTATGTCAGGAAAATTCAGCCATATTCTCCTGACAAAGATTTGTGGGTCCACTTTTTCCAGGACAGTTTGTCGGGAACACAACTTGATTGGTTCTACCAGTTGGAGAGGTCTAATGTGTATAATTGGGAAGACTTGGCGGCCGCCTTCTACAAACAGTATCAATACAACGCTGACTTGGCACCAACCCGTACTCAACTCTAGAGTATGGCCATGGTATCCAATGGGGCTTCAAAGACTACGCCCAAAAATGGAGGGATTTAGCCGGAAGGGTGCAACCACCTTTATCTGAAAGAGAGCTAGTGGACATGTTCTTGGGGAATCTGTCAGGTCCTTTCTTTAATCACCTGATTGGAAGCTCCTCTGCGGGTTTCACTGAGTTGATTCTAACTGGCGAAAGGGTGGAAGCCGGTATTAGAAGCGGGAAAATTCAGAAGGACGCGTCTACCTCTGCAGTTGTAAAAAAACCCTTTACTGGAAAGAAGGAAGTGTCTGCTGTCTATGCACAGAGGAATCAGGGAAGAACCGAACAATGACCAACAGTGGGGGCCGTTATGATTCAAAAGTCTGCATCATACCAACAAAGAAACAACCAACCGAGAAATTATTAGCCGAGGAATAATCAGCAAAGGGTGGAAAGGCCTGTAAGGCAATTCCCCAAGATAAACATGACTCCTGCTCAAGTCCTACCACATCTCTTGAAGTTGAATCTAGCAATGTTGAAAGAGGCCCCTAAAAACCCCAATACTGCATCTCCGCACTACAAGAGTTGTTGCTCATGTTTGTGTTTTTATTACCATTGTTGTATACACAAGAGTTGTTGCTCATATTTGTGTGTAAACATTTGTTCTTCATTGTAGTGTTAAATCTGCTTTTTAGAAGCATTATTTGATTGTAAACATTTCAAGATTTATTTCCTTAATTGACTAAGTTGTAATCTGTATACTTGAGAGGGATAAGGTATTTTTCTAAACTCTTAGACGTTGTTTGTAACCTCTCAAGATTAGTGGATTAAGTCATTTTCTAAGGAAAAATCACCTTGGCGGGTGGACAAGAGTAGTCTTTTCTAAGGTGAACATGTATGAATTGATTGTGTCATTTTTCTTTTTAGCATATCTATCATTGATCATTTGTGAGAAGAAATCCTAAAATAAAAAGTTTTTAAAAACCCAATTCACCCCCCCCCCCATTTCCTGTGTTTTTCTCAAAGTTCACCCACCACCACAAATAAGAATTCAAACATTCCCTATTAGTCCTAGAACTCAGCTCCAAGTGCGGCCCTTGATGCATCTCATTGTCATTCTTCCTCTAGTAGAGAAAGATTGACAAACATCGAAAGTTGCAATATAGGGAGAGCAAGCACATCTTGTTCTAGAGAAATAAAGGGAAACACGTGTGTTGGATGACATAAAAGAGATTATGCTAGTGATTTATAAGTACAACATATCACGAGGTCATTTCTATCTACCTCTACACTAGGGGAAGTGTGAGATTTTTTTATCCTTTTCTTATTTGTATTTTTTATCCATTGGGAATGATGAATTTTTTAAGCATATGAATACAATATTTAATAACCTAACTATTTATGTTTTATGTTTTTTTGAGATATTGGATCAAAATCTAGTATGGTTGAAGGGTAGCTTCTTGGTTCGATAATTTGACAGGATCTTAGAATGTCATTGAAGTTTGTTCACATGTTGTAGTCGAAGCCCTGCAATGTTGTAGTCAAAGTATGCTCAAGTATAAAGTAGTCGAAATGTTAGGATTGTTAACATGTCGAATTGGGATTGTTTGTTAAGCCCAATTATTTAAGTTAGCTTGTTCCTTAAGTTAGCTTGTGTAATGGGCATGCGTGTAAAAGACCATTAGTTTAGTGTGTTAGTTTTTCTATAAATAGCATACTAGTCTCTCATCATTGCAACACTGCAAATCCTAATTAGGTTGATAGAGGTTATTTGTTATTCTCTAACACTTATAATCTTGTTGAAAGAGAAAGTAAAGAATAGCAGTTTATAACCAATTTCATTGTATTCTTCTTGCTTCCCTCTTTTCTACCCTTGAGGGTTTCTAGCCAATCAAGAAACTGATTATACTTTATTATTCTGCCATCATTTTCACAACAAATTGGTACAGTGAGTATGGAGAAGATGCCATCAACAAAGTTTGAGATTGAAAAGTACACCAGAGTGAACGATTTTGGTCAGTGGCCCCTGAAGATGAAATTCATACTGGTTCATATGGTTGTTTAGATGCGTTGAAGGCAGTCATAGACATGGACACTATGTTAACAGGAAAAGGAAAAATGACTATGGTAGAGAATTCCCACAAGCTATCTTATTGAGCCTTGGTGATAAGGTTCTCTAACATGTCTCGAAGAAGACAATGGCATTGAGTTTATGGATGAAACTCGAAAGTTTATACATGACCAAATCATTGGTCATTCGCCTCTACCTGAAGCAAGCTTTGTATTTATTCAAGATGAGTGAATACAAAGTCCTGGATAACAGTTGGATATGTTGAACGAGTTGATTCTTGATTTTGAAAATATCAATGTCAAGATTGATAATGAAGATCAAGCATTGTTGCTATTGTGTGCTTTTCCCAAATCACACACTCACTTCAAAGAAAATATCTTGTATGGAAGAGAGTCTCTGGCCTTTGAAGAAGTTCAATCAACCTTGTATTCTAAGGATTTGAGTGAAAAAAAGGAGCACAATCCATCTTCGACTGGTGAAGGTATTTTGGTTAAGGCAAAATTCATAAAGAGATACGACAAAAGCTTTGAACGACTGGTAAAAGTCGGCAAAATTCTTATATTGGTGATGCATCTGGTATTCAATTTTATCACTATATGAAAATGGGTCATACAAGAAAAGTGTGCCCTGAACGCCTGAAATATCAATGAGGTAAGGGTAATGGCAACGTAGCCATTGTTCAAGATGATTTCGAATCATCTGATGTTCTTGTAGTTTCAAATAGTGACTCAAGTAAAGAGTCTATTATGGATTTAGGTTGCACTTGGCACATGACTCTAAACAAAGACTTGTTCAAGGAGCTATGTGGTCAAGATGATGGATTTGTATTATTGGGAAACAACAAAGCTTACAAGATTGTAGGTGTTGGATCTTTGAAATTCAAGCTCCATGATGAGTCAATAAGGTTGTTAGCTGAAGTCAGGTATGTACCTAATTTGATTTCTCGGTGAAGTTTCCAAGAAAGGATATGTTTTCAAAGGAGATAAATGTATCCTAAGAGTCAAGAAGGGGTCGAAGGAAGTCTTGAAAAGGCACAAAGAAACAAGGTGTGTATTCCCTTGAGGCTGAAGTTGTCAGTTGTTCTGCAGATTTTGCATCCACAAAACCTTGGCCGAAGACAGAAATTTGGCACATGATATTGGTTCATGTCAATGAAAGGGGTCTGGTTGAACTAGGAAAACAAAATCTACTTGGTGGAGACAAAGTCGAAAAGCTGAAGTTTTGTGAACCCTTTGGAAAATCTTGCAGAATGAAGTTCAATAAAGGTAAACAAAGTACACATAGATCTCTTGAGTACATCCATGTCGATCTTTAGGGGCCTACAAGGTGTCCATCACATTCAGGATCAAGGTATTTTCTATCCATAGTTGATGGTTATTCCAGAAAGTTATGGGTATTCATCTAGAAGACTAAGGATGAAACTTTTGAGAATTTCAAAAGTTGGAAGACTCTGGTCGAAAATCATACTGGCAGAAAGATCAAGAGGTTGAGAACTGACAATGGCCTTGAATTTTTCAATGAAGAATTCAATAGTTTTTATGTGGCCTCTGGTATTGCAAGGCATAGAACTACTGGAGGCATTCCCCAACAAAATGTTTTGTTAAAAAATTTTAATTGAACCATTTGGAAAGAGTTAGATGCATGCTAACTACTGTTGGATTAAAGAAGGTGTTTTGGGGAGAGGTTGTTTCAACAGCAACATATCTGATAAACAGATGTCCTTCGATTGTGTTAGATGTGAATACATCTGAAGAAGTATGGTCGATACATCCACCAGATATCGACAAACTTAGAGTATTTGGATGTGTAGCCTATGCTCACATTAGGAAAGACATGGTCGAACCTAGAGCTTTGAGATGCATGTTCATGGCATTACCCAATCAGAATGTAGTTTTCAATGAAGCTAAGATGACTTTCAAGAAAACTGATGGCGTTGGTCAAAGTGTAGAGATATTTGAAGAAGAGCTGGAATAGGAAGAGATTCATGTTGAGGTAGAGCATGTTGATGTTGAACTGTGTATCCCAGATCAAGTCGAAGACGAAGCACGAGATGTTGAAGCCACTGAGGAAGTTGAGGAAACTGTTGATGACTACTTGTTGGAAAGATATAGGCCGAGAAGAGTCAGGTAGCCACCTTAGATACTTGGGTATGTCGATCTCATAGTTTATGCCTTAATCTCTGTAAGTTAGGTTCTAGATGAAGAACCTAGAGACTATAAGGAAGTTATGAGAACTCGAAATAAGACTGGATGGATGAAGGCCATTGATGATGAGATAAAATATCTTCATGATATCCTCACTTGGGAACTGATCAAGAAACCTGTTGGATCCAGGTTAGTCAACAGTATGTGGATTTTCAAAGTTAAGGAATAAATCAAATGAATGACGTCTAAAAGATACAAGGAAAGATTGTTCGCAAGGGGTTTCACTCAAAAACAAGGTGTTGACTTAAATGTTGCGTTCTCTCCAAATCTATGGAGAATTCCAAATCAATCTTGATGAATAAGATTCAATCACACTGATTGAAATCACTTGTTCTTCTCTCATCATTTGAGTCATTTAACCAACCTTGGTTGCAATATGATTATGCGCAGCAAATGTTAATGGAAGAAGAAATAAAATTGGGAAGAATAAGATTAGGGTTTGAACAAAATAGGGGAAGAATAGGAATATTTTCTGTAAAGTTTCTCTCTGCTCACACACTTGTGATTTATTCTTTTGCAACTGCAAATTCAATGTGTGTTGCAATAATAAGGGTTACTCCCTTTATTTATAGTTGATCTTTCTCCCTAAGTCAAAGTCCAAAACACAAAAGCCCAAAAATACCTAATTCAACTAACACTACTAAACTAGGCGTAAGTCAAAATCCTGTCGAGGCAACTCCTTCGATATTTTGACACACACTAAGCTATTTTTGAGACACCATTGATTCCGTCGAGCAAAAATGCTTCTACACAAGGAATTACAATATCAACACACCACCTAAATCATTGTGTATAAGCTATCTTCATTCATCATATATTGTAATTCTTGAATAGTTCGACCTACACTTTTTTGTCATGATGTCTGCAATCTGATTCTTAGTTCTACATTTTCCAAGTTTAGCTTCCGATTTTCTACCTGCTCTCGAAGATAATGGAACCTCATTTTGATGTGCTTACTTCTTCCAGGTGCTATCGAATTCTTCGCCATATTGATAACTGACATGATGTCGATCTTCATGGTAATTTCTTCGTGATCCTTCCCTTTAATTTCTTTGACCAAGTTCACCATCCAAGTTTCTTGATATGCATAAAGAGAAATAATTATGCACTCTACTTCATACAACGATAGTGCCACTACTGGTTCTTTTCTCGAACTCCAAGTAACTAGTGCACCACCTAGCATAAACATATAGCTAGTTGTGGATTTTTTATCCTAAACATCATTGTCCAACTTTAAAAGGTATAACCCACCAACTTACATTTTTTCTTTCATCAACTATAGGAAACAAAATTCCATAATCAAGAGTTCCTTTCAGATACCTTAGTATCCACTTTATCGCTGCTAGATGTGATACCTTTGGCTTCTGCAAGAATCTACTCACGATACCTACATTGTATGTTAAGTCAGGCCTTGTGTGACAAAGGTACCTTAATGACCCAATAAGAGTTTTAAATTGTGTTGGGTCAAAATCATCTTCATATGAGTCTTTCGACAGTTGCAGCCTTAGTTCAGTAGGTGTTAAAGTCTAATTGCAATCTTCCATCTCAAATATCTTAAGTATTTCAGTTGCATATCTTCTTTGATGCATCATCATTCCTCTACTACTATTGTATAATTTGATGCCAATGAAGTATGAAATGTCGCCCATATCATACATTTCAAACTCCTTGCTAAGATCACCTTTGAAGTCTTCGATCTCTTTCTTCAAGCTACCTGTTATCAACAAGTCATCGACATAGGGACATAGTATAAGCAAATCACTCTTGATTATATTACATATACTCCATGCTCAGTTGTGGACTTCATAAATTTCTCCTCCCTTAGAAAACTATATATCTTTTTATTCCAAGCTCTTCGAGCTTATTTAAGTCCATACAAGTCTTTATGCAGCTTGTACGCCTTTCTTTCTTTGCCTTGTTTCACAAACCCGACTAGTTGTGCAACATAAAATTCTTCATCTAAAGGGACATTTAGGAATGAACATTTCACATCCATCTGACATATGTGCCAATTGTTCATGCTCATCAGTCCAACAACAAACCTGATTGTTTTGATCCTAACAATAGGTGCAAAAACTTCGTCGAAGTCGATTCCTTCTTTATGAAGAAATCCTTTCGCCATAAATCTTGCCTTTTGTCAAGTTACTTCCCCTTTGGGATTCAACTTCAGCTTGTATACCCACTTCACATCAATTTCCTTCTTGACTTAAGGAAATTTGACAAGTGACCAAGTGTTATTAACTTTGATGGTCTCCACTTCCTCATTCATTGCTTTCATCCACTTTGAATCTTTCAATGCTTCAGTTGCATTAACAGGTTCAAAAACTGCATAGAAAGCATAATGTACCATCTCACCTTTATTATTTTCCACATCATCTGATGTAATCACATGTTCCTGCAACCTTGCAGGCATGCGTCTTGTTCTTTGAGGTCTGCTTGGGATTGCTTCACCTCTGACTTCTTTCTGTCGAACTTCTTCTCTTTCAACTTCTGTGGCTGAAGAAGACTAAAGTTATATGTCACCAGAAAGAACCCTTCTTCATCAAGATTTTTTCATCTAGATGGATTAGATAAGTTTAATTGGTTGACTTCTTCTCTTTCTCTTTCCTATTTACTTTAAATTGTCAAATTGTTACTTAAATTTTTCTAGTTCTTCAAGTATGTTTGTGTTTGAATATTTCCTAATATATTCAACTTCTAATATCATTGGTTTTAATTTTCTTAATGCATCCCCACATATTTATGAAGACTTTTTATTGTTCTTCTATAAAAATTACACACATTTGATTTAGAAAATCATCTTCTCATTGTTTTAACATCGTATAAGCTTATAAACACTACTACGTAAAAGTGATACCACAATGGTTGAAAAAGGGATACCTCAATACCTGACCAACCATTGTGAGGTAAAAGGTGGTCTCATGTATACCGGTTTTCACAGCGGGCGTCTGACCATGGTGATAATCTAGCTAGCGTGCTACCTATCACAACAGTTATACTAAACAATTGTTGTGATAAATATTTAGGTCATGGGTTTGAAACCCAACTGTAACACTTTATTTGGAATACAATTATATTTTTTCATACTTCTTACTTCTTACATTTTTTCTCCATAGCAACACAAATCATTTATTAACCACACCCATAGTATGAGCTCTCTAGAACCAAATTTCAAAATATAAATGTTAACCTATTTTGATAACATAAACTAGCATTAATAACATCTTAGCATAAACGAAAATATAACCAAAAAAAAAAGTAAGCCATGCCAATGAAAAAACCTTTTTAAGAAGAACTAATGTCATACATGAAACAAATACGAAAAATGTAAGAAAGATAATTGAGAAAATTACCTTTTAGTTTAAAGAAGGTTATCAAGATGAGTTCGCCGCATTGGAAGAGAGAGGTGTTAGGGTTTTGTTTTGAGAAAAAGGAATAAATGGGGTTTGAATTGAGTTTCTGAATGAACTCGATTACCTTTAAGTTTGAAGATGCTAATGAGGATGAGTTTGTTGCATATATAAGATAGTGTTGTTAGGGTTTTGTTAAGAGAGTGACAATTATTCTAAGGGAAACTTATCACCTCAATTGTTAAAACCAACTACGATAATCTGTTAGTATTATTCACAGCGGTTTCTAGTATTAATTGTGATGATATTGAAGGTACGAGAAATAAAAGAAAGGGGGTTTAAAATGGGTTTCCGGATTTAAAACTTTTGAACTTTCTAAATAAACAAGGATGAAACAAGAACAAAAATAAATGAACACGATTATTTTTATCATTGATCATTGTTAACAAAGTTAATCTAGTCCACCCACAAAGGTGATTTTCCTTTCTCAACAAGGACTTAATCCACTATAATCAAACTGATTACAGACACAAACAAAGACTACCCGTCAATGTTTAGAAACCACAAAGACTAACTGTCAACGTCTTCTTAAGAAATTCTGGTTATAACCTAGTCTCTCAAGGACCTATCAACTCCAAGGTTGAAATACAAAGTGTGTTTACAAGGATGCTTTTAGAAAGAAGATTACACAAGTTGAAATACAAATAAATAACATAACCGAGTTAATAGAAAGTTGAATGAACAAAAGTTCCTTGCTTTCAAGTTAATTAATAAAAGTTGCTTGATTTACAAAACTTTACAAAAGATATTTCAGTAGAAAGTTTAGCAGTGTTTCAGCAAATTGTTTAGCGTAAAAGTTCTTCTTTTCCAATTCTTTCAAGTCTTTCGTTTATAGAAAAAAAGGGTTGAAGGGGTAGAATATGAATACTAAATTCCAATTGTCTTCTTCTATAACGGTTAGTGAGAGTGGTAGACAACATCGTACCATGGTGCAGTCATTGCACCATAAAATCAGAGTAGTGGAAACATTTGATCTTGAACTCGACTTGAATAATTTCCTTTAAGAAAAATGACTGGAGAAATCTCAGATAACTTATCTGAGATAGAGAACTCAAAAATATTTTCCAACAAGGTTTGTATCCTATAAAACCTAAGTCTAGTTCCATTGTGTTGAAAAAGTTTTACAAGGTCATTTTCACAAATGCAGATGTCCTTCCCCATAACTTTAGAGCAAATGTAACCACCTATTGATACATAGGCATGTATCCAAAATTCCTTGACCAGTTCCAGATAAAATTGACCTTTTAAGCGATCAAAATAGGTTTCCCAACCTTGAGTTTTCACAACATTGAAGAGATCGAACCCATTTTCCTTAAGGTTCTCAAAATCTATGATTAACTCGGCAAGAACACTCAACTCGTCAACAGGAGTAGACAGATGAAGATCAGGATCTTGTTGTTGATGTTGTTGAGATAATGAAGATCCTTGAATCGGTTGTTGAGTAGACATAGTTTGTTGTAGAGAAGTTTGGTGTTGTTGTTTTAGTTGAGCATTTGGAGAAGATTGTTGAGCCATTGCAAACAAAATTATGAACAAGAACTGAAAAGGGTTTTAGTGTTTTTGCAGAGAAATTTTGGGGCTTAAAAGAGAGAGAAAGTGTGGGATTCTGGTTGCGAAAGTGTGTGAAGTTAGAGTGAGTGGGTTTTAAATACCAATACTTAAAATGATTAAAAAGATTTTGAGTAGTGCAAAAATTCTGACAACGGATAAAGCAAAAATATTTTAATCTAATCCCAAAGAATAACTTCTCCCAAGGTGTCACATCAAACGATTAGCGTGATTCAAGAAAGGATAGTTGCCACTTTTTGAACCACATACTTTTCACGTGATTGACAAATATTAATGAAGTAAACTCTTCAGTTTCCCGAGGATAAAAAAGATTCCTAACCTATGAAATTACTGATACATGAGAACTTCACTTCTCATAAGCCTCACATTCTTGAAATGAATAAAATAAATTGAAATAACTCAGAGTCTCATTTTATCATTCCGAAAGTTAAACCTTCTGAGATTTCATTTTTTTCATTCTGGACATAAAACCATTTTCAAATGCTTCAAAATGAAAACAAATCTATCATCAACAAGGGATTTTGTAAAGATATCAGCCCATTGATGGTCTGTATCAATGAATTTTACGTTTAAAATTCCTTTCTGAACATAGTCTCGTATGGAGTGATGTTTAATCTCAATATTCTTAGTTATAAAATGTAAAATAGGATTCTTAGATAAACATATAGCATAAGTATTATTATTATAGAGAATAGGAATGTTACTCTCATATATCTGGAAGTCTTATAGCTGACTTTTCATCCATAAGATCTGAGTGTTACATCTAGAAGTAGAAATGCATTCAGCTTCTGCCGTTAAGAGCACTATTGTTAATTGCCTCTTGCTAGACCATGGGATCAAATTATCTCCCAGAAACTGACAGCTTCAAGAAGTGATTTTCCTCTCTAGTCTATCTCTAGCATAATCAGCATCACAATAACTTACTAACTTGTATTCACTTGATTTTCTATAACACAAACCAAGATTAATAGTACCTTTCAGATACCTAACAATTCTCTTAATAGTTGTTAAGTGATATTCTCTCGGATCTTGTTTGAAGTGAGCACATAAACAAACACTGAATAAAATATCAGGCCTAGAAGCAGTCAAATATGATAGAGAACCTATCATACCTTTGTAAGAATTCTGATCTACCTTGGTACTTACCTCACCCTTCTCTAGAATATACGAAGGATGTATTGGAGTCTTGGTTGTCTGGCATTCTGACATGTCAAACTTATTCAGAAGTTCTTTGGTGCACTTGCTCTGATGGATAAATGTCCCTTATGGACTTTGATTGATCTGGATGCCCATAATGAACTTGATTTCTCCCATCAAACTCATCTTAAACTCAATCTGCATAGACTTAGCAAACTCTTTGCACAAGGTAACATTAGAAGAACCAAATATAATATCATCAACATATATTTGAACTACTAGAATATCATTTTTGAATGTTATACGGAACAAGGTGGTATCCACTTTTCTGCTGGTAAAATAATTTTCTAAAATAAACTTGCTTAGTCTTTCATACCATGCTCTAGGAGCTTGTTTTATACCATATAATGATTTCTTAAGTTTAAAAATAAAATCATAATTTTTATGATTTTCAAACCCAGGAGGCGGGTGTACATATACTTCCTCAATAATGTAACCATTCAGAAACACACTCTTAACATCCATATGATACAAGATGATGTCATGATTAACAACAAAAGAAATTAAGAGACAAATAGACTTTAACATGGCAACTGGTGCAAAGGTTTATGTATATTAGATGCCTTCTTGCTGACTATAAACTTGAGCAACCATTCGAGCCTTGTTTCTTACCATTTCTCATTAAGCTTGTTTCTGAAGACTCACTTGGTTCCAATAACATGAGTACCTTTGGGTCTAGGCACAAGATCTCACATGTCATTTCTAGAGAATTGATTTAGCTCTTCTTGCATGGCCAAAATCCATTTTGTATCCATAAGCTCTTAATCAATAGATGTAGGTTCTATGATGGATGCCAAACCTAGAAGCATCTCTTCCAAAGGTTTGAATGAGGATCTGGTTCTGACTGGTTCACTCTTGTCACCCAGAATCAATTCTTCAGAATGTGAAGATCTTTGTATGTGCTTCCTCAGAGAAGTCCGAGCTTCAACAACTTTTGGTTGAACTTCACTAAAATCCTTCTTCTCAAATTATTTTGCAACAACTTCTTCACCTTCAGAGTCTGAATAGGTGATTTCCAAATCTGTAAACTTTTCAACGAGCTTTGACTTTTTAGGGTCAAGCTTATCATCAAATCTAACATGAATTGATTCTTCAAAAAACTATGTTTCTGTGTTATACACTCTATAATATTTTGAGCGTTCAGAGTATCCTAACATTATACACTTATGTGCTTTAAAATCAAACTTGTTAAGATTATCTTTAGTGTTCAAAATAAAAAAATCACATCCAAAAGGATGAAAATATGAAACGTTGGGTTTTCTGTTCTTACACAGTTCATATGAAGTCTTATTCAGAATAGGTCTAATGGAAGTTATGTTTTTAATATAACATGTTGTGTTAACTGTTTCAGCCCAGAAGTGCTTTGCCATGTTAGTCTCGTTGATCATAGTTCTAGTTATTTATTGCAAAGTCCTATTCTTCATCTCTATAACTCCATTTTGTTGTGGAGTTCAACGGCATGAGAAATCATAGGAGATTCCATTTTCAGGAAAAAAGTTTTTCAAAAAGTTTATTTTTAAACTCCTAACCATGATCACTTCTGACTTTAATAATTTTAGAGTTCGTCTCATTTTGCACTTGAGAGAAGAAGGTAGAGAACATAGAATGAGACTCATCCTTGTGTCTTAGAAACTTAACCCACGACCATCTGTTGTAGTCATCAACAATGACTAAACCATACTTATTACCATTGACAAAAGTAGTTTTCACTGGTCCAAAGAGGTCAATATGTAAGAGTATCAAAGGTCGGGAGGTAGACACAACATTCTTTGGTTTGAAAGAAGTTTTAGAAAACTTGCCTTTCTGACATGCTTCACAAAGAGCATCTGAAGAGAAATTCGACTTAGGAGGGCCTCTAACTAAATCAAGCTTATTTAGATAAAAAAATATTTCTCATGCTAACATGGCAGAATCGTCTATGTCATATCCATTGCTCTTTATTAACAGACATGATGCATTTAACATTTTGTTCTTTAAGATCAGAAAGTCTAATCTTATAGATGTTGTTCTTCCTCTTGCCATTGAACAAAATGGAGGCATCCTTGTGATTGACAACTTTACAAAACTTTTGATTAAAGATAATATCATAATTGTTGTCACTTAATTGACTTATGGACAACAAATTATGCATTAATCCTTCAACACGTAAAACATTAATAATAGAAGGGAGATTACCATTACCTATTATTCTGGAGCCTATGATATTCCCTTTCTGATCACCTCTGAAACCCATGAAGCCACCAAGCTTAAGTTCTAGGCTTTATAATATATGCCTTCTTCTTGTCATGTGTCGCGAGCACTCAAAGTCCAGATATCATGATTGGTGTTTCAATTTGGTTGTAAAGGATATCTGCGACATAAATTATCTTACCATTAGGTACCCACATTCTTTTGAGTCCTTTCTTGTTAGTACTCCCATATTTATTAACAACTTTTGGTTTTTGAGCAGGATAAACATATTTATATTAACAATAAAAATGTTGAGGTGTAGCCTTTGGTTTTGCCTTAGTTTTTGAAACAAATTTTTCTTTAGGCACATAACCACCAGGTACAAAGTGAGACTTCAGAGTTTTTTTTCTTCATTTTCTTCAGAAGTAGGTTCTTCATCAGAATCATAACCAATTTATCTAGTTTCATTATTGCTAACACCATAAATTATGGAAGCCATTATGCTTCTATCTAGGCTTCTAGCAAGGAATTTTTGGAAATATTTGTCATACTTCTTTATGACATCATAAGAACATACAAAAGTTGTTGAAAGAATTTCTTCTTCAAGTTTAGAACCCTTGCTTTTGAGAGCAGAGTTATCATTTTTGAGAATAAAATTTTCTTCATTTAAAATGGAGAATTCTTTCTTAAGCTTGTTATATGCCTTAGATTCAGATACATGGACTTGTTTCAAATCCTTGTATTTGTTCTGAAGATCCTGATATTTTTTAGAATCTCACCTAAACAAAATTCTAATTCATAACGAGGGAGTTTAGAAAACACCTCATAAGAATCTGATTCAAATTCTGATTCTAGCTCTGATTGAATCTTCTCATCATAAGCTTTGATGTTTTCCATCATTGCCATGTTCGCTTATTCATTATCAGAGTCATCTTCTAAAGATTATGAGTCATCCCATGTAACCATCAGCCCTTTTTTCTTCCCTTTAAAGACTTTCTGCTTTGGCCTGTCTTTTCTGAACTTGGAACACTCATTCTTGTAATGGCCTGACTCCTTGCATTCAAAGCATATGATGTCTTTGTTTGCATCTGACTTCCTTTGTCCAGAAGTTGATTCGAAGCGACCACATGTCCTTGTGAATCCTCTTCTTTTGCTTAGAGAGAAAAGACATATCGTCTTTATCTTCTTAATCTTCTCCAAATTCTTCTTCTTCTTCAACTTTAAGAGCTCTAGTCTTTTATAACTTTCCAAAATATTTCAAAGCCACTAATTTTCATCTTTTCTAAGGATCATCTTCTTCAAGCTTTATCTCATGACTTCTCGAAAAAATAACTAGTTCTTCTAGAGAAGTGTTGTTCAGATCCTAGGCCAACTTCAGTGTAGTTACCATGGGACTCCATTTCTTGGAAAGGCTTCTGATACTCTTCTTCACGTGATTTGCCGCAGAATACCCTTTGTTTCAGTCCTACAACAAGAGTTTGAAACCTTGAGAACATGTTCTTCACAGTTTCATCATATTTTATCCTGAATGTTTCATACTTTTGAATCAAGGCAAGTGCCTTGGTCTCTTTAAATTGAGAATTTCCTTCACGAGTCATTCTCAAAGAATCAAATATAGACTTTGCAATATCTCTATTTGTTATATTTTCAGACTCATTGTAAGAAATATCATTCATCAGAATAGTTCTCACTTTGTCATGATTCTTGTAGTCTTTCTTCTCTTGTTCATTCACCACTCTTCTTTCTATCTTGATTCCACTAGCATTAACAGGATGTTCATAGCCATCGACTACCATATCTCATAGATCAACATCGTAACCAAGAAAGAAAATTTATATTTTTTCTTTCCAATAATCAAATATCTCTTCATTAAAGATTGGAGGTTTTGCGTTATAGTTATTTCTTTCATTTGTAGCGGGTGCAACTGGTGGTGGAATCCCTACCATAGTGTCATAAATAATTTGGATCTTTATCTAATACATATAAGTGTTTGATAACAATCAATACCAGAATTGGAGTTCTAATTCTAATTAAAGGTACATGAAACACAAGAAATTGGGGTTTGCATTGGGTTTCCGGATTTAAAACTTTTGAACTTCCCAAACAAACAAGAATGAAAAGAGAATAAAAATAAATGAACACAATTATTTTTATCATGGTTCACTGTTAACGAAGTTAATCTAGTCCACCCACCAAGGTGATTTTCCTTTCTCAACAAAGACTTAATCCACTATAACTGAACTGACTACATACACAAACAATGACTACTCGTCAATGTTTATAAACCACAAAGACTAACCGTCAATGTCTTCTTGAGAAATTTTGACTATAACATAGCCTTTCAAGGAACTATCAACTCTAAGGTTGAAATACAAAGTGTGTTTATAATGATACTTCTTAGAAAGCATATTACACAAGTTGAAATATAAAGAAATAACACAACAGTGTTAATAGCAAGTTGAATGAACAAAAGTTTCTTGCTTGCAAGTTAATGAGTAAAAGTTCATTGCTTTATAAAACTTTAGACAAGATATTTCAGTAGAGAGTTGAGAGCATTTCATCAAATTGTTGAGCGTAAAAGTTCTTATTTTCCAATTTTTCCAAGTCTTCCTTTTATATCCGAAAAGAAATCTGTTGTAGGATAGAATAGGAATATTGAATTCCAATTGTATTCTTGTGTAACGGTTAGTGAGAGTGGTAGATAATATCGTACTCCCTCTGCCCATTATTATAATCAAATATTCTCTTTTTAGATTCATTGAATAATGAATGTATCTGGTCTTTTATGTAGACCAAATACATTCATTACTCAATAAACCTAAAAAGAGAATTTTTGTTTATAATAATGGCCAGAGGGAGTACTATAGTACATTCTTTACGCCACAAAATTAGAGTAGTGAAAACATTTGATCTTGTATCATGTACTATTCACTCCTATAAAACATTTTTGATTTATCTTCTAATCTTTCAGAGGCTTCAGAATGTGTGTTGATGAATCATGCTTAGAAGGACCAAAAACATCAAAGAGAATCTTCAGAAACCATGTCTTCATAGTCTTTAGAACTTGTTCTTTCCAGAATCTTCTCTTCAGAGTCTTTAGAAATTTGGTCTTCAGAATCTCGAAACTTAGAAGCATAGAATCTTCAGAGTTTGAAAATTCTTTAGAAGCTTTTCAATCAGAGTCAGAACACAGAAGCTTTAAACTAACGTTCTTACTGTTGTCTAGAGACATTCAAGAACTTGACTAGATCTTAATAACACATACTAGAAACTTTCTAGAGTCAGGGTGTATTGATTCATAAACTGATGACGTCACATGCCCTTATATCAGAGTCAAAACATGTTAGCAAAAGTTATATACTAGACAAAATTGTTAAGAGTATAAAATTATTCTCTTCTAAGAAACAATATATTGTTATCATCAAAACTAAAGACTAGATGCAGAATCAAATCTTATTCTTTTATATATATATATATATATATATATATATATATATATATATATATATATATATATATATATATATATATATATATATATATATATATATATATATATATATATATATATATATATATATATATATATATATATATATATATGAGTATATAACAACCCTTTTATAATGAAAGTTAATACTACAATTATTTAGCCGGTATAATAATATAGTGTTAGTATAGATACATTAACATAATTTCTCTTTTAAATTTTTCCTTGTTCTTCCTACACTTTGATTTGAGTACTATATTCAGGTTATTCTCAATTTTATTTCTTATTTCCTACTTTGAATTATGCTATTGTTTATCTAATTTGCATTATTTTTTATAATGTCCAGGTAGTCTCTCTATCTTGGGATAGTGAAGACTTCAAAGAGAGGTCCCTAGAGAATTTATTCTTTTTTTTATCGTTATGGGTAAAAGTCTTTATTTAATCATTACACTATTGTTAATGCACAATTGCATAAAATTAGATAATCGGACTAATGATCAAAATAAAAAAAATCAGATTATTTGACATATAAAATTAAATAAGATGATTAACACATGAAAATAGTTATTTTCTTTACAAATTTTTTTAAATGATGTATTTTAAAAATTTCCACCATAGCCACTTATAATTAATGTAATTTTTAAGAATTTTTTATTTTATAATTGATTTGCATATTTCTTAAATGTTTTAAAAGAGTCGCTTTCCTGTACTAAAAATTATTCTAAAAATGTCTAAAAAAATTTTCAATGATTACTAAAGTATACAAATCGTTTTGTATTAATATTATTTTTTCTATCATATTATTAAATATTTATTATCATCTATTTTTTTAATTATTTAAAATTTTATATTTTTCATTACAATTATTGAAAGATGATATTATAAAAAATTTCATAATTTTTTAACTCATATAATAATGATTAATTTTCTTAATACGCATAAAAAATCTAAAACGATTTATAGAAAAGTGGAGGGAGTATTACTTTCAAAATAAAATCATCCCATCCAATATTATTATTATGCTGTATTTTATTCACGATTTTGCTACTTATTCTCTCTATCTCAAGTCAAAAAAATTTATTTTAAAATAATAATCTTTTTATTTTTCTAACAAATATTAATTAATTTTTATCAATTTTATCTTTGATAAGTATTATCTATACTCTTTTTAAATTATGACAATGTATAACAATCAATAACAATTAAGAGTGATTTTATAAAAATAATATTTTTATTAATTTAATTATTCTTTTTTTAATATGTATATAATATTTTTAAATAATTTTTATTTTAAGACGAAGAAAATATAAATTTGTTGTGATATTTATAAATCTGTAATACACGAGCTAAAAATCAATATATTTAAAAAAATTAAAAACATGTTTAACTCTTTAAATAAATAATCTTGAAAAAGGAAATAAGCTTAATTTTTGAACTATACAAAACTTACTTAAATAGATTGAGCAATAGATTCTAGGGAGCTGTCGGTACCATGAATAATTCACGCTAATTCCAATATGTCTATGTCCTACCAAACTATCCACAAATACACAAACAATATCAAGAGTATCTATGATTAAGACTTTGTTTATAAACAATTGATGTAAAGTGTTTCAGCTCAACCAATTAACTTTATCTAATCCATCACCCTTTCAAGTTTTTCTATTGCTTTCGTACAATGCATGTAATGTTAATACTCCTAACTAAGGATTTTTAAACTAGTGATGAATAAAAGAATTTTAAAATATTTATTTTAGATCTTTAAAATCTAGCAAGAGTTTTAGTGTCAATTTTTTTATATTAACTCTGTTATAATAGTTGATCAAATGTGTGACATAGATTTTTAACAGATTTTGATTAATAGAGTAGATAAAATGACTTGTTTGTATCGTTTTGAAAATTAAAAGACTAATTTAATATTAAAAAAATAAGAGATCAAAATGAATCATAATTTATAATTTAGAAACTAAAATAGATATTTTGTATAAAAAATTGATTTGCATTTTTTAACTTTATGGTATAAATAAGTTCTAGTAAAATGAATCACTTTCTATTCTATTTATTATAAATAAGTTCTAGTAAGATGATGACATGTGATTTTGAAAAATAAAAGACACAAATGAAAAGTTAAACATTTTAGAAAGGAAAAAAAAAGTTTTCTTTGAATAACTTTAATTTTAAATTCAATTTTCTTGTGCAAAAATTTGAGTGAAAAATATAGCTCAACAGTAAAATTGTTGAGAATATATAATAAACTAGTTAAGTAATTATATAAGTAACTTTTTAGGTCTCACGTTATTTAATTTTTGGTAAAGAGTGGATCTAAAATTTATTTTTCCAGAATACCTACCCACAACAACAACATCTTGATATAGCTTTATTCTATAATTGATGGACAAATATAATTTTTCATACATATTAAGTACATATAAAATCATTTTTATGTATACAAATATAGAGTATATTAATCGATAAATTTAATGTGAAGTTATTCGGTGTTACAAATTTTTAGTTTAAATTGTATTGTATGTTTATCTTCACTTTTTCTTGGTCATGTAATAGTCTTTGTTTTTTCTATGTTTATAAAGTTCATTCAATAGTCATTGACACATATGTTTCTTGTTTGTTTTTGACTCGTTATAGTTATTAATTCACATTGAATGTCTTGTATATCATTTCCATTCAAATATCTCATTTTATTTGGTTCAAAACCAATTTTGTCGACTTGGTCCATTCATTGTGCTAGCTCGACCCTATCCTTATGGACCGGTTGAGGATTAGGACATGTTATATTCAATATGGGTCAAAATCCAATCTAAAAGATTAAAACGTACATAATTCTGAACCATGAGTCATATAAGGGAAAGATGATTTTCACGAGAGACCAGATTGTACATAATCGCTCAAACATGAGACCTGTAAGGACGAGATGATTTATGTGAGAGACTGAATTATGCATAATCTTTTAATGGATGTTTCTCATTTGTGAGGGTAAAAGGTCCATTCTTCTTCTTCTTCTTCTTCTGTAATGGTAAGATGTCCACTCTTTTTGTAAGGGTGACTTAAAGTAACGACCGATCTTGTTGGAGATATTTTCTTGTCTCTTGACCCTTTTATTTTCATTAGGGTCTTAACTTTAGTTAGCTCTAATTATTGATAGGTGCCTTAGAACTCACGTGGAAGTCAACCTCTATATCCCTAGGTTGCTAGCATTAAGTGTGGTCACCTTCTTGCCTGTCACTTATTTCTTCAAATAGGCAACATCCTTTCATATTCAAAATCAGTTCAATCTATACTGATACACTGGATTATTGTGTGTTCTCTATTCAACTATTTCTTTTTCTCATTATCCATTTTCTAGCAATCACAGACAATATCTCGACCATTTTTCTATTATTATTCTTTTCTTAGTTATGGTATTTATTCAGGAGTGTGATGCATTCGAGAAGTTCACAGAACCCCCAAACCATTTTGGAGAAAATTGAATTGTGGAATCAATACTTGAAAGCTTCGAAATCTAGAACGAGGGAAATGAACTGAAAATTTATATAAAGGGAGATGTTCGGTTTTTCTGATACTCTGTTTAGTGATAATGACACTAATTTTATGCCTTATTCCTCATGTTCTGTCGGATTCATCATGGAACTATCCACTTCTCCCTCAATTTTCTTCTGCGATGAGGTCTTTCGAGTGGGCTTGGAGCTCTCTGACAATGATAGTGAGGTCGATGTAATCTTAGAACCTTATGTTTGAGGCAAGAGAGTTTGCACGCAACGACCTCCAGATGGAAAATGTGTACTTCTATTTTTATATAGGGGTCTTGGAAGATTTTGAGGTTGGCATCCCCTTTACTTTTTATGAATCTGACGTTCTACAGGTGTTGAACGTCATGCCTTCCTAACTACATCTGAATAGTTGAGCGTTCAACATAACATGTAGCCTCCAAATAGGACAAAAACACATGATTGTTGTCAAATAACCATGTAAAAATTGTTACAAAAACACATAGACTATCTTCTACTACCTCATGACTTTCAATACATTCATACTCTCCAAAATAAATATCTAATTACATCTCACAACATTTAAAAAAACAATTATTTACAAACCTTAAGTGTTTTTAATTGGTGCATCTTATGTCAAAACATATAGTATTGATTTTCCTTTTCTTTTTACAATAGTAACTGATGCATAACTTTTTCAACAAATATATTTTTATCCAACATATTATAGACTAATAATGATTTAAACTTTATATGGATCTTTTAAGTGATAAAATTAAGACAATTATTTTCTCCGTCCCAAATTATAAGACGCTTTGAAGAAAAAAAATCATCTCAAATTATAAGTCGCTTTACAATTTCAATGTAATATTAATAATATTTTTCCCAGTATACCATCTATTATTTATTTCTCTTTCTTTTTTCAATTCTCTTAATTTTTCTTTCCTCTATAATTAATAAAAGACAATAGTGTAAAGTTATATATAATTTCTCTTTTCTATACAACAATAATTTTTTTTCTTAATACGTGTGAAATGTCCAAAATATTTTATAATTTACGACAGAAAGAATAATTTATTAAAACTTATTAGGCTGATTGATCTACAAACATCAACTTTTAGGTTATCATGTAAATTCGTTTTTTAGTACATGAGATATCGATTTTCATTGGTCTTAAAAGTAAAATATAAGTGCTACTTTAGTACATAATGTAAAATAAAAAATTAATTAGTAAAACTACAATTTTATTTAATTTTTTTACAAGTCTTAAAAGTAAAATTAGTACTGCTTTGATACGGATTTAGATTTCCAGCAGTCACCTCTCTATCTCTCCATTTTGTAATTTTATTTATTTTTTAAACAAAATTAATGAAGGGTCATGATGTGTTAATTAGGAAAACACGTTCTTTACTTCTTTTTTATTGCTATCATCTCTACTGTGTAATATCAGACTATTGAATTTAAATATAATGTTTTACTCTTTCTTTCACTTTTTCCTCTCTTATTATTGTATCTAATGACATGCACGAGTAGGATGACTTCACCAAATAGTGACGGAAGTAAATCAAGATTCATTTGATAAAGAATATATAAAAAAAAAAATTAATTAGCATATTATTCAAAGAGAATGATATTCTAATATATTATTTTAGTCATAAATACTGACTATTTATAGATACAAAAGATACATGATTGTATAACTAATTCATAATTTTAAGAGAGCTCTTATGCTGATTCCTAACATCAAGGCATGAATGATTCAAACTATAACAAGTCATATGCACACTAATAATAATGGTTGGTTATACCTAAATTATAGGAGCAACTTATAATTATCTATTATTATGCCCCTTCAAAATTGGGTCACCATCAATGACACAAATTTTGTCTCTGAGAAATGAAAATCTGGTTCGATGCATAGGCTTTGTTAGAATATCTGTCGAATGGTATTTTGTAGAAATATGAGAGACTCGTATTTTTCC
The DNA here is from genome assembly GCA_948472305.1 of Vicia faba. Classification (NCBI taxonomy): domain Eukaryota; kingdom Viridiplantae; phylum Streptophyta; class Magnoliopsida; order Fabales; family Fabaceae; genus Vicia; species Vicia faba. Next base: position 910,254,481 of record OX451736.1, on the reverse strand, counting down.
AAGTTGAACCATCTGTCGCACAAAATGATAATCTAGAGCAATGTGTTTCATTCGAGAGTGAAATACTGGATTTGAGCATAAGTAGGTTGTGCCAATATTGTCACAAAAGAGAATAGGTATGTGAGATGGTACTCCAAGTTCACTCAATAGATTGAGCAACCACATAATCTTCGTTGTAGTATTGACAGCAGATCGGTATTATGCTTCTGTGGATGATCTTGCAACTATTTTCTGCCTTTTTGATAGCCATGAGACAAGATTTCCACCCAAGTAAATTATGTAAGCTGAAGTAGATATTTTGTCATCAAAATTACCTCCCCAATCAACATCAGTGAAGGCTTGTAATTTGAGATGAAGTGGTTTTGCTAGCCTCAGAACATGATTAATAGTATGTTTGAGATACCTTAATACTCTCTTGAGTTGCTGGAGGTGCACTTGAGTTGGTTGATGCATGAATTGTGGCAATTTATTAATTGCAAAGGACAGATCTGGCCTTGTCAAAGTGACATATTGCAATGCACCAATGATACTGGGAAATTGCTTTGAGTCGGCAGCAGCAGATCCATCATGTAGTTTGAGAGGAGTAGTCATACATAATGGTGTGTTGACGGACTTTGCACCAGCCATATTAAACTTATCCAAGAGTTCTCTAATATAACCATGTTGAGATAATAGCATACCCTCCTTGGTTGGAATCATTTCAATTCCAAGAAAATAATGAGGGAAACCAAGTTGTTTGAGAGAAACTTCTTGGAAAGTTTTGTCATGAAATGATTTGAAAAGGTAGTGTCACTGCCCGTCAAAAGTAAGTCATCAACATATACTAATAAGAAAGCTTGTACGCCATGTTTATTGTAAATAAACAAGGAGGAAACACTTAGGCTTGTTTGAAACCCAACAGAAAGAATAAAAGCCTTGAGAGAATCATGTCATGCTCGAGGTGCTTGTCGTAAACCATAGATAGCCTTCTTAAGTTTGCATACATGTTGAGGAAATTCAGAATGAAGGAATCCGGGTGGTTGTGGCATGTAGACATCTTCGGTCAATTTTCCCTGCAAAAAGGCATTATTAACATCCATTTGGTGTAAAGACCACCCTTGAGCAAGTGCTAAAGTGAGAACCACTTTAATGGTTTGAGGTTTCACTGAAGAAGTGAAAAACACAAGAAGGGGGGTTGAATTGTTAAAACTTGAAATCAAATGAAGACAACACGTTATTTTTATCCTGGTTCGTTTGATCTCAAACTACTCCAGTCCACCCGTCAAGGTGATTTCGCCTCTCTCCAACGAGGTCTTAATCCACTATATTCAACTGAATACAAAACTGTTTTAACAACTGCTAAAGCCTTCTTGAGTCTAACCACATACCGGTTTCTCAAGGAATTCTTTCACAGACAAATGAACAATTATGTGTGTTTGATGTTTTTTAGAAAAACTATATATCACAACCGTGATAATACACAAATGAAGCTTATATAAAACTAGAATGCTAGAACTATAGAGTAAGCAATTGAGAGCTTTAGCAAACTGAATGAGTGAGGACGAAGATGATTGGCTTATGCGTGTAGGAGAATTGTAGAGTATTAGTCGTTTCTTTTCTCACTGGTTTGTTTATATAGTCTTGGAAATAGATACGTTGCTGTCAACAATTCCAGTTCAATGCTCATAACGTTCTTTCCTTTTTGAGAAAATCTTTATCTTGGAATAAAGCCGTTGGTAATTAATCTGCCTTGAATGCAGTAACGTTGATACTACAGAATGTTCTGCTTAATGAAAATCTGAGCGTTCTTGGCTTTAGCCTATTCTGGCGCTTCTGAGTGCTGATGACATAGTTAGGATCTTGATCAGAGTCAGAGTATGTTAAGCGCAGATTCTGTTCATCAGACTTCAGCGTAAGCACATGTACTGATCTTCTGATGTGACATTACTTCTGATGCTGATGTTGATATTCTGATATTCTGATGCTGATTCCATCAGAGTTTCCTGTAAATACACACCATAATTTTAGGTAGCATCTATGTCATATATAAAACTCATAATTCATTTAATCTTGTATTTTGTTATCATCAAAACTCTAACTGAGGGTTGTAGAATCAAACTATGTTCTAACATTCATAACCGGTAAAAATATTTCCTTAAAATTAAGACCAGGTGTTTGAGTGAATCCTTTTGCAACTAGCCATGCTTTATAGCGTGCCACACTTCCATCAGGATTTCTTTTGATGCGAAACAACCATTTACGGCCAACTAAATTAGTGTGAGCTTTACATGGAACCAAGGTCCAAGTACCATTGTTCATGAGTGCATTAAATTTAGCAGAACAAGCATCTATCCAATGTGGTATTTTAAATGCTTGAGTAATGGTAGATGGCTCAAGAATTTCCTGTAACTCATGTTTAGTGGCAGTAAATAACTTCTTGGGTTTGAATATATTATTTTGGGACTTTGTTACAATAGGATCATATTGAACTGGAGTATTTGTTTGTGAAGGTTGGACCTGATTGTGTGCATTATTGGTGGTAGAACTTGTTAAATTATCATTAGTCGCTGGTATCTTTGTTGTTACAGATGACTCAATAGGAAGCATTGACTCATGGACTGGTGTAGGATTCGAGGCAGGAACTGGTATAAGACTCGATACCGGGACTGATGACTCAGATGTAGGTGTACAGCTAGGTACAAATGACAAGGGTACTCGTGTTTGGTTCGGTACAATGATTGGTGCAAGACTGGATACTTTTAACGGGAGAACGAGTGGCACAGACATAGATGACTCATGCGCTACGGACTGGTTTAATACCAGAGCTGAACTTTGATCTTGGTTGACATGAATAACTTTCTCCAGGCAAGATAATTTTCTCCATCGAGTTTGATGGAGAGTTGAGAACCAGCATTCAAAATCACCAGTTTGTCTGCTGGCGATGACACATTTGACATCATTTCAGTGTCAGAATGTGAAGTCACAGTAAGGATCGTGAGAGAGAGAAAAAAATTGAGAGGAAAAAATTTGCTTTTAAGCTTTTACGCTCTGAATACCATGAAGAGAATGATATTTCAATATATTATTCTAGTCATAAATGCTGACTATTTATAAATACAAAACATATATGATTATATAACTAATTCTTAATCTTAAGGGAGCTCTTATGCCGATTTCTGACATCAAGACATGAATAATTCAAACTATAACAAATCATATGCACACTAATAAAAATGGTTGATTACACCTAAATTATATGAGCAACTTATAATTATCTATTATTATTTCCTATTTTTTTATTTGCAAAAATATAAATAAAAACCTCAATTTAATGCATCGTACATACATGACACCGAAGAACCCAAACAATAACCTATGTGCCTATCAACATGTTGGCATCTCGCATCTACATGTTCATTTTCTAATCCAATTTCTCCCACTCACTTCACTTGTTTATTTTCTAATCATTTAATTAAGAAAAAGCCATTCTATTTATTTATTTTGGACTATATCCAAACATGTCAATGATGAAAGCTCATCTCTACCTTTATTTGAAATTGACAAATAACAGTACTAGATTACTACATATTACTACTAATTTTCTCTTTTAGATTAAAAAAAGAGAGTAATCTAAATTAAAGCAAAGTAACAAATTTTGTGTCTAAAACCCTTTTCCTAATTTTTCCTTTTTTTGTCATATTTTATGATCAACTTAGAAACTTGGACCAACTCTCTGAAATTCTCTCATAGTAACGTGATATTGTCTATTTTGGGTGATTTAACTTCCAAGAGTTTGGGTGTTTTGGAAATATTCACCTCCATATTTAACTCATCTTTTTCCCTCATAAACACTCCAATGCTTTATCCATCATCATCTCTTTGGTAGGTACCCACGATAAATGTGGCATAATAACTCCCCTACCTCTCATCAATTATATCCTATCCAATTCCTATATGGTCCCACTCTCATCATCATGTAGATTACATAAAAAATAATATCAAATGACTCTAAATTAATTATATTTTATAATTATTTTTCATTTTAATAATATTATAAGTTTAAAAAAAATAGAGGTTTCTTAGTGCACCCTCATAACGGTGAAATAAATCTCTAAAAATCTTTAAATTTTTTTCGAATATGTGTATCAAAATGAATTCTTTATTGTTTGTATAAAAAATATTTTGGAATATATATTTTTGAATAAATTTTTTTACGAAATAAAATATTTTCAGATATATATTTTCGAAACATTCTATTGTATTTGATGTTGGATCTTTTTAAACAATAATATTTATGATGAGAGAGATATTCTCTATTTAATTTTCTTTTTTATTTTTAATAAATTTTTAATCAATTGAACAGGTTGAAATTTTTTTAGATTTCTTTCTCTCACCATAAGTTTCTTTCTCTAACTATCAATTGATTCTAATTAATTGAAAACAAAAAAGAAAATTAAATAGAAAGATCAAAATATTTCATTCATCATAAATATTACTGTTTGAAAAGATCATCATTAAATCAAATATTAATTACTAATATTTCCTTTTTAATTACAAAAAAACACATTTCCATATTTATATCTGAAAATATTTTTTTATAAAAAAAAATTTATTCGAAGATTCATATATAAAAAATAGATTTTTTTACATTAATAAAAATTTGTTCGAATATTTATATCTGAAAATAAATATTTTATAAAAAAACAAATTTAAATATACATATCTAAATCCCAAAAATATTAATAAAGTCGAAGGATGAATTAAGAAACTCCAAAAAATATACCTTTTTTTTTTGTTTTAGTGCATGCAGTTTTTATTGTTTAGTTTGGCTCATTACAAGTAAATGATATTTTGTCTTTAGCCTTTGTTCAATTATTTAATTTCTATAAAATTAATTTCTTTAATACTAAAATTAATCACTCAAATATTTATACTATAGATACTAAAATTTAATATTTTGTATATTATAAAAATAAATTAAAATCAATCAAAGAAATTATAGATATTAAATTTAAAAAATGTTATTTTTCATTAATTATTTACATATAAATTTTATTTTAGTCTTTAAATTTATTAATTTAATTTATTGTTTTGCTTTACTCCTTTAACTAAAAAATATTATAAGTTAATTCCTTAATTTTACTTTAGTCTCTTCCGTCAAATTCTGACAAAAAACATTAAATTATAGTGACGTTGATGTACAACAAGACTAAACGTCCAAATGTGACTCATTTGTACTATAAAATAAGATTTTCACTTAAAAGTTGTCCACCTTCTGAAAAATTTAAATAAAAATTCTACTGTATAATATAAATATTGAATCACATTTGAATCTTAGTTTTGCTATACATCGATTTTACCATAATTTAACGTTTTTTTTATCATAAATTGATGAAAAGGATTAAATAATGTAATAGAAATAAAGTTAAGAGACTAAATTGTAATATCTTTTAATTAAAATATTAAAGTAAAATATTAAATTAAGTTAAAAAAATTAAAACATATATTAAATTTGTTTTAATCAATTAAAATTTAGACAATTTAAATTTCAAAATTTATTCAATTTATATATTTAAAAAAAAAATTCAAATAACAATGGCACTTACAAAAATATTTAGTATTATCCATCAACTAGACTCTCATATCGCCAAAAGTAGAATTTAAATGTAAATTTTATTTTTTTACTTTAAAAATATTTTATTCTATTTTATGAAATTTGTGTCAAAATTATTAATTAATAAAGAGATGATATAGTTTTCAAGCAAACAATTTTTATTTTTTGAAAACAATAAAATCATTTTTAGAAAATCATCACTCTCAAAAAATATACTATTTTTAAATAATGTTCATCTTTTCGTTATCACAATCATTCATACATCTCTTTAAAAAGTTAAAATATCACAACAACAAAAATTAAAAAAAAGTCTATGAGTAAACAATGCCTTAAATTCTTATAAAATTTGAATTTAATCCTTACCAACCTACCAACCAGTCAACTAGACAAATAAAATTTCGCATAAAATTATATAACCAATTTTTTTCAAGAATTCAAATCAACCACTCCATATATTTTATCCATTTTATTCTTTTTAATTTAATGCATACTATTACTAGTAGCCAACTTTAATTATTATATACTACTTCATATATATGTTTTTCACATAAATAAAAGTTAGTTGGTTGGTTCAATATGGTGGTCCCAAACAAAAGCAATAAATTATTTTTTTTACTTTTTAAGTCTCAACATAAAACGAACTATAACTATAACCATAAACAAAAAGGCATTAAGTTATTTCCCACTGTTCAAGGGTATTTTGGTCAATTACAAAGTTTCCAGAAACAGAATCTTTACACTTACTTCTCTCTTAGATTACGAAAATACCCTTATCCGCTTGGCGCTAGAAGCTGTTTTTATTTATTTAACCTGCGCTTACACGCAAAGCAGGAAGTTTCGTTTCGTGTGTGACCCATTGCCGCATTTATTGCGTGTCACTCACTCGTGAATTCAATTATTAAAAAAGTGATTTTTTGTCACTTCATGTTCTCTGCATTTAATTAACTTAATTATTTAAGTGATTTTTTTTATCTCAAGTGTATAAACTTGGCGTGTGGACCGTGTAAGAAGTTGACTTGGCCAAGCCGAGCCGCCGCCGCCAAGTGGAGTATTATTTGAAGAACTTTGTTGAATTGTAATGATTAGACCAACTTCCGTGTAGTGAAAAGCTATAAAGAACAAACCGCCCAATAGAAAAAGTGTATAGATTTCCTCCTTGGAAAATCTATAACCATTTCCTACTACTCCATGTAGTTTTTCTTTCTTCTTTTGATAGGACATGTCACTTTTTTTTCTTTCTTTTTTTATGTGTGGTTTTTTTTAAAAAGAAAAAAAATGAACATGTGTTTAATTTGTAATTGTATTCACATTTACATTAAAAAAAACTATAATTTTAATGCGTTTTTATAATATTTATATTAAATATATTTTTAATAATAGTAATTTGGATATTTAAATATCCATTCAAATTAACGTGTATTAAATTAAATTAGATTTATTTTATATGAATCATCCGAATTTGGATATTTAATGGGTTTTTATATGATTTTTTGTTTTTGTTTTGGATTGGACTAAAGCTTAATTCAATGAAACAATGTTATCTAGGTCTATAATGTGAAGGAGTATACAGTGGCATCTTCGGTTGATCATTCATGGCGTCCCTGGATGTATTGACTTCTCTTGTGCACCAGAATTTAAAGTACTACGATGAGTTTTGCCAGCTTGTCATAGTCAAAGTCGACATTTTTGGAGCTCGTTAAATACATGAAGTAATAATGAATAGTCATTTAATGATGTCATCATATTTGGAGGAAAGAACAATGAAGCTAGTAGAGTGGTAAACCTCACCAAGCTCAACGCTCGCAAAGAAGAAATCTTGTTGGGAGACGAGTTGGATCCTCAATTGGAATCAAAGCGAACATTCTAAGACCAACTATGGGTAGAGACTTCGAGATCGTCCAGTTAGATGATAACATAATGAGATCAGTAAAAATAGAGTTCGGACTACTTACTGAGGTAAAAGCAAGATTAATAGTATGTTTGAAAGTCAGCATTAATCTTTTCGCAATCCCTCTTCACGAGATATCGAGAATAGATCCTAGTATGGCATGCCATCAATTGAATGTTGATCTTGGTGCTTAGTATGTGTCGTAAAGGAGAAGGCAACAATCTCTGAAGAAGGCAAAGGCATCAATGAAAATTGTCAAAGGTTTATTAAATGTTAACTTCATCTTCGAAGTGAAATACACTAAATGGCTATCTAATATAGTCGTCGTCAAATAAAGGATCGTGAAAATAGAGAATATGCATCAATTATACCAATTTGAACAAGGCGGGCCCTAAATACTCATATCCATTCCAGAGTATATATAAGTTGGTTGATAGCTCGGTTGGGTTCAAAATCCCGTCTTTTATGGATGCATACTCCATATACAATAAGATACACATGTACAAGACAAACAAATGGAAAATTTCCTTCATGACCGAACATGTGAACTATTAATACAACTTAATGCCCTTTGGTTTGAAGAACACATGAGCAACATATTAAATGATGATGAACAAGGTTTTCAAGGAAGAAATCGGCAAAATATTAGAGGTGTATATGGATTACATGATTGTCGAGTTTAGCAAAGAAGAGATGTGCAACCAACACTTTGCTCGGGTATTTTGAAGAATCCGACAATATAATATAGGGCTCAACCCAAAGAAGTGAACCTTCGGAGTAAGATCCGGTAATTTTCTGGGTTTTTATTTGAAAGAAAAGGGGCATAGAAGTGAATCTAGACAAGTGTGAAGTTGTCGTTTAGATGGCGGCCCCTACAACAAATAAGGAAGTCATAAAGTTGAATGGAATTTCGACGACTTTAAATAGATTCATTTCAAAGTCAAAAAAATATGCCATACCTTTTTACAAGATATTGAAGAAAGAAGCACTTTTCAAGTGGACCCCTGAGTATCAACAAGCCGTCACGTCCCTAAATATGGTCATGTCTACTCTTCTTGTTCTATCTCGACCTATGTTGGGGAACGTATATACCTTTATTTGGTTCTATTTGAGGAGGAATTAAGTGTTATCCTAGTAAGAGATCCATGTGGACAACGAAGCCCGATTTTTTCATCTTCAAAGCCCTGGTCGGGCCAGATACGCAGTACCAAAAGATAGAAAAGGAAACACTGGTTTTAGTAACAACACCTAGGAAGCTATGCCATTATTGTAATTATGAATGCAACCTACGATATGGTGAATTAAGGTTGCCTGATTTTTCTCATTTTTGCACAAGAATTCTTAACTTGTTATTTTTCTAGAAGTTATAAATATATGTTATGTTCTCAGAATAATAAAATTCAGAAAATTAAAGTGTTGGAAAATAAAGGACACATGCAATTATAATAGTTCCCTTTATCAACAAATGGTACATTTAATCTCTTCACACCTTGAAGGATTTTCCACTAAGTTAGATCCTTATACAAGTCCCCCACCAAGACTTCCTTATAACCTTCTAAAGCAAAAGCATACACCAAACCTATGATGGACTATGAATCACCCCAATTCAAAAGATATTTTTCACAAAAACACCAAACTCTATAGTGGACTTTGAATCAACCCAATTCAAAGAACCTTTTTCATATAACACCAAAAATTATGGTGAACTTTGAATCACCACAATTCAAAAGACCTTTTTTTTACAAAAACACCAAACTGTATGGTGGACTTTGAATCAACACAATTCAATGAACCTTTTTCACAAAACACCAAACACTATGGTGGACTTTGAATCAACCCAATTTAAAAAAACTTTTACACAAGCAACTTATCACCACAAACTTGATGATTAAGTCACAATACACTTTTAGTAATTTGAATAAACTTGTTTTGGCATTTATTCACTACAACAAATAATACATTTCATGAGGAATCTTTCACCTCATCCAGAAAAAAACGAGGTATTAAGCTTAGGCACACCATGTTTTATTTATTTTTATTAATAAAAATAATAACTTACCTCGATTTCTAAGATATCCAGGGGAAACTAATCAGGACGCACTTTGAATCCCAACTTTTGTAGTTTATATTTTTATTTGATTATAATTGTAAATTAAAACAACTAACCCTTCGGTTTTTTTATATAACTGAGGGATCAAATAATCAGATTTCACTATAAAAGCAAATAGATTTTACCCTAATCCTCACTTATTTGTAGTCGTCCCAAACTCGCAAGTATCATTCTTTGAGATGGATTGCAAGACAGAAAAAACCTTTAATATTTTTAAAAAACAAAAAAAATTATGCCCTTGCAATTTATCTCACATAATGGTGTTGATGTTGTTGTTGGTGTTGTTGTTGTTGTTGTATTTTTGCTCATTTGATAAATTACAAGTACAGAAAAATCATCTTGCTTCAAGTTACACAAAGAAGGAAACTTCCTTCTCTTTTGAAAAGTTAAAAAGAGAATGGAGCTTAACTAATCAAATGATGGATATCAGTGAAGATATTCATTCAAAATAGCATAGATTTATTGTAAACCATTTATTTTAATATTTTATATAAATAATATAATTCAAATAATAATAATAATAATACTTTTCACCTTGGTTTTTTTAAAAAACCGAGGTGATAGTTAAAATCAGAAGATAATATACCTCGTTTTATGTTAAAGTCGAGGGGTAAAGTAATCAGATTTTACTATAAATATCATTGTTAAACAGATTTCACCCTAATTCTAACTTATATGTAGCCTCACCAAATAGAGGAAATATTTACCAGTGTCCATTGCCATGAAAATTTTTGATCTAGAAATGCTTAAGAACAGATCTCTGAGATGGATTGCAAGTGCAGAAAATAAAATAACTTATCTGAAGTTGGATAAGTTATGGATTACTTTTTGGATATGCAACATAAAGGTATGCAACAAAATTTGGATTCCACCAAAGATCTGTTGTAAACAATTTATTTCCAATGGTTGGATCAGATAACCCCTTATAGCAAAAATTTGTTGTTCTCCAAGAATCTCGATTTTTTTGTAATATTATGTTTTAATATTATTTGTAAACAATGTAAGTTAAAAAAAAATTTGCACCTCGGTTTTCCTAAAAACCGAGGGGATATTTTAGCGTTAAAGTTGAGGATATTTGTCACCATTTTTAATCAAATCCTTGTCGTCCATTTCATGACTATCAACACTCAAGGCACTATCATTAGTGATCCATGTGAAACATAAATAACTTCCATTATAAAAGCATCATGAAGCTCTTAAAACTATCCTCCACTTTAAGATTTGCAAGAGTCTTTGTTATGAAGAGTTATCTATGATGGATTGCAAGAGCAGAAAATTATTTGGGTTTAAGGTTTGTGTTCTTAAATATTTATTTGAACAAAAAATTATTTATTTATCTAACCATTTTTTTATTCATATCAGAAACAAATACAAGAAAAAGTAATTTAGAATATACTGTTTCCCAGCATTTGATCTTCCCAGGATATCAAGGATTTGAAGATCCAACATATGACTTCATGGACAACTTAATTTTTATTTTGATATTTTGTGTAAACAATGTAACCATTTTAATATTCTGGATAAACATTGTATTTTGTAAACAAATTATTTTATTAATTTTTTGTGTAAACAATATAACCAATTTAAATTTAAAAAATACTAATAATTTACCCCTCAATTTTATTGATAACCTGAGATATATGAGGCGCTACTATTGTAAATAATAAAAATGAAGATGATGGGATTTGAAACCATGCACAATTAAAATACCCTCATTGTTTTAAATACCGAGGTGTTAAGTCCATACTTTTATGACGATCTTAGTTACCTCACTTCTATAGCCGAGGTAAAACACATTTCACATCTGACGTTAAATGAGCTTTTTGTAGTAGTGATTCCAAGTAAATGATTCATCTTTTTCTCTTGATCACAATTCAAACTCATATACTTAATTGCTCATAATGTTTGAATAAAACTCTTTAAATGATATGAAAGTTATGCACAAAGTTTCATTGTTAAAGTTGTATAAACACTTGAAAAATAATTTGAATTGTATGAATTTATATGTATAAAAGAGGTTATTTGAATTCCATAAGTCAATAGCCCTATATACATCCTATGATACCTCTATGAGAAGATGCACAAGTTTAGAATCAAAGTATAAAGCATTGCAATGTATTAGAAATATCCTATATATGAAATAATACATTGCTTCACCTTGGTATTCTAGTACCATAATATGGTAGTCGAATACAACATCCCTAATGTTTAAAAAAATTCAAATTTAAATAGTGTTTCAAAACTAAAATTATTATGGAGGTTCTGAAAGTGTTATAACGACGACTTTGATTTCTATAATTTTTCAAACACAATGAACCGGTAATCGGTTCCATATTTTGTATAATTGGTTACCACTCTTCTAGTTTTCAAACCGGATCTTCATGTAACAGTTACGCAAAAAAGCAAGAAACTTACGGTGGTTCTAAAAGTATGATTATGGCAGTTTCAGATGCCATAATTTACGAAAATGACGTTTTTTTCAAAAATATGAAACATGAAAACCTGATAACCGATTACCACTTTCATGTATTCGATTAAAATTGTGTTGAAAGTGAAAAAATAGCTTTTTTTCATGGCAATGCTTGAATGTTTTTTATGCGTGATGGTTTAGAAACTTTAGAAATGACAATGTATGAAATATTTTAAGCATCTAAAGTGTTATAACATGAATTGTAATGAAACTTTTAAACTTGATCATTTATTTTTATTCTTAACTTTATTAGCTTAATCAAAGATCAACACCTTACCATCAATATTTATTCTTTGGTCACCATTGTCTTCATCAATCTTAATCATGATCAAACATCTTAATTTAAGCTTCATAATTGACAAGCATTCATCATGTGACTTTTGAAGCTCGTTCTTCTTAGATAGTATTCATCAATATTTGTCTTCATTAAAAACTACATTTTATAGAGGATGGATATCTTCTTCACGGTTTTTTCTTAGCTCATGACATAGTTGTCACGATTGATCTGTTAAAGTAAGTCATTCATCTTCTAGATCTACCTAGGAGACATATGAAATGGGCCATTGAGATGTTTGAGTTTTATGTTTCTTATGAATCCAAGAAATCTTTAAAGGCACAAATGTTTCAAATTTCCTACTATAAATAATCAAGCCGAGTGTGAGGTGATTGTTGTTGGGCTTACTCTAGTCATTGAGATGGGGATGGAAAGCATCAAGCTAAGGACATAATCCTAACACGTAGTCTCACAAACTAAAGTAGAAGCCCATACAAAATAGTTAATGTTTTATCAATATGGTTTCCTAGCAATAAAGATGTTGGTGAAATTCAAAACATCAGAGATAAGGCACGTCCTAAAATAGAAGAGCATCATAGAATATGTCATGACTAAACTGGCTAGCACTAAATCATTTGAGGTAAATCATTCCTTCATTCAAGAAACTCTGATAAGACCAAACATAGAGTCCAAAAATCATGATGGTGGAAATAAACAAAGACACACGACCATCTTGGATAACACCCATTGCAGCTTACATTGAACACGGAACATTCCCTACTGACTCAGTTGATGTCACCTTGGTGAAGAGAATGGCCAACTCTTACTCCTTGATCAAATGGACATTATACATGAAAGGGTTTTCAATCCCATGTCTAAATGTATGGAAAATATCAATCCACCTACACTCTAGTTGAGGTGCATGAAAGGATAGCATGGCAACACCTAGGCGCACGAGCATTGACTAAGAAAGTTCTCAAAGTCGGATAATATTAGCCAACTATAGTCTAATGTACTAAAGAGTATGTTAAAAAGTCTGACATATGTCAACGACATGAAAATGTCCACAAAGCTCCCCCATCTAAGCTACATGTATTAACATCACCTTAGAATTTTTCGTAGTAGGGGATGGATATTTTTGGCCCCTTTCCCTATGAAGCCAAGAAAAATCAAGTTCATGATCATCACACTGGATTACTTCACAAAATGGGTAAAAAAAGAAGCATTGGCAAAGATTACATTAACCAATATATTGAAATTCTTCAAAAGGAACATCATAGCTCGATATGGAACCCCCCAACTCATCATGAAGGATAACATAATACAATCCACACATACATTTCACATATAGGAACTTCATGAACCTCTTGGAAGATCTAAAAGTGAAGCAGCATTTCACATCAGTGGAACACCCTCAAGCTAATGGACAGTCCAAAATAACAAATTGGGCAGTCTTGAGAGGGCTAAAGTGAAGATTGACAGCAGTAAAAGGAAACTAGAAGGATGAAATCACACACGTCCTCTGGGCATATAGGACCTTTCCCTATTCAAATACTAGTAAGACTCCTTTTTGGTTAACATATGGGATCAAAGTTGTCATCCCGATTAAAGTATATGAACTAAATTAGAGAAAGGGGCGTCCCATATCAAAAGAAGATAACTCCAAGTCAATCAGGAAAAAGGTTTATTTCTTATAAGATAAAAGGTACACCACCTCCCTCATGTATGTCTTCGTCCAACAAGTAGAAATGGCTAAGAAAAACAAGAAATTTTGGCCCCGAGAAATCAAACTAGAAGACCAATTGTTAAGGCATGCCAACGTTGGAGGAAAAAACTCCAGAGATGGAAAACTCGCAACCAACAGGGAAGGACCATACAAAATCAAGACTAGCAAGATAAATGGATCTTATGTTGGACAAATGACTTCAAGCACAAAGGGGGGTGAATTATGGTATTTCAAATTTGTGATTAATTTTAAACTTTTCTTGATTAAGATTGTATTAGTAATTTTTAGGTGAGTAATTTGCAGTAGAAATAAAATACTGAAAGTAAATTTCAGAAAATAAAAAGGATATGGTTAGAAAGATTTCATTATATATTTATACAGGTTTGGCCAAACATTGGCCTAGTCTTGTCCCCAAAAGGTCTTCTTGAGAGGTTGACTATAAACTTTGAGCTTTTGAAGGTTATGTTCACAAACCCTAATACAATATGATCTTGAGATTTTAATAGGCTTATCCCTAACTGCTGACAACTTTTAACCCAAGCTAAGCTGACGAACCATTTAGAGATGTATCATTGATCTCAATAACCAAAATAAAGCTTTTTTCTGGAAAAGCTTAAGAAACCAAGAACAAAGATTTTATGACAAGTTTATTTCAAGAACCAAACTCAATCTCTTAAGAGTATCACACCTTAATAATATAAACGACCAGCATGACCATTTACAAAAATTCCCTCCTTACAAGTAAAGCTTCTACTACTAGCATTAAGGCAATGTGAAGTGAAAGAAAATATTTTCTAGAGATAGGGAGATATAAAAATTCCAAAGAAATATGACAACGTTGAAAAATGGCGTGATTTGAAGTGAGGGTGTGCCTTCCTTATATAGTAGTTGGAAAAACCAAAAATGGAAATAATCTATGAATCAAATTAATAATCTAATCAATTGGCAAAATGCTCTAATCTATTATACATATCATTTATAATCGATTGGTGTAAAGCTCTGGATTTTGATCTAAGATATTACTTTAAAAAATTATATTTACTTTTAAAAAATGCTACAATTTACTTTTGACATAAAATTATAATTACAAGTTTGGAAATATATATGATTTAAAGTAAAACAAATTATTTTGTCAAAAACCCAATTTTCTCCTCGTGATCAAGTGAAACTTTACACCATTTTCACTTCACATCTTCAAATTCATTGGTACCTAAAATGTTGGTTGTAAGGAGTCAACTTCCATAATCCACAACCATTAAAAAAACTAAAGAAGAAGAAGAAGAAGAAGAATAAAAAAACTTAAGTTTTCCGCTACAGCAAAGGGATGGGACAATGCTACAGTCACGTAGACGAAAATGAAAGTGACAAAAAGGAAGGATGTTCAATACCAGTCTCAATCAACAATGTAAAATAGTTTCTCCATTTTGTCTCAATTTTAATTGTGCTATTTCTACCAATTAATTAGTTAAATTTTTATATTCATTTCATTTTTCAGCATTCTTTTACCTTGTTTAAAATATCATTTTCTCAATTCAATTATAATCGTTATTTTACTCATATCTTCACCATTGTAATTCTGATTTATACGTAACCATTGCCAAAATGACCGGATGAACATAATCAATATTATTCAAAAATTTAGGCTTTGTTTTAGGGTAAGTTTCTTTTACCTAATTTTGAAATTGGCATTTTTTAGTGTATTTTAATATTCTATTTTTAATTTAATTAATGAATAAATAAAAATAGAATCTTAAAATGCACTAAAAAACACCAATTTTGAAATTAGGTAAGATAAATTTACCCTAAAATAGAGTTTAAACTTATGAATAATATTGGTTATGTTCATCCAGTCATTTTGATATTAGTTTCATATAAATTGGAATTACAATGATGAAGATACGAACGAAACAACTCTTATAATTGAATTGAGAAGATGATATTTTAAACAAGGTAAAAGAATGTTGAAAAGGAAACGAATATAAAAATTTAACTAATTAATTGGTAGAAATAACATAATGAAATTTGAAACAAAATGGAGAGACTATTTTACACCGTTGGTTGAGACCGATACTGAACATCCTTCCTTTTTGCCGCTTCCATTTTTGTCAGTGTGACTGTAGCATTGTACCATCCCTTTACTGTAGAGGAAAACTTAGAATTTCATTATTCTTATTATTTTTATAAGTTAGTTTTTTATGGTTGTGGATTATAGAAGTTGACCCTTTACAACCAACATTTTAGGTATAATTGAATTTGAAGATGTGAAGTGAAAATAGTGTGAAGTTTCACGTGATCACAAGGAGAAAATTGGGTTTTTACCGAACTAATTTGTTTTAACTTAAATCATATATCTTTCAAAACTTGTAATTATAATTGTATATAAAAAAAAAGTTGTAGAATTTTTTTAAGTAAATTAATTTTTTTTAAATAATGTCTTGGATCAAAATGTCCAAATAGGAAAATTTGGATATAGAGTCGTTACAAGTCATTAATGTGCTATCTTTATTGGTTATGTAATTTATTGGCACTCATCTAACCGATTAGCATAGTGGTCCAATCGAATCGCTGGTTATAAAAGTCTTGCCAATCGATTAGCACATGTTACTAATTAATTAGATAGTTAAAAAATAGTTTGAACAACTTTTTAATCACTTGGTTCTGAGTTAAAAAATAATTTTCAAGTTAAAAACATTTTTGAAATATGTTTTAAGTGTGTGATATTTGCCTTAGTACTCTTAAGCTATTATCTTACTTTTACAATACTCAGTTCACCCAGACAGACCGACAAATATAACTTGGCAAGCTTTTACACCTTTCTCCAAAAAGCTTCAAGAATTTTACTAGATAATGTATGATTGTACATGAATTTTGATCTTTAGAACTTATGTTGATGAGTCGTAAGATACTTTAGTTATGCTATCATCATCGAGATTGAAAGTCGTTGCCAAGCATTATTGTCATCAAAATTTCAGATGCATAGTTTCATCACATGTAAGCACATAGATAAAAGTATTTTAAGGAAATCAACCCCCCCCCCCCCCCCCCTTAATTAATCAAATAGTATACTCTACTCCACCAAAGAGTATATTTCTTCCTATTTGTCAAAATCCAAAAGGAAAATAGGCTAAGAGATGCAAACATAAGCACAAAGATTCACACATTTCACATGTAGTCATTTTAGTTCAGGCATGGTTGATTTAAAGTTCTTAGTTCTGCTCTTATGAAAAAGAAGTTATCTTTAGGAAGAGGTTTAGTAAAAAAAATTGTGAGTTGATTATATGAATCTACGAAATAATGTATACATTCCCCTTTTTCGACATAATATCTAAAAAAAGTGGTGTCTAACATCAATGTGTTTGGCCCGATAATGAAGTATCAGATTTTTAGTGAGGTTTATGGCACTGATGTTGTCAAATCTTATTGGTATAACTCTAAGTTTGACACCGTATTCATTGAGTTGTTGTTTCATCTAAATGATTTGAGCGCAACAGCTTCCCATAACAACATATATTGCCTTAGTTATGGATAACACTACACTTGCTTGTTTCTTGCTATGCCATAAGACAAGCAAGTTCCTACTAAGCGACATGTACCGCTGGTACTTTTCTTATCCAATCTACACCAACAAAATCAGAGTCGGAGTATCCAACTAAGTCACAATCTTCTCATTTGGGGTGCCATAAACCCATTTGTTGTGTGCTAATGAGATATCTCATAATGCACTTGTCGTGCTGAGATATGATTATTTTAGGGATGCTTCAAAGTGTGCACACATGCATACATCAAACACTATGTCAGGATGGGATGCAGTTAGATAAAGAAGAGAGCTTATCATGCCTTGATATTTTCTCTCTTCAACCAGTTTTCTGTCCTTGTCTTTGTCTAGGGAGCATGATGTTAACATTGGAGTTGCTAATATTTTGGTTTTTTTTCGTATCTAATCTCTTTAGCAGCTCTTTGTAATATTTTTTAGATTTATACATATTCATACTTTTGTTTGATGGATTTGAAGTCCAATAAAATGTTTTAGTTCTCCCCTCATGGACATTTCGAATTTGTTTTGCATTATTTCAGAAAATTCCTTACACAAGGATTTGTTAGTAGCATCAAAGATGATATAATCAACATATATTTGAACTAGTAAAATGTTATGCTCATTTTTCTCTATGAAAAGGGTCTTATCAACTTGTCTTCTCTGGAACATGTTTTCAAGCAAGAACTTACTTAACTGGACATATCATGATCTAGGAGCTTATTTCAGACCCTATAGTGCCTTCTTAAGCTTGAAGACATGGTCTGGAAAATTAGGATTGATAAAGCCTGGAGATTGATCAATGAATACTTCCTATTTAATGTAACCATTTAAAAATTCACTTTTATATCCATTTGAAATAGTTTTAAATTTATGATGCATGAGAAGCCTAATAACATCCTTATGGCTTCTATTCTAGCTACAAGAGCATATATTTCATTGAAATATATTCCCTCATATTTATTATACCCTTTTGCAATGTGTCTGGATTTATTTCTCAAAACATTTCCATCTTCATCCAACTTGTTGCGAAAGACCCATTGGGTTCCAATTACTAGATTAGTTGAAGCTTAGGGAATGAGTTCCTAAATGTTGTTTCGTTCAAATTGATTTGACTCTTCTTGCATAGCAAGAGATCAATGTTAATAAACTATGGTTTCGTCGATTTTCGTTGGCTTAATATGTGAAACAAAAGCCACAAAGTATATACCTTATTGAGTGGTCGTCTAGGGGTGACTCCTTTGGATATGTCTCCAATAACATTCTATATTGGATGATATTTTGTTACTCTTCATTCTTTTGGGAGATGTAGATTTTCATGTGGAGTGTCTAGGGTTTGATCCTGAACTGGTTCTTCTTCTATGACTTGATTTTCATTTTGCTCTTGTTTCAATTCTTGATTATCTTCCAGACTCATCTTTTCCAAGATACTTGCACAATCAACAACTTCTACTTCTACAAGTTTGGGGTTAGATTAATCAAAGGTAACATAAATTGATTTTTCGGTTGTTTTGGTTCTCCTATTATAGACTATAAAGAATTTGCTCTAAGTGGAATATATTACGAAAATGTCTTCATTAGCTCTTGCATGGAATTTTCCAAGGTTATCTTTCCCGTTATTATGGATGAAGCATATGCATCCAAAAACATGAAGGTGAGAGATATTCAGCTTTCTTCCTTTGTATAGCTGATAGGGCCTTCACTTTAGAATTGGTCGTATTAGGACACGGTTCATAATGTAGCAAGTGGTATTCATAACATCAGTCGAGAGGTATTTAGGAATATTGGTCACATTGAGCATCGTCCTCGTAAGCTCTATATAGATCTATTTTTCCTCAGTACTACCCCATATTGTTAGGTAGTTCATGGAATGGAAAAGGTATGCCGAATACCATTCTCGTTGCAAAATTTTTTGAAGTCCTCATTCTGGAATTCTCTGCCATGATCACTTCTTATAGATGTGATGCTTAATCCTTTTTCGTTCTAGATAACCTTGGCTAGTTTTCAAAAGGCAGCAAACACATTTTTTTTCTGAGATAAGGTTTTTTTCAGGTGTATCGAGAGTATTCATCCACTATAACCAGAACATAGATGTTTCCTGTAACACCCGTAATTTAATTAATTATTTAATTAAATTATTTTTGGAATATTTATGAAGATGTGTTGTAATTAAATTGGATTTATATTATTAAGTGGAGAAATAATATTAGAGATATATTATTATGTGGTGAAATAATATTAAAAGTGTAATATTATTTAATGTGGGCTTATTTTGGGAGAATAGAAGTAATAAGGGGGTGTGTTGGTTTTAAGCCCAATATGGAATAATAGAATAATTGAGTTATTTTATTATTTGTTGTTAGAATAGAAAGAAGGAAGTAGTAGAAAGAAATAAGGATTTGGAAGAGAACGTGCAAGCTGCTAGAGAAAGTGGAAAACGACAAGAACGAGAATTCAACCGGAAATTGTAGAGAGAACTTCAATCCAAGGTAAGGGTGAGGTTCTGACTCTATAATTGGGTTTATGATGATTGGTATGTGGGGTTAGTGGTGATTGTTGTCTTGTTCTTGAATTGAGAATATATGATTGATGTATGATGAGAATCGATGAATTTTTTTAGATGAACGATGATGTCTTGATGTTGTTTAATTGCTGTAGAATTATAAGGTAATTATGGGTGATGAATTGTCACGATTAGATTAAGTTTAAGGCTTTATGTATGAATCCATAGTGATAACAGGGGAGAAGAAACGTAGAAATATTGCAGCACAGAAAACGCATAATTATGCTAGAATGACACTAGGTGTTGCTGTTTCAGAATAATGAATTAATTAGGGATGGTGTTAGGCGTACTATTCCTAATTAGGTTGATAACAGGCAAAGAATCAAAATAGTAGGATGAATAAAAAGTAGCAGTTCTGACGTTAGAAGTATGTTGATAGGAGTTGCGTTAGATTAGTGCAAGATAGAAGTTCTGATGTTATACATATGTTAGTTAGAAGTTGCGTTCTACTATTAGAAAATAGAAGTTCTGACGTTAGAAGTTGTAATAGTCAGAAGATGTGGCTAGTTTGAAGTTGCATTAGTCAGAAGATAGGGTTAGTCAGAAGTTGCATTAGTCAGAATTTGTACTAGTCAGAAGATGGGGTTAGTCAGAAACTGTGACGATCAGAAGTTGTATCTGGTCAGAGGCTGGGTTAGTCAGAAGTTATGACGGTCAGAAGTTGTATCTGGTCAGAGGTTGGGTTAGTCAGAAGCTGTGATGATCATAATTTGTAGTAGTCAGAAGATTGTCTCGCCCATAAGTTGCATCATTAGAAGCTGTGTTATTAAGAACTGTGTTGGTTAGAGGTTACGTGGTCAGAAGGTGTGTTGGCCTTTACGTTGTTTTCGAACAGAACGATGAGCGTTAGATGCTTAGAATCTGCTGTTTGAGCTATAACAGCAGGATAGTGACGGTAATGACGTTAGAGTTACATAATGACAGTGTTGATTTACTGTGGAAATTAGAATACTGCTGAGTTGTTAATGAGAAGTTATTAATAATATTGTGTTGATGATTTATAATAAATAAATGACGTTTGATGAATTATTTTGATGATCTGGGATGTTGATTATTTGAGATGTTTTTGAGATGTTAATTTGAGATGTTTTGAGATGTTTTTGAGATGTTAATTTGAGATGTCCTTGAGATGTTAATTTGAGATGTCCTTGAGATGTTATTTTGAGTTGTATTTTGAGGTGTTATTTTGAGATGTCAATTTGAGATGTTTGAGATGATTTGAGATGTTGTTAAATTGGGTGTTGTTATTACATTCATGGTTATGTCGCATACATTGCATTTTTGAGATGGAGCTTATGCTCGTTGAGATGGCCTGGATTGGCAAAATTTGAGATGAAGGCTATGCCTTGTTGATGCCTCTATTAATTGGAAAAATTTTGAGATGGGAGTTCTGCTCCAATGGTACCACATGCATTTGCATAGTATTGAGTTGCATTATATGATTGCATAAAGAGTTGTATTTTGATGTTGATGAATGTGTATCATTATTGAGATTGTCGTTGATTATGAGATGAGAAGTGGTGATGTTATTGATCTAATTTAATATATTAATTATCATGCGCTTTATTATATTGTTAGATATCTCACCCCTTCTGTTTGAATGTTTCTCTTATGTTGGTAACGTGCAAGTAATCGAGAGTGAAGTCTGTATACCTTCAGTAGTTCGAGTCGTTGTCATTGCTCTGATATGTAACACTCAGGGGGATGAACGTTTGCTGATTTTTGATTGTTGATTTTCAGTTGTTGAATTTTAAATTGATTATTATTAAATATGAGATGTTTCGAAGTTGCTGTTTTGTTAGAGATGTTATTGAGAATTACGCTGCGTAGATGTTGATTTATTTGATTAAAGATGTTATGTTGATGGTTCGTCCGATGTTTGAAAAAGTGTTATATATCCACGATGAATGCAATAAATAATATTAGAAGAATTTGTGACGTCCCGATTCGTTTGCATGATTGAATTTTATAACTCTGACTTATTTTGCATAATTGCTTGGGGTAGAATTGGGGTGTTACATTTCCACCTAAACTTACAATTCTAGATGGTCAAAAGAGGTCCGTATGAGCAGCTTCAAAGAACAATCAATAGAAACTATATTTTTAGATTTAAAAAATGCCCTTACTTGCTTCCCTTTTAACATGTATCACATAATATGTTCTTTTGAAAATGCAAGTTTGACATGCCTTTGTTTACCCTAGAATTTGGTAAACAAGCGCTAATATTCTAAAACAAAGATATTATAGTTACTTACAGGATCGACTAGATTGATCCTAGGACGATGTGTTTACTTTTTTGATGATTTATGGTTTTCGAATGTTCATATTTTCGAATGTAATGGTCAATTGGTAAGTAATTGTGAAACTATGTGAATTAAAACAGGAAAGTAAAGGGATTTCTTCTTGAACATAAAAGGAATCAAAAGAACTTTTGTAAAGTAAAATTGACAATTGAATAAAACTTGGTGATTCATACGTACATTCTCATAAACTTTTTTCTCAGTAAATGTTGGTACTTCGAGTGAAATTGAGTATCTGTACATAATTAGAACACACTAAAATCATAACACTAAGATTCTAATTTACACTAGTTCAAGCATAACGGTCTTCTCCTAAAAGAATGCCATGTTCGATGTCTGCATGTCCTTCGAATCTTCATACTTCCACGCGTCCTTTTGGATAAGATCTAATCGTTTAAATTCAAAATCTTCTTCCTTTCAAGGTGCCAAATCAACCAACGTGACTTGTCGAAGCATTTCTCTTCGAAAACTTCAAATATCTTAAGTCCCGCTTATTCATAAAAATAGGACTTTCGCAAATACTTAGCAAGATTAGACTATCCAATGGCATGTCAGTCGGAATATTTATAAAATATTATCATATTTACTTTAGAACTAACTCTTCTTCAAAATTATTCATCTTACTTTAATATTTCCATGTCGTCGAAATTTCCAGCTAACAAATTTCCCCCCAAAATTATTTATTTCGAAACACTTGAAGAAATCGACAAGTTTTTGCACATATTTAATTTTGACACATAAGCTACCTCATCATGTCTTTACCGTTGTGACATCATGGTCATGATGACCATCTCTCCAAACGTCTTGTCGAGACGTGCGCAGTTCAGTTTCTCATCATTGCTACACTAAGTAGGATTAAATCATGACTTTTTTCAAAAATCAGCCATCTTATCAGCTTATCAAGCAACAACATGTTTCCCATATCTTTTTATGAATACAAAAATAAAATATACTATTTTGTTACTCTCTCACTATAAGTAGCCGTTTCTTCTCCAAACAATACTTTTCTGCTTTCACTTTCCAGAAAACCTTATAATTTTCTTCAATCTTTCTTCTTTTAAAATCATAAAAACTCTTCATCAATGGCACCCTCTAAGAAGAACAACAAATCTACCAAAGATGTGAAGAACACAAAGGATGATGCTTCTATCCCTATATCTCATGTAGTAAAACCAATTTTGTCTGAGAATCAAGAGTTTGTGCCAACACCAACTCTTCTTGTAGAACAACGTGAAATTCATGTATCCCAGGTAATTATTCCTTTTACACCTTTTAATGAAACTTTAGGATATATGGGTCATATGGTTAATGCTGGAGATTTAGAGAAAATTAAGGAGTTTTTTTCCAACTTATCATGTAACAAAGCCCATAGCTAGCAAGATTGATTCTACTCAAAATGTAGATAAGAACACTGATAAAAACCCTAAGGTAGGAGCTGTAGAAAATGCTCAGGAAGAAACCTCCTCAGGATCCGTAGATGTAGAAAAACCTTTTCACTTAGATTACATGACTGATTCACTAAGGCCCTTTAGGCCATATCCAACAAAAGATAGCCAACAATATCTTAAGTGGTTAGCTAAATTCGAAAATAAAAAATCCCAAGTCCGGAAAGATATGGGTATTTTCGAATTGATTCAACTGTCAAAAGTTAGGACAAGTTATTTCCAACATATGTTGATGGTCTCCCTATACTTTTGGGATGGAACTTATAACACCTTTCACCTTCCATGTGGAATGGTCACTCCCACACTATTTGATGTTGCTTCCATCACTAGCTTTCGACCCATTGGAGATACTTTTGATCCCTATGAGCAAACTGAGAACACCATTAGTTTTGAAGTTGGGCACGCCGACTTCACCAACTATATTGACCGCTATCATGTTGAAGGAGACGAAGTGTAGGATGTGGAACATATAGTTTTCCTTGCTTTGTGGTTGTCTCAATGCATATTCAGCTTTATATCCCTGCAAGTATCCAAGAGGTTCTTAACTCTGGCGAATCAACTTCATTCTGGATGAAACATCTGCCTCAGTGAACTGCTCTTGGCTGAACTATATGATTGCCTTGGGGAGGCTATTGCAAATTTTAAGAAGTATAAATCAGGTACAAACTTATTGCTATATGTCCCATATTGGCTTCTCTAGCCGTGACTTAATGCCACATTCAAACCCTCACTCTCTACTTTTGGGACAGTAGATGGAACAGATCCTAAATTCCATAATAGGACTTTAGAAGGGACTAAACTGGTTCGATTAACACCAAATGAGGATGTAAAAAGTCTAAAGGAGTGCTTCACTAACTATGCTATGATGTTTTCCAAATGTCATAAATTTACTTCTTCGATGGCTCCTTTTTCCCAAACAACTCATGGCCCCGAATGATTCACAAGATCTCTTTATGCTACTTCGCCAACTCAAGAAGCAGAAACTCTGGCTATCTGGAAATCCTTCTTACTCCCCAGGCTGTTTATAACAAGATTTACGCCCATCAAAAGTCATATTGTCTTACTTGCTTACCAACCCAACTTTGTATCTCGATAATTTGGACTTTGTCAACTTATTCCTGAACCACTTTTTGAAAGGAAAACGCTCTTTGCTTTCATGGAATGTATTTATCCATCCCTAAAAGAGAAGGACTCATGAACTGCTACTCCAACTTTGTTGAATTCACACGTATTCCCTTTCTCCCGTCTTTCTACTGCACTAAAACCATTGATGCTTGGTGGAGGAAATACTATTTTTCTAACATGTTCAATGCAACCCTCTTCTCTGAGCACTTGACCGAAGCTTTTGCCTCTGTGTAGGACCAGCCCAAGAAAGGTATGAAGACTCATATCAAGGAGATCCAGGTGTTCCAAAAGTACTTTGAAATTGTTTATAACCCAAATGATCTTAGTCTAACCATACATGATGCAGTGAAAACTTTAAAAGAGAAATTTAAAAAGATGCTTCCTTATTTGAGAATTCCCTCATGTGTCAAACCTGAAGACATGTATGACTTAGCTTTCAAGATTGAACCACTGAAATTCCCAAAATTACCTAGTGTTGATTTTGGCCTGACTTTATACCCTCCTTATCCAGACTGATTCGTCTGTGGGAGTTATCATAATTTTCTAAAACAACAGTCTTAAAAACCTGCTGAACGAGTGGTTTCGACTAACCATACATTGGACAGTTTCAAAGGCTTCCTTCACTATGATCTAAAACATGTCACCATGCTTTCCCTAGAACATGAAGGGGTGGAACCAAAGGATATCTTTATCACTTCAATAATCTTTTAACACTTTACTTTCGTAATTGATACTAACATGTACCATCTTGTGATGTTCTTTTAGCCGTCGAAAAGAAACAACCGAAAAAAGAAAAACTTACTTCAATGACAGGAATAATGATGGTGACTAAATAATCCATTACTTCATCAAAGAGTTCCATTCCAGAGACTGAGAAGCCAAAGGCAACGTCTAATGTATGACATGGTATTTTTTTCCTTGTTTATTATATTATTCTGCTAATCTCTTTATTTTTTCAGGTTAGTCGAAAACCTCCCCCTACTCCCTAGAAATAGAAGTAGACTATAGAGATTCTAGAGTTTGTCGAAGATGATGAAGACGTGTCTCCCATTACTTCAAAGCCAAAAAAGACAACAAAAAAAAAGAAAACGAAGCTATTTGATGCAGCTTCTCAACCACAAAATACTGTCACAATCAAAATATTGCCCCCAACACCAAAAAGGATAAACACTTCGCAACCATCTGGCAACTTTGTCTTGGAACGAATTGAGAGTGACAATTCGAGTCCTGGAGTTGAAGGATCAAAGGTATGGACTATTCCATATTGTTTTCCTTAATAACCATTTTTACTTATTCGACTTATCCAACATTCTTCTTCTTACAGGACCTTCGATCCACTTCTACTGAATCTCCTACTCAATATGAAGTTCCTCCCAGCAGCAACATTCCTTCTATCCATCCCTTGTCTAGAAAAGATTCTAACAAAGGATATTTTACTGATGTAAATAAGTTAGGAAACATCCAGTCTGACGAAAAACCTCCTCCTCGTTCTCCATAGAAATAAAAAACAAATTATTCTGAGAGTTATCATGAGGAAACCCATTCTACAAACAAGAGAATTCCTACCAACAAAGGACAAGATGATGATAGTCCAACTGACTCATCCCCAAAAATGGAAAAGTCTGATGAAAAGCTGCTTGATGAGGATGAGAACATGTATGACAATGTCGAAAAATACTTTTAGGAAGAAGAGGAAGAAGAATAAGAAGATGTCAATATTGGCCTGAAAAAGGCCACTACTCTTGCTAGTCAACAAGATGACAATAATGCTTAACAGAAACCCTCTGAGGCTGATGCAGATCCTCGAACATCTCCTATAAGCATGCTTTCTCTTCCTTATCAATAAGAAATGGAAGCTTTGAAGAAAATCAAACATCTTGAATATGTGAAATTAATGATGACCAAAAGAGGACCTCCCTCAGATAAAGATTGCTCCATCTCTTCGACTATTTCAAGTAGAGGCTCAAATGTCGAAACTTTTAAACAACTTCTTCAGAAAGTTAAAGAAAAAAATCTTTGAAGTCGATTTGTTCGATACTTTGAATAATGATGCCACTGGACATTATGGATGAAGAAATTAATAAATCGAATCAACATAGTCACTTGTCCACCTGAAGTTGCTGAAGTCTTGATAGTCATAAGCACTTTGATTGACCAAATTAGTGCAGACTTCAATCGGAAGCGAGATGCCATGTCGAAGCTTCAAGATAAGCAGGCTACTCAAGCAGATGAATGGGAGAAAGCTCTTGAAACTTACAACAAAGTTGAGCAGATGAAGAAGTCTTTCAAGACAACGTAAGAGGAATTTGATGTTTGTACTTGTTCCATCTCTTTTTGGAAGGATAAATCCATCAATTGTAAGATAAGATTTCTCAAACAGAGGCTCGTCGACAAGAAATTAAGAAGATGGATCACACTGAAATCGACAAGGAGATTACACAAAGCGTCCAACATGTTGAAAAGGATGAAAATTTTGGGGTGGAAGTTATTACTCTTCTAGTTGACAAATCCTTAATTGAATATAGGTTAAAGTTGGAGAAAGCTAAATATGACAGAATGAAAACTGAGCTGCCATTTTAAATTCTTGGAATTTATAGTTGCTACTTTAATTTTCATACACTTTGATGTGTAACTTCGAAACAGAATCATTTTGGCATTTTATGATAACACCGTGTTAGCTTTCTATTTTCATTTTTATTATTCTGTTATAATATTTAATTTCTAAAGCATTGGTTTATACTTCGTTAAGTACTTGCCATTTATCTTCAGGATTCTTCTATCTTCTGTCAACTCTTCTATTTTGTAAGCGTTGTTCGAAAATGTTTGAATGATTCGAAAGTGTCATTCCCAATGTGGGGACCATTTTCCCAATAGTTTGTTCTTTCAATCCAATGGTAGTATTACCTTCCAAACCAAATCATCATTTGAAAATACTTTTCCCCTAACTCTTTTATTGTAAGCCTTAGTTATTCTTTCTTTTTGTCTCCTTAAGATTTCCAAAGCATACAATCTTTCTTCATCCAAGTCAATCAGTTCATTCATCATCATTTCCCAATAATAGTCTTAGGGGATTTTGTTCTGCCTTTGGATCCTTACTAACTGCAAGTGTATTTTCTTTTGGCAGAACTATATCATGCCTAAAGGTCAATCAAAATTCCGTAGTATTGGTTGCTTATTTGGGAGATGTTCGGCAAGCCCACAAAGCTTGATCCAAGGTCTTATGCCAATTCTTTGTATTATTTCCCACATGACTTTGTATTAAAGCAATAATTACTTTATTCTCAACTTCGACTTGCCCATTTTCCTGGGCATAATAAGGTGTATAAGTAAATAATTTGAATCCCACTTTTTTAGCAAATTCCTGCATCTTTCGACCAGTGAAGACTGGCCCCTAATCAGTTGTAATGGTCTATGGGATTCCAAACCTATAAATTATATATCTTTGGATCAATTCAATAATAGTTTCTTAATCAACATTCACCAAAGGTATCGCCTCAATCTATTTTGTAAAATAATCGATTCCCACTAGAATGTACTTCTGACCTTTGGATGAGGCTGGTCGAATGTCCCCAACCAAGTCCAGTGCCCAACCTCTGAAGGGTAATGGCTTAATTATAAAATGTAATTCACTTGCAGGAGTATATTGAATGCCTACATGAATTTGGCACTCTTGGCATCCCTTGGTGAATTCTCCACAATCTTTCAATATGGTGGGCCAATACATGCCATATCGAAACAAAATCCATTTCATCTTGTGACCTACTTGATGTGCTCCATATGCTCCACCATGTACATTCGACAATGCCAAGTAAGATTTGCTTTCTCCTAAACATTTAAGTAGGACTCTTTTCAGTGTTTTCTTGAATAGTTCGTTGCGAATTAACACATAGCTTACTTGACTTTCCTTTCTAAATTCGTTTTTGGACTTTTTAAGTAATCTATTATTGGATTCCTTCAATCTTTATCTGCCAAATTATTGATGGCTAATACTTCAAAACTTTCTTCATTTGCATATCCTAAACTTGATTATTCTAAATCTGATAGAGATAGTTTGGTAGCCAATACCTTTCCTCGTACTTCAATTAAATCCTCGAACTTTTCCTTTGATACTTTGTATCTTGAGGCAATTTGGGTCAAGTCATTGGCTTCTAGGTTCTTTAGTCTAAAGATGTGCCTGATGTTCACATACTCGGATTTTCGAAGCAGCTTATTTGCTATGACAAAGTACATTATCAAATTTTCTTTTATGCACTTGTACTCCTTGGTTATTTGCTTAATCACCAGTTCAAAGTCGCCTCTTATTTCGACCCTATTTGTCCCCAATTCCAACAAAGCTTCAAGTTCAACTATCAAAGCCTCATATTCAACTTCATTGTTCGAACAAGGGGGACCTTTTATTTTATACTTGAATTTTATTGGAATTTTGTATGGAGAAATAATCAAAACTCCAATTCTAGTTCCATCTTTATGAGTAGAACCATCGAAGAATAACTTCCAAGGTTCTAGTTCCATATAGTTTTGAGGAACTTCGACCACTGCATGATCAACAATGAAATCAGAGACTACTTGTTCTTTCATAGCTTTTAAGGGCATGAAAGTCAAGGAACATTCAGTCATGGCAAATACCCATTTTCCAATTCGATTGTGTAGGATTGACTTTGAAAGCATGTGATTAATAACATCAAAGTGAGAAGAAACATACACATCAACTGGTTTTATATAATATTTCAATTTTGCACAAGAAAAGAACAAACATAGAAACAATTTTTCTATAATACTATACTTAGTTTCTGCATCATTAAGTACTCGACTAAGGTTGTAGATGACTCTTTTGATGTCATTCTCATCCTCTTGAGCGAGCATACTTCCTATGGTTACATCTGATGCAGATATGTACAATCTCATACTTTTTTCCTACAAGGGGTGACAATATTAGAGGTTGAACGAGGTATTATTTGATCTTGTCAAATGTCTATTGATGTTCCTTCCTCCATTCAAATCCTCCTTGTTTCAAATGTAGAAGGGGAGAGAAGGCCTGAGTGTGTCCACTTAAGTTTGAAATAAATCTTCTTAAGAAACTTATTTTCCCAAGTAAAGATTGCAAATCTTTCTTTGTCGATGGTGCTTTCACTTCCATGACGGCCTTCGTCTTATTTAAGTTAATCTCTATTCCCTTCTTATGGACCACAAAGCCCAAAAAGTCACCTTGTGGTTCGAATGAACTTACATATGAGGAGTCTTTTGATTTCTTCCTTTATTTTTGAGAGAATCTCTAACGCGAATCTCCTTAGAGTCTGCTTGATGGGCTTCTTGCCATCCTTTATACGCAGTTTCAATTTGACGACATCTCTGCTCAAACCAATCATTTTGTCATAATCCCAAGCAAAGTAATCCTTGTATTCCTTCAGCAGTTGGATCACCTTGACTTTCACTTTTGGGTTATGTTTTGCACTGATGTAAATGGGTCTTTTTCTAGACCCATCGCCTAAATCAATTTCTTCAAGAGGATTTTGCTCCATCATTTTCACACTTGGCGTTGTCAGATCTTTCTCGAATCCCAAAGGCTTTTCATCGTATATTGCATCCACCCTTTGGTCTTTTTCTTCAAAGGGTGTTACTTTGTCAGGGGGTTCTGGCTTGAAATTGAACTCAGGTCCCTTTATATGAATTCCTTCATTATTGGCTTCGACAGCCACGTGCTTCACTTCAGCCTCCAAGGCCAATTTTAAATTGTTTTTGGCTAAGTAAGCCGAAATATTTTTGAAAAAACTGGACTCAGACATCATCACCGTCTTCGTCCCCCCAACCAGTTAGCCAAAGTTCTGATGCTCCTTACATGTTATTCTCTTCCCCCATTATTTCTTTATCCCATTGAAGTTCATGGGTTAGGTGCAAAGTGAGGAAATATAGATCATTTTTTGTTAGTGAGTTGGCATCTTCTGCAGGATTGCATGGTCCTATATTGGCAAGATTCCTGTCGAAATTTCTTCTATCGACATGGTTAATCTCAATCATATAGTAGCTTTGATTAGCTTCTATGTTTTCCACAATTCCATCTTCTCTCCAAATTGCAATTCTTTGGTCAAGTGAGGATGGAACTGCCCCTACACCATGAATCCACTCACGACCAAGCAACAAGTTATAGTTTTCCCTTGAGGAAATTACCATAAACATGGTGGGTCTGGTGATGCATCCCACAGTAAGATCCACTTGGATTACTCCTATAGTGTGGCCCACTTTGCCTTCGTAGTTCGACAAGACCATATTGTGAGGCTTCAGGTCCGTATCAAACATTCCAATCCTTTTAAGCATGAATTGTGGCATCAGATTTACTGTTGCCCCTCCATCCACTAGGATCTTATTGATCCCAACATTCTCCATCTTACCCCTTATGAATAGGGGTTTTAGTTGATTCTTCATGCATTGATTTACGCATAAAAAGAATGCATTTTGTTCCTTGACTGTATCGTTGTTCATGACGTAATAACATAATGGACTGTGTTTGGCCATTTCGACTTCATCAACCTCTTCAGTTTCTTCAGCCTCGGTCATTTGATTGTACTCATGAGGTAGTACATAAACCACATTACAATTTAGGCCCATAGATGATTATTCCTCTTAACCGAAATTGTCAGTTAACATGTCTTCATCTTCTATTGGGCTTTCTTGCCTTCTTTAGTTGGTTTTCTTTTTTACTTGGGGGAAAAGATTCCTTACTACTGGCTTTTTCTCCTCAATTTTGTTTTGAGGAGGAAGTTGGTTGGTACTAGATTCCCCTTCATCCTTGTCAGCCATTTCCCTATGTGCCTTCTTAATTCTATGATGCCTCCTCCACTGAGACCTCAACATTTGGGTTTTCCCCTTGTAGCTCTCAGACTTATAGGCCTTTTGTTTTGACACTTGAAATTCTTTCATGTAGGCTATAGATGAGCCTCTTCCTAATTCAAAACTCCTCCAATTTTCTTGCCCTTTCCCGCTATTCTCAACTGGTTTTACCTATCTGTCAGTTGGAGCATTGGTAGATGGATTGAAAGCTTCCCTTATATTCGCTTGAGGATAAGGAATGCTTGGCCTTCGAGGGACTCCTCGTTTGTAAAACACAAAACTACTCTTAGTATCTTTCCAATTTCCCCTTCTTCGAGCAATTTGAACCATTTTGTAATTCTCTACTGCTTTTCTATCATACATTGCACTGCATCTGGGACACATCAGAGCATCAAAATGCTTCTTTTGGCAGCGAACAAGAAAGTCCAACTTATTTTTGCCTATTTTTGGGTATGCCACTTTCATTTGTTCTTCTACTCTTTGGATCCACCTTTCGACATCATCTACCTCAACATGTTTGCTCATTTCCACCATGTTCACTTCGAGGTTGGGACCATCAGTGATCCTTACTTCTTGAAATTTATTCTAAGGCCTTCAGTAGCCTTTGTCATTTCAGCATCTGGAGTAAAACCATCAGCAGTGTTACCCTTAACACTCTGATTAATTGGTCCTTCAGTAGCCTTTATTATTTCGACACATACAACAAAACCTTTAGTAGTCTTACCATTGACATCATTGTTGATGAGGCCCTCAGTAGCCTCCTTAGATTCGACACCTGTAGAAAAAACCTCAGTGATTTTGTCCTCAGGGTCCTGGTTGATAGGGTCTTCAGTAACTTCCACCATGTTTATGTCTTCTAGTTAAGCATAGTTGGTATCAACTATTTGTAAAGGATCAAAGTCAACTTTCATCTGGTTCTTGCGTTTTTTGCCGAACCTCAGCCTTCCGTCTCTGATAGTATTTTGAACTAGATCCCTAAAAAGAAAATATTGTGAGGTTTTATGTCCAAAAAAATTATGATATTTGCAAAAAACTCTTTTCTTTCATTGTTCTAATGGAGAAATTTTGGCGCCAGGTGGCACTATCATCTGGCTATCCTTCACCAATAAATAAAAAATTTCATCACATTTCATTACACCGGAAGTGTATGTTTTCTTAGGGAATTTTTCATTCTTTTCTGGTTTAACATGATTCTTCCCATTCAAAAGGGCTAAGACTTTACAATTATAAGGTGGACCTTGCTTTAATTCAGCCCAGTCTACTTCCTTTTCTTTGAAGCCTATAGGGTCACTATAGGTCTCTTGTTCATCTTCTTTGGCTTTGACATATGCAACCTTTTCTTTTTTATTATTTTTATTCGCCCTAGCCTTTTCAGCCTTCACACGTTCCACTTGTTGAACTCGATCCGCTAACTAGGCCATGTCCCTCAAGTATTGGCTATCTAATTTATTTTGAATGGAGTAATCCAAACCGCCAGCGACCATTTCAACCAACTCATGTTCAGGCACTTGTTAAAACACCTTGCCTTCAATAAACATAACCTGTTTAAGTAATCATCAATTGGCTCAGTAAAATTTCTATTGATACTGGTCCATTCTTTGAGACTAATCTTTGATTGTCCCATATAGAATTGCTCATGGAATAACCTCTCTAAGTGAGTCCAATCCTGGATGGAATTCATTGGGAGAGCGGTGAACCACGTGAGAGCATTCTTGGTTAGCGAAGTAGAGAAGTATGTTATCCTTAAGTTTTCGTTATTCGCTATGTCCCCAGCCTCGATTAGATACCTGACTATGTGTTCGACAGTAGATTCGCTAGTGTCACCAGAGAATTTCGTGAATTTTGGGACTTTCCAACCCTTGGGTAACTCAGTTTGTAAAACATACTCAGACAAAGGGGACGTATAGTTTGGCCTTCACATGCCTACATTTACCCCATTTCGAGCCATTATTCTTTCGACCATGGCGCCACATTATTTTCTCCTGTAAATTTGTCTTGTCTAACATGGTGAAGGACTTCGTCTACATCTTGGTTTCGATTAACCATCACCACCCTTGGGGTTTGAACCTCCCTTGGTATCACTTGTTCGACCCTGGGTTGTTCCATTATTTTCCCCTGGTTAACTTCACCAATATTTTGCACGTCTGGTTATG
Source organism: Vicia faba (assembly GCA_948472305.1). NCBI lineage: Eukaryota > Viridiplantae > Streptophyta > Magnoliopsida > Fabales > Fabaceae > Vicia > Vicia faba. Next base: position 910,220,477 of record OX451736.1, on the reverse strand, counting down.
CTTGGTTAACTGTTTGATTTTCTTCGAAAACCACTCCCTAGTTTTCTCTTATCCACTTTGGACGAGGATTTTCAACTGGGGCTCAAGGGGAACCAAAGAAATATGTAATTCGCGCCATTTATGCTGCCAATTGTTGATTCATCTGGACATTCTGTTGATTTTTTTGGGTAGCACTTTGAATCAGCGAGTTAAAAATGGCACCCATTTGTTGGGCTAAAACACCAACCATTTTGTGGTTATTTTCATCCATTTGTTGTCTAAATGTTGCTGTAGATTTTGTTGTCATGGTAGGTAATTGGGTAGCAAATTCTGTTGGTGGGAATATTCGACCCATATTATTGACACCTGATCTTGATCCTTGCAGTGGTGAAAAAGTAGACACCCTTGGATCAGGTAATGTTGAAGTACTATTGTTTAAACTTGTCATTACTGATGTTGGCATACCATAAATCTGTTCACGGCCATCCATAGGCATTGTGAATCCAAATGCAAAATGTCTAAAATTAGTCGCCCTGGTTGTCTTGGGGTCACTGTTTCCCCGTGTTTATACTGGAGACAATATTGAACCACTATGAGTACTCGTTGGGATTCCCGCTGTACTTGCTTGGACAAGTATTAATTCGATTATAGATATTGTAGTTGTACTTCATCCTGTTGAAGGAGGGGGTTGTTCTCCATTGTTACTGGGTGGATTAACTATCTTCCTAGTGCATTTCCTATTTGGTATTAGTTCGTTAGTTTTGGTTATTTTACCAATCCTTAATCTCATGCAACAATGTTAAACGAACAGACTGAAACAAAAGAAAAGACAACACAAAACAAAATTTGTGACACAAAAACTAGACACTGGTCCCACTGAGCATGCCAATTTGTTTACCCTAGAATTTGGTAAACAAGCTCTAGTCTTCTAAAACAAAATATTTTAGTTACTTATAGGATCGACTAGATTGATCCTGGGACGGTGTGTTTAGTTTTTGATGATTTATGGTTTTTGAACGTTCATCTTTTTGTATGCAATGGTCAATTGTAAGTAATTGTGAAACTGTGTGAAGTAACAATAGGAAAGTAAAGGGATTTTGACTTGAACATAAAAGAATTAAAAGAACTTTTGTAAAGATAAATTGAAAATTGAATAAAACTTGGTGATTCATAAGTACAATCTCAGACACTCTTTTCTCGATAAATGTTGGTACTTCGAGTGAAATTGAGTATCTGTACAAAATTAGAATACACTAAAGTCCTAACACTAAGATTCTAATTTATACTAGTTCGACCATAACAGTCTTCTCCTAAAAGAATGCCACGTTCGATGTTTGCATGTCCTTCAAATCTTCACACTTCCACGCGCTCTTTTAGATACGATCAAATCTTTTAAATTTAAAATCTTCTTCCTTTCGATGTTCCAAATCAACCAATGTGACTTGTCGAAGCATTTCTCTTTGAAAATTTCAAATATCTTAAGTCCTACTTATTCATAAAAATAGGACTTTCGCCAATACTTAGCATGATTAAACTATCCAATATCCTGTCAGTTGAAATCTTTATAAAATATTCTCATATTTCTTTTAGAATTATCTCTTCTTCGACATTCTTCATCTTACTTTAATATTTCCATGTCGTCGAAATTTCCAATTAATAGTCGTCTACAAGGTCTTTGTGGACTAACTTATTCAAGTGGCCCATGTGGATATGCATTATTCTTCTATGTCATATCCAAGATCCATCCACTTCTTGAGATAGTAAATATAGTTTCATTTGATTTTGATTTTTATTTTGTGACCATGCAACTAGAAGAATTAAATAATATATTATTACTTTGTCACACAATTGACTTATGCTGAGAAATTTATGCTTAAGTCCTTTTACCATGTAGACCTCCCCAATCTTTGAATTTGGGGACTTTCCGATGGTGCCAAAACCTATACTTTTTTCCTTATTATTATTTGCATATGATACAAATCCTCCTTCTATGGGAAAGAAGGTGGAGAATAAGATAATGTCATATATCATATGTTTTTAACAACCACTATCAAGATACCATTTAGTGTTTGAGATTGTAAAGCATTCTAGCAAGAAAAAGGTTAGTTCTTAACTTTAGGTACCCATATCATTTTAGGTCCTTATTTGTTATTTTCACAATCAGTTTTATTTCTTGTCTCGGGAATGTGAGCCTTTTCAGTTTTAGCTGATATTTTAGTTGTGTTCATAGTGTTTCTTATAGAAGTATGAAGGGGGGATGTCCTTTTTTACTTTCATGATTTTTTATATAAAATAGAACATGGTCATATGACTGTCTTTATTGTAGTAGTTGCATTATAATTTATTACATTGAGATGTATTTTTGGTTTTACATATGTTTTCAAGGTTCTTGCTATTGTTCTTTGGTTCATAACTGAATCTAGATTTGTTGTAGGAGGTTCTTTGATTTCCTAACAAAACTTCTAGCTTATCTCTCCCTTTGGTGAATTTGACAAGTGTTTTATAAATATAACATACTTTATTTTTTAGGTTGTTGCAACTATCACACATGTCAAGTTCATTATTTGAAGTGGAAGGGTTTTGATTTAAGTTTTCTTCTTTCTCTCTAAGTTGTTATATTTCATTTTCAAGGGTATTATTTTTTATTTCAAGAGATGAGATAGTATCATTGGATGTGGAAACAATTCGCTCTAGTTAGGTTGTTTCTTTTGTTAATTTCTTACATAATCTAAATAAATTATGATAGGAAAGTTGAGAGGTTACCTCATTATCTTGGTGTTTTGTCATTAGAAAGATGTTGGCTTTTTTCTTCTTCATCATTCGAGGATTCCATATCATTGTATTCCTTTTTGAATAGAGGATGATATGGATTAATACGTCATTTCTTTCTACAGTTGGAACATGTTGGAGTGAATTGTGTTTTTTCTTCATCTTTTCCTTGTTCTTCCATTTTCTTTTTTTCATTCTTCATAAATCTCATGGAGTTCTTCATTATGAGAGCCATGTCACCGTCTGAGTCAGATTATCTAGCTTTAAGTGTTAGACTCTTGCTTTTTTCTCTCCTTCTTTGTCTACGGCAAGTCTCTTGAGCTCCATTTCATGTTCCTGCAATATACCAAATAGAGTGTGTATGTCCATAGCCGCCAAATTCTGAGATTCATAAATCACAGTGACTTTGAATTACCAACTATGATTTAGGTATCTAAGAATTTTTATGACTAATTCCTCATTTGAGAATGTTTTCCCAAAGTTCTCATATGACTTGTGATGTGGGTGAATCGTGTTTGCATTTGACTTATGTTCTCTTCATATTTTATTTTGAAGAGTTCATATTCATGGGCTAATGTGCCAAACACTGTCCTCTTTATCTCAGTAGTATCTTCACAGGTAATTTGGAGGATGTCCCACATTTCTTTAGCAGTTTTGCAGTAAGAAACTCGTCAAGACCGAGTACGGTGGTGATAATGTTCTTAGCTTTCAAACCACATTGCATATACTCTTTATCCTCTTTTGACCAATCTTTTCCAGGCTTGTCTACTACAACATCATTAACTTTGCATGTAGGGACAAATGGTCCTTTTTTCGTAGCCTTCCAAATACCATGATCCATCCCTTCTATAAATATTTTCATTTTCTCTTTTCACAAATTCTATCCTTCTCCATTTAAGGATGAAGGTTTGTTTAGTGAATAGCTTGAAAACATTTTCCTCCTGAGATGATTAATCTTTAAATGGAGGTAGGCTCTAATGACACTTGTTGGATAAGTGACTCCAAGTATAAGAGGGAGAGTGAATTGTGGTATTTAAAATTCGTAATTAATTTTAAATCTTTTTCGATTAAGATCGTATTAATAATTTTTAAATGAATAATTTACAGCGGAAATAAAATACTTAAAGTAAATTACAGAAAATAAAAGAATATAATTAAAAATATTGCGCGAATATGATCTCCACGAAAAAAATGATTTGGTAGAACTTGAAAAACTACTCCTATATGTGATCATATAAACTTAGGATATATTTTTCAACTAATCGTCTACCATATATGATTAACAACGAATATGGAAATGCATATGATAAAGCATCATTGGTTGTGTTGCCTATAGACCATCCTCTAATATAACCCTCTCATCAATGTTTCACTAAGTTAACTCTTCTTCTTCATCTAGTCAACAATACTATATCAAGTCAAAACTTCTTTATTTAACATTCATCCTCTTGAAGATTATCCTTTGGTAACCAATAAGCTTATCATTTTGGAAGTTTATCCTTTAAAAATAAAATTTGGTTATCCCCTTATGGATTTATCACTTAAAGTATTTATCTATAATTTATAATTATAATATATTAAAATAGAATCGCATTGCCATTTCATATCTGGTTTATCACCTATACATATTTTTACCAACTCAATTATAATATGACGTGTCACTCTATTCTATCATTTATTGAAATTCATTTAAACTACTAAACCTATTAACTTACTCCTATCAACTTACATATAAATTGTACCTCCCACTCTTTTTCTTATTCCAATAAACAATTGATGACACCAAGTTATAAATCATCTCCTTCTTCTTTGCTCTATCTATACTCTTCAGTTTTACATCTTACTGTTATATATTAGTCATCTAAACCAACATAATTTAACAATTCATCTAAATTCTCTCGCTAAGTCAAATATTTGTTGGATATGACTTGTGATACATAATATTGATCATAAAATTCAAATCAATGTATCTTAATATATGTCGGGTATTTAACTTTAATTTCTTATATATTTTTCATCTATCGTATCGATTTCATTTTAATGTATTTGTATTTTCATTTACAGATAAATTTTTTATCTATTAAAATTTCTCTCAATCCAAATATTATAAATCAGAGGTATACAATATTGTTAAGTCAAATATTTGTTGACTTGTGATACATAATAAAGTTTATAAGATTCAAGTCAAAATATCTTACTGTTCTCAAGATATTTAACTTTAATTTCTTATATCAATTTAATTTTAACGTGTTTCTATTTTCATTTATAACAAACTTTTTACCCGTTAACCCATCTCTCACCGAGTGTATAATATATAAGTATACAATACTGCACATTATAATTTTTTATTTTATTTTCTTAATTAATGTAATACATTAGTTTAATATTACTGAATTCTTTTTTATTTTACAACCTATTTATGGATATATTTATCGTGAATTAATATTTTCTTTTTAATATCTTTGAGCATAATTAAATAATAGAATTACATTAATTATTTTATTATTTCTTTTAGTTTAGAGTATAGATTATTTCTTATGTAAAAAATATTAAATCCTTAGTATATATCAAACTAAAGAAAATTCATCATAAACAAAATAAAATTTAAAAATATATTACGTTTCACACTTTGATACTTATATATTTTTAGTATATTTAGGGTATATATTATTTTTTATATACAAAAGTATCGATTCTTTAGTTTATATCAAACTAAAAAATTCTTGCAACTCCAAATAAAAATAAAAATAAAAAAACATTTAAATTTGGAATTCATTATACAATTTAATTCTTATTATAGTTTGTTATTTTTTTAGACTTTGTATTTTATTTATCTCAAAACTTTGACTTCATACAATTTTATTTATTGAAAATTCATTTATTTACTAATTAAATTATTTAATATTAATTATTATCATAATTGATATATAATTGCAATTATTATGTTGATCTGTTATATTATGCAAATTGATAGTTTTTTTTATAGAATAACGGTAGATTTAGTTATATAAAAAATATATTTATACCATTTTTTTCATTGAAAATTCATTTACTTATAAATACAATTATGTATTATAATTTTATAAATTTCACCTACTCTAAATAAATTTTAAGAAATAGATTATGTTTTACACTTCAACTATTATATATTTTTAATAAAAAACACTAGATAACAATTTTAGTAATTTATTTATAGATTTTTTCATATAATTGTTTTTCATTTCATTGAAAGTTTATTTATTTACTAAATGAATTTCTTGAATTTTTTTTTGGAATAACTACGTATTAAAATTTTTTTTTTTACAAATAATTATATTTCAGAAAAAATTACGCAAATAACAATGTTTCAGAAAACCCCACAAGGGAGGAGCCAACCCAGTTGGCGCATGCACTTAGCATTTATCTCTAGGCGCATGCTCTCTCATTTAGCCAAGTGAGATGGCGCATGCACTTTAAAAGTGAATGGAGGCGCCATCTCACTTGGCTCCTAGGGCAAAATGCATTTTTTATAAATAATTCATCCGTTTCTCCGTCATTCCTCACACTTTCTCGCACTGTCCTCTTATTTTTTTCTATGTTATTTACGTCATGACATTGCCCATGATTTTTACCAGAGATGGTTACGTTATTTTCCCGGCCACAAAACCTCCGATGAAAATGAAATTCTGACACATTCACTCCATGGAGCGTCTGAAGAGGGAGTTGATGCGATGGATAGAGGGAGACATCGAGGATGGGGAACAAATTTGAAGGATCCAGCGAAGAAGAACAGCCACCTCACTCGCGACAGAAAGACCTAATTTTTGGTTGGAGGAAGTCAAAACAGACAGCAACGTAATGTTGATGATGCATGAGTCAGATGAAATTGTTTTAACGGTTGTAATTTCGTAGACGGTTTATCGTGTTTTATTTCTTGTTCGTGCAAGGTTTATTGTAACAAATGCTGTTAATGAAAAACCCTAATGTTTACAACTTAAAAAAGTAAAGATGTTTTGTAGTACAATTTTTATGTGGTTGAGCCAGTAGCCCGAGTCGGACAATTTTTGCGATTGTGTCCGACCTGACGACATAAACTACACTTTCTTTCCAGCTTGTCAAGGGAGTCCATTTAAGTCATTGTGCCATACTATTTCGCTGTCGTATGCAGGCTAATAATCAGGTTTTGCTACCAAAGGGAAGCTGTTGTTGTATACATTGAGCAAGGTTTCAGATTTATAAATGGGAGACAAAAGTTGTAATGCGTCTTAATGAGTATAGGCACACGCAGCAATGACATGAGAGCAAGGCATATGAAAGGCTAGAAACTTGCCACAATCGCAACAACGAGAAGGTAGTATAATCCTATACTCTTGTCTTGGCAGGCCCTCATTGTGGTCGATTGTCTCTTTGACAATAAAGTTGTGGCTGTGTCGGTCGAACCGTATAATCATATGGGTGTTGGCTTTGGCACTTTCTGCCTTAATATACTTCATGCAGCTTTCATTTCATAGTTGTCCAGATTGCAACACAATATTCCATATTTCACCTCTTTTGGCAAACAACGAAGCCATCCTAAAATATGTTGATTTAACCAAAGTAGTTACTAGGAGGTTTTGTATGCCTTTGAATACCCCGTTCATGGATTCAATTAGATTTGTTATCATGTGGCCCCGTCTTTGTCCATTGTCGTATGACCTAGTCCATTTCTACCGGAATGTTATCGATCCACCTACCGACGTCCGGATTTGACAAACGGATCTCATTGCGATAATATTTGAACGTAGGTTGTGTCAATGCATATCCTGCATTCATAACCGCTTTCCTAAGAGCTTTGTCTTTGATCTCCCTCGTGAAATTTTGGACGATATGTGTGATATGGTGGGAGAACTGACTTGAGTTTTACGTTTGAACTTGCTTTAGGCCATTCAGTTTGTAATTTGGACTTTGTATTTGCATATGCTGTCTTGCTTTGAACTATGCAGTTTTGACAATTTTGAAATGTGCAATTTTTGACTTTTGTGCATTTTCAATATTTTGTTGCAAACATTTTTCATCCTCCTTTGTGAACCGGGAGAAATCCCGTGATTTGCAGAGAGGGCTAACTGATCCCGGCCATTTACTTTTAATGATGACCTTTTTTATCTGTCTGTCTCTTTAATTATTTATCCGCTTCAATTGACTTTTTCTTCTTTTCTTTGCAGATAAAAATTAAATGGAGAGGAATAGCAAAAGATGGAGGATGAAGAATTGAAGACTTAGAAAAATATTAGGATAGTTTTATTTAAATTTAAATAAATGTAATATCATTATTATAAATACTTTGTAAATGAATACTTGTATTTAAATAACAATTGTAACAAATATTTAAAGATGAAATAAAAATCATTTTATTTGATTAATTCTTCTTATTCTTTTCAATTGTTTACTTTATTATTTATAATTCTTTAAATTAAAATAATTGAAAATAAATTCCAACTATTTAATCTTAGAATAATAAATAATTAACTAAACATTGTTTCAGCGTTGATCAATTAATAAACTTGGCGCTTCCAACATCCAAAGCAAAACAACAATCAATCACCAAAATTGCCCAGACGTATTTTCCTTTTACTGATTTTTACCAAACACTGCAAATTCAATCCAAATGTATCTTTTCACTGATTTAATCAAACAATGCGAACTCAATCCAAATGTTTCAATCCACATCTCAGTATAACTTGAAAAGCACTGTAAAGTTAAACCTTTCTGAGGAACCGCACATAAAAATCCTAATTCCTGATCAAATGCCAAAGAAGCGTTCGCCTGATCAAAGTTGAGCCAAAATCAACCAAACCCTAAGCAAACTGTTTGAATTGTTCCAGAGCCATGAAAATCAGTGAAAACCCTAATTTTGTCTGACTGACGAGAAAAGTCTGTTTGACCGATTCTTGAGCCAGTTTGAAAAATCAGGAACGCCCGAAGCTGTGATTTCTTGAGGAAAAATGCAAGGGCAAATTTTGGGGTACAACAGTTGCCTCTGTTCAATCTTCTTGGACCTGAAGAGTTAGATTGGCAAGTTTGCCTTTCGCGACTCGAAGGTAAAAGGAGATTGGACACTAGAGTGCCCGGAAACTTGCACTTGGTGACGTGACGGTAGAGGGAATGGGCTTAAAGATGCCATTTGGTGATGGGCTTAAAGGTGCCATCTAGTGACTGCCGATAGGAGGATGGGCTTATAGATGCCATCTGGAAATGGGCTTAAAGATGCCATTTGGAAATGTCTGGAGGAGGATGGGCTTATAGATGCCATCTGAAGGTGATTGTTGAACTGTATTTCACTGGTGAATGGACGAGTATCAGAAAGGTATCCATGTCTTGGAACATCTCTGAACTGGGGGTCTGAGCCAGCAATAGATTGACATCCGTGTTTGGAGAATCCGTAAGCTGTTTTCAGGAGTTGAAATTGAATAAGTAATAGAGCAGCATCCGTTATTGGGAAGCGTCCGTAAACTGTTTTCAAAAGTTGCATCTGAACAAGTGATAGATTAACATCCGGTGTTGGGAAGAATCCGTAAACTATTTTCAGAAGTCTTGAAGTGGAGAAGGAACCGGTGTAGGGTTTCTTGATGAGGAATCCGTGTAAAACTGCATCTGGATGAATCTGGAACAAGTGTCAGAATGTCGCCGTGTCTGGGTCATCTGAACTGTCTCTGAATGAATCTGGAATAAGTGTCAGAATGTCGCCGTGTCTGGGTCACATCTGAACTATCTCTGAGTGAATCTGGAATAAGTATCAGAATGTCTTCGTGCCTGGGTCACATCTGAACTATCTCTGAGTGAATCTGGAATAAGTATCAGAATGTCGCCGTGCCTGGGTCACATCTGAACTATTTCTAGAAAGAATCTCGGAAGATGATGGTCTTTGTCTGTTGACTGATCTTTCCTGAAAAGGTAAAGAGTTAGTTGTATTCAATGTCATGATGCATGATGCAATGTATGTTGATATGAATGTGATGAATGCGCATGTAGGTTGATGAGCTATCTTGCTGAGGATAGATGAATCCTGGACGACTGAAGATAAAAGAATCTTGACTGCTGCCGGGGAGAACAAATCCTGGGCTACTGCTGTGGAGGGCAAGAATCTTCGATTGTTAAAAATGAGAAGTCTTGGGACCACTGTTGGGGAAATCAGAAGCTTGGGTTATATGCCAATCTACTGGGGAATTCCTGTCTTGAGGAGATCTTCACCGGAGAATATTCGAATATTCTGTGAGGAACTGAGAATGAGAGTTTTCAACTCTGCTTGGGGATTGATAGTTGGAAGTTTAGCTCCGCTGGGGATATTGAAACTCGATTCTGAGGGGAATTAGATTCCGGAAGGTTCTCAGGCTGGGGATTGCAAGAATCTTCTGATTGCTGTAGGCACTTGATCTCGGGAATGGGCTTACAGATGCCATTTGGAGGTAGGATGGATAATTGACTGGAGATGTGTCGAATTGTAGGTTGAAAGAAGAAACCTGTGTAGGGTTTCCTGATGACGAGTCCATGTAAAACTGCATCTGATGTTTGAGAAGGAACCTGTGTAGGGTTGCTTTATGATGAGTCCGTGTAAAAATGCATCGGGAGTTTGAGAAGGAACCTGTGTAGGGTTTCTTCGGGGTAAATTCGTGTAAAACTTCTGGATGAATCGGGGTAAGGTTACCTTGGGACGAATCCGTGTAAGACTTTGGGAGGAACCGGTGTAGGGTTACCTTGAGGTAATTCCGTGTAAGACTTTGGGAGGAACCGGTGTAGGGTTACCTTGAGGTAAGTCCGTGTAAGACTTCTGGATGAACCGGGGTAAGGTTATCTTGAGATAGGTCCGTGTAGGACTTTGGGAGGAACCGGTGTAGGGTTATCTTGAGGTAAGTCCATGTAAGACTTCTGGGAGGAACCGGTGTAGGGTTACCTTGAGGTAAGTCCGTGTAAGACTTCTGGATGAACCAGGGTAAGGTTATCTTGAGATAGGTCCGTGTAGGACTTTTTCTAAAAGAAAAGGAACCGGTGTAGGGTTACTTGAGGTAAGTTCGTGTAAGACTTCTGGATGAACCGGGGTAAGGTTATCTTGAGATAGGTCCGTGTAGGACTTTTTCTGAAAGAAAAGGAACCGGTGTAGGGTTACTTGTGGAGGGTGAGTCTGTGTAAGACTTCATCTGGAAATTGAGAAGGAACCGGTGTAGGGTTGCTTGATGACGAGTTCGTGTAAAACTACATCTTGGATTTGAGAAAGAATCGTTGAACACTTTTGACATTCAAATGCCCCAAGTGGTGGTGAAGGAGGCTTGCCCCAAGTTAATCTGCAATTGAGATTTTATTAAGATCTTGACTGGACTGCCCCAGGTTAACTGAATTTTGAAAGATCTGTTGAAACCTTGACTGGACTGCCCCAGGTTAATTGGATGGTGGCATGTCATGCCCCTTGTTGATAGGGGATTTGTAAATGGAAGTGTCATCCTTTTGAAGTGATTTCGTTCACTGAGAGAGTTTTCGTTCCTCCGAACATTCGCTGTATGAAATTCTTCGCTGTCAAACAAATAGCCAAATGCGAACAGTGATATTCAAACAATGCAAAGTTTATGTTTGTCTCGAAGTTTTGAAAAACGCGTTTTTTAGCAGAAAACTTTTCATAAGACAAGTCAACACAAGATTTAGAGCAAAGCCTTACAGGAGTCAGGATACCTTTTGTAACAGTAGGCTTTCAAACTAACCCATGCTTCAATTAGGACTTTTAAAGGGTTGTAACGTGGCCTGGTTCATGGTTTAAGAACAAAGGATAAAGGCTCAAAGCGTGTTTGTACCCGCCCGCTCTTCGTGATGTTCTTCAAACCTAAGCTCAGTTAATTATGCGTCGTACTCTGTTTTGAGTTTGGAACGACTTTTGGGCGATGGTTCACCAGTTGAATTTGGGGAGACAGTCATCATCTCCTTTTTCTTCTTCAACATTTTTCATGTTGTTGAGGATTTGTAATGACCTCACTATTTTGATTTTAATTTGTTATCCCTAACTTGTGCCTGACTGTTCCCATTTTCGAGATTACAGTCAGCGGGACGCCCCAGCTTTCTTAAGCCTCCTTTGCAGGTTGTGGCTCGGTGGGCGTTTCTCTTTTGAGAGATTGACTGCCTATGTGATAGGGAACCATCACTGTCTTTTGATTCCAAGGGAATGCTTTTCCTTTTTTGACGTCGTTCGTTGTGTTACGAACTGAGAGTTTGCGACTTCAATGCGCATTTTCTTTTGAATTAACTGAGATACTACCCTGCCCCAGGTTTATATCAAAGGTTTTGATCGTTTAGAACATAAAACTCCTACTTCTTTGGCTCGAAGGGGTTGACTAGGGATTAACTTCCTTATAACTCCAGTGTTTGGGAATTGAAAGAAATGCCTGTACATCATCAGCAAGGTCTGTTCAAAAGCATACGATATGAGATTATGGTATTGTTTCGTCATCCTCCCTCTAAAGGCTTGCAGCTTTTTATCAAGAGTTAAATATCATGAAGAAAAGCATAAGAGTAGTGAAAACGAATGGATGAATTCAAGACCAACATATGCAATGCATTAATGAAACAGAGTTTAACATTTAAAAGATAATTGTTTGAATAACAAAAGATTACAACTTTGAAAGTTCAAAATGAAACAAACACAATCTCAATGAGCTGGCATAGAAGCAGTGATCATGCTGGGGCCTCTGGAGGACCAAACTCAATTTCCTTGGCATCAATCAAATTCTGAATCTTGTACTTCAAAGCCCAACAGTCGTCAGTGTCATGCCCGGGACTGTCAGAATGATAAGCACAAGTTGCATTAGGATTGTAGTTAGGAGATGAAGTCTTGGGGTTGGGATGAGGCCCTATCAATGCAATCAGATTCATCTTCAACAAGTGTTGCATTGCTTGAGACAACGACATGTTGATGTTGGTGAACTGTCTCTTAGGCTCGTCTGGTCGTTGCTGACTTCCCCTTTGCTGATGCCCCTGTCTTCGCTGAGCAGGTGTAGGGTTAGAGATCAAGACTGCCCCTACATGTTGGTCAAGACGACCCTTTTGTTTGCTCGCAGCATTGGACTCCTTCTTTCTGTTGTAGGGAATTATCCGAGTATCGGAGGTTGTAGCTCCTTGGATCTTTCCACTTTTGATGCCAGCTTCGACCCTTTCGCCGGTCAGTAATAGCTCGGTGAACCCAGCTGAGGAGCTTCTAATTAAGTGCTTGAAGAAAGGCCCTGTCAAAGTTCCCATGAAGATGTCAATCAGCTCTCTGTCAGTTAAAGGGGGTTGCACCCTACCAGCCAGATCTCTCCACTTTTGGGCGTATCCCTTGAAGCTCTCATCAGAACCCATGGTCATGCTCTGCAATTGCACTCGAGTTGGTGCGAGATCAGCATTGTACTGATACTGTTCGTAAAAAGCCCTGGCTAGATCTTCCCAGGTGTGGATGCGAGAACTCTCCAATTGATAGAACCACTCGAGTTGAGCCCCTACTAGACTTTCTTGGAAGAAATGGATCCAAAGCCTCTTATCAGCTGTGTATGGTTGAATCTTACGGACATAAGACTTTAGATGCATCTTAGGGCAAGAGACTCCGTCGTACATAGCAAAGGTAGGAACTTTGAACTTTGAAGGGATGACCAATCCAGGAACTAGGCCCATGTCTCCTAGATCCAAGCCAGGTATTTGTTGGATCTCCATAGCACTGAGGCGATCCTCCAACTCTTTGTATTTGTCATCAACGAGAGGATATTGCCCCTCAGAGTAGTCAGCTTCTTCTTCAACAATATCCACATTGTGGTCTTCTTCAAGACTACCTCCTGTGTTGGATGGAGTTGCAAGGTCTTGGGTCTTAGGTCTTCTCCTCAAGTTCAGGATGTGGACTGCCTTCTTGGACTTCTTCTTCTTGTCTTCGAGAAGAAGAGCTGCCAGATCCTCTTGCCCTTTACCCATAGCCAGCAGCATTTGTTGGAATTGAGCATTTTGAGCTTGAAGATCTTTCACTGTTTGTTCTATATCCATCTTACTGAAATAAACAGTAGGAAGAATAAGGAGACCTGTATGGGAGAAACCTGTTATGCAATGATATGTGTGATATATATGCAATGTTTTCAAGGATCTCTTGGGGTAAACACAAGAGAATGTTAAAGGTTGAACTTCGATCTTGGATTGGAGAACTTGGTATCGGTGGATGTCTTCCCACAAGAATCAAGCTCACCATGTCGAGTGGGTCACATCCACTGATTCAAGTTGTTGCACTTGAACTTTGATTGGAGAACTGTGCACTGGTGGATGTCTTTCCATGAGAATCAAGCTCACCATGTCGAGTGGGTCATAGCCCCTGATTCAAGTTGCTACACTTGAACTTTGATTGGCGTTTGTTAGAGGAGAAACCTCTTGCCCTTTGGTAGACGTCTAGTTCAACGTAACCCTGCATCAAAAAGAACCCTCGAGATTCTTGAAATGGTTATTGAAAATGCTATGGTATGATGTCATGATGTTATGCACATGCATGTAAAAGCAAGTGAGTGTATATACAAGCAAACATATTCACACAGAGCAAACAAGTCCTTAGGTTTAGGCTTGCATGAAATTTAGGTACTACCCTCTTTCAGTTTCGTTGGTTAAAACCTGTCCTATCAAAAGTAACCGGGTTCTAGAGGATCTCAAATCCTTGACTACCCTCAATCGGTCATAACTCCAGCATCACAATCTTTTCTTGCGGCCGAAACCATCACGAGAGTTTAGCCTCAATGAGTGTAGCATACTGCTACTGTTCTAATGGCCAAGTTGGGTCAATTTAGGGTTCTAAGGTCGGTTGGTGCTTAATGACTCCTTGGAAGACCCATATTCTCCCCGTTTCAACACAAGGGATATCGATACAGACCAAGGTGCCACACCAATGTAGCCACTGCTTCACCCATGTCGGTATACCCCGGACAGGTCCCTCACAGCTTATGCTACCTAAAAAAGGTATTCCTCAGATCTGGGTTAGGATCTATGAAACTCCGATGCAAAGCCCACCAATGTAAAAGCAAACAAAGCAATCAATCGAAAACAACGGTGATCTAAACCCTAAGGTAACCCCACTTTTAAAAAATCCCTAGCAGAGTCGCCAGTTCTGTGATACGGTGGGAGAACTGACTTGAGTTTTGCGTTTGAACTTGCTTTAGGCCATTCAGTTTGTAACTTGGACTTTGTATTTGCATATGCTGTCTTGCTTTGAACTATGCAGTTTTGACAATTTTGAAATGTGCAATTTTTGACTTTTGTGCATTTTCAATATTTTGTTGCAAACATTTTTCATCCTCCTTTGTGAACCGGGAGAAATCCCGTGATTTGCAGAGAGGGCTAACTGATCCCGACCATTTGCTTTTAATGATGACCTTTTTTATCTGTCTGTCTCTTTAATTATTTATCCGCTTCAATTGACTTTTTCTTCTTTTCTTTGCAGATAAAAATTAAATGGAGAGGAATAGCAAAAGATGGAGGATGAAGAATTGAAGACTTAGAAAAATATTAGGATAGTTTTATTTAAATTTAAACAAATGTAATATCATTATTATAAATACTTTGTAAATGAATACTTGTATTTAAATAACAATTGTAACAAATATTTAAAGATGAAATAAAAATCCTTTTATTTGATTAATTCTTCTTATTCTTTTCAATTGTTTACTTTATTATTTATAATTCTTTAAATTAAAATAATTGAAAATAAATTCCAAATATTTAATCTTAGAATAATAAATAATTAACTAAACATTGTTTCAGCGTTGATCAATTAATAAACTTGGCGCTTCCAACATCCAAAGCAAAACAACAGTCAATCACCACAATTGCCCAGACGTATTTTCCTTTTACTGATTTTTACCAAACACTGCAAATTCAATCCAAATGTATCTTTTCACTGATTTAATCAAACAATGCGAACTCAATCCAAATGTTTCAATCCACATCTCAGCATAACTTGAAAAGCACTGTAAAGTTAAACCTTTCTGAGGAACCGCGCATAAAAATCCTAATTCCTGATCAAATGCCAAAGAAGCGTTCGCCTGATCAAAGTTGAGCCAAAATCAACCAAACCCTAAGCAAACTGTTTGAATTGTTCCAGAGCCATGAAAATCAGTGAAAACCCTAATTTTGTCTGACTGACGAGAAAAGTCTGTTTGACCGATTCTTGAGCCAGTTTGAAAAATCAGGAATGCCCGAAGCTGTGATTTCTTGAGGAAAAATGCAAGGGCAAATTTTGGGGTACAACAATATGTCTAATGCAATAGACATGCGTAGAAGGAGGGTCATGCCAACCGTTTGCAGGATTGTTGTATTCACCCTCAATAGATGCATGTATATCAGAGATCAAACAGAGATCTGGTTGAGGATCCACGTGTGTTCGAAGATTCTTGAGAAAGAAGCTCCAAGCACCACCAGTCTCTCCCTCGACTAGGGCAAAGGCAATTGGGAAAATGTTGTTGTTGCCATCTTGTGCAACTGCCATCAGTAGCGTGCCTTTGTATTTTCCATACAACTAAGTCCCATCAATTTGTATAATTGGTTTGCATGACGCAAACCCTTTGATGCAAGGTTGAAAAGCCCAAAACACTCGACTGAATATTCCATTTCCGATGAGTTGACTACCATCTGGGGCATACGCTGGCAGTGTTTCCAGAATATAAACAGTACCCGGAGAATAAGTCTGAAGTACATTCAGGTGGCGAGGAAGTTCTTTGTATAACTCCTCCCAGTTTCCATATACCTTTTCAATCACCTTGGTCTTTACTAACCACACCTTTCGATTGACGAGGGGTAGGATTTCTTGACATATGAGATCATAATTTAGTTTTCGATGATCCTGTAATTGAGTAGAACTGACACACGTGTGGGTGGACATAGAACCCATGACCTAACAATCACCTCTTAATCTGTATGATGCAGTGAGCTTGAACATACAATCCGGGTGGATACACTTGATCTTGTACCTTTCTGGATTTACACGGTCTACATTAAAATCGACCGAGTTGAGCATGTGAAATTGTTTTATGGCTCGGATACATTCTTTTCTATTACGAAATTTGTCTTTATCTTTTAAGTTTTCATCCGACTTCATACACGGATTGAAAAATAAATCAGATGACGGTTCATCTCCGCCCATATTGAAGTTTGTCATGTGCGAAGGTGGTGTGTAGATCTCGTTTGAAGGTATACCAGGTATCCCATCGTCTTCGGAATCATCGTTAACCATGTCGTCAAACTCTAACTCGTCATCATCTTCTTCTTCATCAATGACATCTACTTCTGCTTGTTCGGTCTCCAGAGGATCAACCACTTGTGACAGCTGAGGCTCTCACAGCATAATGTACAACTCAATAGAGTCATACCCAAAATACTCATGACTGGAAAACATATTCTGAAGGTCCTCGTCATCTTGAACCTCAACCTTATAAAATATTATTTGGTTGTTACAAAAAAAACCAGATTCTGATAAAAGATTTGTGTCACTAGACCTTGTCGAAGTTTAGCCTCCAATCATTTTTTGAAATACAAGAAATTGGCTTTCCTGTTTAAACAAAATAAGATGTTCTCAGTGTCTCTAAACAAAATCCAAAGGTGGGACAAATGTATGTCTCACCGTTGAAATATGCACTGATCACATATTAGGATGCAGAGGCCATTGTGTATAACTGTTTGAAGGTTTGAAGGTTTGAAGTCTTTGAGTTAATTGCTTGAATTTTTTAATGTTCTAGTGTTTGAGTGATTAAGTGTAGAAGTGTTTTGATAAATGTATGATTAAATAGGTTGTACTGAATTTGAATAAACCAACAGTAAGCAACCTCTAATTCTCCTCCCTTCACGTCTAATCATGTTACCTGCATGCAGAGATTCCTTCCCCAAGGCTGTCACCTAGCCTGCACCTACACTAAAACCAATGCCACCTCTTATTCGCCAACAGGGATGGCGACACCTTTCATTTTTGTACTCATTCGCCAAGTCCAATGGCGCCTCCCTTCACGTCCAATCGTGTTACATGCATGCAGAGATGCCTTCCCCAAGGCTGTCACCTAGCCTGTACCTACACTGCAACCCATGCCACCTCTTATTTGCCAATAGGGATGGCGATATCTTTCATTTTTGTACTCATTCGCCAAGTCCAATGGTGCCTCCCTTCACGTCCAATTGTGTTACATGCATGCAGAGATGCCTTCCCCAAGGTTGTCACCTAGCCTGCACCTACACTACAACCCATGCCACCTCTTATTTGCTAACAGGGATGGCGACACCTTTCATTTTTGTACTCATTCACCAAGTCCAATGGCGCCTCCCTTCACGTCCAATCGTGTTACATGCATGCAGAGATGCCTTCCCCAGGGCTGCCACCTAGCCTACACCTACACTGCAAGAGTGACACTTATCATGCATGCATGCACCCACCAACCACCTCACTTACTATGTGATAAAAGTTTGCCTATAAATGCAGAGCCTCACATACTTCTATTGCATCCACAATCGTCTCACTCTCTGCTACAAACTATTTCATGATCTCAGATAATTTCAAACTCTTTCATAATCTCAGATAATTTCAACAATGGCTCTTCTCACAATGGGCGATTCTCACAGAGGCACAAGGGACAACATTGCAACGTTTGTAAGTTTCTTGTATACTTATACATTTTTCAAACTTTTATTAATGCTTTATTCATCTTATCGACTCTTACACTTTTTACATTCTTAACTTAGGATACTAAAATATTCAGAATCCGGTCACACAACTACCTTGCTCCCGACCCGTTGATCGTACCCTATCTCAAATACGCAGGTTTCTGAAACGTTATAAAGATCTTCAACTGCACGATTGATTCAAAGTTCATACTTGTAATGTTGGAAAGGTGGAGACCAGAGACCCATACATTTCATCTACCAATAGGTGAATGTACCGTCACACTAGAGGACATGTACATGTTATTGGGTCTCCCTGTCGACAGTAAGGCGGTTAACGGGTTGGTTCAACAACCCAATTCTCTGTGTGAAGAATTGTTGGGCAGGGATATGGTTGAAGGTGGTGGTGTGAGAGGTCAGGGTATACTACTTACTAAGCTAAAAAAATCATTATGCGACTCTGGAATTGAACGAAAATTTCTCCGATCTAGCTAAGGTAATAAAACTAGAAATTATATAATGATACTATTTGGAACCTTTTTATTTCCCGAAAGTACGGGAAATAGTGTAAATTTTATGTATTTAAATTTACTTAGAGACTTCGAAAACTAGAAAGTATAGTTGGGGTTCTGCTGTTTTAGCCCATCTATATAGTTCCTTGTGTAAAAATGCAATCAAGGAAAAATGTACATTTTATGGCTGCGCTTTTTTACTTCAAGCCTGGGGTTGGTGGAGAATGGAGTCCCTAAACCCTGTTAACAACAATGCATTCGTTTTCCCATACACAACAAAGTAAGTCATCAACTTATATCATTTATTATTATTTATCTCTTCACTAAATATATGATAAAAATAAAATATTTTTCAATTCCTTTAGGTACTGCGTGAGGGGTATGGATTACGGAAAGAATCCAAGATTCAATATCGCTCTATACCGCAATCTATTGGATCACCTTGGCCCAGATGATGTACGTCATACCTTTCAACTTTTCTAATTTTAAATTATTTATTTATTACGTTTTCATTAAGCTGATTTAATTTTATCCGCAGTTTGTCTGGAAATCATATTTGGGTTTGGACCATGTACCAAACTCCGAGGATGCAGCAATTTGGAGCGCAAAGACTGCAATCATACGGTTCAATATTGTAGAGATGCACCACAGTGACCGTGTCAAGATGCAGTTTGGAATGCATCAAGAGATACCCTATAATCCAAATTGTTTGTCCCTGTGGTATCTCAAAAGGGTCGATGCCCAATGGGGTCTTACCAACTGGAAATATTTTGCTCCAGAATGGTGTAAGATGTGGCAGAGGCGTCACCGACATGTCTTGTAATTCCCAGTTTTCCTCAACCATGGTAATATGCGACACACGAATCAATATTTAGCTTGGTACAAATCGGTTAGTACCCCAGAAATGCACGTGTCTCATCCAAGGTATTTGGTTGACCCACGAACACAATGGGCACAACCCTCATTTCCCCAACAACAAACCCAACACACATCAACCTCCCACTGTGATACGGTGGGAAGAACTGACTGTTTTTGGAATGCTGGTTTACGTTTTGCGTTTGTTTTTGCAAAATGTCGCGGTAAGCAAGAGTCGCCACCGTCTTTTATTTTATCCAACAAGGAAAGGAAAAAAGCACAAAAAAATTCCTTTTTTGAGATATTTCTCGGGTTCGGGGGGTAGATTATAGAAAGGGAAGGTATTAGCACCCTTTCTATCCGTGGTTATCCACAGACTCTTAGGTACTTGCTCATTTGTTTTCAAAATTGTTTTCTTTGTGCTTGTGGGTTTGAATTTTTTTTTTGTTTTAAAACTTCGATTTAACTCTTGCTTCTATCCTCAAGAGTGTAATGAAGTGTTTTTGAAAACATTGTTTGAAAAGTGTAAGTGTGAAGAGTTTTGTTTTGAATGAGCAAGTATCTAAGAACTATCTATCTACTCGAAAAAAGAATCGTTCTATGCTAATTTCCTTTAGACAATGCTATCCCACTATTGAGGAGTAGGTAGCACCGTCATTGGAGTTTGAGGGTCAATTCGAATTAGGGACTTAAGGTCACCAAAGCAATGTTAGGACACCTTAGCGGTAAACCTAATGTCTTAGATCATTTGTTTGAGGCAACAATATCCGAGGCAACCGTTTCGAGGCGACTATGATCTTTTAGACAAGAGGGCGACCTCTAAAATGACCTATACTCAATGACCGTGTACAAAGGCAACCAAGTGGGGTGTACCCTAAGAGTGCGCATGTGCGAGTGTGTCGTTTTCAGTTATTTTATCTTTGTACAAGTTAAGGGTGATCTAATTTGATTTTAAGATTAAGCATTCAGTCTTGTCATGCAACCCTATTATCAAACATCTAACAGTTATAATTTGCGGAATTTAAATTACAAGGCGTCGGGTATTTACATCGCCAAAGACAAACCCTTTGAAAAATAAAATAAAGCGAATAAAAATAATTAAATGTCCTATTAACTATTACAATCCGGAAGCAGGTACATTATTAGATAACAAAGTAAATCGCGGCACAAAATTAAATCGAACACATTATTAGGGTTTTGACCCTTTTGGTTAAAGAAGAAATCTTTTTGTTGTTTTTATTTTAAGAAAGAAATAAATCCTAAATTAATTACTAAATTAAATTAATGAATTAATTAAATGAAAAATAAATTATTTTTGGAGTTTTGATTATTTAGAAAAGAAATTATAATAATTAAATTAATGGTTAAAACTAGTTAAGTCTAATTAATTTTATTTATTTACAAAAAGAATTAAAGTTTTCTAATTAAGACCTAATTAATTAATAAATTTATTTAAGAAAATAAAAGTTTAAAATTTGATTTGAAAATAAAAAATGTTTTTTTGTTATTTTATTTGATAAAAGACTGAATTTGGATTGGTTAGAAATTAAACAAAAATAATAAAACAAAATAAATAAAATAGAGGAGAGAAGGGTATTGGGCCTGAAATTGTGGTGTGAGTAGCAATTCTGAAACCCAACATTGCTGGCCTTCTTTGAATTTTTTGAATTCTGAAACCCAACACGCTTGGACTTGGCCTATGGTGGACCTTCAGCTTTAGACCCTCAGATTTGGC
This sequence comes from Vicia faba, assembly GCA_948472305.1. Classification (NCBI taxonomy): domain Eukaryota; kingdom Viridiplantae; phylum Streptophyta; class Magnoliopsida; order Fabales; family Fabaceae; genus Vicia; species Vicia faba. Next base: position 910,198,994 of record OX451736.1, on the reverse strand, counting down.
CTTTGGCCATCTGGCAATTGGATGAATGATGGCACACGGTAGGCTGCACGCTTGAGCAAGCATATGATTATCTGAAAAATAATGAGAAAATACAAAGTGCATGAGGCAGGGATCGAACCCCTGACCTCTAGCCACTAACGCCTTGGAATTGGACTTGTTGACCACTGGGACACGCTGCTGGATTTGTTATAATAATACAAAATATATATTTTATATAAAAAACAAAATTATTGCCAGAATATAAAAAAAACGCGTGTAACATTTAAATCCACCAATGGACAGGGGACACTTCATCGTCCCTGTCCTGAAACCTGTAAACGAATACCTGCGGATTTGAATCCACAGCTAAAAGCGCAGGCCCATCCTAAAATCCTTCTCAGGCCACAAAAATGAATTCCAAGAGCATGGTTGTATTCGTCTCACCCTCCTGGTCACTGATGTGTCTGCGATCGACCTAATGTCTAACGGTATCTTAACTGCAAGCGCACAGCCTATCGCAGTAGTAATAAAAGATTGTCGAATCCACAGGGACTTTGTAATCACTCTAGTGCGGGAAAGTAATGCTAGTTTAGCTAAGGCAGAAATTGTCACGCTTGGTTTTGGGAAGGTTAAGGAAGGTAAACTAATTGATTTTAAAGTAATTATAAAATGAAATGGTCGGTATGCAATAGAGTCGACCTAAAGGATCTAATCGGACCTAGGCATATAAGGATGGTCAACTTGGTTTATCTGTAGAATTAATCAGTTTAAAAACCCTCAACTCACACTTTCATGGTCTTATCTCGGATTATACGTCTAAAGCCCTATACCTGCTTTCGCTAGCCTATAAGTGTTTAGAAGTATTTTTTGGAAACTTAATTAATTCTAATTTGGTTTAAAGCGCTTTCACTGTATTTAAATCAAATGCCTAACTTTAGCTATCCGGTTAAAAACCTCACACTTTCGTGGTCTCGATCTAACCTATTTACTCTCCTTACTTTCGTAACAAAGGTTTTATTTTTAAGCATAAAAAGTTATAACCAGAGTTAAGTTGATTAAAGTTTTAGCCTAAGTTTGATCAGATGCCTAATGTCTCTTACTATCCCATACCGACGCTAAAGGTTTAGCTAGCCATGGAAATTATAATAAACGTACGGGAAATAAAAACAAACAAATATAGATTGGACATTATAAATAATAAATTAAACATGCATTAATTAATTAAAAGGTATGTAATACAATTGCAAAATAGAAACCTGAAAATAAAGCCAATACTTCAATCCCTCTTCCACAAATCGGAAACTCGGACTTGGTATCGGTAATATGACAAATTCTGAGGCTTGAATAATAAATCCTAAACTATAATAATAATTCCCTGATGTTGGAAATTATTATTTGGGCAATGAAATTAAAAGAACGGAAATAAACGAATGCAGAAAAATAACAACTGAAGGAATAATGGTTTTGATTTCGGCAGAGCTTCCGCACAAGTAAACTGTAAAATGCTCTGTACTTCTAACGTTGAATGTTGAGGTATTTATAGAGGAATGAATTTGGCAGTTGGCTTGAAGACTTGTAACGAAGCTTTCCTTAAAAATCTCCACAAATGTAGGAACGTGGGTAGTTGAGGAAGAAGTGGTGAACGTGGGGTTTGACTGGAGAGAAATAAGGAGTTTGAAACTCCTTCTGTTTTGCTTTGCCACGATCTGCACTTTCAAATAACTGATATACGCATTACGGTCGTCACTGAGGCGTTACGAGCAGGTTTGGTGTTTCTCCGTGTTACGGTCGTGGCAGATGTGTTACGGTCGTAACACGCTTCATGATGGCTTACGGTCGTGGCAGATGCGTTACGACCGTCACAGCTACAAAAATTTAATTCTTGACAGATTTATCTTTTTCTTCTGTTCTTTTGATGCTTTCTTGCATTGTTTCATGTTTTCTTCTGTTTTGAGCTGAGTTATGAATACCTGCAAAAAGTAATGACAAACTCGAAATATTCGGGAGTTAATCGGGTCAAAATAATACAGAACGGGTAAATTTCATGGAAAATAAACGATACAATTTCGTGTTATCAATTTCCCCCATACTTAAACCTTTGCTTGTCCTCAAGAAAACTAATCAATTGAATATATCGGACAAGTTTTTATAAACGCTCATAACTAGTATACCTTTCATTTTCAAATAATTACAAGAAATCCTAAGTTAGTTCGGCCCAGAAAATCGAATGAAACCACAACGATACGTAAATGACACAAGCAACAAGCTAGTCGACGACTATCCGTTTTAAACGAAACATCCAATTATACCGTTATAATTCAACTCAAGGTTTCTCGTTCATATTTCACTCGGTTTCGTTCTTGCGCAATCACATTAAGCCCATTATCCTTGCACGCACGTAGTGGAATAGCCGGTTAGTGGTTCTGATCAAAACACGACGGTTTCTGGCACAATCATGTGGCAACCTCTTTTATCCAATTGCAAGATATGGGGGATCAAATCGTAGTCTGCCCTACCGAGTTCAGTACCAGATGCTTCTGAACCACCTAGACAATGGATTCTCATGTTACTTAGTAGAAGCTTTTGCATCCGTTGGACTAAACGATCGGGTGAGGATCGCCCAATTTAATTGGTGCAATACCTATTTCCTTAAAGCATGTAACATTCTATTTAAATCAATTTGCAAGATCATCCACTTATGTTCATCGACTTTCCACGTGGATTGTGTTAAGACTGGTGCCGACTGCTAATATAAACTACTAGGGGCTAATTTAAGACTTAAAACTCAAAGTATCGGTATAATGAAAATGGAGACGATTCGCGTAAGTAGGGAGTCGAAGGTGTCATAATCGTATAGTTCTCGTTGGATTGCTCTCGGCCTTCTAACTAAGATTTCAGTTAAAGTAGGTAACTAACGATTATGCGAATATAAAAGGCGAAAATTTTTGGTATGGCTAAATAAAACGGGGAGAAAATGAAATAAAGAAATATAACTGAAATAGAAATGAAATTACTCGTTCTGAAATTAAGAATGCAGTGCTCCTCCCACACTATATCAAACATTGTCTCAATGTTATGATATAATGGCGAGGTTAAATGAAAAATACATCGGAAAAACAAGGAAAACAACAAGAAAAGGAAAAACTACTGGCGACCACGGCGGCTTCGGGTTCGTGACCGTCTGGAAGGAGTAGCTTCAGAGTCAGTGCCCTGGGGTCCAAGAGATGTAACATCCATCCTTAAAGCATTAAGCTCGCATAGCACTTCATCAAGCCTTTCATTCGTCGAGCGTTGACCACTCAGGATTTGGGTATTTTGCGCGAGTAAGGCGTCGAAACGCTCCTGATGCTTTCTTTCAAGAGCTACAGCCATCTGATTTTGCTGATGGAGGGCTCTGAGGACGTCCTCCATAGTAAAAGGAGGTGGTGCAGAAGAGGACGACTCAGGAATGTCAGGCACGGGAACAACTCGATCCAGTTCTTCCTGCATCTCATCAGCGGGGCCGGCATGAGGTTCTTCTTGAGCAGCAGCAGGGCCTTCAGGGTCTTCAAGGTTAAATAGCCAGTTAGCTCGGTTCTGAGGGTCGATTCGGTCCCTGCAAGGCAAAACAATGTTAGTGTAAACTCGGTTCTGTATTACTGGATGGAATTTTCCGTCGTCCCGCTCGTGGATGAGGTGGGCCGATTTGCAATGATCCAAAGTAAGCAGAACCGATGGTCGGGATGGCAGATGAACAAGGGTGTCACCATGGTTTAGTGCTAAAGCAAGAGAAGTGACAAGCCCTCCGAAATAGAAAGGTTTGCCGCCTCTAGTGCAGATGGAGTGAATATGGGCCAGGAGGAAAGGTGCAGCATTAATTTTCTGACCCGAGAATGCACAATGCATGAAAAATAGCTCCTTGGAGTTGAGCTTGTGGTTACTATCCCTTGCAAAGATGGTGTTGGATAAGATGCGGTGGAAGTAGCGAATGGCGGGGTTGTTGATTTGGGTAGCATTGAGGTGATCGTATGAGTTAGCCCGATTATTGGTCAAGCTATGCCAAAGGTTGAAGGATTCCTCATGAAAGGTGTCAGGCACACGTAGGTGAGCGCCTTCATCAGTACAGAAGTCGAGTAGGCGACCGAATGCATTCTGAGGGAATTCGTATTCGGTGCTGAAAATGCGGAACCTTACCACACCGGTAAGTTGATTTCTTAGGCCGTTCGGAGTGATGTAGCAAAATGAACTGAGGAACTCAAGGGTGAGATTCTCGTACGTTGGTTGTGGCTGGCTACATAGGGTCCACAGGTTGACATTCTGTAGGAGGTGTTGGACACTTTCAAGTAACCCGAGGTCTCGGAGGCAGTCAATGTCGACGAACCTCGTGGGATGGATGCCTCGGCGTTGGAACTTCAGGAACCGCGTGCGCTGAGTTTCACCTGCTTCGCCATCGCGTAGGGTAATGCCAAGAATGGGTTGGTTGATGAATGAGAGAATGAGAAGGTGATACGGGTAATGGATGTATATATTGGAAGGAGATAGTGGAAAGTTTGAAAATTGATAGGGATTAGTGGTGGGTTGAATTGGGTTAATGGGTAGTTAATGGAGGAAGTGGGATGGTTGGGGATTTATGGAAGGTTAAGGGAAGAGGAAAAGGGAACGTTCTGCTAACAAGGTTACTGATGTATCCCGTGTTACTGTCGTAACACCAGGCTGACGAGTGTAACGCTCTGAAAGGCGCGTGACGGTCGTGGGGGATGGATTACGATCGTGATGACTGCAAAATGTGCAGATTTTTACAGAACAGAACACAATTACACAGAGTATATATTTTTATAGCAGGCAGAACCTCTCAGGCATTCCAACATAAACATAACATTAATTTATTCAACATATAATCCAATATATATAATTCGCAATAGAGTAGAAAACCATAAAACATTGTAAGCAGCATAATGATTGTAAGTCTAAAATTGAAAACAAACAATTGCATTAATTCAAATTGAGTAACTTGTTCTTTTTGACAGAAAATAAATGACTTGTAAATTGAAATGCAGTAATTTAACAAAAAATTGAAACTACTTAGAAACAAAGCAGAATGGAAAAAATCTAAAAACTAAGAATTGAAAAACTGAAAACTGAAAAACTAAGAAACTAAAAACTGCTTCATCCAATCTTTTCTTTTAATATCTCTAAAGCTTGGGTGATGTTATAGAATTGCTCCACCGAGATGTCAGTTAAACCAATAAGATCCAAACGCATAGTCTTTAACTCATTCTTTATTCCATCAATGTCAGTTTTATAAGCATCCAAAGTGGTCAGAATGGTGGTTAATTGTGTAGTATATTCTCCTTGGTTTATATCAGGGGCTACTTGTGCTTCAGCCATATTTGTAAAGTCATGGTAACCAGGAGGAGTTTCAGGATCTGTTTCGTTTTCAGACATGAAATTATTAGCAACAAAATATGATTGTGGTGTTTCTGGTGTCGAAGGATGGTCGGGTGGATTCAATTCGTACAACCAATTTTCACGATTATGGACACTTACTCGGGCATGGTTCGGAAGGGTAAAAAGAGTAACAACTTAGTTTCTGATCAGGTAATCATAAGGTGCAGGGCCTAAATTTCCTATTATCCGGTTGTTGAAACAGAAATCAATATTCATAGGCCTAATTGATCCAAATGGTGCACAATTATTAAGTTGGTAACGAGGTCCAAGAGCATGTGCAATCATTGTAACTAATCCTCCCACACTGACAGGAACATTAGGGTCCTCACTAATGCGGGTAAAGGTCTTCATCAGGAGTGGGACAACATTGACAGGGCGTCCTAGATTCATACAATAAAGCAGAGATAATTCATCCTTGGATACAACATTTTGATTTTGTTCTTTTCCAAACAGAGTATGGGCAAGAATCCTATGGAAATAACAGATGGCTGGGTTATGTATCTCATTGTTATCCATACTTTCTGGGTCAGGGTGATAGTTTCCAGTTAAAGTACCCCAGAAGTAATCAAGCTCAAAATCCAATAAATCGGCCTCAGGGGTAGTAAAAGCTAAGGGTCCGCTGGGGAATCCTAATAAAGCAGCTAAGTCCCTATGGTTATAGGTGAACTCAATACCAAAAAGTTTGAAGGTAATGATTCCTTTTCGGGCTCCGACACCGTGTTCAGGGATGTAAACTAGAGAACTCAAGAACTCAAGGGTAAGCTCTCGGTAAGTGATAAACCTATTTTTCAGGTGGGCTTTCTCCCATCCCAACTGATTAAACATGTAGTAAACACTGTCAGTAATGCCTAAAGAGTCCATAGTGGGTTCATCATGATACAGGGTTAAACTGATGTCTCGCTGAGACAAAGCCTCAAATCTTCTTCGTTGGTTTCTACCTCTAAAGGTGGTTTCCATAAAGTTATGTGGAGGAGCCATAGCAAAAACAAAGCGGGGAAACAGAGTAGAGGAGAAAGTAAAGAGAAAAAGACTATTCATAAATCCTGTGGCAAGTAAAATTGTTTTGAAATCAGCAGCAGTTTCATAAAAGTTTAAAAAAATAATGAAAATTACTTATATAGCAAGCAAAAACAAATAATACAAACAAAATAGCAGGTAAAAACAAATAAAATGGGTTGCCTCCCATGAAGCACTGTTTTTAACGTCATAAGCCTGACGAAATACCTAGTGAAATATTAGTTGGGAGAAATAGGTGGCAGTTCTACGAGTGTAAGCTTATTCGTATAATCTCTATTATCTATACGATGATATTGTTTTAACCGCTGCCCGTTTACAATAAACGGGGCGTTATTTCTATCCTTAATTTCTACCGCTCCGCTAGGAAAAACTCTTGTAATTTCGAAAGGACCGGACCATCTAGATTTAAGTTTTCCAGGGAAGAGTCTAAGTCTAGAATTAAATAAAAGTACGACATCTCCCACACTAAATTCTTTCCGAGATAAACGCTGATCGTGCCATTTTTTAGTTCGTTCTTTGTATATTTTAGCGTTTTCGTAAGCGTCTAGTCTTAATTCTTCCAGTTCATGTAAATCGAGGATTCGTTTCTCGCCAGCAGCAGTGTAATTAATATTGAGTGTCTTTATCGCCCAATAAGCTTTATGCTCTAATTCTACCGGGAGATGACATGATTTTCCGTAAACAAGTTTGAAAGGTGTAGTTCCGATAGGAGTCTTGTAAGCCGTCCTATAAGCCCATAAAGCTTCGTTAAGCTTGGATGACCAATCTTTTCGAGATATCGCGACAGTTTTTTCTAATATTCGTTTAATCTCTCTGTTCGAAACTTTGACTTGTCCGCTAGTTTGCGGATGATAAGGTGTTGCTACGCGGTGTTTCACTCCATATTTAGACAATAATTTATCAAATATCTTCGAAATAAAATGAGATCCACCGTCACTGATAACAAGTCGGGGAACACCAAAACGCGGGAAAATTATATTCTTGAAAAGCTTTATCACTACTCGTGTGTCATTTGTAGGAGAAGCTATTGCCTCGATCAATTTTGAAACGTAATCGACAGCGACGAGTATAAACTTGTTTCCAAAAGAAGATGGGAAAGGTCCCATAAAATCTATTCCCCAAACATCAAAGATTTCAACTTCAAGTATTCCTTTCTGAGGCATTTCATCGCGTCTTGAGATATTACCGGTGCGTTGGCATCGATCACAGTTTTTAACGGCGACGTGGACATCCTTCCACAGGTTAGGCCAGTAAAGGCCGGCTTGGAGAATTTTGGCACACGTTTTAGAGGTGCTAGTATGTCCTCCATAAGGAGATGAATGACAATGGGAAATGACGTTTTCTATTTCTTCGCCGGGTATACACCGGCGGAAAATTCCATCAGGTCCTCGTTTAAATAAAAGTGGTTTGTCCCAATAGTAACTCTTGAGATCATGGAAGAATTTCTTTTTCTGTTGGTAAGTTAAGTCAGGTGGAAGCGCTCCGACAGCTAAATAATTAACAATATCAGCATACCAAGGCAATCCTATGGTCATGTCGATGGCTTCCACGACTTCTTTAGCTTCTGGTTTATTTAAATCCAATTGAGCTAGGCCGCTTATCATATGTGCTATCAGATCTTCATACGGAAAATCATCGTTAATTGGCACTTGTTCGGGTTTTATACCTTCTAAACGGGATAAATGATCCGCTACAACGTTTTCGGTTCCTTTCTTATCTTTAATTTCCAAGTCGAATTCTTGTAAAAGTAAGATCCATCGGAGGAGTCTGGGTTTTGCATCTTTCTTGGCAAGTAAATATCTGATAGCAGCGTGGTCCGTGTAAATGATGATTTTTGCTCCTACAAGGTAAGAACGGAATTTGTCAAGCGTGAAGACCACGACTAAGAGTTCTTTTTCAGTGGTGGCGTAGTTCATCTGAGCTGAGTCTAGCGTTCTGCTGGCGTAGTAAATTGCGTGAAGTTTCTTATCTTTCCTTTGTCCAAGAACTGCGCCTACAGCGTAATCACTTGCATCACACATGATTTCGAAAGGTAACCTCCAATCGGGCGGTTGCATGATTGGTGCAGAAATAAGTGCGGATTTAAGGGTTTCAAAAGCTTTAAGACAATCGTCATCGAATATGAACTCAACATCCTTCATTAATAGACCGGTAAGTGGTTTTGTAATTTTCGAGAAATCTTTAATAAAGCGTCGGTAAAAATCGGCGTGTCCTAGAAAACTTCGTATCTCTCGAACGGTCTTTGGTGGTTGGAGTTCTTTAATCACTTCTATCTTAGCTTTATCAACTTCAATTCCTTTATTAGAAATAACATGTCCAAGTACGATTCCTTCTCTGACCATGAAATGGAATTTTTCCCAGTTGAGCACAAGGTTTACTTACACACATCGTTCTAAAACACTTTCTAAATTAGATAGACATCCTTCAAAGTTTTGTCCACACACAGAGAAGTCGTCCATAAACACTTCCATGATGTTGTCAATGAAATCTGCGAAGATGGCCATCATACATTGTTGGAAAGTTGCGGGAGCATTACATAATCCAAATGGCATTCGTCTGTATGCGAACGTTCCATAGGGACACGTGAATGTAGTCTTCTCTTGATCATCAGGGTGAATCGGAATTTGGAAAAATTCGGAATAACCGTCTAAATAGCAGAAATAGGAGTGTTTGGCTAATCGTTCTAACATTTGATCAATAAAGGGTAAAGGAAAATGGTCTTTCCGAGTAGCTTTGTTCAGTTTTCGATAATCAATGCACACTCTGTGTCCACTAACTACTCTTTGTGTTATCGATTCGCCTTGTGCGTTTTTCACGACAGTGACACCTCCTTTCTTAGGTACGACATGCACTGGGCTAACCCATTTACTGTCGGAGATCGGGTATATAATTCCAACTTCCATTAGCTTTTTGATTTCATCTCTGACTACAGTGCTTAGAATCAGATTGATTCTTCTTTGAGGTTCTCGAGAGGTTTTGCAATCCTCTTCTAATAGAATACGGTGCATACAAATTGAAGGACAAATTCCTTTTAAGTCTGATATGTTGTAACCTAACGCAGTAGGGTATTTCCTTAGAACGTCTAAAAGTTTCTGAGTTTCGAGCGTTCCTAAACTGGAATTCACTATTACAGGCCGAGTTTGTTCAGTATCGAGGAATTCGTATCGTAGATTTTTAGGTAGAACTTTCAATTCTAGTTTTGGTTTCTTGGAACATGGCATATGATCGGGTGTAAGTGCTAGACTTTCGCTTAGACTGTCATCTTTATATGGTTCTCGCCAATTGTCGTCTTCGAATATCAGAGGGGTTTCAATTTTCATTATTTTGGAATATGTGGTTTGTTCAACTTCCATCTCTCTCACGCACTCGTCTATAATATCGAGTAAATAACATGTGTCATTCATGGAGGGTGCTTGTAGAAATTGAGTGAGGATGAATTCCACTTTTTCCTCTCCGACTTTGAATGTTAATCTGCCCTTCTTTACATCAATTATAGCTCCAGCTGTGGCTAGGAATGGTCTTCCTAATATGATAGGGGTAACTGAGTCCTCGGTTATGTCCATGATGATGAAATCGGTAGGGATATAGAATTGACCTATTCTAACTGGAACATTTTCCAGTATACCTACAGGGTATTTAACCGATCGGTCGACTAATTGGACGGACATTTTCGTGGGTCTGAGTTCTCCCATCTCTAGCTTTTTGCAGATAGATAAGGGCATGATACTAATTCTTGCTCCTAAGTCACATAGAGCTTTGTCTATGACAAATTTTCCAATATTACAAGGTATAGAGAAACTACCTGGTCTTTTAGCTTAGGAGGCATATTGTTTTGAATGATCGCGCTACACTCGGCAGTGAGTGTAACTGTTTCGTTATCCTCTATCTTCTTCTTGTTGGATAGGATTTCCTTAAGAAATTTAGCGTACGAGGGCATCTGAGTGATGGCTTCTGTAAAAGGTATTGTTATATTGAGTTGTTTCAGAAGTTCAACGAATTTCTTGAACTGGCCCATCGTTTTGGAATTTGTAAGTCTCTGAGGATACGGGATTGGTGGTTTATAAGGTGGTGGAGGTACATAAGGCTTCTCTTGCTCCACTGCCTCTTGCGTTTCGCTTTCCTTTTCTTTTTCTCTAGGTTCATTGGCTTGTTCAGGCGGCTCGCTCTGCTTTTGGTACATGGCTGGATTTTCTAGTCTCGGGTCAACAGGTCCGTCGAGTTCTTTTCCACTTCTCAGTATCACAGCATTAGCATGTCCTTTCGGGTTGGGCTGTGGTTGACCAGGAAAAATTCCAGCCGATGCCGCAGTAGGTGCTTGTTGTTGAGCTAACTGTGAGATTTGCGTCTCAAGCATCTTGTTATGGGTGGCTAAAGCATCAACCTTGCTAGCTAATTGTTTTATCTGCTCATTAGTATGTAAATTTTGATTCATAACGTCTTTATTAGTCTGAGCTTGGGAAGCAACGAAGTGTTCAATCATGATTTCTAGGTTAGATTTCCTAGGAGCATTAGGTCCATTACCAGGATGATTTGGGATAGCTTTTGGATAACCGGGTGGTGTGGCAGGAGCTTGTACAGGCGCGTATAACACGTTGTTACTTTTGTATGAAAAGTTCGGATGATTTTTCCAGCCTGGGTTATAGGTGTTGCTATAAGGGTTCCTTTGTACATAGTTTGCTTGTTCAGCTGGAACTCCTGTTAGAAGTGGGCATTCTGGAGCAAGATGTGATTGAAGACCACATAGATCGCAAGTTTGGACAACTGCAGCCACGGTAGCTGCAGGAGCAGTGGTAAGGTTTTCTAGCTTTTGGGTAAGAGCTTCCACTTTAGCATTGACTTGGTCCAGGATATTCACTTCAGACATTCCACCTTTGGTTTGGGATTTCTCCACATTTGCTCTTTCGCTTCCCCATTGATAGTGGTTCTGGGCCATACTTTCGATAAGTTGATTTGCTTCGGCATATGGTTTATCCATCAGTGCGCCACCAGCAGCGGCGTCTATAGTCATTCTTGTGTTATACAACAGACCGTTATAAAACGTATGAATGATTAGCCATTCTTCTAAACCATGATGAGGACAGAGTCTAATCATATCCTTGTAACGTTCCCATGCTTCAAAAAGTGATTCGTTATCTTTTTGTCTAAAACCGTTGATGTTAGCTCTAAGCATAGCAGTTTTGCTTGGTGGGAAATATCTAGCCAAGAAGACTTTTTTCAATTCATCCCATGTGGTGATTGAATTTGAAGGAAGGGATTGGAGCCAGGCTCGGGCTCTGTCTCTTAAAGAAAAAGTAAATAGGCGCAATCGTATCGCCTCGGAGTTTACACCATTCACTTTTACAGTGTCTGTGTACTGCACAAACACTGACAGATGTAGGTTAGGGTCGTCAGTAGGAGATCCAGAAAATTGGTTCTGCTGAACGGCAGATAGAAGCGAAGGTTTCAGCTCGAAATCGTTTCGAGCGATAGCAGGGGCGGCAATGCTGTTGTGAGGCTCCGCTTGCAAAGGAACTGCGTAGTCCTTAAGAGCGCGAGGCGGATTTGGTACGTCAGCCATTGTCGATTCTTCGGTAGATTCCGATAACGGGATATCAGGAATTTTAGTCAGAGGAAGATTATTGAGAGATCGGTATTCTTGAATTCGGCGTCTTAATCTTAAGTAACGCTCGATATCGTTAATTTGTAAATGCAAAGGCTCGTTTTGAGAACGAGGGTTTGGCATACAACAGAGGGAAATATAAAAAGTTGCCTTAGTCTAGACAGCGTTGTTTTCAGATTACACTAGTGACTAAACTAAAGTCCCCGGCAACGGTGCCAAAAACTTGATGTGTCTGCGATCGACCTAATGTCTAACGGTATCTTAACTGCAAGCGCACAGCCTATCACGGTAGTAATAAAAGATTGTCAAATCCACAGGGACTTTGTAATCACTCTAGAGCGGGAAAGTAATGCTAGTTTAGCTAAGGCGGAAATTGTCACGTTTGGTTTTGGGAAGGTTAAGGAAGGTAAACTAATTGATTTTAAAGTAATTATAAAATGAAATGGTCGGTATGCAATAGAGTCGACCTAAAGGATCTAATCGGACCTAGGCATATAAGGATGGTCAACTTGGTTTATCTGTAGAATTAATCAGTTTAAAAACCCTCAACTCACACTTTCATGGTCTTATCTCGGATTATACGTCTAAAGCCCTATACCTGCTTTCGCTAGCCTATAAGTGTTTAGAAGTATTTTTTGGAAACTTAATTAATTCTAATTTGGTTTAAAGTGCTTTCACTGTATTTAAATCAAATGCCTAACTTTAGCTATCCGGTTAAAAACCTCACACTTTCGTGGTCTCGATCTAACCTATTTACTCTTCTTACTTTCGTAACAAAGGTTTTATTTTTAAGCATAAAAAGTTATAACCATAGTTAAGTTGATTAAAGTTTTAGCCTAAGTTTGATCAGATTCCTAACGTCTCTTACTATCCCATACCGACGCTAAAGGTTTAGCTAGCCATGGAAATTATAATAAACGTACGGGATCAACTCGTCAAACTCTAACTCGTCATCTTCTTCTTCTTCATCAATGACATCTACTTCTGCTTGTTCGGTCTCCAGAGGATCAACCACTTGTGACAGCTGAGGCTCTCACAGCATAATGTACAACTCAATAGAGTCATACCCAAAATACTCATGACTGGAAAACATATTCTGAAGTTCCTCGTCATCTTGAACCTCAACCTTATAAAATATTATTTGGTTGTTACAAAAAAAAACCAGATTCTGATAAAAGATTTGTGTCACTAGACCTTATCTAAGTTTAGCCTCCAATCATTTTTTGAAATACAAGAAATTGGCTTTCCTGTTTAAACAAAATAAGATGTTCTCAGTGTCTCTAAACAAAATCCAAATGTGGGACAAATGTATGTCTCACCGTTGAAATATGCACTGATCACATATTAGGATGCAGAGGCCATTGTGTATAACTGTTTGAAGGTTTGAAGGTTTGAAGTCTTTGAGTTAATTGCTTGAATTTTTTAATGTTCTAGTGTTTGAGTGATTAAGTGTAGAAGTGTTTTGATAAATGTATGATTAAATAGGTTGTACTGAATTTGAATAAACCAACAGTAAGCAACCTCTAATTCTCCTCCCTTCACGTCTAATCATGTTACCTGCATGCAGAGATTCCTTCCCCAAGGCTGTCACCTAGCCTGCACCTACACTAAAACCAATGCCACCTCTTATTCGCCAACAGGGATGGCGACACCTTTCATTTTTGTACTCATTCGCCAAGTCCAATGGCGCCTCCCTTCACGTCCAATCGTGTTACATGCATGCAGAGATGCCTTCCCCAAGGCTGTCACCTAGCCTGTACCTACACTGCAACCCATGCCACCTCTTATTTGCCAATAGGGATGGCGATATCTTTCATTTTTGTACTCATTCGCCAAGTCCAATGGCGCCTCCCTTCACGTCCAATTGTGTTACATGCATGCAGAGATGCCTTCCCCAAGGTTGTCACCTAGCATGCACCTACACTACAACCCATGCCACCTCTTATTTGCTAACAGGGATGGCGACACCTTTCATTTTTGTACTCATTCACCAAGTCCAATGGCGCCTCCCTTCACGTCCAATCGTGTTACATGCATGCAGAGATGCCTTCCCCAGGGCTGCCACCTAGCCTACACCTACACTGCAAGAGTGACACTTATCATGCATGCATGCACCCACCAACCACCTCACTTACTCTGTGATAAAAGTTTGCCTATAAATGCAGAGCCTCACATACTTCTATTGCATCCACAATCGTCTCACTCTCTGCTACAAACTATTTCATGATCTCAGATAATTTCAAACTCTTTCATAATCTCAGATAATTTCAACAATGGCTCTTCTCACAATGGGCGATTCTCACAGAGGCACAAGGGACAACATTGCAACGTTTGTAAGTTTCTTGTATACTTATACATTTTTCAAACTTTTATTAATGTTTTATTCATCTTATCGACTCTTACACTTTTTACATTCTTAACTTAGGATACTAAAATATTCAGAATCCAGTCACACAACTACCTTGCTCCCGACCCGTTGATCGTACCCTATCTCAAATACGCAGGTTTCTGAAACGTTATAAAGATCTTCAACTGCACGATTGATTCAAAGTTCATACTTGCAATGTTGGAAAGGTGGAGACCAGAGACCCATACATTTCATCTACCAATAGGTGAATGTACCGTCACACTAGAGGACATGTACATGTTATTGGGTCTCCCTGTCGACAGTAAGGCGGTTAACGGGTTGGTTCAACAACCCAATTCTCTGTGTGAAGAATTGTTGGGCAGGGATATGGTTGAAGGTGGTGGTCTGAGAGGTCAGGGTATACTACTTACTAAGCTAAAAAAATCATTATGCGACTCTAGAATTGAACGAAAATTTCTCCGAGTTAGCTAAGGTAATAAAACTAGAAATTATATAATGATACTATTTGGAACCTTTTTATTTCCCGAAAGTACGGGAAATAGTGTAAATTTTATGTATTTAAATTTACTTAGAGACTTCGAAAACTAGAAAGTATAGTTGGGGTTCTGCTGTTTTAGCCCATCTATATAGTTCCTTGTGTAAAAATGCAATCAAGGAAAATGTACATTTTATGGCTGCGCTTTTTTACTTCAAGCCTGGGGTTGGTGGAGAATGGAGTCCCTAAACCCTGTTAACAACAATGCATTCGTTTTCCCATACACAACAAAGTAAGTCATCAACTTATATCATTTATTATTATTTATCTCTTCACTAAATATATGATAAAAATAAAATATTTTTCAATTCCTTTAGGTACCGCGTGAGGGGTATGGATTACGGAAAGAATCCAAGATTCAATATCGCTCTATACCGCAATCTATTGGATCACCTTGGCCCAGATGATGTACGTCATACCTTTCAACTTTTCTAATTTTAAATTATTTATTTATTACGTTTTCATTAAGCTGGTTTAATTTTATCCGCAGTTTGTCTGGAAATCATATTTGGGTTTGGACCATGTACCAAACTCCGAGGATGCAGCAATTTGGAGCACAAAGACTGCAATCATACGGTTCAATATTGTAGAGATGCACCACAGTGACCCTGTCAAGATGCAGTTTGGAATGCATCAAGAGATACCCTATAATCCAACTTGTTTGTCCCTGTGGTATCTCAAAAGGGTCGATGCCCAATGGGGTCTTACCAACTGGAAATATTTTGCTCCAGAATGGTGTAAGATGTGGCAGAGGCGTCACCGACATGTCTTGTAATTCCCAGTTTTCCTCAACCATGGTAATATGCGACACACGAATCAATATTTAGCTTGGTACAAATCGGTTAGTACCCCAGAAATGCACGTGTCTCATCCAAGGTATTTGGTTGACCCACGAACACAATGGGCACAACTCTCATTTCCCCAACAACAAACCCAACACACATCAACCTCCCACTGTGATACGGTGGGAAGAACTGACTGTTTTTGGAATGCTGGTTTACGTTTTGCGTTTGTTTTTGCAAAATGTCGCGGTAAGCAAGAGTCGCCACCGTCTTTTATTTTATCCAACAAGGAAAGGAAAAAAGCACAAAAAAATTCCTTTTTTGAGATATTTCTCGGGTTCGGGGGGTAGATTATAGAAAGGGAAGGTATTAGCACCCTTTCTATCCGTGGTTATCCACAGACTCTTAGGTACTTGCTCATTTGTTTTCAAAATTGTTTTCTTTGTGCTTGTGGGTTTGAAATTTTTTTTTGTTTTAAAACTTCGATTTAACTCTTGCTTCTGTCCTCAAGAGTGTAATGAAGTGTTTTTGAAAACATTGTTTGAAAAGTGTAAGTGTGAAGAGTTTTATTTTGAATGAGCAAGTATCTAAGAACTATCTATCTACTCGAAAAAAGAATCGTTCTATGCTAATTTCCTTTAGACAATGCTATCCCACTATTGAGGAGTAGGTAGCACCGTCATTGGAGTTTGAGGGTCAATTCGAATTAGGGACTTACGGTCACCAAAGCAATGTTAGGACACCTTAGCGGTAAACCTAATGTCTTAGATCATTTGTTTGAGGCAACAATATCCGAGGCAACCGTTTCGAGGCGACTATGATCTTTTAGACAAGAGGACGACCTCTAAAATGACCTATACTCAATGACCGTGTACAAAGGCAACCAAGTGGGGTGTACCCTAAGAGTGCGCATGTGCGAGTGTGTCGTTTTCAGTTATTTTATCTTTGTACAAGTTAAGGGTGATCTAATTTGATTTTAAGATTAAGCATTCAGTCTTGTCATGCAACCCTATTATCAAACATCTAACAGTTATAATTTGCGGAATTTAAATTACAAGGCGTCAGGTATTTACATCGCCAAAGACAAACCCTTTGAAAAATACAATAAAGCGAATAAAAATAATTAAATGTCCTATTAACTATTACAATCCGGAAGCAGGTACATTATTGGATAACAAAGTAAATCGCGGCGCAAAATTAAATCGAACACATTATTGGGGTTTTGACCCTTTTGGTTAAAGAAGAAATCTTTTTGTTGTTTTTATTTTAAGAAAGAAATAAATCCTAAATTAATTACTAAATTAAATTAATGAATTAATTAAATGAAAAATAAATTATTTTTGGAGTTTTGATTATTTAGAAAAGAAATTATAATAATTAAATTAATGGTTAAAACTAGTTAAGTCTAATTAATTTTATTTATTTACAAAAAGAATTAAAGTTTTCTAATTAAGACCTAATTAATTAATAAATTTATTTAAGAAAATAAAAGTTTAAAATTTGATTTGAAAATAAAAAATGTTTTTTTGTTATTTTATTTGATAAAAGACTGAATTTGGATTGGTTAGAAATTAAACAAAAATAATAAAACAATTAATAAAACAAAATAAATAAAATAGAGGAGAGAAGGGTATTGGGCCTGAAATTGTGGTGTGAGTAGTAATTCTGAAACCCAACATTGTTGGCCTTCTTTGAATTTTTGGGATCCAGTATACACGCTTGGACTTGGCCTATGGTGGACCTTCAGCTTTGGACCCTCAGATTTGGCCTTTGGCCATCTGGCAATTGGATGAATGATGGCACACGGTAGGCTGCACGCTTGAGCAAGCATATGATTATCTGAAAAATAATGAGAAAATACAAAGTGCGGGAGGCAGGGATCGAACCCCTGACCTCTAGCCACTAACGCCTTGGAATTGGACTTGTTGACCACTGGGACACGCTGCTGGATTTGTTATAATAATACAAAATATATATTTTATATAAAAAACAAAATTATTGCCAGAATATAAAAAAAACGCGTGTAACATTTAAATCCACCAATGGACAGGGGACACTTCATCGTCCCTGTCCTGAAACCTGTAAACGAATACCTGCGGATTTGAATCCACAGCTAAAAGCGCAAGCCCATCCTAAAATCCTTCTCAGGCCACAAAAATGAATTCCAAGGGCATGGTTGTATTCGTCTCACCCTCCTGGTCACTGATGTGTCTGCGATCGACCTAATGTCTAACGGTATCTTAACTGCAAGCGCACAACCTATCGCAGTAGTAATAAAAGATTGTCGAATCCACAGGGACTTTGTAATCACTCTAGTGCGGGAAAGTAATGCTAGTTTAGCTAAGGCAGAAATTGTCACGTTTGGTTTTGGGAAGGTTAAGGAAGGTAAACTAATTGATTTTAAAGTAATTATAAAATTAAATGGTCGGTATGCAATAGAGTCGACCTAAAGGATCTAATCGGACCTAGGCATATAAGGATGGTCAACTTGGTTTATCTGTAGAATTAATCAGTTTAAAAACCCTCAACTCACACTTTCATGGTCTTATCTCGGATTATACGTCTAAAGCCCTATACCTGCTTTCGCTAGCCTATAAGTGTTTAGAAGTATTTTTTGGAAACTTAATTAATTCTAATTTGGTTTAAAGCGCTTTCACTGTATTTAAATCAAATGCCTAACTTTAGCTATCCGGTTAAAAACCTCACACTTTCGTGGTCTCGATCTAACCTATTTACTCTCCTTACTTTCGTAACAAAGGTTTTATTTTTAAGCATAAAAAGTTATAACCAGAGTTAAGTTGATTAAAGTTTTAGCCTAAGTTTGATCAGATGCCTAATGTCTCTTACTATCCCATACCGACGCTAAAGGTTTAGCTAGCCATGGAAATTATAATAAACGTACGGGAAATAAAAACAAACAAATATAGATTGGACATTATAAATAATAAATTAAACATGCATTAATTAATTAAAAGGTATGTAATACAATTGCAAAATAGAAACCTGAAAATAAAGCCAATACTTCAATCCCTCTTCCACAAATCGGAAACTCGGACTTGGTATCGGTAATATGACAAATTCTGAGGCTTGAATAATAAATCCTAAACTATAATAATAATTCCCTGATGTTGGAAATTATTATTTGGGCAATGAAATTAAAAGAACGGAAATAAACGAATGCAGAAAAATAACAACTGAAGGAATAATGGTTTTGATTTCGGCAGAGCTTCCGCACAAGTAAACTGTAAAATGCTCTGTACTTCTAACGTTGAATGTTGAGGTATTTATAGAGGAATGAATTTGGCAGTTGGCTTGAAGACTTGTAACGAAGCTTTCCTTAAAAATCTCCACAAATGTAGGAACGTGGGTAGTTGAGGAAGAAGTGGTGAACGTGGGGTTTGATTGGAGAGAAATAAGGAGTTTGAAACTCCTTCTGTTTTGCTTTGCCACGATCTGCACTTTCAAATAACTGATATACGCATTACGGTCGTCACTGAGGCGTTACGAGCAGGTTTGGTGTTTCTCCGTGTTACGGTCGTGGCAGATGTGTTACAGTCGTAACACGCTTCATGATGGCTTACGGTCGTGGCAGATGCGTTACGACCGTCACAGCTACAAAAATGTAATTCTTGACAGATTTATCTTTTTCTTCTATTCTTTTGATGCTTTCTTGCATTGTTTCATGTTTTCTTCTGTTTTGAGCTGAGTTATGAATACCTGCAAAAAGTAATGACAAACTCGAAATATTCGGGAGTTAATCGGGTCAAAATAATACAGAACGGGTAAATTTCATGGAAAATAAACGATACAATTTCGTGTTATCAGTCACAACCATGTCCATCTTGTAGCTTAATTTCACCTGAAGAGAAAACCCCCAAAAACATCCAAGAAAACCTAGCCATGGAGAATTGCAGTACAAATCATACAAATGAAATTAAATGATGCCAACAGTTTACAAATGATGTGAGGATTACAAATATGCAGTTATTTCATTCAATGGATGCAAGAATGGTGAGTTTCGATTTCAAGAAGGAGGCGGATCCGCGAGGTACTTATAGTGCTTGAAAACGCATGGTCTGGATTGTAAAAGCTTCTGGAGATGATCATCAATCAATTGAGACAAGTCCCAAGTCCTGAAAACGCCTCTAGCTTGGACTTTGATCTCTCACTTTTTTGTGACTTTTCCAATTCTGGTTCTGCCTCTCTCTGCGCTTTTCCACCCTGATTTCGTCTGCCTTTGCTTGCTTATGTAATATGCTTTGTATTAGGGTAAAAATTATGGACCAAATCCCTCCATATCAATGCACATGAATGTGATTTGATCTCCATTGAAAACCTTCCAAATTTGATTTGATTTGGATCTTTTTGCACATGATTTGGCTTGATACGAATTTGATGGTGATGCTAGCTGCGAACAAAGTCTAAAGCAATCAGAAAATCATGAGTTATTTAATTTTTGGATTTTCTATGATTTTATTTGATTTAAAATGAATAAATTAAATAAAAAATCAAATTAAATAATAAAAGTGAAATATGGGCACATGGCTGGAGCTAGGGCACGTGGGAAATGATGCAAACCCAAATCAAGTGGAAAAGAATGGGCCCATTTGACAAAATTTGAAGTTTTGGGGATAGTTTGCTTTTGGCAATTTTGCAAAAAAGTCAAACTTCAACAATGCATAACTTCTTCAATTTTGAACTTTTGGAAGTGTTCTTGGGCTTTTTAGAAAGCTTGATATGTCCTCTAACCAACACTTTTTGTATCATCTCATGCTCAAGTTATAAGCTTTGTAAAGAAAGGTGTTTTTGTTGACTTTCAAAAATGACCTATAATGTCCAAATTCATAACTTCTTGTGAGTGAATTTTTTGAACTTGGGGTATGAATATGGATTGTAGGAAATTGCATCTTCTTCAAAATGATATTTGGATGGGTCATTTCTCATAAAGTATGATAAAGTTATGCTTGGTCAAAGTTTAGTTGAGTTTTCCTGCAAAACCTTAATTTAGCAACTTTTGAGTCTTGATGAATTTTGAGCAATCCTTGATGAATCATGATCAAACCTTGATCAAATGATGAAATATCCTTCAAAATGAGAATGTTGACAAAAAATCTTGAAGTTTGACTATATTTGTGTCACAGTTGACTTTTGCCCTAGCACAGTCGATTTTTGGACCTTTGAGCAATTGACTGAGCAAACTTCCTCTGAAAGGCTTGAAATTTGACATGGATGATCTTGAGAACATATTAGGACATTGGGGAGCACTTGAGGTCATTTGGACTCAAGGATCTTGATGCAACACAAAACCCTAATTTGGGATTGACTGCCTTAGGAGATAGCTTGTCTGACCAACTCTTGAGCAACCTTGAGCAACTTGGAGATTCTTCTTGCAATGTTTTGAGAAATATGGGAGGGAAAATTTTGGGGTACAACAGATGCCCCTGTTCTATCTCCTTAAACCTGAAGATGTAGATTGGCTTTCGTGCCTTTCATGATCCGAAGGTGGAAGATGATTGAACACTAGAGTGCCCAGAAATTTGCACTCGCATGAAGTGGTATCAGCCTTGTGATGTCGGGAATGGGCTTACAGGTGCCATTTGGAGGTAGTCGATCGTATAAGAGATTCCTTAGTGATAGCTTGCATACCTGTTGTTGTAGAAGACTCTGCTAGGGAAGTCTGATCTTGCTGAGATTTAGGAACTTGCATGTACTTCAACTGAGAGAACATCTCTGCTGAGTTTTAAGAACTTGTCCGTAATTCAACTGGGGGAACTCTGTCGAGATTTAGAACCTTATCTGTAATTCAACTGAGGATAATTCGGTTGAGATTTAAGAACCGTTTAGTACTTCGACTGAGGGAAACATCTTCATCGAGATTTAGGACTTGTCTGTAATTCAACCGAGGATAATTCTGTTGAGACTTAAGAACTCGTCCACACTTCGACGGAGGAAAATTGTCGAGATTTAGAACCTTATCTGTAATTCAACCGAGGATAATTCAGTTGAGATTTAAGAACCGTTCAGTACTTCGACTGAGGGAAACATCTTCATCGAGATTTAGGAACTGTCTGTAATCCAACCGAGGATAATTCTGTTGAGATTTAAGAACTCGTCCACACTTCGACGGAGGAAAATTGTCGAGATTTAGAACCTTATCTGTAATTCAACCAAGGATAATTCAGTTGATATTTAAAAACCGGTCAGTACTTCGACTGAGGGAAACATCTTCATCGAGATTTAGGAACTATCTGTAATTCAACCAAGGATAATTCTGTTGAGATTTAAGAACTCGTCCACACTTTGATGAAGGAAAATTTTCGAGATTTAGAACCTTATCTGTAATTCAACCGAGGATAATTCAGTTGAGATTTAAGAACCGGTCAGTACTTCGACTGAGGGAAACATCTTCATCGAGATTTATGAACTGTCTATAATTCAACCGAGGATAATTCTGTTGAGATTTAAGAACTCGTCCACACTTCGACGGAGGAAAATTGTCAAGATTTAGAACCTTATCTGTAATTCAACCGAGGATAACTCAGTTGAAATTTAAGAACCGGTCAGTACTTCGACTGAGGGAAAAGCTTCATAGCTTTGAATGAGATTTTAGCCGTATCTTTCCTAAAAGGTAAAGGTAAACTATATGTAATGCATGATATGTATCAAGAAATGATGTTATCAAAATAAATGAGATTGTGTTATATGATGCGTATATGCATGTATCATGATGTATGAAAGTGTAATGTTTTTAGCTGGGAAAATAAATCCCGGATAGCTGCTGGAGAAAAGAGTCGAATTCTTCGTTTCCGCTAGGAATGGCGCCCGAAGATGATTGCAAGAATAAACTTGTAGAAAAGGATAACTCTGCTGGGGAATAAACTGATGAGGAGATTACTCTGGGGAAGAGATGCTCTGCTGAGAATTCCACCGATAAATTCCGCTGGGGATGAATTACCGTTGCTGGTGATACTAAATCCTGTTGGGTTTGACTTCTTGTTTGTGAAAGGAAAGAACTTCCGCTGAGGATGACCCTTCAGTTGCGACTTCACTGGGGATAACCTTTTAGACTCTTATGGGGATAATCCTTTGAACTTGCTGGGGACAATCTTCCAAAGTTTACTGGGGATATTTCCAAATTCCACTGGGGAGGATTTTTCAGACTGTGCTGGGAAAAATTTCAGACTCCACTTGGGATACTTTGTATTCTGTCGGGGAATATTCTTATACTCCGCTGGGGAATGTTAAGACCTTTCAGTGCTGATGGTAGACAAACTCTGCTTGGGGAGAAAATTACCGATTCATTCGCAGTTGTGAGTCTCAACTGGGGAGAGCTATCATTACTGTCTTTTCTTACTCTGCGGAGAGTGAAAGCACTTTAGCCATATTCTTCGGCTGAATCTACCTTTGTACCTGGTGGATAGAGCAACTTGTAAAGCTTGGACAAATCTTATTGCCCCTGTTTCTGATATTACACGTAACGGTCTTTTATTTCCCATGTAAATATTCATGAGCATCAATTAATATCAAATGCATATATCAAAAATGAACATTGGACGTTATTTGCAAAACAAAACAGAAAAAGGAAAAACAGTTTTCTTATTTGTCGCTCCTTTCCTTGTTTTCTTATTTTTCTTCTCAGGTGAGTCTTCCACAGACACACCTTAAGTGAACGTGTCAGGATCTCCCACAATAGTAGGTGTGATTGGTGGGAACGAGAACTAACTGTTTTTAATGCTGGTTCGCATTTGCGTTTGTTTTCGCAAAATGTCGTGGTAAGCAAGAGTCGCCACCATCTTTTATTTTATCCAATAAGGAAAGGACAAAAGCACAAAAAAATTCCTTTTCGAGATTGTTTCTCGGGTTCGGGAGGTAGATTATAGAAAGGGAAGGTGTTAGCACCCTTTCTATCTGTGGTTATCCACGGGCTCTTAGGTACTTGCTCACTATGTTTTCAAAAGTTTGCTTTTCTTGTGTTTGTGGGTTTTGAAAGTTTTTATTTTTAACTTCGATTTAACTCTTGTTTCTGTCCTCAAGAGTGTAATGAAGTGTTTTTTTGAAAACTTTGTTTGTAAAAGTGTAAGTGCGAAAAGTTTTGTTTTGTTTAAAAGAGAGCAAGTACTTAAGAACATCTACCTACTCAAAAAGGAATTAAACTGTGCAACTGTCCTTTAGACAGTGCTATCCCACTATTGAGGAGTAGGTAGCACCGTCGTTGGAGTTTTTTGGGTCAATTCGATTTTAGGGACGTGTGGTCACTAAAGCAACGTTAGGACGCTTTAGTGGTAATCCTAATGTCTTAGATCATTTTTATCGAGGCAACCATTTCGAGGAAACTTTGATCTTTGGACAGAAGGACGACCTCTAAAACATCCTATACTTAATGACCACATTTGAGGCAACCAAGTGAGGTGTACCCTAAGAGTGACATGTGCGAGTGTGTCAATTTTCAGTTTATATTATCTTTGTACATGTTATGGTGAGCTACTGTTGATTTTAAGTTAAGAGTTAATCTTGTCATGCATAGCCTAGTTAGCATACATCTAAACAGTGAATATATGTACAGGAATTTAAAGTGCGGGAATTGTAAATCCTACGCTATTACAAGGCTTCGAGGAGGGGGATTATTTACATGTCCAAAATTGGGGGAATAAAGCAGTAAAGTGTAAAAAGTCTTAGTTTAAGCTATTACAAACCAGTAGGCAATTATAATAAAATAAACACGCACTAATATGAAAATAAACTCTAAAAATCCTAAGAATAAAATCTTTTTGTTGTTTTATTTTATTTTGGGAAAATCATCTAAATCTATTTAATTTTAGTTTTGAGAAAATGTTAAGATAATTAAGAGATTAATTAACAAAGTTAATTTTAATAGAAAAAACTAGCCTAATGTTTTTTGTGATTTTTTGATTTTAATGTTAATTAAAAAAAAGATAAAAAAGATGTCAATGAAAACAAAAATAAAATACAAAGGGGAATCCTTCGATCCAGGGAAAAAAGGAGTTTCGACCCAGGGAGGGAATGTCAGCTTCGATCCAGACAGGGTCATGGCTCTTTCGATTGGGCCAGGAAATGGGCATGAACAGCCTTCGATCCAGGGTAGGGGATTGTCTTTTGATCATGGAGGTCATGGCTTTCGATCCAGGAATGAGATGCCTCCTTCGATCCAACATGCTAATGGGTTCGATCCAGAGAAGGTGTCTCCTTCGATCTGGGATGTTATACCTGCAAAAGCATGTTAGCGTAATAAAATGCAGGGCCTGGGTATTGAACCCCAGGCCCTTCGATTTTGCGCTTGCTGGGTTTCTTCAGGCTATGTCTGCAGCAAGTGTTGGCAAATGAAGAACATGACCTGGGCACCAAACCCAGGCCTTTCGATCCTGTCTAGGATGGCAAATCAAAGGTAACAACAAGCAATAATGTGTTATGCAAATATGAGGTTGGATAGTTTACCCTTTCTTACCAGCAGATTGGACTTTTAATTTGGGCGCTTCCTGGATGTAGGCACTTTTAATTTGGGGCTTATGGGTGTTGTGATCTTTTGTTGAAGGGTTGCTTTGGCCTGGATCACTTCTGAAAATGTTGACAACCTGTGGTGGGAAGCGTCTTCAACTTCTCTATGTTTTGTTTCTGCAGAGTTTTCTGTATATTTTTTGTGTATTTTCGTGTTTTTCTCCTGCAGAGTTTTTGTGTATTTTTTGTGTGTTCTCCTGCAGAGTTTTTGTGTATTTTTTGTGTGTTCTCCTGCAGAGTTTTTGTGTGTGTTTTTCGTCGTTGTTGTTCACCTTCTGAAATGTGCCACTGGCCCTTGTATTTATAGGAGTGGGGTGGAGGGGACAGGAAGACAAAGGTTTAAATGACCTTGATTATGTGTTTGACAGCCATGAATGAGCATTTGTAACGTTAATTATGTGTTTGAAAGCCATGAATGAGAGTTTGTAACGTTGGCTAAACACATGGGATCATGTCCCTTTTTGAATTTTGAATGACAAATAACTGGCCTTCGAATGCTCCCTTTCGAATGGGCTGATGGCCTCCTTCGAGTGCTCCCTTTCGAATGGGCTGATGGCCTCCTTCGAATGCTCCCTTTCGAATGGGATGATGGCCTCCTTCGAATGCTTTCCAAAGCTTCTTCAAATGGACTTCCCATGTATCTTTCGAATGGGCCTTCTGAATGCTTCTTCGAATGGTCTTGAGTTGAACAGAAACACTCTGGTCGAATCAGCTCTTTAGGGACAGAAAAGACAAGAATCTAGCCTTTAACTCAGGAATTAAATCCACAATCAGCATTTAATTATTTCTATATTTGCAAGGGAAACATGCCATTTTCTCATGTTCAGTGTACCTGGACATGTTTTTGAGTGCCCTCTTGATGGCTTTGTTAACAGGCCAATCGAAAGGCTTTGTTAACAGGCCAATCGAAAGGTGCTGTTCATGCTAATCGAAGGATCCCTTGACATGCCAATTGAAAGGCTCATTCAGAATCCCAATCAAAGGGTCTTTCAGAATGCAAATCGAAGTGCTTGTCCATAATGCCAATCGAAGTGTCCCTTCAAAGTACCAATCGAAGGGCCTTTCAGAATGCCAATCGAAGTGCTTGTCCATGTCAATCGAAATGTCCCTTCAAAGTACCAATCGAAGGGCCTTTCAGAATGCCAATCGAAGGCCTTGACATAATACCAATCGAAGTGCTTGTCCATGTCAATTGAAATGCTCCTTCAGAATGCCAATCGAAGGGCCTTAAAGCACCACTCAAAAATTTTCTTTTTCCTTAGGCAAGAGTTTATGATCAACCATGCAGGGGGAAGACTTTGGAAAACATGAGAGGGCAAATTTTGGGGTGCAACAGTTTCCCCTGTTCAATTTTCTTAAACCTAAGGATGTAGATTGGCTTTCGAGCCTTTCGTGATCCAAAGGTGGAAGATAATTGAACACTAGAGCTCCCAGAAATTTGCACTCGCATGGTGTAGTATCAACATTGTGATATCAGGAATGGGCTTACAGATGCTATTTGGAGATTGTTGAAAGCTGTATTGAGAGAAGTATAATTTTAGGACCTTCGGTTGTCCGTTACTCTACTGGGAAATTAACTCTGGAGGTGAACTGCATATCTGGACAGAGAAGGAACCTGGGTAGGGTTACTTCATGATGAGTTCATGTAAAACTTCATCTGGAAAGGAGGAACCTGTGTAGGGTTGCCTGATGATGAGTCCATGTAAAACTGTATCTTGGAAAGAGAGGGAACCGATGTAGGGTTGCCTGATGACGAGTTCGTGTAAAACTTTATATTTGGAAAGAGAGAACCTGTGTAAGGTTTCCTGATGATGAGTCCGTGTAAAACTTTATCTTGGAAAGAGAGGGAACCGGTGTAGGGTTGCCTGATGACGAGTCCGTGTAAAACTGCATCTGAAATTTTCTGAGAAGGAACCTGTGTAGGGTTGCCTAATGATGAGTCCGTGTAAAACTGCATCTTGGAAAGAGAGAGAACCGATGTAGGGTTGCCTGATGATGAGTCCGTGTAAAACTGCATCTGAGATTTCCTAAGAAGGAACCTGTGTAGGGTTTCCTGATGATGAGTCCGTGTAAAACTGCATCTGGAATGGAGGAACCTGTGTAGGGTTTCTTGATGATGAGTCCGTGTAAAACTGCATCTGGAAAGAGAGGGAACCGGTGTAGGTTTGCCTAATGACGAGTCCGTGTAAAACTACATCTGGAATTGAGAAGGAACCGGTGTAGGGTTTCTTCATGATGAGTCCGTGTAAAACTGCATCTGGAAAGGAAGGGAACCTGTGTAGGGTTTCCTGATGACGAGTCCGTGTAAAACTGCATCTGAAATTTCCTGAGAAGGAACCTGTGTAGGGTTGCTTCATGATGAGTCTGTGTAAAACTGCATCTTGGAAAGGAGGAACCTGTGTAGGGTTGCCTGATGATGAGTCCGTGTAAAGCTTCATCTGGAAAGGAGGAACCTGTGTAAGGTTACTTTGTGATAAGTTCGTGTAAAACTTCAGGATGAACCGGGGTAAGGTTACCGTGGGATAAGTTTGTGTGAAACTTCTGGAGGAACATGGGCA
This sequence comes from Vicia faba, assembly GCA_948472305.1. Lineage (NCBI taxonomy): Eukaryota > Viridiplantae > Streptophyta > Magnoliopsida > Fabales > Fabaceae > Vicia > Vicia faba. The sequence continues at coordinate 910,171,216 of OX451736.1, read as the reverse complement.
AGGTTACTTTGTGATAAGTTCGTGTGAAACTTCATTCAGAAATATATGATAAAGGACCCGTGTAGGATTTTTTAGGATAGACCCGTGTGAAGCTGCATTTAGGAGAAACCCGTGTAAGATTTCTTCATGATGAACCCGTGTAAAGCTGAATTTGATCGTGCAGATAATTACTCTGTTTAATCTTGAACTTGCTGGAAGTTGTTGATGATAACCATCTTTCCTGAAAAGGTACATGATTAATCGTATAAGATGCATGATATGCATTGTATGATGATGTTCTCAAAATAAATGAGATTATGCTGTATGCAATATGTATGCGCACGTCATGATGTATGAACATGAAATTCTATTGTGGTACATCCGAGTTTGAGAAAATAAATCCCTGACTGTTGTTGGAGAATAAAGAGTTTCGCTCGCTGGAGATAACAACCGAAGATAATTGGGAGAATAATCATGTAGGAGAGAATAACTCTGCTGGGGAATGGACTGACGAGGAAATGACTATGTGGGGAGTATATACTCTGCTAGAAGATCTGCTGATTTGGAGAAATAAAACTCAGCTGGGGATGAATTACTGTTGCTGGTGACAGTGAACCCTGTTGGGGATTGAATTTTTGTCTATGAAAGGAATGAACTTCGCTGGGGATAGAAAGAACTTCGCTGGGGATGAATTACTGTTGCAACTTGTTGAGGATAACCCAGTTAGACTCTTGTGAGGATAACCTCTGAATTTGGCTGAGGAGACTTATTTGTGCTTTGCAGGGGACAAGCTTCCAGAGTCTACTGGGGAAGAGGAGTTGTGGTCCTTTGATTTGTAGTAGTCGGAGAGGCAACCCAAGCTGGGGAATCCTGGTGTTGTTGGGGAAATAAACCCTGTCGTCAGTCCGCTAGAGAGGTGACATCTTCGTTGGGGGAAGTCCTCGAGGATTCTTGAGGTTGATTCAGTTGGGGAAAGGTTTTCAGAGATTAAACCCTTGCTGGGAGTCATCCTATGAGAAGGATTTTGGGGGAGACTTGTCATTGCCCCTAGTAGCAAGTGTTTGTGGCACTGCCTGGACATGTTTAATTGCACGTAACCCTTCACTGAGATTGATGTTCAATGCCCCAAGTGACGAAGATGGAGACTTTCCCCCGGTTACTCTGCACTTCTTCAGAGATTTCCTGGAATCTTGACTGGACTGCCCCAGGTGTGCTGGATAGTGACATGTAAAGCTCCCTTGTTGATAGGAGATTTGTCAATGGAAGTGTCAACCTTTTTGAAGTGATTTTGTTCACTGAGAGAGCTTTCGTTCTTCGGATGTTCGTTGTGTGAATTTTTCCGTTGTCAAACAAATAGCCAAATGCAAACAGTGATATTCAAATAATGCAAAGTTTATGCTTGTCTCGATGTTTTGAAAAATGCGTTTTTTAGCAGAAAACTTTTTATAAGACAAATTCAACACAATATTTAGGACAAAGCCTTACAGGAGTCAGGATACCTTTTGTAACAGTATGCTTTTGAAATAACCCATGCTTCAGTTAGGACTTTTGAAGGGTTGTAACGTGGCTTGGTTCACGGTTTTAAAAAACAAAGGATAAAGGCTCAAAGTATATTTGTACCCACCCGCTCTTCGTGATGTTCTTCAATCCTAAACTCAGTTAATTGTGCATTTGAACTCCAAATGAGTCTGGAACGACGTTTTTGGTGATGGTTCACACAAGTTGAATTTGTTGGAAGGCAGTCATTTTTGCAACATTTTACATGTTGTTAAGGATTTGTAGCGACCTCGTTCTTTTGATTTGTTATCCCTAACTTTTGCCTGACTGTTCCTGTTTTCGAGATTACAGTCAGCGGGATGCCCCATCTTTCTTAAACCTCCTTTATAGGTTTTGGCTCAGTGGGCTTTTTTCTTTTGAGAGATTGACTGCCTGTGAGATAAGGAACCACCACTGTCTTTTGCTTCCAGAGGAATGCTTTTGATGTCGTTCGTTGTATTATGAACTGCGAGTTTTGCGACTTCAATGCGCATCTTTTGAATTAACTAAGAGACTACCCTGCCCCAGGTTTGAATTAAAGGTTTCAATTTGTGTTTAAAACAAAAAACTCCTACTTCTTTGGCTCAAAGGGGTTGACTAGGGATTATCTTCCTTATAACTCCAGTGCTTAGGATTTGAAAGAAATGCCTGTACATCGTCAGCAAGGTCTGTCCAAAAGCATACTGTATGAGATTATGGCATTGTTTCGTCATCCTCCCTCTAAAGGCTTGTAACTTTTAGCAAGAGTTGAATATCATAAAGACAGTATAAGAATAGTGAAAACGTGTGGATAAATTCAAGACAAACATATGCAGTGCATTAATGAAACAAAGTTTGGCATTAATAGATAATTGTTTGAATAACAAAGAGATTACAACTTGAAAATTCAAATGAAATAAAGACATTCTCAATGATTTGGCGTAGGAGCAGCGATTATGCTTGAGTCTCCGGAGGACCAAACTCAATCTCCTCGGCATCAATCAAATTCTGAATCTTGTACTTCAATGCCCAACAATCGTTAATATCATGCCCAGGACTGTCAGAATGATAAGCGCAGGTCGCATTAGGATTGTAGTTAGAAGAAGAAGTCTTGGGGTTTGGGTGAGGTCCTATCAATGTAATTAGATTCATCCTTAACAATTGGTGCAACGCTTGAGACAACGACATGTTGATGTTGGTGAACTGTCTTTTAGGCTCATCTGTCTTTCGTTGATTTCCTTTTTGTTGTTGTCGGTGTGAGCAGAACCAGAGATCAGCATTGCCCCTACGTGTTGGTCATGGCGACCCTTTTGACCATACACAACATTGGACTATTTCCTCCCATTGTAGGGCTTTTTCTGAGCATCAGAAGGTGTAGCTTCTTGAATCTTCCCCCTTTTGATGCCAGCTTCGACCCTTTCATCGGTCAGTATTAGCTCGGTGAACCCGGCTGAAGAGCTTCTGATCAAGTGTTTGAAATAGGGAACAAACAAAGTCCCAAGAAACATGTCCACCAACTCCCTATCAGACAGAGGGGGTTGGACTCTTCCAGCAAGATCTCTCCACTTCTGAGCATAGTCCTTAAATCCTTTGTCTGTACCCATAGACATACCCTGAAGCTGAGTACGCGTGGGAGCAAGGTCGGCATTATACTGGTATTGCTTGTAAAAAGCAGCAGCAAGGTCCTCCCAGCTGCGGATGTTATCTCCTTCCAGTTGACAAAACCATTCAAGCTGAGTCCCTGAGAGACTATCTTGAAAGAAGTGGATCCACAAGTTCTTATAAGCAGTGTAAGGTTGGATCTTCCTCACATATGACCGGAGGTGCAACTTAGGACAAGAAGCTCCGTCATACTTGGCGAAGGCAGGTGCCTTGAACTTATGGGGAATCACCACCTCAGAGGATAGACCTAGATCTCCGAAGTCCAGACCGGGCACCTTCTGTATTTCCATGGTGTTCAAACAGTCTTCCAGCTATTTGTACTTATCCTCAACAGGAGGATACTGTTCTTCATCATAGTCTGTCTCGTTGTCGGAGACTTCAGGGCTAGGAGCCCTCCTTTCTTGTGGACTATCTTTCTCTCCAGATGGGATGGTCAGATCAACCTCATTCTGCAGCCCGTTTCCAAACCTGCGTCCAGTGTTGAACATGATGGTCCTCTTTTTCTTCTTCTTCCTCTCTTTCAGAATCAGGGTCTTCAGGTCCTGCTGACCCTTAGCTAGGCTCATGACCAACTCTTGAAATTGGGCATTCTGGGCCTGGAGGGCCTTGATAGCTTGCTCAGTGGAAGGTTCAGTAGACATGATGATTGCTGAAATAAACAGCGAAGAAGATAAGAGACCTGTACTGGGAGACCTGTTATGCAATGATATGTATGATATATGTATGCAATGTTTTCAAGGATCTCGCGGGGTAAACAAGAAACTGTTAGAATCTGAATCTGGTAGCTTGATTAAAGGAACTTCATGTTGCTGAGAGTCCTTCTTCAAGAGTCAAGCTCACCATATCGAGTGGGTCATAGCCCCTGACTCAAGTTATCATGTTTTGATTTCCAGACAACTTTGGCTAGAGGAAAATAAATCCCCTTTGCCCCTTGCTAGTCATTTGATTTACCATAACCTGCATCACATACCCTTGAGATCCTTGAAATGGTTAAAGAAATGTTAAGGCATGATGTTATGATGTTATGCTATGCGTTTAAGCACAAGTGTGAGGTGATGTAAGTAAGCCCTGCAATAAATCCAAGTTATTGGATAAGGACTGTAAACAAAACCTGCAAGGAACTCATGTTGTCAGATAACAAGAATGTGCAAGTAGTTCAAGTTTGAAGGCACACAAGTCACACAAACAGCCTTAAGTTTAGGCTGGCATGGAGTTTAGGTATTACCCTCTTTCAGTTTCAGTTGGTTTAAACCTGTCCTAAAAATAGTAACCGGGTTTTAGAGGATCTCAATATCACTGACTACCCTCAATCGGTCATAATTCCAGTTTAGCAACCTTTTCTTGCGGCCGGAATCATCGCGAGAGTTTAGTCTCAATGAGTGTAGCATACTGTTACTGTTCTATGGCCAAGTTGGTCAATTTAAGGTTCTAAGGTCAGTTGGTGCTTAATGACTCCTTAGAAGACCCATATTCTCCTCGTTTCAACACAAGGGATATCGGTACAGACTAAGGTGCCACACCAACGTAGCTACTGCTTCATCCGTGTCGGTCTATGCCGGACAGATCCCTCACAGTTTATTGCTAATTACCTAAAAAAGGGTACCCCCAGATCCGGGTTAGGATCTATAGAACTCCGATACAAGCCCATAAAATTAAAGCATACAAAGCAATACAATTGAAAACACAAGTGATCTAATCCTAAGGTACACCTCACTTATAAAGTCCCCAGCAGAGTCTCCAGTTCCGTGATCGGTGGGAACGGGAACTGACTGTTTTTTAATGCTGGTTCGCGTTTGCGTTTGTTTTTGCAAAATGTCGCGGTAAGCAAGAGTCGCTACCGTCTTTTATTTTATCCAACAAGGAAAGGACAAAAGCACAGAAAAATTCCTTTTCGAGATTGTTTCTCGGGTTCGTGAGGTAGATTATAGAAAGGGAAGGTGTTAGCACCCTTTCTATCCGTGATTATCCACGGGCTCTTAGGTGCTTGCTCACTATGTTTTCAAAAGTTTGCTTTTCTTGTGTTTGTGGGTTTTGAAAGTTTTTATTTTTAACTTCGATTTAACTCTTGTTTCTGTCCTCAAGAGTGTAATGAAGTGTTTTTTTGAAAACTTTGTTTGTAAAAGTGTAAGTGCGAAAAGTTTTGTTTTGTTTAAAAGAGAGCAAGTACTTAAGAACATCTACCTACTCAAAAAGGAATTAAACCGTGCAACTGTCCTTTAGACAGTGTTATCCCACTATTGAGGAGTAGGTAGCACCGTCGTTGGAGTTTTTTGGGTCAATTCGATTTTAGGGACATGTGGTCACTAAAGCAACGTTAGGACGCTTTAGTGGTAATCCTAATGTCTTAGATCATTTTTATCGAGGCAACCATTTCGAGGCAACTTTGATCTTTGGACAGAAGGACGACCTCTAAAACATCCTATACTTAATGACCATATTTGAGGCAACCAAGTGAGGTGTACCCTAAGAGTGACATGTGCGAGTGTGTCAATTTTCAGTTTATATTATCTTTGTACATGTTATGGTGAGCTACTGTTGATTTTAAGTTAAGAGTTAATCTTGTCATGCATAGCCTAGTTAGCATACATCTAAACAGTGAATATATGTACAGGAATTTAAAGTGTGGGAATTGTAAATCCTACGCTATTACAAGGCTTCGGGGAGGGGGATTATTTACATGTCCAAAATTGGGGGAATAAAGCAGTAAAGTGTAAAAAGTCTTAGTTTAAGCTATTACAAATCAGTAGGCAATTATAATAAAATAAACGCGCACGAATCTGAAAATAAACTCTAAAAATCCTAAGAATAAAATCTTTTTGTTGTTTTATTTTATTTTGGGAAAATGATCTAAATCTATTTAATTTTAGTTTTGAGAAAATGTTAAGATAATTAAGAGATTAATTAACAAAGTTAATTTTAATAGAAAAAACTAGCCTAATGTTTTTTGTGGTTTTTTGATTTTAATGTTAATTAAAAAAAAGATAAGATGTCAATGAAAACAAAAATAAAATACAAAGGGGAATCCTTCGATCCAGCGAAAAAAGGAGTTTCGACCCAGGGAGGGAATGACAGCTTCGATCCAGACAGGGTCATGGCTCTTTCGATTGGGCCAGGAAGTGGGCATGAACAGCCTTCGATCCAGGGAAGGGGATTGTCTTTTGATCATGGAGGTCATGGCTTTCGATCCAGGAATGAGATGCCTCCTTCGATCCAGCATGCTAATGGGTTCGATCCAGAGAAGGTGTCTCCTTCGATCTGGGATGTTATACCTGCAAAAGCATGTTAGTGTAATAAAATATAGGGCCTGGGTATTGAACCCCAGGCCCTTCGATTCTGCGCTTGCTGGGTTTCTTCAGGCTATGTCTGCAGCAAGTGTTGGCAAACGAAGAACATGACCTGGGCACCAAACCCAGGCCTTTCGATCCTGTCTAGGATGGCAAATCAAAGGTAACAACAAGCAATAATGTGTTATGCAAATATGAGGTTGGATAGTTTACCCTTTCTTACCAGCAAATTGGACTTTTAATTTGGGCGCTTCCTGGATGTAGGCACCTTCGATCTGGGCACTTCCTGGATGTAGGCACTTTTGATTTGGGGCTTATGGGCGTTGTGATCTTTTGTTGAAGGGTTGCTTTGGCCTGGATCACTTCTGAAAATGTTGACAACCTGTGGTGGGCAGCGTCTCCAACTCCTCCCTATTTTGTTTCTGCAGAGTTTTCTGTATATTTTTTGTGTATTTTCGTGTTGTTCTCCTGTAGAGTTTTTGTGTATTTTTTGTGTGTTCTCCTGCAGAGTTTTTGTGTATTTTTTGTGTGTTCTCCTGCAGAGTTTTTGTGTGTGTTTTTCGTCGTTGTTGTTCACCTTCTGAAATGTGCCACTTGCCCTTGTATTTATAGGAGTGGGGTGGAGGGGACAGGAAGACAAAGGTTTAAATGACCTTGATTATGTGTTTGACAGCCATGAATGAGCATTTGTAACGTTAATTATGTGTTTGAAAGCCATGAATGAGAGTTTGTAATGTTGGCTAAATACATGGGATCCTGCCCCTTTTTGAATTTTGAATGACAAATAACTGGCCTTCGAATGCTCCCTTTCGAATGGGCTGATGGCCTCCTTCGAATGCTCCCTTTCGAATGGGCTGATGGCCTCCTTCGAATGCTCCCTTTTGAATGGGCTGATGGCCTACTTCGAATGCTTTCCAAAGCTTATTCGAATGGACTTCCCATGTATCTTTCGAATGGGCCTTCTGAATGCTTCTTCGAATGGTCTTGAGTTGAACAGAAACACTCTGGTCGAATCAGCTCTTTAGGGACAGAAAAGGCAAGAATCTGGCCTTTAACTCAGGAATTAAATCCACAATCAGCATTTAATTATTTCTATATTTGCAAGGGAAACATGCCATTTTCTCATGTTCAGTGTATCTGGACATGTTTTTGAGTGCCCTCTTGATGGCTTTGTTAACAGGCCAATCGAAAGGCTTTGTTAACAGGCCAATCGAAAGGTGCTATTCATGCTAATCGAAGGATCCCTTGACATGCCAATTGAAAGGCTCATTCAGAATCCCAATCGAAGGGTCTTTCAGAATGCAAATCGAAGTGCTTGTCCATAATGCCAATCGAAGTGTCCCTTCAAAGTACCAATCGAAGGGCCTTTCAGAATGCCAATCGAAGTGCTTGTCCATGTCAATCGAAATGTCCCTTCAAAGTACCAATCGAAGGGCCTTTCAGATTACCAATCGAAGGCCTTGACATAATACCAATCGAAGTGCTTGTCCATGTCAATTGAAATGCTCCTTCAGAATGCCAATCGAAGGGCCTTAAAGCACCACTCAAAAATTTTCTTTTTCCTTAGGCAAGAGTTTGTGATCAACCATGCAGGGGGAAGACTTTGGAAAACATGAGAGGGAAAATTTTGGGGTGCAACAGTAGGCTTAATCTCAGTCTTCATCTTATTCTTGCCCTTTCTCTTTGATGTCTTCTCTTCCTCATCATCACTCACCATGTTCTCTTCTTCTTCTCCTTCTTCTTCCTTCATCCCCAGTATATGGTCAGGGAACGGAGGGGCTGGCACATTGCTATCCATGATTTTGTACACCTTAAACTCCCACTCATACCTTGATTTCTGGAACCTGTTGTAGTCTTGTTGATCTTTTTGCATTTGTAACAACACTTTAGAGGTCAAACTGTTAATTTCAAAACTGAAGTCTCCTCCAGACGACTTTTGTCATGACTCTTCTATTTTTCTGGCTTTAGGCTTCATCAACATCTGTGAACTGTTTCTATCATAGCTTGCTTTCGGATTATAGATCTCATCAGTCTTTTTACCCTTTACTCCTTGTTTGGAACATATCGTTGTGATCATACATGGGAAATAATATCCTTTCCTTATTCTTGGCACACATTTCGATATCTTGCACTATTAACCTTCCTACATTGATATTATTTTAGAGGTGATATAATGGAGAAGAGCCAACCTTTGCTTGTTTATTATTTCATTCTGAGTGGTAGGCTTAATGGAATGTTGATAAACTGGTACCAAGCCTTGGATTCAGGCTTAAGGTCCATTGTTCTTACGATGTCTCCCCTTCATACTTAACCCATGTGGTATTTGGGTTGCACAAAGATTATATGTACACTTCGTATTCCGACTCGTCAGCTCTAGCCAGAATATTTTTGATATTCATAATCCAAATTCTTCAATTCATACATCATGTTGATTGTTCCTTCTGAGTAGGAGACTTCAAATCCTCTCACCATTACTATGGACTTCTTGTTGGCAGGCCTCATATTAGAATAGAACTCTTTCACAATTTGAGTGTTGTAAGGCTTAGGGTGTTGACACAGCTTGCTCCACTTTTTTTTTTCAATCAACGAGCCAATGCTTGGAGGTAACCCTAGATTTATGTATTTTAGGTATAGAGAAAACCCTCTTTCATAGAATAGCCCTCGACTGGAGAAACAATCAATGAATCTCTTCTTTACATCATCGCTGGTGAAAATTTCATAGTCACTTCCATCGTCGTCGGAAATGTACACAAATGGAGTAGCAGTTTTCTTAGGGCATGTTTTGATTCTGAGTTGAGAGTGAGTAGGCTTCATAGTGGTGTAGGGTTTTTAGAGAAATTTAGGTTTATGATCAGAAGGAGATGGAAAAAATTATGGTGAGAGGTATGATCACACAGTTGTTGTTTATAGAGTGTGGTGGGACGGTTTTGAATAAGTGAAAAAGGTAGTGGGAGGTTTTTTCTTAGTGAGAAGCAGTCATGAAGTTGAGGGGTTCAGAGTGGAGAGATAAAGGTAATATACACATTTGGTAAAAGTCAATTTGAATTTGTGACACATTAGCCTATTTAGGCATCCTAGGGTATGGTGAGGACTAACCCTAGTCGCTAATAATCATGAAGCGTGCCAACAACAATAAATGGGTGTCATGTTGTGTGACGTCACTCTGCTGCACAGAAGACTACGTGCGTGTGAATCACTCGCTTTTTGCCTCTTCATTTTTTTATCACGTATCCCAACACTTACCTCTCTCAAGACACTTCTCATGACAATACATCAGTAAATTTCAGCTATTCTCACACAAGATTACTTTAGCTTCCACAGTCACGACAGAACTTGACGATGACTTCTCCTTATTTATTTTATCAATCAATATTCCTGAAAAAGAAAAAACTAACTAAAAACAAAAGTTAAATTGGGTTGCCTCCCAGTAGGGCTATTTTATAGTCGTTTAGCCTGACTATTGAAAAAATTCAGATAGAATCATTCAAAAACATGGTGGTCCTTGTGTTGTTTGAGGACTCACCATAGTACATTTTCACCCTTTGACCATTTACTTTAAAGTTTTCTCCTATTTTCTTGTTCAAAAGATCCACTGCCCCATTAGGATAAATCTTCAGGAGTTTAAATGGCCCAGACCATATAGATTTTAACTTTTTAGGAAAAAGTTTCAATCTAGAATTGAGAAAGAGACAAGTTTCCTTTCAACTAACTCCCTCTGCAGGCACTTCTTTTTGTGCCACTTCTTAGTCTTTTCTTTGGAAAATTCAACATTTTCATAAGAGAATAGCCTATGCTCCTCTAGCTCATTGAGTTGAAGCATTCTAGCTTGGCCAACCTTGGATAAATCAAAATTCAGGTTTTTGACTGCCCAAAAAGCTTTATGCTCTAACTCAATAGGCAAGTGGGATGCCTTCCCATAGACAAGTCTGTATGGAGACATGCCTAAGGGAGTCTAAAAGGTTGTCCAATATGCCCATAAGGCATCGTTCAAATGCCTTGACCAATCCTTCCTAGACGGGTTAACAACTTTCTCTAAAATCCTTTTTATTTCTCTGTTTGAAATTTCAGCTTGCCCACTACATTGTGGGTGATAGGAAGTAGCAACTTTGTGTTTCAATCCATATTTTGCCATCAAATTTTCAAATATTTTGTTGCAAAAATGGGTTCCTCCATCACTAATGATGACTCTAGGTGTGCCATGTCTTGTCAAAATGTTTTTCACTAAAAATTTGGTCACCACCCTAGCATCAATAGTAGGAGTTTCCACTCCTTCTATCCATTTAGAAACATAATCCACATCTACCAATATGTATAGATTCCCAAAATATTGAGGAAATGGCCTCATGAAGTCAATGCCCCATACATAAAAAATTTCAATTTCCAGGATGTTGGTAAGAGGCATCTCTTGCCTCATGGAGACATTTCCCACTCTTTGGCATGTATCACAGTTTCTTACCAGATCATTAACATCTTTAAAAAGGAAGGGCCAGAAATAACATGATTGTAGAACTTTAGCAACAATTATGGTTCCTCCGAAATGTGCTCCATAAGGAGCCTCATGACAGGAAGACAAGATCTATCGTGTCTCTGGATGATCCACACATCTTCTTAACAATTGATCAGTGCACTTCTTGTAAAGAAAAGGTTCCTCCTAGAAATAACTTATGGTCATACGAAAGAACCTCTTCCTTTGCTGAGAGTTGGATTCAGATGGGACATACCTACTAACCAAGTAGTTAACTATTTCAGCGTACCATGGAGTCACGCCTGCAGTTATCATCAGCAGTTTTTCATCAGGAAATGCCTCCTGGATCTCTCCATTATTCTTATCTTGCACTTCCTCTAGCAATCTTGACAAATGGTCAGCTACCACATTTTCAATTCCCTTCTTGTCTCTAATCTTTAGATCAAACTGTTGGAACAATAGTACCCATCTAATAAGCATTGGCTTAGCATCTTTTTTAGCAATTAGATACTTGATGGTAGCATGATTTGTGTAGATAGTCACCTTGGTCCTGACCAAGTAAGATCTAAATTTATCAAAAGCAAACATAACTGCTATCAGCTCATTCTCAGTGGTTGTGTAGTTAACTTGTGCTTCAATCAATGTTCTACTTGCATAGTAGATTGGGTGAAATACCTTTTCGTGCATCTGAACCAATACAAATCCAATTGCAAAATCACTTGCATCACACATTAGCTCAAAATATTTTGTTCACTCAGGAACTTTCACAATGGGAGCAAAGATGAGATCTTTCTTTAAGTAGTTAAAGGATTTCAAACATTCATCATTAATGTCAAAAGGCACATCATGTTGTAGGAATTTGTAAAGTGGTTTTGTGATTTTTGAGAAATCTTTAATGAATCTTATATAGAAGCCAGCATGTCCCAAAAATCTTATAATGCCTTTATTGTTCACCGACGGGGGCAACTTTTCAATTACTTCTATTTTAGCTTGATCTACTTTCAAACCTATTTTTGAGATCTTGCGCCCAAGGATAATTCCTTCTTTGACCATAAAGTGGAACTTCTCCCAATTCAACACCAAGTTGTTCTCCTCACACCTTGTTAAAACTAAATCTAAGTTTTTAAACAATTCTAGAATGACTCCCCAAAAACAGAGAAGTCATCCATAAATACTTCCATGGAACTCCAAATGTTAGAAAAGATATCCATCATGCACCTTTGAAAGGTGGCTGGAGAATTGCACAATCCAAAAGGCATTCTTCTAAAGGCAAAAGTTCCATATGGACAAGTGAATGTAGTCTTTTATTGGTCTTCAGGAGCTATGGATATTTGGTTATAACCCGAGTAACCATCCAAGAAACAATAATACTTTTTCCCAGCCAATCTATCAAGCATCTAGTCAATGAAAGGTAGAGGTAAATGATCCTTCCTAGTGGCCTTGTTCAGCTTTCTGTAGTCCATGCAAATCCTCCACCCGATCACTATTCTTGTGGGGATTAATTCATCTTTCTAATTGTTGACTACATCCATGCCTCCTTTCTTTGGTACACATTAAATAAGACTTACCCACACATTGTTAGAAATGGGATGGATAATCCCAACATCTAACAATTTTATAATCTCTTTCTTGACCACTTCCTCCATGATGGGATTAAGTCTCCTTTGGCTCTTAATACTATTCTTGGCATTTTCCTCTAGCAAATCCTATGCATGCACACAGTAGGGTTGATCCCCTTTGTATAAGAAATTTTCCAACAATAGCCTTTTTAGATTTCTTTAGAATATCTATCAGCTGGTTCCTTTGTTCCTCAACCAAATTTGTTGAAACAATGGCATGCAACTTCTGTCCTATCTCTAGAAACGCATATTTCAAGTGGGCAAACAATTGCTTCAATTCTAGATCAGAGGGTACTTCTATTGAAGGAGAACTTTGCTTTTTCCCATCAGCTGATATTTCCAGAACTTCCATGGTTTCCTTTCTCATAAGGGGTTTCCACATAGGTCCATACATGATACGATACTGTGTAATATCTTCTTTTTCTAACTTTCTCAGTGCTTGAGTCAAGACTTCGCTTGACTTTATTAAAATGTTGTAAACTAATCTTTCCCAGCTGGAAATCATAGAGCAATCAACAACCTCCTCATTAAGATATTGTAGTGCATTGAGAACATAAAAACCACCTGATGTCCATTCACCCTCATGGTGAGTTCTCCTTTTTCAACATCAATTAATGTCCTTCCTGTATCTAGGAAAGGTCTCCCTAACAAAATTGGGATGTGGTCATCAACCTCAAAATCCATAATAGTGAAATCAGTAGGGAATACCAATTTATCAACTCTTACGAAAACATCTTCTATATTCCACAGAGGGTAGCAAATACTTCTATCTGCCAATTGTAGAGTGATAGTCGTGGGCCCATCTGCACTTATCCCCAACTTCTTAAAGATAGATAAGGGCATAAGGTTGATGCTAGCCTCTAAGTCTCATAATGCTTTTCCACAGAAAGAATCTCCAATATTACATGGAATGGTAAAAATTCTTGGATCCTTCAGTTTGGGAGGGAGTTTTCCTTGAACCAATTGGCTACACTCTTGGGTGAGATCTACTGTAGCAAATTCTCCCACTCTTCTTCTTTTTGTAAGAATATCCTTCACGAACTTTGAATAGTTTGGCATTTGTTAAATGGTTTCTATCAGAGTTATATTAATATGAAGCTGCTTGAGTATCTCCATAAACTTGCCAAAGTGTTGCTCATCTTTTGCCTTCCTAATCTTTTAGGGAAGAGGATGTGGTGGTCTCTCTTGAACAAGCTTCTTCTCTCTGTCTAGCTCTAGCCCGACTATAGGTTATTTGCAAAGTATTTCCAGCTATAGTATTATCAATAGTCTCTTCAGTATTTCCAACTGAGGTCAATTCCTCATTGGATTCTTCTCTTTCTTCAGAAATGTCCTGCTCAGGCAGGACTTCGCTAGTCTTAGCACCTTTTTGTGAGGATACTTCACACTCTTTACTACTTCTTAACTTTATGACCTTGTAAGTTTCCACATTAGTTACTCCAGATGTAGTTTCTGGAGTTTCAATAGAGATATGGAGTGCTCCCACATGCCTTAAGCTCAAAGCAGTGGCTATCTTCCCCCACTTGGTTCTCTAGGTTTTTGATACTCACCCCTTGTGCTATAAACTGATTTTTGTCTTAAATAAATGATTTCAGAACATTCTCCAACTGGATGTTGCCTTGATTTGCTACTGTATAATTTGGTGCAGCAAAACCAGGAGGAACTTGTGGTGCTTGGGCAGCTTGAGGCTTTGTCTGACCTTGGTTGTTTCTCCATGAAAAGTTAGGGTGATTGTGCCATCCTGGGTTTTAAGTGTTGTTGTAAGGATTGTTGTTTCTATTGTAAGTGTTACCAACATAGTTGACTGAAACATGATTCACTAGACACTCCTCAAACATATGTGCACCTCCGCAATATACACAGGCAACCGCTGACGCGTCAGTCACCACCTTCACAGGTTCAGGTTTAGGAACTTCTAGAGTCATCATATTTTTCATCATTTGATAAATTTCGGCCACTTGAGCAACGAGGGTTGTAGTCTCAATGACTTGATGGATCCCAGCAGTGGGCTTCTTTTGAGTAGCATTAGCGGTTGTTCTTTCTACTGGCCATTGATAAGTTTTGGTTGTAATACTCTTTATCCATCTATATCCTTCTTCACATGACTTAGACAATAGCGTTCTTCCATTAGATGCATCAAGCATGTTCCTTGATGAAGGAATCAACCCATTGTAAAATGTTTCAAGCTGGATACAAATAGGGATTCCATGGTGAGGGCATTTCCTAAGTAATTCTTTAAATCTTTCTCAAGCTTCAAATAGTCATTCTTCACCTCCTTGCCTAAATGAGGTAATATCATTTTTCATCTTTGCTTTCTTGGAAGAAGGAAATTATTTATCTAAGAACTTCTAATGAATTCTTGACTCATTGAAAATATCACACCATTTCATGGCATTTATCTTACTTAATTGACAAGATTATAACATACAAACCTCAACTATTGACTAAAAGTGTTATTGTGCAAGTTTACTTTGTTTGGTTGTCTTTTGTGCAGGTTTTGGACATTAAAGAAAAAGCAGAAAATAGATACTTCGCTAAGCTAAAGTTGCAGCGAACAGTTCGCTTAGCGAGCTTCCAGTGAATGAAGTCAGAAGCAAATCACCCAGTTTCGCCAGCAGCGAAAAGCAGCGAAGCAAGTTTTCTTAGTGAATCGAGAATTCGCTTAGTGAAGCAGGGCGATCAATGAAATATATTTTGAAAAGACTTTAGGCTGAAGAAATCAACTTCGCTAAGCGAGCCTCACCTTGCTTAGTGAACTTTGGAGGTTTCAGAAGACAAGTTGATTTGAAAACTTAGCAAAGAAGTAAACACTTCTCTTAGAAAAATTATGATTTGTTATATATTGCAATTGTTAAAACATCGCAATTGTTTCTATACTTCTAAGTTTTTTGATTTGTTATATATATATATATATATATATATATATATATATATATATATATATATATATATATATATATATATATATATATATATATATATATATATATATATATATATATATATATATATATATATATATATATATATATATATATATATATATATATATATATATATATATATATATATATATATATATATATATATATATATATATATATATAGATATTTGTTTTTAGCAACCGTTTAATCAAGTCTTTGGATAGGTGAAAATTCTATTTATGCTCCGAGGCAAAAGTTCAGAAGAAAAACTTCTTTTTGATCCCGAGATCAAAAGAAGAATCTGAAAGAACAAAAGGCGAACAAAGAAGCAGAAACAACTATCCAAGAATAAAAATAAAAAAGGAGCATCTACATCATAGTTCTCTTCAAATCCAACAAACGAAACAATTGATGAAGTTGTTAATGGTCCTTGTGCTAGAAGCCCGAGGAGATTGGTTCGTCTCTCCAACAATCCAATCAACTGACAAGTTGAAATGAAAATAGGGCTACTACAAATTATTTATGCTAATCCTTTTTCAGGTTTGGACCATGAATATCCATACACACACCTAACAAAATTCTATGAGCTTGCCGGTATGTTAGGTGCACCCGAAGCTGAAGAAGAGGATGTCTTCATGAGATTGTTTCCACATTCATGGATGCAAAAACAACAATAGCCACATTCATGCAAAGTGAAACAGAAACTCTTTGTAAAGCTTGGGAACATTACAAATCCATGTTATGCAAATGTCCAAATCATGGTTTCAATAATCTCACACATATTCATGTTTTTCACAATTGATTGCAGCCCCAGCCAAAGCTCCTACTTGGCGCAACAACCGGTAGTTTGTTACTATGCAAAAGTGCAGAGGAAGCAGTGGATATCATCAACCGTATGGCTCTAAGTGATCACTAGGTCCAGTACAACAGAGGTACAACGCAAAATAAATCTGGTATTCTTGAGTTGGATACAAATGATGTGATACTGGCGCAAAACAAGCTTCTCCCGCAAATTGTGGAAGAATTGACCAAGCAGATCTCAAAACTTCCATAATAACTCAAACAAATGCACGAAACACCTAAAATGAAACAAGTAGAATCATGTGAATTGTGTAGAGGAGACCATCCAACCAGTTTGTGTCCCCTAATTTATGAAGAAGTTAATTATATGGGAAATCAGCAGCAAAGGCAGGTACCATATCAAAGCAATCAAGGTTATTCGTACAAGAACAACGCAAGCTTTGGACTAGTTTGAAATAGGCAGAATCAATACCAAAGTTACACTCAACAAGATAAGCTTTCAAAGATAGAAGATACCTTGAATCAATTCTTGCAGTTGTCCATGGTGAATCAGAAAAATACAGATGCTTCAATCAGAAATTTGGAAATGCAAGTAGGGCAAATTGAAAAGCAGCTAAGTGATCAACAACGAGGTACATTCACCTCCACCACTCAAACTAATCCAAAAGACAATTGAAATTCAATCACAACAATGGAGATGGTAGTGGTTGAAAACAAAGTTGGGGAGATTGAAAAAGAAAATAGTGTTGTAGCCGGAAATCAAGAAGAAAATAATGAGAAAAGGAGAAAGAAAACAATGTTGATCCTAGATGTGTTACAATGCCAGTCACCATTGAAAATCTCAATTTTAAAGCTTTGATTGATCTTGGTTCAAGAACAAATCTTATTTCGTTGTCCATTTGTCAAAATATCGGTACTCTTGATATGGAACCTACAAAAATTATGTTACAACTTGCTGATAAATCTATCACAAAACCAATCGGCATAGTTAAAGGCGTTATGGTGAAAATTGAAAACTTTATGTTCCCAACAGGTTTTATGATGATGGACATTGATAAAGGTAACGACATACCTCTAATCTTAGGTCTTCCCTTCATGAAAACAGTCTGAATAACAATTGACATGGATGAATAAAGGATAAAAGTAAGGTACAGAGATGAAGAGGTCAACTTCAAATTGTTTCAAGCCTTGCAAAATAAAAAGGATGAATGTAACGCCCGTGATTTAACTAATTATTTAATTAAATTATTTTTGGAATAATTGAGGTGTTGTGATTAGTTGGATTTAATTATTTTATTAAGTGGTGAAATAATATTATAATGATAATATTATTTGATGCGGGCTTGTTTTAAAGGATGGAAGTAGTAATAAGGGGGTGTAGTAGTCTTAAGCCCATTAAGGCATAAAGAGAATAATAGGGTTATTTTATTATTGTTAGAAATAATAGAAAAGAAGAAGCAGTAAGAAATATAAGAGTTGGAATAAGAGAACGTGAAAGCTGTTGGAAAGGAGGAAAGAGGCAGGACGAAAATTCAACCGGAAAAGTTATAGAGCAACCTTCAATCCAAGATAAGGGTGGGGTTCTGACTCTATAATAGGGTTTATGATGATTGGTATGTGGGATTAGATGTGGAATTGTCATCTTGTTCATGTTTTGAATGTATATGTTGTTGTATGATGAGAATCGATGATTGAAAGATGAATAATTATGTCCCAATGTTGTATATATGATGTAGAATTATAGGATAATTACAATTGATGATTATCTATGATTAGATGATGTTTTTAGGGCCTAAAGCATGGAAACCGTAGTGAAAACACAGAGAAATCACAGAAAATATCCATGACAGAGAAGTATGTGTAGACCCCAAATGTTATGTATCTATACAAGAAGGCTTTTAGACTCAGGATGAGTCGACACGAAGGAGTCCTGCATCGATACATGAGGGCTTTTAGACTCAGGATGAGTCGATACGTAAGAGCATGTGTCGGTACATGCAGTGTTGCTGACTCAGTATGAGTTGATACAAGAGAGTATGCATCGACTCATGCAGTGTGTTAAGTTCAGTATGCGTCGACCCAAGGCATTACACGTTGATCCATGTTGTCTGGTTTTGACAGATTCGTTTTCCCAAGGCTATAACTTGAGTTTTCGGACTCCGTTTGAGGTGTCGTTCGAAGTGTTGAATAGCTAACGTGATGAACTTAATTATTAAGGATTAAAATGAAGAATATTATGGATAATCCTAGGCTTATGGCCAACGATGATGTTTGTGTTGAGATGTTGTTAATTATGGTGTTGTCATTACATTTATGATTGTGTCACATACATTGCATTTCAAGATGGAGCTTATGCTCGTTACGATGGCTTGTATTGGCGAATATTAAGATGAAGGCTTATGCCTTGTTGATGCCTCTATTTATTGGCAGATTTTTAAGATGGGAGTTCTGCTCCAATGGTACCACAAAAATTTTCATAGTATTGAGTCGCATCATATGATTGCATAAAGAAGTTGTGTATTGATGCGGTGAATGTGTATATCGTTGGTATTTCTGTTACGATTATTGTTGTTTATAAGATGAGAAGTGATGGTGTTATGTGATATAATTTAATATATTGATTATCATACATTTTATTATATTGTTAGATATCTCACCCCTTCTATTTGAATGTTACCCTTACATTGGTAACGTGCAGGTAATCCAGAGTGAAGGTTGTATACCTTTAGTAGTTCAAGCCGGTGTCACTACTCTGATACGTAACACTCGGGGGGGGGGGGGATGAATGCTTGTTGCTTTTAATTATTGATTATTTCAGTTGTTGAACTTTAATGTTGTTTGTCGCTAATTATGAATTATGTTGAAGTTGTTGAAATTGTTGGACAAAGATGTTATTATGATTTCCGCTGCATAGATGTTTAAATTGTTGAATTAAGAGATTTAATTATTATGCTGATAGTTCATCTGAAGTTTTAAAGTGTTATGTATCCACATTGAATGCAATGTGTTTTGAAAGATGAATTTGTGGCATCCTGATTCGTTTACATGAATGTTTATAACTATGATTTTTCATTTATAATTGCCGGGTAGAATTGGGGTGTTACAATGTTGGTATCAGAGCAAAGGTTGGTCCAACCTTGTTGTCGATTCGTAGTTGTCTAACAATCGAGTATTGTTAATTCGAGTTCTAACTGTTGTTTATGTTATAGTGATAAGTTGAGATGGATGGAAGGAATGATGTTGCACTTGCTGCTGCTTTAGAAGCAATGGCTCATGCGATGGAGAATCAGCTGAATGGTGACGGGAATGCTGGATCTCGTAGCTTGGCGACTTTCCAGAAAGAGAATCCGCCTACCTTCAAGGGAAAGTATGATCATGACAAAGCATTAGATTGGTTGAAAGAGATTGAGATAATCTTCTGTGTGATGGACTGCACTCCAGCGTAGAAGGTTCGATATGGTACTCATATGCTAGCAGTCGAGGCTGATGACTGGTGGCTAGAGACTTGTCAGAGATTGGAAGTTGCAGGTGAGAATGTCACTTGGGCTGTGTTCCGTAGGGAATTTCTGAGGAAGTACTTTCCTGAAGATGTTCGTGGTAAGAAGGAGATCGAGTTCCTTGAGCTGAAGCAAGGGAATATGTCGGTTATTGAGTATGCTGCAAAGTTTTCCGAGTTGGCTAAGTTTTATCCGCACTATGATGAGGCAGATGTTGAGTTTTCGAAGTGTATCAAGTTTGAGAATGGGTTGCTCCCAGAGATCAAGAAGGCAGTTGGATACCAGAAGATCCGTGTCTTTGCTGATTTGTTAGATAGTTGCAGGATTTATGAGGAGGATAATAATGCTCATTATAAGATTATCAGTGAGAAGAGGGGTAAGCACCAATAGAATCGTGGTAAGCCTTATGATACCCCAGCTGGTAGGGGTAAACAGAAAGTTGCTCAGGATCATAGGACTAGTGGAGAAGATGCTTCTGCTGGTGTATTTTGTTTTAAATGTGGAAAACCTGGGCATAAGAGTAATGTGTGTACTACTTAAGTAAATAGGTGTTTCTGTTATGGTAAGAACGAACATGTTGTATCTGAGTGAAAACATAAGGATGTGATTTGTTTCAACTGTAGTGAAGAATGACACATTGGTAGTCAGTGTCAGAAACCAAAGAGGGTGCAGTCAAATGGTAATGTGTTTGCTTTGGTTGAGGATCAGACAGCTGCCGAGGAAAGACTTATCAGAGGTACATGTTTCATTAATAGTACTCCTTTAATTACTATTATTGATATCAGTGTTACTCATTGTTTTATTGCTACTGATTGTGTTGAAAGATTGGGTCTTATGTTGTCTTCTTTGAATGGAGAAATGGTCGTCGATACTCCAGCCAAGGGGTCGATGACTACTTCTTTTGTGTAATTGAAGTGTCCCTTGTCGATCTTTGACAGAGACTTTGCTGTTGATTTGGTTTGTTTACCGTTAAGAGGTTTGGATGTGATTTTGGGTATGAACTGGTTAGAGTATAATTATGTTCATATTAACTGTTATGACAAGTCAGTGAGGTTTTATTAACTGTGAGGTTTATTAACTGTATGTTGTCTGTGAGGTTTAGAATTGGGGTGTTACAACGAATGCACCAAAGTTAAAGCTCCTGATGAAATAAGTATGGTATTAAAAAGAATGGATGATAAAGAAAGGCCAAAATATGGTGGGAATAACACTTTGAAGAACTCCTATAAACCACCTTGGTTCGGAACAAGCGTCAAGCTAATGACGTTAAACAAGCACCTATTGGGAGGTAACCTAACCTTTTACATATTTATGTTATTTATCTTGCATAATTAGTCAACTAGTAGGAAGAAATTGGCATGGTATGAGCTAAAGAAAATTCTACAAAACTGAATTCTATAGAGTTCGCTAAGCGAGCCCTGTTCTCGCTGAGCGAACATAGCAGATTCAACAAAAATACCAATCAGGCCATTTTCTGCACTTAATAGTTTTTATGTGTTTTTAGTATTTTGTTATAGAAGTGTCCTATGCCCAATTCCTTTCACCTGTGTTTACTCATTTGTCCCCCACAATTAAGATGGAAAGGCAGGGAATGGAATATCAAAATTCACATGAATCAAAGGCACAAGGGTAAACGAAACAATTGTGAAAGAATTGCACAAACCAAGGTAAGTGTTTATTGCTTTCTTAAAGCATTTAGCATGAGCATGACATGAGTAATATGCATAAAATCAGTCCATACAATCCTATGTCATGACGTGTTTCCTTATGAATCACTTAGTTCTAAACTAGAAAAGCGAAGTAACCTTCCATTGTTCACCATATGCTTAGGAGATAGACAAATTCTTGTTTTAACTCGTTTGATTCATGCTTAATCTTGCATTTATGTTGGTTATTGTAAAGACATAGAAGGGATCAAGGCATTCAGTTGAAAATTGAGCATAACTAGCAAGCCAAATGTAGCCTCAATGTCTTTGTGAGTGAGTGATCATTTGCAACCTCGTTTGAGCCATATGACATGAATCCATCATTTATGAACTAAACAATGCATTAAGTAAACCACTTAGTGAATATTGTTCTATTTCTTTAAAAATCATAAAAAGTTCATATATGATAAATTCTATTTTTCTTGAATTAAACCTTGAAACCATTGATATCTTTTGCCAAATCTGAAAGAGAATTCAAAGAAAAGAAGGTTTTGTTCAA
Organism: Vicia faba; assembly: GCA_948472305.1. Classification (NCBI taxonomy): domain Eukaryota; kingdom Viridiplantae; phylum Streptophyta; class Magnoliopsida; order Fabales; family Fabaceae; genus Vicia; species Vicia faba. The sequence goes on along the minus strand of OX451736.1, from coordinate 910,149,264 downwards.
AGTCCGAAAAGAAAAATGAAAGAAAGAGAAAATTGAGAAAAAAAGACAACGATTACTCAATAACGAACGTATTCAAAATAAAGAAACAAAATACAAAAAGAATCAAAACCTATGAATGCACTTCAAAGAAAGAAAAAAAAACCAAAAACCACTTTGTTTCCATTAGCCATAGGAATAACACTTCATTGGTACCTTATCCATGTTACAACCATAAAAGGACCTTTGTGATCTTTATCTTTGCATATAAACATATTTTGCTTAGATGAATGCATGAATTAATCCAAAAATATTAACAAGTTTGTCATGTGAGAGATCAAAATACCTCATCATTTTTACTTATACAAAAAAGTGTGATAGGTGTGATTCATGATTTAACATGTTTATTGCTTTGTATTGCTTGACATGAATTTAAGACTTGTTTCATGAATATGTCTAAATACTAAAGAAAGTAATAATGCATCAACACTTGGATGTGCAACTTCAAAAACCATGTGCCTTGACTACTTCATTGAAAATTTTTGTTGATCAAGTGAAAGTTGGTATATAACCTCTTGCTTTTGTTTTACTTTGATTGAGGACAAACAAAGATCCAAGTTGGGGAGAGTTTGATGAATGCTTGATTCATTGAAAACATCACATTATTTCATGGCATTTATCTTACTTAATTGACAAGATTATAACATACTAACTTCAACTATTAACTAAAAGTTTTATTGTGCAAGTTTACTTGGTTTGGTTGTCTTTTGTGCAGATTTTGGCCATTAAAGAAAAACCAGAAAATAGATACTTCGCTAAGAGAAATTTCCAGCGATAATTCACTTAGCGAGCTTCCACCAAATGGAGTCATAAGCAAATCACCCAGTTTCGCCAGCAACGAGAAGGAGTGATGCAAGTTCGCTTAGCGAATCGAGCATTCGCTTAGCGAAACAGGGCGGTCAAAGAAAAATATTTTGAAAAGACTTCAGCCTGAAGAGATAAACTTTGCTAAGAAAGCCTGACCTTGCTTAGAAAACTTTGGCGATTTCAGAAGACAAGTTGATTTGAAATCTTAGCAAAGACATAAAGATTTTTCTTAGCGAAATATAGTTTGCTTAGCAAATTCGGGCAGCTAGGACTGTTATAAATAGGACAGAAACTAATATCAAAGAAGTCATCCACTTCTTATCTTGTAATACAATATATTGTTGTAATAGAAGTAGGAATAGAGGGTTTTTTAAGGATAAGGTCAGGATACACATCAAGAGTCGGGAAATCGTCATTGATGTCATTTCAACTCAAATATTCCATCGTGCTTCAAGCTACCATGAGTAGCTAAATCCCTCTCTTGTTGGGATTGGTCATAGTTCATTGAAACAATATGTATTTTATTTAATCATGGTGTTATACGCAATTTATGTTTGAATCATTATCGTTTCTATCTTTGTTTTATCGCTTATTTCATGGATTGAATTGATATTGACAAATACGGTTCTAATCTTGATCCAAGATAAAAACTATTAAACTCTAAATTCTAGACATAGATTTAGGTTTAATATTCACTAAAAGTATCAAATCGTAATGCTACAGTATTGTTTAATAGGCTGAGAAATCCTCGATTAAAACATAAGGTAAGAAATATCATCAAAGTTTAGACATGACTTTGTTTGTGTGCAATACGCGATAATAATCAAACATGCTTAAATTATGTATAACTGATTTGTGAAGTGCATATTGAATGGGCGAATAAAAACCAATTCCCAGCAAGTCCACTCCTCTGACTCTTAGCTTTCATTATTTTACGTATTTACTTTTCTTCACTTATAAACCAAACAAATCTTGAAATTTATGCTTAGAATAATAGAAATTATTGAATGGTTTTAATATCGCTCCAATCCTTGCGAATACGATGAAACAATATTTTCATTTGATTTAGTCAACATTAACTTCTCATCTAGGTCATTCCATGTGGCAATGGAATTGGGATCCAAGGAATTTAGCCAACTTTTGGCTATATCCCTAAGAGAATAAGGAAACAGCCACAACCTAAAGGCATCGTTAGTCATGCCTGTAATTTTGATATTACTATCCACTTCTAGACATTGCCTCAAGTATAGATGAGGTTCTTCATATGGGGGACCAGAGTATTGACCAGTAGTTTTCAGCATTTGGAACATCATAGGCTTGAATTCAAATGGTGTTGCTGTGATTTCTGGCAAGATAATGCTAGTACTTATAACATTAAGATCAAAAACAGCATAGTCCCTGATGTTACGGGCCCTATCATTGGTAATATCGATAATATCGTTATCAGCCATGAGAGAGATTGCCTCTTCTTCGTCTAAATAAACTAGTGGTGGTATTTGTACTTCAGGCTCTCCTAAATCAGCCAGATTATCTGCAAGAGTAACTCCTAGTATGGGTCTAGGAAGTCTAGTTCTTATTAGGGCTCTGTGTGTTCTTTCAGGTTCAGGATATCCACTGCAGACTAGGCGCAACAATCAGTGCATACGATATTGACAACATATGTCGTGACACCAAACTAATGCAGAATGTCATAAACTTAATTGCTTAAAATTAAACAATAGAAATGAATAAAAAATCATAAGTGTAACAAAACTACTCCCTGATAACGGCGCCAAAAACTTGTTGGTCAAAATCACAATTCTAAATTGTCACATGCAAGTATACATGTTGTGATTGTAGAAACTAATAAGTATAAGAGTATCATACCCACATGGAGTAAATGCTACTTATATTTGACCTTGTAAAATTATATTCTTTCAAATTAAGCATGAGTGAGAAATAATAATGTTAATGGTGATGAGGTCAGTGTTACTAGTAATAGGACTATAAAGAGTGTGAAAATGAGTGAAATATAATAAGAGTGATTGATTTGATAATAGATCCATTAATATCATTTATGCATTTATGTTTCAATATTGTGTGGAGTCGTGACAGGAAATGTCAGAATGATCATATGGTGTATTTCTACAACATTCAAAACATGCGTGTAAGGGCAAGGTGTAATACGGTGGGAGAACTGACTTGGGTGTTTTGCGTTTTATCCCAATTGTTGCGGATAGCAAGAGTCGCCACCAAATTTTCTTTTATCCAATAAAGGGAAGGGTGAAAAGAACAGGAAAGACCTTTTGAGATTATTTTCTTGAGTTCGGGGGGTAGGTTATAAAAAGAGAAGGTATTAGCACCCTTTTCATCCGTAGTTATCTACGGGCTCTTAGTTTCTAACTCACTTTGAAATGCTTTGTGAAATGTGTTTGTGTTTGTTTGAAAGTATTTTGAAAACACCTTTGTTTCGGCAAACTTTGTAATGATTCTCGTTTCAGCGAGAATGTATACAAAGTGTTGGTTTTGAAAATAGTTCAAATAGATGATTGTTTTTGGAAATATGTTTTAAAAGTGTAAGTGTGAAGATGGTTTTGTTTGAGAGTGTGATAGGGTGGCAGAACCGACTGTTTATACTGGTTTTACGTTTGTGTTCGCAAATGTTGTAGTAAGCAAGAGTCTCCATTGGATTTTATTTTATCCAACAAAGGAAAGGGTGAAAAGAATAGAAAAAGACCTTTCGAGATTTATTTCTGAGTAAGGGGGTAGATTATGGAAAGGGAAGGTGTTAGCAACCTTTCCATCCGTAGTTTTCTACAGGCTCTTAGACGCTTAGCTCATTTTGAAAACACCTTATGCTTTGTGTGTTTTGAAAAGTATTTTTGAAATGCCAACAGTAAGGAGATTTTCTTTATGATAACTCTTGTATCAGTCCTCAAGAGTGTTGATAAATCGTTTTTGAAAATGTTTTTGAAAGTTGTTTTGTGTAAGTGTAAATTTGTTTTGAGCATAGCATCTAGGAACTATCTACTTTTACTCGAAAGGTTATTATTTTCCTCTTTTCCTTTAGACAGTGCTATCCTACTATTAGTGAGTAGGTAGCCCTATCGTTGGATTTTTGAAGGACATTTGAAGGGATGTTTGTAGTCACAAAGGCAACTGGACAAGAAACCTTAGTAACTACCCTAGGGTTTTAAGATCGTTTTTACCGAGGCAACGTTGAGAGGGTCATCGAGGGACTTTATGATCTTTAAACCGGAGGGTAGCCACTAAAATCTCTCACATTTCAAGAGTTGTCACTGTTTTCTGAAGGAAACCAAAGTGGGATACACTAGAGGTGCGCATGTACAATTGTGTTGTTTTCAGTTATTTTTAGTCTTGTGTTAAGTTTGCTAACGTTCTGTTTTTCATTCTCCTTCCATACAATCCTAGTTAGCATACATCTAAACAGTTTATAATTTGCAGTAATTAAAAGTGCGAAAATGTAAAATCCTAACTATTACATGGCTTCGGGGAGGGGGATTATTACAATTCCAAATGAGGAAAATTTAAAAAGTAGCAAAGTAAAATCCTAGTTAAGTCTATTACATCCCAGTAAGTAGATACAATAATATGCAAAAGTGTGACAGTAAAAAAGTAAACGTGCGAATAGAACATACGTCTAAAATTCCTAAGAAAAATGAAATCTTTTTGTTTTTTTTACCTATAGAAAGAAATTTAATTTAAAAATCCTAAGTCTATTTATTTTTAAACTAAGAAAAGGGTTAAAATAATTAATCAATTAATTTACAAAATATTAATTGAGAAAATACTAACCTAATATTTTTTGTGATTTTTTATCTGATTTTATAATGCTATAAAAAAACAATTAAAAGAAAATTAAAATGGGCCAGGATAGTAAAGGGTAACAGGGAATGTGAATTGGATTTGTGTTTAACCCAAATGAAAATAAGCCCAGGCCACGTTGGGAACCTGTGCTATTGGCCCTTGAGGGTCCTTTATGAGGTGGTACTCCTGGGGCATTGGATCTGATCTCCTTGCCATCCATTGGTTGGAACTTGAAGGCCCATGGAAAGTGTTTGAAACGCATAACACTGGATCTGCAAGATAATTGTTAGAAAAAACATAATATATGACATGGGTATCGAACCCAGGCTCTTTCCACTGTACACGTTCCCCTTTACCATCTGAGTTGTTTGTTCATTCGTTGGTACAAATAAAATCATAATATTCCATTAGCAAAACAAATCACACACACACATATATATATATATATATATATATATATATATATATATATATATATATATATATATATATATATATATATATATATATATATATATATATATATATATATATATATATATATATATATATATATATATATATATATATATATATATATATATATATATATATATATATATATATATATATATATATATATATATATATATATATATATATATATATATATATATATATATATATATATATATATATATATATATATATATATATAATTTGAAACCAACACATGCACGCTGCACAAGCCAAAAGGACAGAGATGCCTGGATTTTTAGATTCAAAGGAATTTGTTTCACATGCCCTAGTAATGGTATCCTGTTACTTTAGTACTTATTTCACATGTAACACGTTAAAACAATCACAAACATCATTTATAGCATGGATATATGATCAATTTGGATTTAGATCACATATTGAATGAGTTTGAGATCGAAGGCCTGTTACCAACGGAGGGAATGAGTGGAATGCTTTCTTTGGATTGAGGAGGCCTGCAAAGATTGCTTTGATTCTGACAACTTTGTGAAGGTTTGGAGAATTTGGGGTGGTTTTCTGGGGCAGCTTCTTGTGTGTGTAGGAAATGTTTTTGTCTCTGGAGGTAATGTTTTATCTGGCTAATGTGTGTGTGTCCCTGGGTAATGCGTGTGTCTCTGGCCCTGGGCAATGCGCTTTAGTTCTGTATTTATAGGGGTGCAGTGATGAACGAAAATGGCAAGAATCAGCCATTAACCATGGCTTTAAAGACAAAATTGAGAGTCTTATATCCTGACTTTTCGAATGCTCCCAAGTTTTCTCCTTCGATGGTCCTGAGTTCCAATTCGAATGGTCCAAGGCCTCATCATTGTGGCTTCTTTGATTGAGCCACTATCTGACTTAGTAGCTTGATCTGAAAACTATCCAATTAGCCCAATTGAACAATTCTTGTTCCTTTCGATTTCCTTTCCTTCAATTCGACCACCTCTTCCTCTTGGTCTGTCGAAGATTCGTTTTTTCATCTCCTTCGAATGTAGTTGTGCAAGTGGATCTTTGACTCCAACTCCCACCCTTTGCTTATGTCTACAAAAATATCTTTCTTGCTGATCACTAGTTCAACTTCGATTGGTGAATATAGCTTATATGCACCAATCGAAAGATGATTTATGAGCACCAAGCCTTTAATTTGGTTACCCAACTCCTTCCTTGCCTGTTCAGGCACATGCCTGAAACACACTGATCCCCAAAACTCTAAGATGACTCATATTTGGCTGATTCATCTCTAATTGTCCTTCGATCACGCCATGCTTGAAGATGTCATTTCCATCGAACCAATAAATTTCCACGTGTTTCTTTGGATAAAATAAGAGATTTTTGAATTCTAAATATTCTTCTTTTTGAAGCACCGATTCAGGAAACATGTCAATCGAAAGGTGTCTTCCTTGTAACGCTTCGAATGGCTTATATCTCCATGTTCAAAAATGAACCTTTCGGTGGCGCTCATAACCGGCTCTCCCAATCGAAGGCTTCATAAAAGCCTTCTCACGCTTTCCTTCGAACTAGCCCTCCTTCGATCCTAGTGCTTCGTTGGGCATTAAATTAGCCTGCATACTGCTGTCGAAGCTGCTTCGACCGAAAAGCCCTTAGGCATATTTTCAGCCTTCGACCTACACTTTGTCATGTACACTTCTTTTCTTTCTTTCAGCTGTGCCATTATGCTGAGGCATATAGGGTGTGATGGAAATCATTTGAAGCTCTGGAACTCACACATCTTGGTGAAAAGTGAAATTAGTTGAAAGGCCATTGCTTAGGAGGAGAATTTATCTGATCAATTCTTGGTCCACCTTGAGCAATTGGGGACCTTAATGAGTATGCCATGAATAAAAAAGGGAGAGAAAATTTTGGGGTACAACAGCTGCCCCTGTTCAATCTTCTTAAACCTGAAAATGTAGATTGGCTTGTCTGCCTTTCGTGATCTGAAGGTGGAAGATGATTGAACATTTGAGTGCCTTGAAGTTTGCACTTACATGAAGTAACGCTATTGGTTGATGATGTCAGGAATGGGCTTACAGATGCCATTTGGAGAAGATGACTGAGAGTTGTCGGAGATGGGCTTAAAGATGTCATCCAGAGTAGATACTGAGTTCATAAGAGGTCTCTTTATGGGGATTCCTGGTCCTGTTGTCTGAGGAGGACTCCACTGGGGAATGTTGACTTCTGTTGTTCTCCCGCTTGAGGAAAACTCTATGGGAAATAAAGTCTAGGAGCTTTAGCTGTCCATGGCTCTACTGAGAAGTTATCTCTGGACTAAAGAGATGAACGTTAGCTATTTTCTGACTGAGATCCAGTCTTCACAGTAACTTGCTGGGGAGAATGAAATTAACCGTTATATGGAAATTTATCAGAAGGAGCCTGTGTAGGGCTGCTTCAGGATGAGTCCGTGTTAAACTTTATCTGTAAATTGTGCGAAGGAATCTGTGTAAGATTGCTTTAGGATGATCCCGTGTAAAGCTGCATCTGGAAATTGTGAGAAGGAATTCGTGTAAGATTGCTCCAGGATGAGCCTGTGTAAAGCTGCATCTGGAGATCATGAGAAGGAACCCGTTTAAGATTGCTTCAGGATGAGCCCGTGTAAAGCTGCATCTGGAGATCATGAGAAGGAACCTGTGTAAGATTGCTTTGTCTGGTCGTTTAGATAATCACCCTGTCTTATTTAGGGAATTTGTCTATAATCGGTTGTTCACAGATAGTTGTCCTGTCTTGTTTCAGGTATTAATATGGAACTTGCCTTTTGCTGGTCGTAGAGATGGTTGCCCTGGCTTGTTTCAGGAATTAATCTCTGACCTAAGAGAAATAAAGATAGTTTCCCCATCTTGTTTCGGGAGTTAATCTTCAATCTGCTCATGTAGATAGTTATCTTGTATTATTTCAGGTATTAATCTAAAATCAGTCTTTCACAGTTAGTTGTCCTGTCTTGTTTCAGGTATTAATTTGGAACTTTAGAGAAAGAAAGATAGTTTTCGCGTCTTGTTTCGGGAGTTAATCTTCAATATGCTCATATAGATAGTTGTCCTGTCTTGTTTCAGGTATTAATCTATAATCAGTCGTTCACAAATAGTTGTCCTGTCTTGTTTCAGGTATTAATCTGGAACTTTATAGAAAGAAAGATTATTTCCCCGTCTTGTTTCGGGAGTTAATCTTAAATCTGCTCATGTAGATAGTTGTCATGTCTTGTTCTAGGTATTAATCTACAATCATTCGTTCACAGATGGTTGTCCTGTCTTATTTCAGGTATTAATCTGGAACTTTTGAAAATTGTTGATGATATTCGTCTATTGATCTTTCCTGAAAAGGTAAAGAATTAGATGTATGCAATATCATGATGCATGGAGTGCATTGGGTAATGATGTTCTCAATATAAATGAGATCGTGATATATGTATTTGCTGCATATGTTATGATGCTTGTAAAATGATATATGAATGCAATGTATGAAAGTATCAGTTGTTCTATTGCAGTGTTGTTGAACTAGGGAAAATAAATCCATGATTGTTGCTGGGGATGAAGAATGTAAGTCTTCAAATTTAGTTGAAATTGAAATGATGGGAGACGAATTTCCGTTGTTAGAGAAATAAACTATGTTGGGGAATGGAAACTCCATAAACCACTTGGGGATTTTTATGAAACCCTTATTGGGAAACCTAATAAGCTTATGAACCAAGCTAAGGAATTCTTTGAGATGCCGGGTAAGTAATTGGAAATTTTTGCTCCGCTGGGGATATAAGAACACCTAACATCATTAGGCTGTATGCTGAGGATATGGCAGTGACTTTATAGTAGGATGCCCATGCCTCTATACCTGCTGGAGAAAGTATCTGTGGGGATTTGCAAAGGGCCTTTAGACATTCTCTTGTTTCTTAAAGCCTGTAGTAATTCTTTTTCTGTTTTGTATGCGTGTATTTGTAAATGATAATCATATTCAAATGCATATGTTCAAAAATAATCACTAGACGTTTTTGCAAACAAAACAGAAAAATAAAAACAAATAGTTTTGCACTTTCAAAGAAATAGCTTTGTATTAATTTGAAGAAGTTTTGCCTATAATTGTCATTTTTGTACAAGGAGACGAACATCCTAGTAAGAGAATGTCATTGTAAGAAAGAAAACTATACAAAAATAGTATATAAAGAAAAAAAGCTATGTGAAATAATCCCATTGGGTTCTGTGATACGGTGGGAAGAACTGACTGTTTTTGGAATGCTGGTTTGCGTTTTGCGTTTGTTTTTGCAAAATGTCGTGGTAAGCAAGAGTCGCCACCGACTTTTATTTTATCCAACAAGGAAAGGAAAAAAGCATAGAAAAATTCCTTTTATGAGATATTTCTCGGGTTCGGGGGGTATATTATAGAAAGGGAAGGTGTTAGCACCCTTTCTATCTGTGGTTGTCCACGGGCTCTTAGGTACTTGCTCAATTGTTTTCAAAATTTCTTTCTTTGTGCTTGTGGGTTTGCAAAAAAGTTTTTGTTTTGAAACTTCGATTTAACTCTTGCTTATGTCCTCAAAAGTCTATGATGTGTTTTTGAAAACTTTGTTCGAAAACTGTAAGTGTGAAAAGTTTTTGTTTTTTGAAAGAGCAAGTATCTAAGAACCATCTACCTACTCGAAAAAGGAATCGTTCTATGCTAATGTCCTTTAGACAATGCTATCCCACTATTAATGAGTAGGTAGCATCGTCGTTGGAGTTTGAGGGTCAATTCGAATGAGGGACTTATGGTCACTAAAGCAATGTTAGGACGCCTTAGCGGTAACCCTAATGTCTTAGATCATTTGTTTGAGGCAACAATATCTGAGGCAACCATTTCGAGGCAACTATGATCTTTTAGACAAGAGGGCGACCTCTAAAGTGACCTATACTCAATGACCGTGTACGAAGGCAACCAAGTGGGGTGTACCCTAAGAGTGCGCATGTGCGAGTGTGTTGTTTTCAGTTTATTTTTATCTTTGTACATGTTAAGGGTGATCTAATTTGATTTTAGGTTAAAACATTCAGTCTTGTCATGCATCCATATTATCAAACATCTAACAGTTATAATTTGCGGAAGTAAAATGCGGAATTTAAATTACAAGGCGTCGGGTATTTACATCGCCAAAGACAAACCCTTTAAAAATAAATAAAGCAATAAAAATAAATAAAAATCTTATTTACTATTACAATTCAGAATCAGATACATAAATGGATAAAAGAAAATAAATCGCGTGCGGGAAATTAAGTCGAGCGCAAATTCTAGGGTTTGACCCTTTTGGTTTAAAGGAAACATCTTTTTTTGTTGTTTTTGAATTAAGAAAGAAATTACCTAAGTTAATTACTAAATTGAATTAAAATAAATAAATTAATAAAATAAATAAATTATTTTTGGTCTTTTTGTTATTTTAAGAAAGAAAAATAAAGTTAATTGAATTAGTAAAAACCTAATTAAATCTAATTTAATTTTAATTATTTACAAAAATATGTTAAAGTTATTCTAATTAAAATCTAAATTAATTTAATTAGTGTTTATTAATAAAAATTAAAATTAAAGTTTGATTAAATATATAAAAAAATATTTTTGGTGATTTTATTTTATAAAAAAGGTTGAATTTTAATTGGTTAGAAATTAAATTGAAATAATAAAACAATTAATTAAAACAAAAAAATAAATAGAAGAGAAGAAGGGGTTGGGCCTGAATTTGGAGTGCTAATAGCAATCTGAAGGCCCAAAACACGCTGGCCTTGTTGACTTTTTTGGACTTGGTGTGCATGCGTGGACTTGACTCCATGGTGGTCCTTCAGATCTTGGCCACCAGATTTGGCCTTTGGCCATCTGGCCATTGGATACTTGATGGTGCATGGTACGTTATATCAAGGCACATGCACTGAATTACCTGAAAAATAAAATTATGAAGGAAAGTGGGGGACCTGGGATTCGAACCCAGGTCTTGTAGGATATTGGATGTGCACGCTTGCCACTAGGCTGCATGGCTTTGTTTGTTAGTAATATACAACATAATAATAATAAAACAAAACAAACATTATTGATCAGAAAAATAAAAATGTGCGAAAAAACATTTGAATGGGCCAATCAGAAACTGACACGCACTCGTCCCTGTCCTTCCACTACTGTAATTTTACCTGCGGATTTGAATCCGCAGCTAAAAACACAGCTCGATCCAAAAATCAATTCCAGGCAATAAGAATGACCTTCAAGGGCATGGTTGTGTTTGTCTCCTTCTCCTGAGTGCAACCATGCCCATTATATGGACCAATTTCATCTGAAATAAGAATCCCTAAATACAAAAACGCAACCCTAGCTATGGTGTTTTGGGGTTACAACGCCTATAAACCAAATTGATTATTGCCAAAGGTTTGAAAATGACACGAGGGTTATGAATATGCAATTATTTCTTGCAAATAATGCCATAATAGACCAAATCGAATCCAAGAACAGAGCTAGGTAACGAGGGACTTACAGCGCGTTAGGTGGTCTGAGAATGCTTGCTCTGGATCCAGGTAGACTGAGTGAACACCCAGGAAGCGTTTGGGACCGGTCTTAGCTTCTGAAAATGTCTCTAGCTATGGATTCGATTTCAAGCTTTTGGTCACTTTTTTCAAACTTTGTATTGCCTCTTTTTGCAGCCTGTCCCTCTTGTCTCGATTCCTCTGGCTTCTTTATGTATGGTACAATGTGCTAGGGTAACAAACTTGGCTCAAATCTTCTCCCATCAATGCTTGCCAATTTGATTTGATTCACTCTTTACAAACTTGCCAAATTTGCCAAATCTCAATCTTTTTGCACATGATATTGTATGATTCGAGTTTGATGATGATATTGATGATGATCAAATCCTGAAATAGCCAAAAGATCTCATGTAATCAAAGTTTTGGATTTTAAATGATTTAATTTGATTTAAATGTAATAAATTCAATAAAAAATCAAATAAAATAATAAAAATGAAATATGAGCTCATGGCTGAAGCTAGGACACGTGTGCAACGATACAAGCTCAAATCAAGTGGAAAAGAATGGGCCCATTTGACAAAATTTGAAGTTTTGGGGATAGTTGACTTTTGGCAATTTTGCAAAAATGTCCAACTTCAACAATACATAACTCCTTCAATTTTGAACTTTTGGAGGTGCTCTTTGACTTTTTAGAAAGCTTGAGATGTCCTCTAACCAACCCTTTGGTCTCATATCATTTTGATATTCAATTCTCAAGTTATAAGCTTTAGAAAAAAGGTGTTTTTGTTGACTTTCAAAAATGACCTATAATGTCCAAATCTATAACTTATCGTGAGTGCATTTTTTGATCTTAGGGTAGGAAGATGGATTGTAGGAAATTGGGTCCTCTTAAAAATGAGATTTGGATGGGTCATTTCGCATAAAGTATGAGAAAGTTATGCTTGGTCAAAGTTGAGTTGACTTTTCCTGCAAAACTCTAATTTAGCAACTTTTTAGTCTTGATGAATTTTGAGCAATCCCTGATGAATCATGATCAACCATTGATAAAATGATGAAATATCATTCAAAATGAGCATGTTGACAAAAAATCTTGAAGTTTGATTGTATTTGGGTCACAGTTGACTTTTGCCCTAGCACAGTTAATTTTCGGGCTCTTGAGCAATTGATTGAGCAAACTTCCTCTGCAAGGCTTGAAATTTGACATGGATGATCTTGAGAACATATTAGGACATTAGGGAGAACTTGAGGTCATCTGGATTCAAAGATCTTGATGCAACACAAAACCCTAATTTGGGGTTGACTGCCTTAGGAGATAGCTTGGTTGTCCAACTCTTGAGCAACCTTAAGCCACTTGGAGATTTTTCTTGCAATGTCTTGAGAAATATGAGAGGGAAAATTTTGGTGTACAACAGCTGCCCCTGTTCAATCTTCTTAAACCTGAGGATGAAGATTGGCTTTTAAGCCTTTCGTGATCCGAAAGTGGAAGATGATTGAACACTAGAGTGCCTAGAAATTTGCACTCGCATGAAGTGGTATCAGCCTGGTGATATCGGGAATGGGCTTACAGATGCCATTTGGAGATTGTTAGCGGGAGGATGGGCATTAAGATGCCATCTGTAGGAGTGTCGATCGCATAAGAGATTCCTTAGCAAGAGCTTGTATACCTGTTGTGTGTGGAAGATTCCGCTGGGGAAGTCTGATCTTTGTTGAGATTTAGGAACTTGTCCATACTACGATGGAGGAAAATTGTTGAGATTTAGAACCTTATCTGTAATTCAACCGAGACTAATTCAGTTGAGATTTAAGAACAAGTTAGTACTTCGACTGAGGGAAACATCTTCATCAAGATCTGAGAACTGTCTGTACTTCAACGGAGGATAACTCTGTTGAGATTTAAGAACTCGTCCACACTTCAATGGAGGAAAATTGTCGAGATTTAGAACCTTATCTGTAATTCAATCGAGACTAATTCAGTTGAGATTTAAGAACCGGTTAGTACTTCGACTTAGGGAAACATCTTCATCAAGATCTAGGACTGTCTGTACTTCAATGGAGGATAATTCTATTGAGATTTAAGAACTCGTCCACACTTCGACGGAGGAAAATTGTCGAGATTTAGAACCTTATCTGTAATTCAACCGAGACTAATTTAGTTGAGATTTAAGAACCAGTCAGTACTTTGACTGAGGGAAACATCTTCATCAAGATCTAGGACTGTCTGTACTTCAACAGAGGATAATTCTGTTGAGATTTAAGAACTCGTCCACACTTCGACGGAGGAAAATTGTCGAGATTTAGAACCTTATCTGTAATTAAACCGAGACTAATTCAGCTGAGATTTAAGAACCGGTCAGTACTTAGACTGAGGGAAACATCTTCATCAAGATCTAGGACTGTCTGTACTTCAACGAAGGATAATTCTGTTGAGATTTAAGAACTCGTCCACACTTCGACGGAGGAAAATTGTCGAGATTTAGAACCTTATCTGTAATTAAACCGAGACTAATTCAGTTGAGATTTAAGAACCGGTCAGTACTTCGACTGAGGGAAACTTCTTCATCTATATCTAGGAATTGTCTGTACTTCAACGGAGTATAATTTTGTTGATATTTAAGAACTCGTCCACACTTCGATGGAGGAAAATTGTCGAGATTTAGAACCTTATCTGTAATTAAATCGAGACTAATTCAGTTGAGATTTAAGAACCGGTCAATACTTCGACTGAGGGAAACATCTTCATCAAGATCTAGGACTGTCTGTACTTCAACGGAGGATAATTCTGTTGAGATTTAAGAACTCGTCCACACTTCGACGGAGGAAAATTGTCGAGATTTAGAACCTTATATGTAATTCAACCGAGACTAATTCAGTTGAGATTTATGAACCGGTCAGTAATTTGACTGAGGGAAACATCTTCGTCAAGATCTAGGACTGTCTATACTTCAATGGGGGATAATTCTATTGAGATTTAAGAACTCGTGCACACTTCGACGGAGGAAAATTGTCGAGATTTAGAACCTTATCTGTAATTCAACCGAGACTAATTCAGCTGAGATTTAAGAACCGGTCAGTACTTCGACTGAGGGAAACATCTTCATCAAGATCTAGGACTGTCTGTACTTCAACGGAGGATAATTCTGTTGAGATTTAAGAACTTGTCCACACTTCTACGGAGGAAAATTGTCGAGATTTAGAACCTTATATGTAATTCAACCGAGACTAATTCAGTTGAGATTTAAGAACCGGTCATTACTTCAACATAGCTGAGAACTTAACTGCATCCTTCCTGAAAGGTAAAGGTCAGTCATATGCAATGCATGATATATATCAAGCAATGATGTTCTCAAAATAAATGAGATTGTCTTGTATGATGCGTATATGCATGTATCATGATGTATGGAAATGTAATGTTTTTTAGCTGGGGAAAATAAATCTCGGATAGCTGCTGGGGAATAGAGTTGAATTCTTCATTTTCGCTGGGGATGGCGAACGAAGATGACTGTGAGAATAAATCTTCAAGAGAGGACAACTCTGTTGGGGAATAAACTGATGAGGAGATTACTCTGTGGGGAAGAGATGTTCTGCTGAGGATTCCACCGATAAATTTCGCTGGGGATGAATTACCGTTGCTGGTGATACTGAATCCTGTTGGGGATTGAACTCCTGTTTGTGAAAGGAATGAACTCCGCTGGGGGATGATTTTTCAATAGCAACCTTACTGGGGATAACCTTTTAGGCTCTACTGGGGACAATCTTCCAGAGTCTACTGGGGATGATTCTCCAAACTTCACTAGGGAAACTTTTTTCAGACTGCACTGGGGAAACTTTCCAAACTCCACTGGGGATATTTTATACTCCGCCGGGGATGATAAGACTTTTCAGTGCTGACAATAGATAAAATATGCTTGGGGAGAATATTACCGATTCATTCGCGGTTGTGAGTCTCAGCTGGGGAGAGCTAACATTACTGTCTTTTCTTACTCTGCAGGGAGTGAATGTTACTGAGACGCATGTTGAGGGTATGGAGATGGCTTCATATCAAGACTTTTCTGCCCCTGTATCTGTGGGAGAAAGTACATGCGGAGGCCTTGTGGTTCGAGTATTATCCCAACCTATGAGGTGTTTGGTAATTGCCGATTGAAATGTCAAATCTTCTTCTGGTAGGCAAAGGACGAGATGACGGGACATAGTTGTATGCTCTAATCCCTAACTTTTTCCTGGACTGTCTTTTCAGATTTTCAGTCCACCGGGATACCCTTTTTTGCCCAAGCCGCCCTTTCTGGTTTTCGACTTGCTGGATGTACAAATTTTTTGTTTTTATCCCTAATTTTTGCCCGAACCCTTTTGGTTCGCTGGGATGCCCTTATTTTTTCCTAGGTGTGTCAACCTAGCGGGTCTTTGTTCATGCATAGTATTTTTTTACTATGTCCACGCTCTCAGGGTGTAGGGAGTTGTCAGTATCGGTAGTGTTGTGTTGCCATACTACCAGGAGATGTTCGTTTGATCATGCAAGATTCGTTATGGGAATCCATGTCTAATGCCCCAAGTGATTCAGATGGAGATTTGCCCCTGGCTATTCGGCATCTTTGAGAGATTCCTTGAATCTTGACTTGACTGCCCCAGATGATGGACAATGATCATGCCGTGCCCCATGGTTGGAAGTGTTTTTTCCACTTGAGGCGATCCTTTTATTGAGAAGGTTTTTTGTTCACTAGATATTCGTCGTGCGAATTTCTCTGCTGTTTGAACAAATAGTCATATGCAAACAATGTTATTTTAAGAATGAAAAGCTTATGTCTGTTTTGAAGTTCTTTGAAAATGCAGGTTTCAATAAAACAAGCGAATTTTTGTAAAATGTGATGTCAACTCAGGATTTTACAGCAAGCCCTACAGGAGTCAGGATACCTTTTGTAATAGTATGCTTTCGAACTAACCCTGCTTCAGCTAGGACTTTTAAGGGTTATAACGTGGCCTGGTTCACGATTTAAGAAACAAAGGATAAAGGCTCAAAATTTATTTGTACCCACCCGCTATTCGTGATGTTCTTCGATCCTAAACTCAGCTAATCATGCATTAGATCCTGTTTGAGTCTTTGCTCTGATATTCCACTGATGGTTCGGATACTGACAATTTATTTTGAACAGGCAGTCATTTTGTTGAGAGTTTGCAGGATCTCTTTCCTTTTGATTTTTATTATCCCTGTTTTTTTGCTTGAACTATTTCTTTTTGTGATTACAGTCAGCGGGATGCCCCAGTTTTTTCTTAAGTCTCCTTCACAGGTTTTGACTTAATGGGCTTTTATTTTTGAGAGATAATGACTGCCTATCCTTATGATTATACAGAACCATCACCGTCTTTTGTTTCGGAAGGACTTCATTGATGCCATTCATTGTGCACCTGAATTAACTGAGAAAACTACCCTGCCCCAGGTTATAATTAAGGGTTTTAATTTGTGAAAAGAAAAACTCCAACTTCTTTGGCTCAAAGGGGTTGACGAGGGATTATCTTCCTTATAACTCCACTGTTTAGGATTTGAAACAATGCCTGTACATCGTCAGCGGGGTCTGTTCAAAAGCATATTATAGAGATTTTTGTATCATTTTCGTCATCCTCCCTCTAAAGGCTTAGAATTTTTAAATCGAGAGTTGATCATCACAAAAATGAAAGCAATTTGAATATAGTGAATACGAATGGATTGATTCAAAACAGACGTATGCGATACATTGATAAAGTAACAAAGTTTGACATGAATATATGTTTGAACAATCAAAATAAAATTACAAATTGAAAATTCTAATGAACAAAAGTCTTCTCGTATGGTCTTGTCACTTCAGAGGACGTGCCTTGGAGGGATGGTAGAAGAACTTAGCTTGACCATCTTGTGTGAATTCTAACGCTCCTTCCTCAATCAGGTTATTAATTTTGTACTTCAACTTCCAACAGTCGTCAGTATCATGCCCGGGCTGTTAGAATGGTATGCACACCTTGCATCAGGATTGTAGTTGGGTGAAGAAGTATTAGGATTTGGATGAGGTCCTACCAACGTCACCAGATTCAATCTCAACAGGTGTTGCAAAGCTTGGGACATCAGCATGTTGAGCTTGGTAAACAGCCTTTGATTAACCCGTTGTTTATGGCAAGGTTGTTGTTGGACCCGTGAGGTAATAGCAACTTGGAGAGGTCTATTCTTCACCATACCATACCCTTGTCTTATTGGAGGATGACCAATGACTTGGTCCTCAGCCCCGACTATTTGCTTCATACTGTTGTGTCAGTCTTGATGGAGCTAGCTGATAATGCTTCTCAGCTCTTCTTGTCCCCGAGCTAAGCCTTGGATAAGAGCCATCTTCCCTAACATCTGGGTTTTCATGGCACCTAACTCAGCTTGCAGTTGTTCTAGCCGTTCGTCCTTATTGTCTTCAGGACTTTTCTTGACCAAGTTCCCGATGAGGAGTGTTTTCAAATCTTCCTGCCCCTTGGATAGGTTTAGGAATACGTCCATGAACCGAGCTTCTTGAGTTTGAAGATCTCTGTTGTCTTGTTTGAGAGCCATTGATGAAATAAACAGCGAGGACATGAGAGACCGGTATTGGAAGACCTGTTATGCAATGATATGTATGATATATGTATGCAATGTTTTCAAGGATCTCGCGGGGTAAACAAGAAACTATTAGAATTTATTTGCAGATTGATTGAAGAAGCTTCGTGTCATTGAGAGTCCTTCTTCAAGAGTCAAGTTCACCATATCTAGTGGGTCATAGCCACCGACTCAAGTCATCATGTTTTGATCTCTAGACGACATTGGCTAGAGAAAAATAAATCCCCTTTGCCCCTTGCTAGATGTTTGATTTACCATAACCCGCATCACAAACCCTTGAGATCCTTGAAATGGTTAAGGAAATGTTAAGGCATGATGTTATGATGTGTATGCTATACGTTTAAGCAAAAGTGTGAGGTGTTGTAATAAAACCCTGTAATAAATCCAAATTATTAGATAAGGACTGTAAACAAAACCTGCAAGGAACTCACGTTGTCAGATAACAAGAATGTGCAAGTAGTTCAAGTTTGAAGGCACACAAGTCACACAAACGGCCTTAAGTTTAGGCTTGCATGGGGTCTAGGTATTACCCTCTTTCAGTTTAGTTGGTTCAACTTGTCCTAGTAATAGTAACCAGGTTCTATAGGTTCTCAATATCACTGACCACCCTCGATCGGTCATAATTCTAGTTTGGCAACCTTTTCTTGCAGCCAGAATCATCGCGAGAGTTTGGTCTCAATGAGTGTAGCATGATGCTACTGTTCTATGGCCAAGTTGGTCAATTATAGGTTCTAAGGTCAGTTGGTGCTTAATGACCCCTTAGAAGACCCATATTCTCCTTGTTCCACCACAAGGGATATCGGTACAAACTAAAGTGCCACACCAACGTAGCTACTGCTTCAACCGTATCGATCTACGCCGTACAGTTCCCTCACAGTCTATTGCTACTTACCTAAAGGGTATCCCCAGATCCGGGTTAGGATCTATAGTAACTCTGATTCAAACCCACGAAGATAAAGCATGCAAATCAAGCAATTGAAAACATTATGAACTAATCCTAAGGTACACCCCACTTATAATCTCCCCAGCAGAGTCGCCAGTTCTGTGATACGGTGGGAAGAACTGACTGTTTTTGGAATGCTGGTTTGCGTTTTGCGTTTATTTTCGCAAAATGTCGCGGTAAGCAAGAGTCGCCACCGAATTTTATTTTATCCAACAAGGAAAGGAAAAAAGCACAGAAAAATTCCTTTTTCGAGATATTTCTCGGGTTCGGGGGGTAGATTATAGAAAGGGAAGGTGTTAGCACCCTTTCTATCCGTGGTTATCCACAGGCTCTTAGGTACTTGCTCAATTGTTTTCAAAATTGCTTTCTTTGTGCTTGTGGGTTTGCAAAAAAGTTTTTGTTTTGAAACTTCGATTTAACTCTTGCTTCTGTCCTTAAGAGTGTATGAAGTGTTTTTGAAAACTTTGTTCGAAAAGTGTAAGTGTGAAAAGTTTTTGTTTTTTGAAAGAGAAAGTATCTAAGAACCATCTACCTACTCGAAAAAGGAATCATTCTATGCTAATGTCCTTTATACAATGCTATCCCACTATTAATGAGTAGGTAGCATCGTCGTTGGAGTTTGAGGGTCAATTCGAATGAGGGACTTACGGTCACTAAAGCAATGTTAGGACGCCTTAGCGGTAACCCTAATGTCTTAGATGATTTGTTTGAGGCAACAATATCCGAGGCAACCATTTTGAGGCGACTATGATCTTTTAGACAAGAGGGCGACCTCTAAAGTGACCTATACTCAATGACCGTGTACGAAGGCAACCAAGTCGGGTGTACCCTAAGAGTGCGCATGTGCGATTGTGTTGTTTTCAGTTTATTTTTATCTTTGTACATGTTAAGGATGATCTAATTTGATTTTAGGTTAAAACATTCAGTCTTGTCATGCATCCCTATTATAAAACATCTAACAGTTATAATTTGCGGAAGTAAAATGCGGAATTTAAATTATAAGGCGTCGAGTATTTACATCGCCAAAGACAAACCCTTTAAAAATAAATAAAGCGATAAAAATAAATAAAAATCCTATTTACTATTACAATCCGAAATCAGATACATAAATGGATAAAAGAAAATAATTCGCGTGCGAGAAATTAAGTCGAGTGCAAATTCTAGGGTTTTGACCCTTTTGGTTTAAAGGAAACATCTTTTTTTGTTGTTTTTGAATTAAGAAAGAAATTATCTAACTTAATTACTAAATTGAATTAAAATAAACAAATTAATAAAAAAATAAATTATTTTTGGTCTTTTTGTTATTTTAAGAAAGAAAAATAAAGTTAATTGAATTAGTAAAAACCTAATTAAATCTAATTTAATTTTAATTATTTACAAAAATATGTTAAAGTTATTCTAATTAAAACCTAAATTAATTTAATTAGTGTTTATTAATAAAAATAAAAATTAAAGTTTGATTAAATATATAAAAAAATATTTTTGGTGATTTTATTTTATAAAAAAGGCTGAATTTTAATTGGTTAGAAATTAAATTGAAATAATAAAACAACTAATTAAAACAAAAAAATAAATAGAAGAGAAGAAGGGGTTGGGCCTGAATTTGGAGTGCTAATAGCAATTTGAAGGCCCAAAACACGCTGGCCTTGTTGACTTTTTTGG
The DNA here is from genome assembly GCA_948472305.1 of Vicia faba. Lineage (NCBI taxonomy): Eukaryota > Viridiplantae > Streptophyta > Magnoliopsida > Fabales > Fabaceae > Vicia > Vicia faba. The sequence goes on along the minus strand of OX451736.1, from coordinate 910,128,464 downwards.
ACTTGGTGTGCATGCATGGACTTGACTCCATGGTGGTCCTTCAGATCTTGGCCACCAGATTTGGCCTTTGGCCATCTGGCCATTGGATACTTGATGGTGCATGGTACGTTATAGCAAGGCACATGCACTGAATTACCTGAAAAATAAAATTATGAAGGAAAGTGGGGAACCTGGGATTCGAACCCAGGTCCTGTAGGATATTGGATGTGCACGCTTGCCACTAGGTTGCTTGGCTTTGTTTGTTAGTAATATACAACATATTAATAATAAAACAAAACAAACATTATTGATCAGAAAAATAAAAATGTGCGAAAAAACATTTGAATGGGCCAACCGGAAACTGACACGCACTCGTCCCTATCCTTCCACTACTGTAATTTTACCTGCGGATTTGAATCCACAGCTAAAAACGCAGCTCGATCCAAAAATCAATTCCAGGCAATAAGAATGACCTTCAAGGGCATGGTTGTGTTCGTATCCTTCTCCTGAGTGCAACCATGCCCATTATATGGATAATTTTCACCCGAAATAAGAATCCCTAAAAACAAAAACGCAACCCTGGCTATGGTGTTTTGGGGTTACAGCGCCTATGAACCAAATTGATTATTGCCAAAGGTTTGCAAATGACACGAGGGTTATGAATATGCAATTATTTCATGCAAATAATGCCAGAATAGACCAAATTGAATCCAAGAACAGAGCTAGGTAACGAGGGACTTACAACGCGTTAGGTGGTCTGAGAATGCTTGCTCTTGATCCAGGTAGACTGAGTGAACACCCAGGAAGCGTTTAGGACCGGTCTCAGCTTCTGAAAATGTCTCTAGCTATGGATTCGATTTCAAGCTTTTGGTCAATTTTTTCAAACTTTGTATTGCCTCTTTCTGCAGCCTCTCCCTCTTGTCTCGATTCCTCTGGCTTCTTTATGTATGGTACAATGTGCTAGGGTAACAAACTTGGCTCAAATCTTCTCCCATCAATGCTTACCAATTTGATTTGATTCACTCTTTACAAACTTGCCAAATTTGCCAAATCTCAATCTTTTTGCACATGATATTGTATGATTCGAGTTTGATGATGATATTGATGATGATCAAATCCTGAAATAGCCAAAAGATCTCATGTAATCAAAGTTTTGGATTTTAAATGAATAAATTCAATAAAAAAATCAAATAAAATAATAAAAATGAAATATGAGCTCATGGCTGAAGCTAGGACACGTGTGCAATGATACAAGCTCAAATCAAGTGGAAAAGAATGGGCCCATTTGACAAAATTTGAAGTTTTGGGGATAGTTGACTTTTGGCAATTTTGCAAAAATGTCCAACTTCAACAATACATAACTCCTTCAATTTTGAACTTTTGGAGGTGTTCTTTGACTTTTTAGAAAGCTTGAGATGTCCTCTAACCAACCCTTTGGTCTCATATCATTTTGATATTCAATTCTCAAGTTATAAGCTTTAGAAAAAAGGTGTTTTTGTTGACTTTCAAAAATGACCTCTAATGTCCAAATCTATAACTTATCGTGAGTGCATTTTTTGATCTTAGGGTATGAAGATGGATTGTAGGAAATTGGGTCCTCTTAAAAATGAGATTTGGATGGGTCATTTCGCATAAAGTATGAGAAAGTTATGCTTGGTCAAAGTTGAGTTGACTTTTCCTGCAAAACTCTAATTTAGCAACTTTTGAGTCTTGATGAATTTTGAGCAATCCCTGATGAATCATGATCAACCATTGATAAAATGATGAAATATCATTCAAAAAGAGCATGTTGACAAAAAATCTTGAAGTTTGATTGTATTTGGGTCACAGTTGACTTTTGCCCTAGCACAGTCAATTTTCGGGCTCTTGAGCAATTGACTGAGCAAACTTCCTCTGCAAGGCTTGAAATTTGACATGGATGATCTTGAGAACATATTAGGACATTAGGGAGCACTTTAGGTCATCTGGATTCAAAGATCTTGATGCAACACAAAACCCTAATTTGGGGTTGACTGCCTTAGGAGATAGCTTGGTTGTCCAACTCTTGAGCAACCTTAAGCCACTTGGAGATTTTTCTTGCAATGTCTTGAGAAATATGAGAGGGAAAATTTTGGTGTACAACAGCTGCCCATGTTCAATATTCTTAAACCTGAGGATGAAGATTGGCTTTTAAGCCTTTCGTGATCCGAAAGTGGAAGATGATTGAACACTAGAGTGCCTAGAAATTTGCACTCGCATGAAGTGGTATCAGCCTGGTGATATCGGGAATGGGCTTACAGATGCCATTTGGAGATTGTTAGCGGGAGGATGGGCATTAAGATGCCATCTGTAGGAGTGTCGATCGCATAAGAGATTCCTTAGCAAGAGCTTGTATACCTGTTGTGTGTGGAAGATTCCGCTGGGGAAGTCTGATCTTTGTTGAGATTTAGGAACTTGTCCATACTACGATGGAGGAACATTGTTGAGATTTAGAACCTTATCTGTAATTCAACCAAGACTAATTCAGTTGAGATTTAAGAACTAGTTAGTACTTCGACTGAGGGAAACATCTTCATCAAGATCTGAGAACTGTCTGTACTTCAACGGAGGATAACTCTGTTGAGATTTAAGAACTCGTCCATACTTCAATGGAGGAAAATTGTCGAGATTTAGAACCTTATCTGTAATTCAATCGAGACTAATTCAGTTGAGATTTAAGAACCGGTTAGTACTTCGACTTAGGGAAACATCTTCATCAAGATCTAGGACTGTCTGTACTTCAATGGAGGATAATTCTATTGAGATTTAAGAACTCATTCACACTTCGACGGAGGAAAATTGTCGAGATTTAGAACCTTATTTGTAATTCAACCGAGACTAATTTAGTTGAGATTTAAGAACCAGTCAGTACTTTGACTGAGGGAAACATCTTCATCAAGATCTAGGACTGTCTGTACTTCAACAGAGGATAATTCTATTGAGATTTAAGAACTCGTCCACACTTCGACGGAGGAAAATTGTCGAGATTTAGAACCTTATCTGTAATTAAACCGAGACTAATTCAGCTGAGATTTAAGAATCGGTCAGTACTTAGACTGAGGGAAACATCTTCATCAAGATCTAGGACTGTCTGTACTTCAACGGAAGATAATTCTGTTGAGATTTAAGAACTCGTCCACACTTCGACGGAGGAAAATTGTCGAGATTTAGAACCTTATCTGTAATTAAACCGAGACTAATTCAGTTGAGATTTAAGAACCGGTCAGTACTTCGACTGAGGGAAACTTCTTCATCTATATCTAGGAATTGTCTGTACTTCAACGGAGTATAATTTTGTTGAGATTTAAGAACTCGTCCACACTTCGATGGAGGAAAATTGTCGAGATTTAGAACCTTATCTGTAATTAAATCGAGACTAATTCAGTTGAGATTTAAGAACCGGTCAATACTTCGACTGAGGGAAACATCTTAATCAAGATCTAGGACTGTCTGTACTTCAACGGAGGATAATTCTGTTGAGATTTAAGAACTCGTCCACACTTCGACGGAGGAAAATTGTCGAGATTTAGAACCTTATATGTAATTCAACCGAGACTAATTCAGTTGAGATTTAAGAACCGGTCAGTACTTTGACTGAGGGAAACATCTTCATCAAGATCTAGGACTGTCTATACCTCAATGGGGGATAATTCTATTGAGATTTAAGAACTCGTGCACACTTCGACGGAGGAAAATTGTCGAGATTTAGAACCTTATCTGTAATTCAACCGAGACTAATTCAGCTGAGATTTAAGAACCGGTCAGTACTTCAACTGAGGGAAACATCTTCATCAAGATCTAGAACTGTCTGTACTTCAACGGAGGATAATTCTGTTGAGATTTAAGAACTTGTCCACACTTCTACGGAGGAAAATTTTCGAGATTTAGAACCTTATCTGTAATTCAACCGAGACTAATTCAGTTGAGATTTAAGAATCGGTCAGTACATCAACATAGCTGAGAACTTAACTGCATCCTTCCTGAAAGGTAAAGGTCAGTCATATGCAATGCATGATATATATCAAGCAATGATGTTCTCAAAATAAATGAGATTGTCTTGTATGATGCGTATATGCATGTATCATGATGTATGGAAATGTAATGTTTTTTAGCTGGGGAAAATAAATCTCGGATAGCTGCTGGGGAATAGAGTTGAATTCTTCATTTTCGCTGGGGATGGCGAACGAAGATGACTGTGAGAATAAATCTTCAAGAGAGGACAACTCTGTTGGGGAATAAACTGATGAGGAGATTACTCTGTGGGGAAGAGATGTTCTGCTGAGGATTCCACCGATAAATTTCGCTGGGGATGAATTACCGTTGCTGGTGATACTGAATCCTGTTGGGGATTGAACTCCTGTTTGTGAAAGGAATGAACTCCGCTGGGGGATGATTTTTCAATAGCGACCTTACTGGGGATAACCTTTTAGGCTCTACTGGGGACAATCTTCCAGAGTCTACTGGGGATGATTCTCCAAACTTCACTAGGGAAACATTTTTCAGACTGCACTGGGGAAACTTTCCAAACTCCACTGAGGATATTTTATACTCCGCCAGGGATGATAAGACTTTTCAGTGCTGACGATAGATAAAATCTGCTTGGGGAGAATATTACCGATTCATTCGCGGTTGTGAGTCTCAGCTGGGGAGAGCTAACATTACTGTCTTTTCTTACTCTGCAGGGAGTGAATGTTACTGAGACGCATGTTGAGGGTATGGAGATGGCTTCATATCAAGACTTTTCTGCCCCTGTATCTGTGGGAGAAAGTACCTGCGGAGGCCTTGTGGATCGAGTATTATCCCAACCTATGAGGTGTTTGGTAATTGCCGATTGAAATGTCAAATCTTCTTCTGGTAGGCAAAGGACGAGATGACGGGACATAGTTGTATGCTCTAATCCCTAACTTTTTCCTGGACTGTCTTTTCAGATTTTCAGTCCACCGGGATACCCTTTTTTGCCCAAGCCGCCCTTTCTGGTTTTCGACTTGCTGGATGTACAAATTTTTTGTTTTTATCCCTAATTTTTGCCCGAACCCTTTTGGTTCGCCGGGATGCCCTTATTTTTTCCTAGGTGTGTCAACCTAGCGGGTCTTTGTTCATGCGCAGTATTTTTTTACTATGTCCACGCTCTCAGGGTGTAGGGAGTTGTCAGTATCGGTAGTGTTGTGTTGCCATACTACCAGGAGATGTTCGTTTGATCATGCAAGATTCGTTACGGGAATCCATGTCTAATGCCCCAAGTGATTCAGATGGAGATTTGCCCCTGGCTATTCGGCATCTTTGAGAGATTCCTTGAATCTTGACTTGACTGCCCCAGATGATGGACAATGATCATGCCGTGCCCCGTGGTTGGAAGTGTTTTTTCCACTTGAGGCGATCCTTTTATTGAGAAGGTTTTTTGTTCACTAGATATTCGTTGTGCGAATTTCTCTGCTGTTTGAACAAATAGTCATATGCAAACAATGTTATTTTAGGAATGCAAAGCTTATGTCTGTTTTGAAGTTCTTTGAAAATGCAGGTTTCAATAAAACAAGCGAATTTTTGTAAAATGTGATGTCAACTCAGGATTTTACAGCAAGCCCTACAGGAGTCAGGATACCTTTTGTAATAGTATGCTTTCGAACTAACCCTGCTTCAGCTAGGACTTTTAAGGGTTATAACATGGCCTGGTTCACGATTTAAGAAACAAAGGATAAAGGCTCAAAATTTATTTGTACCCACCCGCTATTCGTGATGTTCTTCGATCCTAAACTCAGCTAATCATGCATTAGATCCCGTTTGAGTCTTTGCTCTGATATTCCACTGATGGTTTGGATACTGACAATTTATTTTGAACAGGCAGTCATTTTGTTGAGAGTTTGCAGGATCTCTTTCCTTTTGATTTTTATTATCCCTGTTTTTTTGCTTGAACTATTTCTTTTTGTGATTACAGTCAGCGGGATGCCCCAGTTTTTTCTTAAGTCTCCTTCACAGGTTTTGACTTAATGGGCTTTTATTTTTGAGAGATAATGACTGCCTGTCCTTATGATTATACAGAACCATCACCGTCTTTTGTTTCGGAAGGACTTCTTTGATGCCATTCATTGTGCACCTGAATTAACTGAGAAAACTACCCTGCCCCAGGTTATAATTTGTGAAAAGAAAAACTCCAACTTCTTTGGCTCAAAGGGGTTGACGAGGGATTATCTTCCTTATAACTCCACTGTTTAGGATTTGAAACAATTCCTGTACATCGTCAGCGGGGTCTGTTCAAAAGTATATTATAGAGATTTTTGTATCATTTTCGTCATCCTCCCTCTAAAGGCTTAGAATTTTTAAATCGAGAGTTGATCATCACAAAAATGAAAGTAATTTGAATATAGTGAATACGAATGGATTGATTCAAAACAAACGTATGCGATGCATTGATAAAGTAACAAAGTTTGACATGAATATATGTTTGAACAATCAAAATAAAATTACAAATTGAAAATTCTAATGAACAAAAGTCTTCTCGTATGGTCTTGTCACTTCAGAGGACGTGCCTTGGGGGGATGGTAGAAGAACTCAGCCTGACCATCTTGTGTGAATTCTAACGCTCCTTTATCAATCAGGTTTTGAATTTTGTACTTCAACTTCCAACAGTCGTCAGTATCATGCCCGGGCTGTTAGAATGGTATGCACACCTTGCATCAGGATTGTAGTTGGGTGAAGAAGTATTAGGATTTGGATGAGGTCCTACCAACGTCACCAGATTCAATCTCAACAGGTGTTGCAAAGCTTGGGACATCGGCATGTTGAGCTTGGTAAACAGCCTCTGATTAACCCGTTGTTTATGGCAAGGTTGTTGTTGGACCCGTGAGGTAATAGCAACTTGGAGAGGTCTATTCTTCACCATACCAGACCCTTGTCTTATTGGAGGATGACCAATGACTTGGTCCTCAGCTCCGACTATTTGCTTCATACTGTTGTGTCAGTCTTGATGGAGCTAGCTGATAATGCTTCTCAGCTCTTCTTGTCCCCGAGCTAAGCCTTGGATAAGAGCCATCTTCCATAACATCTGGGTTTTCATGGCACCTAACTCATCTTGCAGTTGTTCTAGCCGTTCGTCCTTATTGTCTTCAGGACTTTTCTTGACCAAGTTCCCGATGAGGAGTGTTTTCAAATCTTCCTGCCCCTTGGATAGGTTTAGGAATACGTCCATGAACCGAGCTTCTTGAGTTTGAAGATCTCTGTTGTCTTGTTTGAGAGCCATTGATGAAATAAACAGCGAGGACATGAGAGACCGGTATTGGAAGACCTGTTATGCAATGATATGTATGATATATGTATGCAATGTTTTCAAGGATCTCGCGGGATAAACAAGAAACTATTAGAATTTGTTTGCAGATTGATTGAAGAAGCTTCGTGTCATTGAGAGTCCTTCTTCAAGAGTCAAGTTCACCATATCTAGTGGGTCATAGCCACCGACTCAAGTCATCATGTTTTGATCTCTAGACGACATTGGCTAGAGAAAAATAAATCCCCTTTGCCCCTTGCTAGATGTTTGATTTACCATAACCCGCATCACAAACCCTTGAGATCCTTGAAATGGTTAAGGAAATGTTAAGGCATGAAGTTATGATGTGTATGCTATACGTTTAAGCAAAAGTGTGAGGTGTTGTAAGTAAACCCTGTAATAAATCCAAATTATTAGATAAGGACTGTAAACAAAACCTGCAAGGAACTCACGTTGTCAGATAACAAGAATGTGCAAGTAGTTCAAGTTTGAAGGCACACAAGTCACACAAACAGCCTTAAGTTTAGGCTTGCATGGGGTCTAGGTATTACCCTCTTTCAGTTTAGTTGGTTCAACTTGTCCTAGTAATAGTAACCAGGTTCTATAGGTTCTCAATATCACTGACCACCCTCGATCGGTCATAATTCTAGTTTGGCAACCTTTTCTTGCAGCCAGAATCATCGCGAGAGTTTGGTCTCAATGAGTGTAGCATGATGCTACTGTTCTATGGCCAAGTTGGTCAATTATAGGTTCTAAGGTCAGTTGGTGCTTAATGACCCCTTAGAAGACCCATATTCTCCTTGTTCCACCACAAGGGATATCGGTACAAACTAAAGTGCCACACCAACGTAGCTACTGCTTCAACCGTATCGATCTACACCGTACAGTTCCCTCACAGTCTATTGCTACTTACCTAAAGGGTATCCCCAGATCCGGGTTAGGATCTATAGTAACTCTGATTCAAACCCACGAAGATAAAGCATGCAAATCAAGCAATTGAAAACATTATGAACTAATCCTAAGGTACACCCCACTTATAATCTCCCCAGCAGAGTCGCCAGTTCTGTGATACGGTGGGAAGAACTGACTGTTTTTGGAATGCTGGTTTGCGTTTTGCGTTTATTTTCGCAAAATGTCGCGGTAAGCAAGAGTCGCCACCGAATTTTATTTTATCCAACAAGGAAAGGAAAAAAGCACAGAAAAATTCCTTTTTCGAGATATTTCTCGGGTTCGGGGGGTAGATTATAGAAAGGGAAGGTGTTAGCACCCTTTCTATCCGTGGTTATCCACAGGCTCTTAGGTACTTGCTCAATTGTTTTCAAAATTGCTTTCTTTGTGCTTGTGGGTTTGCAAAAAAGTTTTTGTTTTGAAACTTCGATTTAACTCTTGCTTCTGTCCTTAAGAGTGTATGAAGTGTTTTTGAAAACTTTGTTCGAAAAGTGTAAGTGTGAAAAGTTTTTGTTTTTTGAAAGAGAAAGTATCTAAGAACCATCTACCTACTCGAAAAAGGAATCATTCTATGCTAATGTCCTTTATACAATGCTATCCCACTATTAATGAGTAGGTAGCATCGTCGTTGGAGTTTGAGGGTCAATTCGAATGAGGGACTTACGGTCACTAAAGCAATGTTAGGACGCCTTAGCGGTAACCCTAATGTCTTAGATGATTTGTTTGAGGCAACAATATCCGAGGCAACCATTTTGAGGCGACTATGATCTTTTAGACAAGAGGGCGACCTCTAAAGTGACCTATACTCAATGACCGTGTACGAAGGCAACCAAGTCGGGTGTACCCTAAGAGCGCGCATGTGCGATTGTGTTGTTTTCAGTTTATTTTTATCTTTGTACATGTTAAGGGTGATCTAATTTGATTTTAGGTTAAAACATTCAGTCTTGTCATGCATCCCTATTATCAAACATCTAACAGTTATAATTTGCGGAAGTAAAATGCGGAATTTAAATTATAAGGCGTCGAGTATTTACATCGCCAAAGACAAACCCTTTAAAAATAAATAAAGCGATAAAAATAAATAAAAATCCTATTTACTATTACAATCCGGAATCAGATACATAAATGGATAAAAGAAAATAATTCGCGTGCGAGAAATTAAGTCGAGTGCAAATTCTAGGGTTTTGACCCTTTTGGTTTAAAGGAAACATCTTTTTTTGTTGTTTTTGAATTAAGAAAGAAATTATCTAAGTTAATTACTAAATTGAATTAAAATAAACAAATTAATAAAAAATAAATTATTTTTGGTCTTTTTGTTATTTTAAGAAAGAAAAATAAAGTTAATTGAATTAGTAAAAACCTAATTAAATCTAATTTAATTTTAATTATTTACAAAAATATGTTAAAGTTATTCTAATTAAAACCTAAATTAATTTAATTAGTGTTTATTAATAAAAATAAAAATTAAAGTTTGATTAAATATATAAAAAAATATTTTTGGTGATTTTATTTTATAAAAAAGGCTGAATTTTAATTGGTTAGAAATTAAATTGAAATAATAAAACAATTAATTAAAACAAAAAAATAAATAGAAGAGAAGAAGGGGTTGGGCCTGAATTTGGAGTGCTAATAGCAATCTGAAGGCCCAAAACACGCTGGCCTTGTTGACTTTTTTGGACTTGGTGTGCATGCGTGGACTTGACTCCATGGTGGTCCTTCAGATCTTGGCCACCAGATTTGGCCTTTGGCCATCTGGCCATTGGATACTTGATGGTGCATGGTACGTTATAGCAAGGCACATGCACTGAATTACCTGAAAAATAAAATTATGAAGGAAAGTGGGGAACCTGGGATTCGAACCCAGGTCCTGTAGGATATTGGATGTGCACGCTTGCCACTAGGTTGCTTGGCTTTGTTTGTTAGTAATATACAACATATTAATAATAAAACAAAACAAACATTATTGATCAGAAAAATAAAAATGTGCGAAAAAACATTTGAATGGGCCAACCGGAAACTGACACGCACTCGTCCCTATCCTTCCACTACTGTAATTTTACCTGCGGATTTGAATCCGCAGCTAAAAACGCAGCTCGATCCAAAAATCAATTCCAGGCAATAAGAATGACCTTCTTAGGAACTTCTTATCATTGAAGGAATCTCCCTCGGGATACTCTTGGGCTTTGAGGTATCTTTTAACTTCATGGAACCAAGGTTTGTCCCCTATTTCTTCCGTATCAACCTCATAACAATATGCTGGTTCATCCATTCTCTCAATAGTGATATGAGGAGCTTCATTATCCCACCTGACCTTGAACATGGATGACATAGTAGCTAGCGCGTCGCTAATTGATTTTCCTCTCGTGGGAAATGCTCAAAAGTAACTTCTTCTAAGTGTGGAATCATAATCAGCACATGCTCGCGGTAAGGGGTGAGATTAGGATGCTTCGTGTCCCATTCTCCTTTGGTTTGACTGATCACTAAGGCCGAGTCTCCAAATACACTCAAGAATTTGATCCTCAAGTCGATAGCAGCCTTGAGATCCATAATGCATGCTTCATATTCAGCCATATTATTGGTACAGCTGAAACATAGCCTGGAAATTAAAGGAGTATGACAGCCTTCAGGAGATATAATCACAACACTGATGCCATTAACGAGCGCATTTGAAGCTCCGTCAAAAACCATAGTCCATCAGCAACCTTTTTCAGGTCCTTCATCCGGTCCAGGTTCTTCCCAATTGGTCACTAACATGATGTTCTCATCTGGGAAATCAAAATTCATGGATTGCTTTATGGGTTGTGTACTGAATATCATATTCGGCCAGGATCATTTGCCATCTTGCTATTCTTCCGGAGAGAGCGGGCTTCTCAAAGATGTATTTGATAGGATCCATTTTAGATATCAAGAAAGTAGTGTGAGTCAACATATACTGTCTTAGTCGGCGAGCAGCCCATGCCAAAGCGCAACAAGTTTTCTCAGGCAGTGAGTATCTTGTTTAACAGCCGGTAAAATTTTTTCTAAGGTAGTATGTTGTATGCTCTTTTCGACCAGACTCGTCATGCTGCCCAATCACACACCCCATTGAGTTCTCTAACACTGTTAAGTACATGATCAGAGGTCTCCCCTCAACCGACGGTATCATAATTGGAGGCTCTTGAAGATATTCCTTGATTTTGTCAAAGGCGGTCTGGAAATCGTAATTCCACTTCACTGATTGATCTTTCTTCAGTAATTTGAAGATTGGTTCACAAGTAGCAGTTAGATGGGAAATGAATATGGAAATATAGTTTAGATGTCCCAAGATTACCCTAACCTCCTTCTTAGTGCGGGGAGTTAGAATTTATTGTATAGCTTTAACCTTTGCAGGGTCTACTTCAATACCTTTTCCGCTGACAATGAAGCCTAAGAGCTTACCAGATCTTACCCCAAAAGTGCACTTATTCGGGTTTAGTCTCCGTTTTTACCTTTCCAGTCTTTCAAACAGCTTTTACAGGTGATCAAGGTGCTCCTCTTCAGTCTGAGTCCTGGCTATCATATCATCGACATAGACCTCTATCTCTTGATGGATCATATCGTGAAACAAAGCTACCATGGTACGCTAAAAGGTTACCCCGATGTTCTTTAACCCAAATGGCATAACTTTGTAGCAGAAAGTGCCCCACTGCGTGACAAAGGTTGTTTTCTCTATATCTTCATGTGACATTTTGATCTGATGATACCCGTAGAAACCATCCATGAAGGAGAATACCTTATGTTGTGTGGTGTTGTCAACCAGGAAATCAATATGGGGAAGCGGAAAGTCATCCTTGGGGATTTCCCTATTCAAGTCTCTGTAATCCACACAAATACGTACTTTACCGTCCTTCTTAGGTACCAAAACAACATTAGCAACCCATTATGGATAAGAAGTAACAGCTAAGAAACCGGTATTGAACTGTTTCATAACTTCAGCTTTGATCTTTTCTGACATCTCTGGTCGCATACGACGGACCTTTTGCTTCACGGGAGGGCAGTCTTCTTTTGTCGGTAGGAGGTGAACCACAATATCAATGTCCAACCCTGGCATGGCTTCGTATGACCAGGAAAAGACCTCAACATAGTCATGTAACATCTGAATCAACCTCTTTTTGACACTATTCTCCAGATCGGCACCTATCTTGACTTCCTTCTTATCTTCCTCAGTACCCAAGTTTACTGTCTCAACCGGCTCTTCATGAGGCTTTATTACCCTTTCCTCCTGTTGAAACAGTCTGGCAACTTGTCTTGGTACTTCACAATCTTCCTCACCCTTGTCCTCTGCTTGGTAGATCAGATTTTCAAAGTCATAATTGGCAATAGCAGAACCGTTATCAATGGGATCCAGAGTGGATGGGGATCTGCAGTTTGATATATGGGTGTGTGTAAGAGAGCATAGCTATTTTGATAAATTAAAAGCAGAAAAGAAAGACAGAGAGCGTAAAATTTGTATGCAAAATATCCAATGATTTATTAATGACATATGAAGATGAAGTAATAACCCTCACAAAATAGACCATTGTGCCTCGGGTAAGACACAAGGCTTTAGAGTTTCAAATTGTTCAAATATTACAAATTCCAAAAACAAAAATACAATTACTCTTGAATAAAAGTAATGGGAACAAAATCCTTGGTCTCCCAATTGTTGAGTCCACCGCTGATAGTTGGGAAGATCCACTTGTCCATGTCACAATTATTGTCAACCTCTTCTATAGCGGAAACAACATCAATAGCACTGACTCCCGGGTCATGCTTGGGCATTGGTGCAGTTATGACGTTGGGGGTCTTAGGAGGATCAAACTCAATCTCCTTTGCCTCAATAAGATCTTGCACTTTGTTCTTCCAAGCCCAACAGTCATTTGTATCATGCCCCGGACTATCAGAGTGGTAGGCACATCGAGCATTCGGTTTATAGCGGGGAGACGCATTATTTGAATTTTTAGGAGCCTCCTTTAGAGTAACCAGATTAGAATTTAACAGGTGTGGCAAAACCTAAGATAAGGTCATGTTGATCCGGGTGAACTATCTCCTGGGTGCATCCTGCATGCGCTGATTGTTTTGTTGTTGATTTGATGCAGGGTTGGAGATTATAACAGCTCCTACTGTTGGACGATGTTCAGTCTTGCTTTGATTCCTCTGACCGTAGGCAACACTTACTTCCTTCTTCCCAGAGAATGGTTTATTTACTATACTTGAGGATGCATCTCTCTGGATCTTACTGCTCTTGATACCAACTTCCACTCGCTCACCATTCAATATCAGCTCAGTAAACCCAGTTGAAGAGCTTCCAATCAAATGGTGGAAAAATGGACAAGACAAAGTGCCCAAGAACATGTCTACCAGCTCTCTATCAGACAGAGGAGGCTGGAATCTTCCCATAAGATCCCTCCAATTCTGGGCGTAATCTTTAAAACCCTCGCTGGAACCTGTAGCAACTGGGTTTTTAATCAAGAGTCACCACTATTACTTTTTATCCTAGGGAAGGGAACCTAATAGAAAACCCTAATTCGCAGACAGAGATTCTAGGTTTCAGACTCAATTAGACGAAAGGAAGGTGTTAGACACCTTTCATCTACCTTGCTCACAAGGATATTAGCCTCTAGGTTTAGGTTTGGGGTAAACTGGATTTTAAGTTTTAATTAGAAAGACTCGCCACGATTTTAGATCGTGTGCCTACGTATCCTCTTATGAGGAAACAGAGTCCCAATTTGTAGTTCGTATAGGTTGGTGTTTTTTAGGGGTTTGCAGACATATTTTGAATCACTTCGCACTCGGTCGGGAGTAGTGATTGTGGAGATTTTGACTGAGAGCGCAGTAAGCCAAAACTAGTTTGAAACCCTTTTGCAAAAAGACAGTTGATTAGTTTAGTTTATTGCGAAAATAGTTTTAAGATTTGTTGAATACTTTTTAATCGTATTATTTGTGAAGATCTGGATTAATGCATGATAAAAATGTTTAATGCAAATATGTATAAAAATATGTTCATGAGTTTTTTTTAATAAACATGATTTATTTATGATAATAAGTAATATTTACATATAATAAATAATAATACTATTGTTGTACCCCAAAATTTGCCCTCTCATTTCTCAAAGGATCCCCTGGATCCTCAGGTTTGCTCCTCTCCAATTTCAAGCTTGGATCTACAAATTTTCCAAGAAAGTCATTCACGGGGGTAAAATGGTCATTTGCATATTGAAAAGTCAAACTTTGACTTTTAATCAAAATCAAGTTTCAAGAGTCATATTTCATCAAGACATGTTGAGATATGAAGTTTGTTTCATCTAGAAATTCAAAAGTCAAAAGTTACTTTGGAAAAGTCAAATTTCTAAATACTTAGAATTTGTCTAAGTGTTTAAGAAATATGGCAAGCTCAGAACTTCTGATCAGATTATCACCATGATGCAAGATGATTCTGGAATAATTTCTAACTCAAGAGTTTTAGATTTAAATAAGATCTAAAACACCACAGAACAAAACTTCTCCTAGAAATGCTGGGATTTCAAGTTATGACTCTTCAAAGACACGTCCATGAAACTGAAGCATTCAACAAATTCTGGACACTTTCAAGACAGAGTTTGGTCAAAACTTCTGGGCCAGTTTTCACAAAGGTTCAGTCAGAGTTTGCAAGGTTAATTCAAAGTAGGTTTACAAAGCATGTTGCAAGCTTCCTGGAAAGTCTGAGAGCTCCTTCAGAACATGCTGGAGCAAAAAGATACAAAGATCAGAAGTTGGATGTTCATTTTGAATTATGCTGAGACTGAACCTCTGATCCAGAATTAAGCAATGATGTAGAATCTCACGTTGTAGGATTTTTGGTTTGATCAATATCATCATCATTTAATGCTCACAACCACTTTTGGGTCTTTGTCCAAAGGCTTTCCCTACGTATGGCATAGAAGTACAAAAGTATGTTAAGCCCATGCTTTGCTTTTGCCTCTGAGCGTACTCTTCCTTAATTCACGCTTACAAATCCAGCTTAGGCATGGCTAGAAGCTGCTAACCACCATGCTTGCTTCAAGAACAAGGAAGCACCTTATCATATGAAGGCTATATTCAACGCTTTGGTTAGAACATAACCAAATCCCAAAACCTTGTTTATACAACATGTTGTGCTGCTACAACACAGTCCTATAACCGACAGCTAATTCAGCCTACGCCTACATTTTCCTAAATCCCATATTTACAACAAATACAAAAAGCTATGATAAAAAAAAGCAAGGGAACAGGATGCCAAAAAAGTTCAAATCTCATTTGTTTTTCCCCCCAAAATCACAACAAATCCACCTATAAATAAGTTGCTCCATCACACTTGTAAAGGGCTGGCTTTTGGAGAGAGAGAATTGTCAAAAGAGAGAAAAGAAAACTGTGAAACCTTCATAAAAAATCAGAATTCCCAAACAGAAAACTAAAACCTTTTTTTCTTCCCTTTGAATCAAAGAACTTAGCATTTTCTCTTCCTTTGTTCTTGCTGACTCTAGAACATCTGAAGGCAGCAGTCCAAGTTCTAAACACATACTTCAGATTCAAGGTAAGTCTTTCTGACTTTGCATTTTTTTCATTCAGAACATCATTAATATGTAAATATCACAATTAATGTTGTCCATATCATTGCATAAGTAGAAAAACTGCGGATCAGAACTTCTTGATTAGGGCTAGACTCAGATTTAGGATTAGAACTTCTATAAACTGTTGTGCTATTATCCTTCTGGTTTGCTGTTTATTAAGAAATGAATAAACTATTGATGTGCTGATTAAGAGTTGAAATATGGCATAGAACTTATGATGTTCACTCACAGTTTTAGCATAACACAGAACTTCTGAGTTCTCCTCACTGTTTAAACACACTGAACTTCTGATTATCACTCACTGTTAATGCACACTGAACATATGATGTTCACTCACTGTCTTAGCACAAACTAAACCTCTGAGTTCTCTTCACTGTTTTAATATACATAACTTCTAAGATTTTCTCATTGTTCTAACACTCAGAAGTTCAGCACATAGCAATCCAGAACTTCTGTGTTTTCCCTCTAAACGTGTCTTGCAGGACCTCAGAGTGTATCAATCCATAACTTCTGACGCTTCCTTCTGAATCACCACGCGCCTGGCTTCAGAACTTATGATCCTTGTTGTTTTGCTTGCAGCAGCACGCTGTTTCAATCTTTCATTTATTTTCCTTTTTTATCATTTTTAATATTAACTCGTTTTTTATTAATATAAAAAAGACATAAAAATATTTTCTTTTATTAATTAATTTAATTCTTTTTTTCTTAATTCATTAAGACAAAAAACCATTTTCTAAACAAGTTTTTTTTTCTTTCTCACATTGTATATTTCAATATGGTTGTAATAGTTAAATAGGATTTAAATTCTTGCAATTCCCCATTCATGAATATGTACCCCCATTCCTCTAATGATTGTAATAGCGTAGGATATCTACTTTCCTCACCTTTTTATTGCTTTCATATATTGTTAGTAATTAGGGCGTGTATGGCAAGACATGAAATCAACAAATAAATAACCCTAATCAAGACTAAAATGCATGTGTGATACGGTGGCCAGAACCAGGACTATTTTTAGGAATTGCTGGTTTACATTTTGCGTTTGTGTTTGAAAAATGTCGCGGTAAGCAAGAGTCGCCACCGACTTTTATTTTATCCAACAGGAAAGAAAAAAAGAACAGAAAAATTCCTTTTTTCGAGATTTTGAGTACGGGGGTGTAGCGGTATAAATGTGCAAGACTAAGCCATTGGATTGACTAGACTTTATACAAATCAAAATAAAAATCGCCACCGCGCTTTATTGTTTCCAAAGGAATGGGAAAAGAGCGAATAACCCAAAAAGAGGGGGAAAGATTCAAGGTAAGGGGGTTGGTTATGCAAAGGGAAGGTATTAGCACCCTAAACATCCACGGTACTCCACAGGAACCTCTTTGAAAAATATGTATATTTGGCTATAAAAATGCGTTGTATATAAAATGGATGGTGGAGGTGAGAAAAGAAATATTTTTATGATTTTTGCACCCGCCGCGGTTGCGAACCTTTAGTGCCTACGTACCACCTTTTGTGCAATAGGGGATCATGGTACACGTAGTTCCTCTTTTAAAAATTTGAAACACAAGTGTGTTGGTTGATTTTATGAGATAAGACATCATCGCAATTGTCCGTGTGAAAAACATACTTACTACCCACAATCATGAGAAAGGAGAATTTGCATCATCTCAAAGTGGAGGATATTGCTTGGATTTTAAAATCAACAATGCCTCACTCAACACCCAAGTGGAAAATATCTCACTTCACTACATATTGTAGAAGTATAGTTGTTTGCATCACTACAAGGATTGACAAGAGTCTAATCTTTTGAGAAAAGTTTAAAGATAAAAGCCAAAGTGGTAAAATGGTTTAAAATGAGATTGATTGACTTTTAGTCTTCTCACAAAAAAGGTCAAGGTATTATTAAATTGATTGAAATTTATTTATGAAAATGTTTCGAAGATGCATGGACCTAAGTCCAAGTTTATTATGAAAATGTGTCAAGTTTCAAAACAAGAAGAGTTTTTTTTTTTAAGGAGGGAGAATATTTTTGAAATTAAAGAAGATGGGAGGAGAAGAAGAGGCTATCCTAAAGCATAAGGTAAAAGCTAGGGATAAGAACCATCTAACCAACAAGAAGCCAATACTTGACGTTATGAGTCAATATAGAATTCCCATTCTTCGGATTGAAACCAAGCAAGCAAAGATACTAGACCTCTTGAAAGAACCAAACTTCAAGTGTTTTAAGTCTTTGCAAAAATTGGGCAGAGTAACGGCTGTATACGGGTGAATTCCAGATTACAAACAAAGATCGTAATCTCAATAACCTGCACACAAAACAAACAAACAACCCAATGTCTTGAGGTAAACCTCAAGAACTCCAGACAAAATATCAAATAAAGTCACAAAGTCTCCAAGATAGGCCAAGGTCTCTAATCCTAAGTCCAAGAAGTCCATCACTCCATAATGCAAAGGATAGTAACCATGTAGTCCAAGTATCATTAATGATTTTTATGGTTCATGTTGATTATTAGGTGTCTTTAAAAGGAAAAGAAAAGCTCAAGTGAGCAAAATAAAAAAAATGACATAAAAGTAAATGCTCAAGTGAGCAAAGATGAAAATAGCACGAAATGTAAAATGCTAAAAGTAAATGGTACATAAAGCATGAAAATAAAAGCGTAAAGTAAAGTTAGTTGTTAGTAATTAGTGGTTAGTTGGATGACCATCTTGAAACTTGCATTTGGAACTCATTAGAGGATTGGTAGAACCAAAGCCTCCACACAGCAAGTTGCATTTGCTTTTTGTCAAGTATATCATCCATTTTGGAATTCTCACAAGGCAACATGTAATGATCACCGATGTTTAAGTGATCCGCGTTGACCAAAGGTGTTGTAGATCCATTAGAGGATTGGTAGAACCAAAGCCTCCACACAATGAATCTCAAGGTTATTGGATCAAAGAGATCAAATTAACATACTTGGGCTTGAAATCATAAGTTTGGGCCACGAATGATCATTTATTCGAATCGGAACAAAATTTAGCACTATGTTAAGCAATCGTAAGTGGACTTATGTAGAAGTCGCACCTATTTTAAGGCCGGTCAATAGCAATCTATGTACTTCATGTTTGGATAAATGATATAGAGATCACCATCCCTTAACATGTAGCACAATTAAAAAAATAAAGGGATAAGATGAAGAGGGAGGGAAATGATAAGCTAATTTGGATCACCATTTCAAAATTCTTTCATCTTTAAATTCAACCACTCCTCTAGATGGATTAAAGCACTAAACATATCATTAATCCAAAGCACCAAAAATGAATTAAATAATTCACTCTTAGGTAGATTTGAATTGATGAAAATTTATCCAACTTCATCTACATCACAAAGTCCATTGAGTTTAAAGACAAATTGGACATTTAAAATTGCAATCCAAACCAACAATCAAAAGGAGTGAGTAGAAAAAGAATTTTGGATCAAAGCTGCCCCAAAACATGGCAAAAAAATGCATTCTGTCCCTGTGTAAATCGATTGCACTATTGTATAAATCGATTTACACAGTACAGTTTTCTAAAAATTATGAAAAATCGCTTATGTGCAATCGATTGCACTACAGTGCAAATTGATTGCACACAGTAATAGTAGCAAAAACAGCATTTTAAAAGGGCAATTTCTTGTTCAAACTTTCCATCAAACACCTTATGATCATGGATCCACTTGAGCACGAAAATTCCATCAAATTATGAGAAAATAACACCATTGAAATCACAAAATAATGCTCAAAGAATCAATCCCAAAGATCACCAAGAGATCACATTGTGAAAGATGAATTATCCAACTTACCAAAGGTAGATCTAGAGAATTATCAAAACAATTTCAAGAATTTGCTTCAATTCAACCACAAGAATCAATTGGCCAAGCTTGGATGTAGAGAATTGATGGAGAAAAAGTGTTTGGATGAAGGTTTAGCTCAAAGATTGGTAAGCTTCAATGCAAAGCTTACTAACTTTTTGAAAATGGAGCTTTGAGTGAATTTGGTAGATGGAGAGAATTGAGAGATTTTTTAGCAAGGTGGATTTGGCTATCAAAAGCTTGAAATTTGAATGAAATGAGGGCTCTATTTATAGAGTTTTAGGATTGAGATTAGTGGTAATTTGGTAATCGATTCTTGGAGCCAAAATTTAAATTAATGATAACTCTTTCAAAAATTAGAGCCAAAATTTGAATTAATGATAATTCTTTCAAATATTAGAGCCAAAATTTGAATTAATGATAATTCTTTTTAAAAATGAAAGATTGGCACTAAAATTTGAATTAATGATACATCTTTCAAAAGTGAAGGAAAATTGGAGCCAAAATTTGACAAGTTTAAAATGCTGATTTTTTTTTAATTTTCACTCTGTGCAATCGATTGCACAGTGTATTTTTTTCAAAAATGGCGCAAAATACACTATGTGCAATCGATTGCACTTTAAGAGCAATCGATTACATCAGTGAAAAAAATGAAAAATTTTAATTCTTTTTCTTTGCAAATAGAGATTTTAGGAAAATAATACCAGAAATTCTTATTTGTCAGATGCTTCGACTTGGTACCTACAAAACAAAAATATACAAAGACAAAGACAAATATTTTTTGTATTTTGATTAGAAGTTAGTCAACAACACATATACAAAATACACAACTAAGGTGCTTGGAGATTCCTCAAGAGCAAACTTAAAGGTAGGAGATAGAAAAAGAGGAAGAACCAACCCTAATGTGATCTTGTTATGATCAAGTTGACATGGTATGATAGGAGAATCTTAGGGGGGAAAATTGGGGTACAACAACTGCCCTTATTTAAGTGTCTTCTATCCGCAGATACGAAGGTTAAAAATCCTCGTGTCAACGCGATTGAAGATACTTAAATATAAAACAAGCCATATTTTTGTCCCTAAGATGCCATGCAATGCTTATGATTATGAATGCAAATGGACAAATCTTAAGAGACGCAAGGTATCACTAGGGATGCCACAAAAATGAAGAAACAAAGGAGCAACTCCACCAGGAAAATAAATCACTGGTGAACAAAAGACATGACTCTATTGGTGTAAAACCCAAAGAAGAGATAAGGTAGCATCAACTCAAATATTGAGGAAAAAGTAAAGAATGATAACGATCGACAGATAACTGTGAACTACCAACTCAATGGATGAAGGTAGAAAAGTAATAAGATACCGGCTCACAGATGACAGTGAAATACCAACTCAATAGTTAAAGGTAGAAGATCAAAAAGATACCGACTCACAGATGATGGTGAAATACCAACTCAATAGTTAAAAGTAGAGGATAAAGATATACCGACTCATAGATGACGGTAAACTACCAACTCAATAGTTGAAGGTAGAGAGAAAAAAGATACCGACTCACAGATGACGGTGAACTACCAACTCAATAGTTGAAGGTAGAAGATAAAGATATACCGACTCACAGATGACGGTAAACTACCAACTCAATAGTTTAAAGGTAGAAGAAAAAGATATACCGACTCACAGATGACGGTAAACTACCAACTCAATAGTTGAAGGTAGAAGATAAAGATATACCGACTCACAGATGACGGTAAAATACCAACTCCATAGTTGAAGGTAGAAGATAAAGATATACCGACTCACAAATGACGGTAAAATAACAACTCAATAGTTGAAGGTAGAAGATTAAAAAGATACCGACTCACAGATGACGGTAAAATACAAACTCAATGGATGAAGGTAGAAGATAAAGATATACCGACTCACAGATGACGGTGAAATACCAACTCAATGGATGAAGGTAGAGGATAAAGATATACCGACTCACAGATGACAGTAAACTACCAACTCAATAGTTGAAGGTAGAAGATAAAGATATACCGACTCACAGATGACGGTAAAATACCAACTCCATAGTTGAAGGTAGAAGATAAATATATACCGACTCACAGATGACGGTAAAATACCAACTCAATAGTTGAAGGTAGAAGATTAAAAAGATACCGACTCACGGATGACGGTAAAATACCAACTCAATGGATGAAGGTAGAAGATAAAGATATACCGACTCACAGATGACGGTGAAATACCAACTCAATGGATGAAGGTAGAGGATAAAGATATACCGACTCACAGATGACGATGAAATACCAACTCAATGGTCGAAGGTAGAGAGAAAAATATACTGACTCACAGATGACGGTGAAATACCAACTCAATAGTTAAAGGTAGAAGATCAAAAAGATACCGACTCACAGATGACGGTAAAATACCAACTCAATAGTTAAAGGTAGAATAAAAGATATACCGACTCATAGATGATGGTGAAATACCAACTCAATAGATAAAGGTAGAAGAAAAATATATACCGACTCACAGATGACGGTGAAATAACAACTCAATGGATGAAGGTAGAAGATAAAGATATACCGACTCACAGATGACGGTAAACTACCAACTTAATAGTTGAAGGTAGATTTTGAAAGTATCATACAATCGCTGTTCACTGACGAGGAACCACCACCGTTCACTGATGATAACAAAAAGATAAGAAACACCGACATTCACTGCCGATGCACTACCAACGTTCACTGAAGGTAGATTTTGAAAATATCATGTTTTCCCCAAAATCCTAGTGTTCCACCTAGAACGGGTCTCAACTTCTTCCTTAACCAAGGAATTTCGCTTGGAAAGGGTAATATGTAAGCTGTCTCAAATAAAGAGACTTCCACTTGCAAAGATTTCACAACGAGCAATTTCTGTGAATTTGAAAGTCTTGCCATCCACTGGCGTAAATTGACGACGGACTGCAAGCTAACCACTCATAGAGGAAATAGCAAAAAAAGTTACATCGACTTGTACAGGGAAGCACGAGTTGCTCAAACAAAGATACTTGTTGCTTGTTATCATGGAGGATTGCAAAAAGAAACGACTTTCTGGGGATAGAAATATGGCTTCCCAGGGAAAGAGATATGACTTCCTGGGGAAATGAGATATGACTTTCCTGGGGAAATGAGATATGACTTCCTGGGGAAATGCCACATTATTCCTGCTGAAGAGATAAAGTCTTCTCGTGCAAAATAAATGCACAAATCAAAGCTCAAAGTCCTCAGAAATCCAGAGTAAATAATATTGTCATGCAACCACGAACCCAATTAGAAACAAATTGGAGCAAGACGGCCAAAGAAGATACATCCTTTGAGAAATAAACTCAAGAGGGAAAACCAAATCCAACTAAGCAAGGAGCGCTGCAGGAAGGTTTGAACACAATGTCAATAAAAAATGATTTGTAACAATGCATGATGCATGTATGAATGTATGAGTGATTTTGTGCATATGCTGGTAAAAGGATACATAATCGAACAAAACTGCCTCAGGTACTAACAACATTGGTCTAAACTTCAACCAGAAAGATCAATCCAAGAAAGGTAAAAGCAACTGCGGAAACCAAACCTATTGTCTGTCCTAACTTCACTGAGGAGAAACATAATCCGGATGTAGCTAAATCAAACAGATACCGGGATAGAACATCTTTCTTCTGTTTCATTGGAAAAACCAGTTTTTTACAAGCAACATTCCTACTGGAGATTGAAATATCAGCCTCAAATAAAGCAGACTGACATCGAGACAACCAAACCTCCCTGGGGAATTCAAACCTTTTTCCTGGATAAAAAACTGAGGATTGAAAACTTTTCATCATGAATACTCATTCCAACAAGAGATGCCATGGGATAACCTTCTCGGGGAATAGCATACAGACTTCAATGGGGAAACAAAAGTTTTACAGTCCGTACTCCTACTAGGGATTTCGATACTGATTGTGAATAAGGCAAATGGAAACCAAATTGTCAAAACATTCACTGGGGGAAATCAGGCCCACTTTGAAGGAAGAAAAACATACGGACTTCACTAAGGGAGACAATACTTCATCATCAAGACATCTACTGGGGACTTCATGCTGACTTCAATGGGGAGGTTAAAACCACATCATCGAGGGGAAACCAAGATACGTTCTTCACTGGGGAAACCGGAGATACGTTCTTCACTGGGGAAACCGGAGATACGTGCTCCACTGGGGAAGCCGGAGATACGTGCTCCACTGGGGAAACCGAAGATACATTCTTCGAGAGTAATTATTGCACCAACTTCTTTGGGGAGAAAGGACTTCTATCAAATAAACGAGGCCTTCACTGGAGAATATTGGATTGAGTATTCATATCATACAAACCTGTTCCAACAAAAGATGCCCTGGTATAGTCTTCCTAGGAAATCAAGAAGTCAACACTAATGCCAATACTGCAAAAAGAGCGATATCTTAGCACACCGAGGGAATAAAACCTTTCATCATATGAGGGAAAACTTCGCTGGGGAATCTGGGACGGAGGATTCTGACCATGCAAACCCAAAATCAAAAGCGAACAGAGACTTGGCCGGGGATAATAGGATCACAAACCAAATATTGTACCTTGCACCCACTGGTATCATCTTCAACTATCCGAGAAACACACAAAGATTGCGCACATACCAACAAGATGACTTGAGAGAACCTTCATGGGGAACCAAGAAGTTAACACTATAGTAAGAAGTCAAAATTATGGGGATTTTAAATCAAACTCAACACTTGGTGAGAGAAAACCCAAAAACTTGACAGTTGTCTCAACACCTCTTAGAAAATATACTGCCCTTGTCTAGCTACTTGGGAAGCACATAACAACAATAATGTCGTAACAAGAGAAAGCACTGCTCTACAAGAGATTCCATATCAATAAAAAGGGAGAAAGAACTCCATCAAATGAGCAAAGGCTTCATAGCTCTTTTTAATCTCCGTTTGATTACCACCTGGATGGGTAAAGAATCACACTCAGCTGGAGAAGTCTGCAGCAAGACTGGAAAAAATGGGATTATGAACCCAACATCATAACACAACTTGAGGAATGTTCTCAGCTTTGGGTAGACATAGTAACTATCTTGACGAAATCTTGATATGCCCTTGAAACCAATCTGGTGTCTCAATCTTACCATGCTGATCAAAGTAACTTTCATGAATTGCCCTTAGCTATATGCTTTTAGGGTAACCTTTCTGATCAAATGGCTTCTAGAGATTTGTTGAATCTTGACGTAACTGCCCTAGATTGGCTGACTATTGCATCCTCTTTGCTCCACAACTCTTCCCGGCAACATGCCTTTTGCTGATACTCAAACGTAAACTTTCATGATATCAAGCAGTTGTTTTACAAGTAGAAAATGTTTATTCTAAGAATGAAAAATCTAATGCAACAATTATGTAAGTCTTGAAGATTTTATTTGAAAAGATGTCGCAAAACCCTATGAACGAATCACTAGCCAGGATGCGACATGGATTTTTTGTGTGAAAGATAACAAAAGCATATGATACCAATCACAATAATTTATCAAAATTAATGGGAGTCAGGAAACAATATTTCATTGGAGTATGCTTTCGAAATAAACCCTGTTTCAATTAGGACTTTTAAGGGTTGTAACGTGGCCTGGTTCACGGTTTTTAGAAAAAAAGATTTAAGGCTCAAAAATATTTGGTGCCCACCCCCTTCATGATGTTCTTCAGTCCTAAGTTCAGTTAACTTGACACGAACATTCATCTCTCAAAAGAAGTTTCGAGATGGTTGAGGAATCAAACAAGGTTTTCTTTGGACATACAAGACACTCATTCCTGCTTCTTTTGGGTTTCTTGTCACGCGACTTTGTTCTTTGCTAATGATTTCACATTGTAATCCTTTATCGCATTTTAGGCTTTCCATTTCTTCCTTGCCTTCAGGACAAATTCCTTTTGACTTTGACTCTGAAGTGCAGCGGGATGCCCTGACTTTTGCCTAAGCGACTTGTTTTTTCAAGTTCCTACTTAGCGGGGCTTTTTGTCTCTTTATTTTTCATCATAATTTTTTTATTCATATTATCTTTTTTCTTTTTGAACATGTCGCGTGACTTCGAGTCATTTGTGACTTGTCGGAAGAATTGTGACTGCCCTATTTCAGGGTAGATGAAAGATAACCATTGTTGTATCGTCATCTGTTGATCCCCTGATATGTGAGAGATACCCATTGGGATAACATCTTCTTTTGATGCACACTAATGATATGCAGAGGTTAAACATTGCGGTTTTGAATTCCCTCAACCTCTTGAAGGATAACCATTATTGTATCCTTGGATGCGAACTCTTGATGAGTTCTGAATGCTCGATCAGATTAACTGAACACTACCCTGCCCCGGGTTAAAAATGAGGGTTTTTTCTGAATAGAAAAAGAAACTCCTACTTAAAGGCTCAAGGGGTTAACAAAGGTTTCACTCCCTTATATCTCCGGTGTTTGAGGATTTGAAACAATGCTTGTACATCGTCAACAAGATTTTATCCAAAAGCATACAACCAGAAAATTTGTGTTTTAATATCATCATCCTCCTCCCAATCTCTGCCTAGGCAAGAGAATGGGTAACGAGTTGGTATCATAAAGCAATTTAAAATTGAAAACAAATACGAGTGAAACGAATGAATTTCTTCAAGACAAACATACTCATTGTATTAAGATTAAACATTCAAATGTAAACAAGTTCTTACATGCAAACAGTGCAATGATAAACAAGAAAAATTACAAATGAGAAAGCAGTAAAAATGATAATAAACTAAGATAAATCCCTTATCTGGACTTGCGCTGAAGGTAACATTTCCAAAGCTTTGGAACTATCAACAACAGAGATTCATTCATACTCTGCTAACGAATTATTTTGAACATTAGGGCCAATGTCCTTAAACGACAAGATACCGCTTCAGACCAACCTCTGAACTTCGACCTTAAAAGCAAAGCAATCTTCTAAATCGTGCCCAGGAGCATCCTGATGAAAGGCACATGAAGCGTCAGCCTTATATCCTCTTGGCAGTTTTTCAGGAACAATTGGTCGAGCTCGAGTTTGAACCAGATTCTTCTTCAACAAAGAAGGATACAACTCTGAGTATGTCATTGGAATTGGATCAAAGCTCATTTTCCTCTAATGACATTGCCCTTGATCTCCTTGTTGAGGTGCCCCCTGATATGCAACAACATTCGGAGTCTTGTTGAAAAATGGAGTCACAAAAGCAACTTGTTGATTCCTATTATGAGATCTCCCTTGCCTACCACGAAGTATAGCGTATGAGTCTTGCTCTTTCTTTTTGGAAGAACTATCACCATTCTTCTTAGCACCATATGACGAGTCCCTGTCTTTAGATAAACGACCTTCACGGACAGCTTCCTCTAAACGGACACCCATGCTCACCATCTCTGTGAAATCACTTAGGGCACTTGCTACCATTCGTTCGTAGTAGAAAGCGCCTAGCGTCTTCAGAAAAATTTTAGTCATTTCCTTCTCTTCCATGGGAGGAATCACTTGTGCAGCCACGCGCCATCTCTGCGCATACTCTTTGAATGATTCTCTATCTTTCTGAACCATGGCCCTAAGTTGGTCACGGTCAGGCGCCATGTCCACATTGTACTTGTATTGTTTAATGAATGCTTCTCCCAAATCATTAAAAGTATGGATGTTGACGCTGTCTAAACTCATGTACCATTTCAACGCAGCACCGGTCAGACTATCCTGGAAAAAATGAATCAGTAGACGCTGATCATCAGTATGGGTAGACATCCTTCTCACATACATCACCAAATGAGCACGAGGGCAAGTGTTGCCCTTGTACTTCTCAAATTCCGGGACCTTGAACTTAGCAGGCACTTTAACATTCGGGACCAAACACAGCTCATTTACCTTCTACCCGAACAACTCTTTTCCCCTAAGAGCCTTCATATCTCTTTGCATTCTATCAAACTGCTCTTGGAAATCATCCATTCTGTCATAAAGACCCAAGTCTTCACTCGGCGGAGGGAAAGGACGACACACATCTTCATTAACAAACGGAACCAAATTCACCGAAGGAGGTGCAGCAGGAACAGTATGCACCACAGGAGGTGCAGGAGTAACAACATTTGGAACCACTGGAGCATCTTGAGGACCCAGATTGAAACCTTCAGTTGCAAAATTCTCTGGCATTCCCCACGGATAACCCTGAGGCATACGGTTTTGAACAACAGCCGGAGTAGCGGATACAGGAACAGTCAGAACTTCAGTACTTGCCCTTGTTGGTTGAGGTTGAACACTCGGTGGCTGATTCTGAGCAACCACCAGAGCTTCCATCAGAGTAGTCAAGTTGGCTAAGCCAGCCTTCAAAGCAGAAACTTCTTCGCGCAACTCGCGATTCTCCTGTTCTAAGTTGTCCATCTTCTTTTTGAAATTAGCCCGAGTGTTGTAGTGATGAGTCAGCTTGCTGAGTGAAGCAAAGAAGCTGGGTAAGGCACCTGGATATGCATAACAAATGCAAAAACATGTGCAATATGATGCATGACATGCAATGCACATGATTATTTTTATTTTATCATTTAATATTTCAAGGGATTTATGGTTTATATTGCAAACATCCAAGTAATAAAGCTTTTGAAATACTGAAAAATTTTATTATTCTCTTTTCAGAATCCATGGTTTAAGAGTACCAGAGGTATTCACAAATAGTCAACCTTTAAATCCCTTGAAATATTGTTTTCTTCAAAAGATGCTTATGAGGGCATGGATGCATGATGCAACAATCACACACAAGATCACACATATAGGGTTCATAGGTTCAACGTCACGAGCATGAGGTCGAAGGTACTACCCATAAGGTATTGGTCTAAAAAGTTATCACCTGCCGAACAAGGTTCTAGAGGTTCTCAGAGTCTACATCCTTCCTTCGGATATTACCAACTTCCCGATTAACTCGGTAATTAGTAATATTCTCAAGAAAGACTCGTCCGAGCGTAGTATCGCGTGACAACTACTTCCGGATTACTCCGTTATAGCTTTCGCACTACACCTGAAAGGCCAAGAGGGGTTAGGTAATCTACGGTCCTCAGCTTCAGCAGGCTCCCAGGTCAAAAGCAGTACGTCTTCTCGATTACTCGGTAAATGACACTACAGTCAAAGGGACCTCCACTGAGTGGGGGATCTCATGCCTCCTTTTTTGGTATTACTCCCTCAAAGTTAACATGACTATACCGCCCGTCCTATCTTAAAGTTTGCCCAAGTCCGGGTATAGGACTTATAAGTAATCACCAAGCACCCTGAAAACCAGGAAAATCCAGACAAACATATATACAAAATATAACACATAAACAACAATAGCACATATACAAATATAAACAAAGATAGGTTTAACCCACTTAGTGATAGACCAGCAAGAGGTCAATCTTTCCCTAGTGAATTCGCCATTTTTCTGTAGCAGTAGAAATGTGCAAGACTAAGCCATTGGATTGACTAGACTTTATACAAATCAAAATAAAAATCGCCACCGCTCTTTATTGTTTCCAAAGGAATGGGAAAAGAGCAAATAACCCCAAAAGAGGGGGAAAGATTCAAGGTAAGGGGGTTGGTTATGCAAAGGGAAGGTATTAGCGCCCTAAACATCCACGGTACTCCGCAAGAACCTCTTTGAAAAATCTGTATATTTGGCTATAAAAATGTGTTGTATATAAAATGGATGCGAACCTTTAGTGCCTTTCATAAAATGGCTATAAAAATGTGTTGTATATAAAATGTGTTTTATGATTTTTGCACCCGCCGCGGTTGCGAACCTTTAGTGCCTACGTACCACCTTTCGAGCAATAGGGGATCAGGGTACACGTAGTTCCTCTTTTAAAAATTTGAAACACAAGTGTGTTGGTTGATTTTATGAGATAAGACATCATCGCAATTGTCCGTATGAAAAACATACTTACTACCCACAATCATGAGAAAGGAGAATTTGCATCATCTCAAAGTGGAGGATATGGCTTGGATTTTAAAATCAACAATTCCTCACTCAACACCCAAGTGGAAAATATCTCACTTCACTACATATTGTAGAAGTATAGTTGTTTGCATCACTACAAGGATTGACAAGAGTCTAATCTTTTGAGAAAAGTTTAAAGATAAAAGCCAAAGTGGCAAAATGGTTTGAAATGAGATTGATTGACTTTTAGTATTCTCACAAAAAAAGGTCAAGGTATTATTAAATTGATTAAAATTTATTTATGAAAATGCTTCGAAGATGCATGGACCCAAGTCCAAGTTTATTATGAAAATGTTTCAAGTTTCAAAACAAGAAGAGTTTTTTTTTAAGGAGGGAGAAGATTTTTGAAATTAAAGAAGATGGGAGGAGAAGAAGAGGCTATCCTAAAGCATAAGGTAAAAGCTAGGGATAAGAACCATTTAACCAAAAAAGAAGCCAATACTTGACGTTATGATTCAATATAGAATTCCCATTCTTCGGATTGAAACCAAGCAAGCAAAGATACTAGACCTCTTGAAAGGACCAAACTTCAAGTGTTTTAAGTCTTTGCAAAAATTGGGCAGAGTAACGGCTGTATACGAGTGAATTCCAGATTACAAACAAAGATCGTAATCTCAATAACCTGCACACAAAACAAACAAACAACCCAATGTCTTGAGGTAAACCTTAAGAACTCCAGACAAAATATCAAATAAAGTCACAAAGTCTCTAAGATAGGCCAAGGTCTCTAATCCTAAATCCAAGAAGTCCATCACTCCATAATGCAAAGGATAGTAACCATGTAGTCCAAGTATCATTAATGATTTTTATGGTTCATGTTGATTATTAGGTGTCTTTAAAAGGAAAAGAAAAGCTCAAGTGTGCAAAATAAAAAAAATGACATAAAAGTAAATGCTCAAGTGAGCAAAGATGAAAATAGCATGAAATGTAAAATGCTAAAAGTAAATGGTACATAAAGCATGAAAATAAAAGCGTAAAGTAAAGTTAGTTATTAGTAATTAGTGGTTAGTTGGATGACCATCTTGAAACTTGCATTTGGAACTCATTAGAGGATTGGTAGAACCAAAGCCTCCACACAACAAGTTGCATTTGCTTTTTGTCAAGTATATCATCCATTTTGGAATTCTCACAAGGCAACATGTAATGATCAATGATGTTTAAGTGATCCGCGTTGACCAAAGGTGTTGTAGATCCATTAGAGGATTGGTAGAACCAAAGCCTCCACACAATGAATCTCAAGGTTACTGGATCAAAGAGATCAAATTAACATACTTGGGATGGCAATCATAAGTTTGGGCCACGAATGATCATTTATTCGAATCGGGCTAAAATTTAGCACTATGTTAAGCAATCGTCAGTGGACTTATGTAGAAGTCGCACCTATTTTGAGGCCGGTCAATAGCAATCTATGTACTTCATGTTTGGATAAATGATATAGAGATCACCATCCCTTAACATGTAGCACAATTAAAAAAAGAAAGGGATAATATGAAGAGGGAGGGAAATGATAAGCTAATTTGGATCACCATTTCAAAATTCTTTCATCTTTAAATTCAACCACTCCTCTAGATGGATTAAAGCACTAAACATATCATTAATCCAAAGCACCAAAAATGAATTAAATAATTCACTCTTAGGTAGATTTGAATTGATGAACATTTATCCAACTTCATCTACATCACAAAGTCCATTGAGTTTAAAGACAAATTGGACATTTAAAATTGCAATCCAAACCAACAATCAAAAGGAGTGAGTAGAAAAAGCATTTTGGATCAAATCTGCCCCAAAACAAGGCAAAAATATGCATTATGTCCCTGTGTAAATCGATTGCACTATTGTGTAAATCGATTTACACAGTACAGTTTTCTAAAAATTGTGCAAAATCGCTTATGTGCAATCGATTGCACTACAGTGCAAATCGATTGCACACTGTAACAGTAGCAAAAACAGCATTTTAAAAAGGCAATTTCTTGTTTAAACTTTCCATCAAACACCTTATGATCATGGATCCACTTGAGCACGAAAATTCCATCAAATTATGAGAAAATAACACCATTGAAATCACAAAATAATGCTCAAAGAATCAATCCCAAAGATCACCAAGAGATCACATTGTGAAAGATGAATTATCCAACTTACCAAAGGTAGATCTAGAGAATTATCAAAACAACTTCAAGATTTTGCTTCAATTCAACCATAAGAATCAATTGGCCAAGCTTGGATGTAGAGAATTGATGGAGAAAAAGTGTTTGGATGAAGGTTTAGCTCAAAGATTAGTAAGCTTCAATGCAAAGCTTACTAACTTTTTGAAAATAGAGCTTTGAGTGAATTTGGTAGATGGAGAGAATTGAGAGATTTTTTAGCAAGGTGGATTTGGCTATCAAAAGCTTGAAATTTGAATGAAATGAGGGCTCTATTTATAGAGTTTTAGGATTGAGATTAGTGGTAATTTGGTAATTGATTCTTGGAGCCAAAATTTGAATTAATGATAACTCTTTCAAAAATTAGAGCCAAAATTTGAATTAATGATAATTCGTTTTAAAAATGAAAGATTGGCACTAAAATTTGAATTAATGATACATCTTTCAAAAGTGAAGGAAAATTGGAGCCAAAATTTGACAAGTTTAAAATGCTGATTTTTTTTTTAATTTTCACGTTGTGCAATCGATTGCACTACAGTGCAAATTGATTGCACAGTGTATTTTTTTCAAAAATGGCACAAAATACACTATGTGCAATCGATTGCACTTTAAGAGCAATCAATTGCATCAGTGAAAAAAATGAAAATTTTTAATTCTTTTTCTTTGCAAATAGAGATTTTAGGAAAATAATACCAGAAATCCTTATTTGTCAGATGCTTCGACTTGGTACCTACAAAACAAAAATATACAAAGACAAAGACAAATATTTTTTGTATTTTGATTAGAATTTAGTCAACAACACATATAAAAAATACACAACTAAGGTGCTTGGAGATTCCTCAAGAGCAAACTTAAAGATAGGAGATAGAAAAAGAGGAAGAACCAACCCTAATGTGATCTTGTTATGATCAAGTTGACATGATATGATAGGAGAATCTTAGGGGCAAAAATTGGGGTACAATAGGGGGGTAGATTATAGAAAGGGAAGGTATTAGCACCCTTTCTATCCGTAGTTATCTACGGGCTCTTAGGTACTTGATCATCATTTTCAAAATTGCTTCTTTGTGTGTTTGTGTGATTTGAAAAAAGTTTTTGTTTTGACTTCGTGTTAACCCTTGCTTATGTCTTCAAGAGTGTTAAAAAGTGTTTTTGAAAGCTTTGTTTGAAAAAGGAGTGTAAGTGTGAAAAAGTTTGTTTGGATTGGGCAAGTACTTAAGATTCTACCTACTCAAAAAAAAAGAATTGTTCTATATTTGTTTCCTTTAGACAATGCTATCCCACTATTAGTGAGTAGGTAGCACTGTCGTTGGAGTTTTGAGGGTCAACTCGAAAAGAGACGTACGATCACTAAAGCAATGTTAGGACGTTTTAGGAATAACCCTAATGTCTTAGATCAATTTATTCGAGGCAACAATTCCGAAGCAACCATTCCGAGGCAACTTTTCAAACGGGACTTTGATCTTTGTTTAGACAAGAGAGCGACCACTAAAATATCCTATACCTAATGACCGTTTACCGAAGGCAACCGAAGTAAGGGTATACCCTAGGAGTGTGCATGTGCGAGTGATTCAATTTCAAATTATTATCTTTGCACATTTAGGGTTAGCTAACCGTTTTAAAGTTAATCATACATTCTTGTCATGCATCCCTATTATTCATACATCTAACAGTTAATATTTTGCGGAAATTAAAGTGCGGAAAGTAATCTACGCTATTACAAGGCTTCGGGTATCTACATAGCCAAAAACAAACCCTTAAAAATAAAGCGATAAATGAAAGTAAAAAAGGTCCTAATTAAGCTATTACAACTTGTGAGAAATTACATTAATATAGAAAAATAATATAATAAAGCGCGCGCTAAGAAATTAAGGACAATAAGAAATTAGGGTTTTGACCCCATTCTAACCTAATTAAAAGAAAAAAATGTTTTTTGATTGTTTTTGATTATTTTCAAGAAAAAGAATTAGGTTTTTAAAGTTAACTGCACAATTAATTAGTTAATTAAATTAATTAATGAAAATAAATAAATGGTCTATTTTTGTGTTTTTGGTTATTTTAAGAAAAAGAAAATATAATTAAGTTAAGTTAAAAACCCTAATTCTTTTTCTTGAAAATAATCAAAAACAATCAAAAAACATTTTTTTCTTTTAATTAGGTTAGAATGGGGTGAAAACCCTAATTTCTTATCGTCCTTAATTTCTTAGCGCGCTTTATTATATTATTTTTCTATATTAATGTAATTGCTCACAAGTTGTAATAACTTAATTAGGACCTTTTTTACTTTCATTTATCGCTTTATTTTTAAGGGTTTGTTTTTGGCTATGTAAATACCCGAAGCCTTGTAATAGCGTAGCTTACTTTCCGCACTTTAATTTCTGCAAAATATTAACTGTTAGATGTATCAATAATAGGGATGCATGACAAGAATGTATGATTAACTTTAAAACGGTTAGCTAACCCTAAATGTGCAAAGATAAAAATTTGAAATTGAATCACTCGCACATGCGCACTCCTAGGGTATACCCTCACTTCGGTTGCCTTCGGTAAACGGTCATTAGGTATAGGATATTTTAGTGGTCGCTCTCTTGTCTAAACAAAGATCAAAGTCCCGTTCGGAAAGTTGCCTCGGAATGGTTGCCTCGGAATTGTTGCCTCAAATAAATTGATCTAAGACATTAGGGTTATTACTAAGACGTCCTAACATTGCTTTAGTGATCGTACGTCCCTTTTCAAATTGACCCTCAAAACTCCAACGACAATGCTACCTACTCACTAATAGTGGGATAACATTGTCTAAAGGAAACAAACATAGAATATTTCTTTTTTTCGAGTAGGTAGAATCTTAAGTACTTGCTCAATCCAAACAAACTTTTTCACACTTACACTCCTTTTTCAAACAAAGCTTTCAAAAACACTTCGTAACACTCTTGAAGACAGAAGCAAGGGTTAAATCGAAGTCAAAACAATTTTTTTTTCAAATCACACAAACACACAAAGAAGCAATTTTGAAAATGATGAGCAAGTACCTAAGAGCCCGTAGATAACTACAGATAGAAAGGGTGTTAATACCTTTCCTTTCTATAATCTACCCCCCTTACTCAAAATCTCGAAAAAAGGAATTTTTCTGTGCTTTTTTCCTTTCCTGTTGGATAAAATAAAAGTCGGTGTCGACTCTTGCTTACCGCGATATTTTGCAAACACAAACGCAAAACGCAAACCAGCAATTCCTAAAAACAATCTCGGTTCTGGCCACCGTATCCCAGAACTGGCGACTCTGCTGGGGAGTTAATAAGTGGGGTACACCTTAGGATTATTTCATCATATTGTTTTCTATTGTTTGATTTGATTGCCTTATTTTTGTGGGCTTTGTATCAGAGTTACTATAGATCCTAACCCGGATCTAGGGAACACATTTTAGGTAAGTAGCAATAAACGGTGAGGGAACTGTACTGCGTAGACCGATACGGTTGAAGCAGTAGCTACGTTGATGTGGCACATTAGTTGGTACCGATATCCCTTGTGGAGGAACAAGGAGAATATGGGGCTGCTATATGGGTCGTTAAGCATCAACTGACCTTAGAACCTATAATTGACCAACTTGGCCATAGGAAGTAGTGAGATAGCTGGCCTCGACATAGAGCTGGGAACTGGTTGATACTCGATACTACACTCATTGAGACCATACTCTCGAGATAGTTCCGGCAGCAAGAAAAGATTGCATGAGCTGAAACCATAACCGATGGAGGATGGTCAGTGATATTGAGAACCTCTAGAACCCGGTTACTATTATTAGGACAGGTTGAACCAACTGAACTTCAAGAGGGTAGTACCTAGACTCCATGCAAGCCTGAAACATAAGGGCTACTGTGTGACTTGTTTGCCTTTACCATGTTTGCTATCTGTGATACCTGTTGTGTGTTTTTATTATGACATCATGCATCATGACATAGCATGCATATTTCATTAGACTATTCATTTCAAAGACCGAGGGGATTTATCTTTGTTCTGTTTTGCAGATCATGACTTCTATGCGCAGAAATACCATTTGAGTCAACTTCGTGAAAATCCCTGCTCAGCTCAGAGAGTTAGTCTCAAAGGTTCCTGATACTTCCTCATTTGTTAGAAGACATGGTCATCTCCTTAGTTTGGTCACTTCAAAGTTGGATGAGCAAATGATGAGTGTGTTATTCCAGTTCTTTGATCCATTGCATCATTGTTTCACCTTCCCGGATTATCAGCTAGTCCCTACTTTGGAGGAGTTTTCTGATTTATTAGGCATATTTATCCTCGAGCAGACACCCTTCACAGGTTTGGAGGAGGTTCCTAGACCCGAGGACATTGCTTTATCTTTACACTTGAAAAAGTATGATGTAGTGTCTAATTGGGAGACACGGAGCGGGGTTAAAGGTTTCTTGGCTAAGTTTTTGATGGATCAAGCTCAACAATTCTGGGATAACTTAGATTTTCAAGCCTTTGAAGACATTTTGGCTCTCCTCAGCTACAACTTGGTTCTTTTCCCGAATCCAGATTCCTTTATAGACGTGAATGCAATTAAGATCTTCTAGTCTCGTAATCCAGTGCCTACTATTCTAGGTGATATTCTACATGCTCTCTATACTCGTACTATGCAAAGAAGGGGGACCCTCATGTGTTGCACGCCGCTGCTGGCGAGGTGGTTTATTTCTCACCTCCCCAAATTTGTATTGAAGAATGAGGAAGGTGTATGTTGGGCTTACAGAATCATGTCCCTTGCTCATACAGACATCCTTTGGAGTTCTAAGGATATGGAAAGAGTAGCTGTCATTGATCGATGTGGGGAATACCCTAATGTTCCGTTTCTTGGAATTAGAGGGGGAATAACCTACAATCCTTGTTTGGCTTTATGACAGTTTGGACGCGCTCGGAGAGACGGTCCCCATGAGCTGCTTCTTCCAGACATTGTCTTTGACTAGAAGGGGGACGTGAATGAGCATCGCCGAAGGTTTATATGAGCCTGGGGCATGGTGAACATGTCTGGCCCTCAAGAGCTGGGACTGAAGACTTCTCTCCCGATGCAACCTTATCTCCAGTGGGTTCGAGCCCGTGCTCAAAAGCTAGGGATGCCTTACGAAGCTGTTTTGCCGGTAATTGTAGAGCATACTAATGAAGAAGGGGTTCCTTACACAGTCCTTCATCCATATATGCCTACTGATCTTGGGGCATTGAAGAGATCTTGGATCCAGTTAAAGGAAGAAAGGGATACCTATATAGAGAAGTATCATGAGCAGGAGAGGAAGATCTTAAGGCTTACAAGGCAACTTGAGAATGAAAGGACAATCAACGATTATGTCAGCACGAAGGGAAAATGACCATGGGATTTCTGATGTCTTTTATTGTTTCTAGTTTAGATTTACTTTTCAGTATTTCTTTTGTAACGCCTTAAAGGCATTGTTAAACATTTTTACAAGTTTTAATCTAATAAAGTGTGTTTTATTTTGTTTTACAAATTTGAATCTCCCAAAGTCTTTGAAATCATATCATACGCATTCGATTCCCATACACCTCATTACAGGTACCATTACAGGTTTCTCATCTTCTTCGCTGTTTATTTCAGCAATCATGTCTTCTGAAACACCTACCGATCAAGCTATCAAGGCTCTTCAGGCTCAGAATGCTCAATTTCAGAAGATGTTCTTTAATTTGTCCAAAGCACAACAAGATTTGAAGACTCTCATCTTGAAGGAGAAGAAGAAGAAGAAGAAGAAGAAGGTGGTCCTCCTGAATATGGGTCGCAGATTCGGGAACAATTTGCGATAGGAAACTGATTTGTCCCATTCATCTGGAGGGGGAGAGAATCAAGAGGAAAGAAAGGGGCCTAGTTCTGTGGTCTCTGATAATGACACTGATTTTGATGAAGACCAGTATCCTCCTGCCGAGGATAGGTATAAGTAACTCGAAGACCGGCTGAGTGCAATGGAAATCCAGAAGATACCTGGTCTGGACTTTGGATATTTGGGATTGGCATCTGGGTTGGTGATCCCTCACAAATTTAAAGCTCCCGTCTTTGTTAAGTACGATGGGGTATCCTGCCCGAAGCTACACCTCCGCTCGTACGTCAGAAAGATTCAACCCTACACTGCTGATAGGAACCTGTGGTTTCATTTCTTTCAAGATAGTCTGTCAGAGACTCAACTTGAATGGTTATATCAATTGGAAGGAGCTAATGTCCGCAACTGGGAGGACCTTGCTGCTGCTTTTTACAAGCAGTACCAGTACAACACCGACCTTGCTCCCACGCGTACCCAACTTCAGGGTATGTCTATGGGTACAGACGAAGGCTTTAAGGACTATGCTCAGAAATGGAGAGATCTGGCTGGAAGAGTCCAACCCCCTCTGTCTGATAGGGAGTTGGTGGATATGTTTCTTGGGACTTTGTCTGGTCCATATTTAAATCATTTGATCGGTAGTTCATCGTCTGGGTTCACTGAATTGATTTTGACTGGGGAGAGAGTTGAAGCTGGTATCAGAAGTGGCAAGATACAGAAAGGTGCTTCATCAAGTACAGAGAAGAAGCCTTTCAGAAAAGAAGCTAGTGAAGTTTACAGCTCGAGGAGCCAAAACTGTCCTGAACGCCACCAAGCAGTTAATGCGGTGGTAATATCAAGACCAACTGTTGCCCCACAACACAACAATCAGCAAAGAGTAGAGAAACCGCAAAGACAGTATACTCGGTTCAGTATGACCCTATCTCAAATTCTGCCGCAATTCTTAAAGACCAACTTGATAACTCTGAGGGAAGCCGCGAAGAATCCCAGTACTACATCACCGCTGTATAATCCAAACGCCCGCTGCGCCTATCACTCTGATAGCCCAGAGCATGATACAAACAACTGCTGGGCCTTGAGGAATAAGGTGCAAGATTTGATTGAAGCTAAGGAAATTGAGTTTGACGCTCCGAAAAAGCCCAAAGTCATAACTGCTCATATGCCCAAGCATGATCAGGGAGGGAACGCAATTGGGGATGATGAAGAAGAGTCAGATATTGACAGCTGGATTTACCCGACCGTCGATGGTGGATTGAATAATTGGACGGCAAAGGACTTCGTGCCCGTTTCTTTTATTACACAGTAATAGACTTTTGTTTTGAGATTTGTAACAGACAATTTAAAACTTTACAGCCCGGTGCCTTGCCCGAGACACTGTGGATTTGTTTGTGAGGGCTTAATGTTTGTCATTTCCATATATCATCAATAAAGCATTGGATGTTTCCTTGCATTACAAATTTTGAGCTCCTTGTTTTTCTTTTCTATCTTGCACTTTATCAAAACAACTATTGTCTTACACACACTCACATATCATAATACAGGTCCACATCCACTCTGGATCCCACTGATAACGACTCTGCTACTGCCAGCTACGACTTCGAAAGTCCGATCAACCAAGCCGAGGACGAAGGTGAGGATGATTGCAAAGTGCCTGGGGAACTTGCTATATTGTTACTACAGGAAGAGAGGGCCATACAACCCCATGAAGAGCCAGTGGAATCAGTAAATCTGGGTACATAAGAGGACAAGAAAGAAGTCAAGATAGGTGCAAATCTGGAGCCTAGTGTCAAGAAACGATTAATTCAGATGTTACGCGACTATGTTGAGATCTTCACTTGGTCTTATGAAGATATGCCTGGGTTGGATACCGATATTGTGGTTCACCGCTTGCCAACCAAAGAAGACTATCCTCCAGTGAACCAGAAAGTTCGCCGCATGCGCTCAGAGATGTCTGAGAAAATCAAAGCTGAGGTTATGAAACAGTTTGATGTCGGTTTTCTAGCAATCACTTCTTACCCGCAGTGGGTTGCCAACATAGTGCCAGTGCCAAAGAAATATGGTAAGGTTCGAATGTGTGTTGACTATAGGGATCTGAACAGGGCAAGCCCCAAGGATGATTTCCCTATGCCTCACATCGATGTTTTGGTCGACAACACCGTACAACATAAGATCTTCTCTTTTATGGATGGTTTCTATGGTTACAATCAGATTAAGATGGCTCCCGAAGACATGGAGAAGACAACTTTCGTTACACAGTGGGGCACCTTTTGCTACAAAGTCATGCCATTTGGATTGAAGAATGCTGGGGCAACGTATCAGCGCGCCATGGTCGCTTTGTTCCATGATATGATTCATCATGAGATTGAGGTATACGTTGATGACATGATTGCAAGATCCCAAACTGAAGAAGAACATCTGGATCATCTCCAGAAGCTATTTGACAGGTTTAAGATGTACAAGCTGAGGCTAAACCCAAACAAGTGCACCTTCGGGGTAAGATCTGGTAAGCTGTTGGGTTTCGTCGTTAGTGATAAAGGTATTCAAGTGGATCCTGCAAAGGTGAAGGCTATACAAGAGATGCCAGCTCCCCGAACAGAAAAGGAAGTAAGAGGCTTTCTGGGATGTCTGAACTATATTGCCCGATTCATTTCACACCTGACTGCTACTTGTGAACCGATCTTCAAGCTGCTTAAGAAAGATCAAGTGGTAAGATGGAATGATGAGTGTCAGGCCGCTTTTGAAAGGATCAAGGAATATCTCCAAGAGCCACCTATTCTGATGCCTCCAGTTGAAGGGAGATCTTTGATCTTATACTTGACAGTACTCGACAATTCGATGGGGTGCGTGCTGGGGCAGCGTGACGAGTCTGGCCGAAAAGAGCATGCTATTTACTACCTTAGCAAAAAGTTTACCGACTGTGAGACCCGATACTCACTGCTTGAGAAAACTTGCTGCACTTTGGCATGGGCTGCTCGCCGACTGAGACAGTATATGCTGACTCACACTATCCTATTGATATCAAAGATGGATCCAATCAAGTATATCTTCGAAAAGCCTGCCTTATCCGGAAGAATAGCAAGATGGCAGATGATCTTGACTGAGTATGACAACCAATACACAACCCAAAAAGCAATAAAGGGGAGTGTGTTGGCAGATCATTTGGCGCATCAGGTCGTGGATGATTACCAGTCTATGAACTTCGAGTTTCCGGACGAGAGCATCATGTTGGTAACCGACTGTGAAACACCTGGACCGGATGAAGGACCTGAGGAGGGATCCCGATGGTCTATGTTTTTTTACGGAGCTTCAAACGTTTTGGGTAATGGCATTGGCGACGTGATTATATCTCCTGAGGGCTGTCATACTCCGTTCACCGCCCGATTATGTTTTAAACTGCACCAACAACATGGTGGAGTACGAAGCATGCATCATGGGTCTTCGAGCAGCTATTGACCTGAGGATTAAGTTCTTGAGTGTATTCGGAGATTCCGCTCTCGTGATCAGTCAGATCAAAGGCGGGTGGGATACGAAACACCCAAATCTTATTCCTTACAAGGAGTATGTAACGACGTTGCTCCCACACTTCGAGGAGATAACCTTTGAACATTTCCCCGGGGAGGAGAATCAGTTAGCAGACGCGCTAGCTACTATGTCTTCTATGTTCAAGGTCAGGTGGGACAATGAAGCTCCCAAGATTACCATTGAGAGGTTGGACGAACCCGCACATTACCGTGATATTGAGACTGAAGAGGTAGCAGATAAACCTTGGTTCCACGAGGTAAAGAAGTATCTTGAGGCTCAGGAATACCCCGGGGGTGCATCTATTAATGACAAGAAGTTTCTGAGAAGATTCGCGGTGAAGTTCTTCATTAGCAATGGTTTTCTTTACAAACGTAACCATGACTCAACCTTACTGCAATGTGTGGATAAGAACGAGGCAGAAAGGATTATGGCAGAGTTACATGAAGGTACTTTCGGGACTCATTCCAGTGGACATACCATGGCAAAGAAGATCCTACGGGCAGGATATTATTGGTCTACCATGGAAGCCGACTGTTATCAGCATTCTCGGACCTGTCATAAGTGCCAAATCTATGCTGATAAGGTGCACATACCTCAAGTTCCTCTGAACGTCTTGATGGCACCTTGACCTTTTGCAATGTGGGGCATCGATATGATTGGTGAGATCAGACCTACTGCGTCCAACGGACATTGTTTCATCCTGGTAGCGATTGATTACTTTACGAAGTGGGTTGAGGAAGCCTCCTTTGCTACAGTAACCAAGAACATCGTGGTACAGTTTATTCAGCATAATTTTATCTATCGATATGGTGTACCCGAGAGGATCATTACGGATAACGGTACAAATCTTAACAATACAATGATCACCGAGCTCTGCAAGCAGTTCAAGATACAACATCATAACTCTTCTCCTTACCGACCGAAGATGAATGGGGTTGTTGAAGCGTCTAATAAGAACATCAAGAAGATTGTGTAGAAGATGACGGTGACATACAAAGATTGGCACGAGATGTTACCATTTGCTCTTCATGGGTACCGAACTTCAGCACGGACTTCAACAGGGGAAACACCTTACTCTTTGGTGTACAGCATGGAAGTAGTCTTACCCATTGAGGTCCAGATACCCTCTCTTCGGATTATGAAGGATGCAGGTTTGAGCGAGGATGATTGGATCTAGACCCAGTTTGATTAGCTGAACTTAATCGATGAAAAGAGACTTACCGCTATTTGTCATGGTCAAACGTATCAAAAACGGATGATCAAGGTGTTTAACAAGAAAGTTAGACGACAAGAGTATCAAGTTGGGGATCTGGTGATCAAACGCATCATACTACCGCAAGGTGATCCCAGGGGCAAATGGACCCCTACGTATGAAGGGCCATTTGTGGTTAAGAACATTTTCTCGGGAGGAGCTATGATTCTAACCACCATGGATGGTGATGACCTTCCTCACCCCGTCAATGCAGACATAGTGAAAAAATACTACACATAATAAAAGACCCTCTAGGTTGACTGGCCTAGGAAAAAATAAGGGCTTCACGACGAACCAAAAGGGTTCGGGAAAAAATAAGGGATGAAAATGGAAAAACTGTACACCCGGCAAGTCGAAAACTTGAAAAGGCGACTTGGGAAAAAAAGGGTATCCCAATGGACTGAAAACCCGAAAGGGCGGTCCAGGCAAAAATTAGGGATCAAAGCGTAACACTATGTCTCATTGGATCACCTTGTAACTAGACTTCGGTATCGACTATCAAGCTCGGACAGCACCAATCAATCTGATCTACCTTCAACCAAGTAGCAAAGTGATGGGACGCTCGAGGATATAAAGGAAATAGCAGAGTGGGAACCCAGTGGGATTATTCACATAGTTGTTTTTCTTTCTTTTGCACAAAGTGTATAAATATTCTATCTTTCAGCGACATTCTCTTACTAGGACGTCAGCCTCTTGTACAAAAACGCATATTTTACAGGCCAACTTCAAAATCAATACAATTCATTTTCACAAAGAAATTTCAAAATTGTTTTCCTTTTTCCGTTTTGTTTTGCAAGAACATCCAATGTTCATTTTTTATATATGCATTTTGACAATAATTGTTGCTCATAAATATTTACATGCGAAACAAAAGACGATTACTCATAATATCAGGAACAGGGGAAAACAAGAAAAGTCCAAGCTTTACAGTTGCTTTACCCACCAGGTATAGGGATAGACCTAGCTTGAGAATACGACTCAAAGTACATTCACTCCCCGCAGAGTAAAAAAGAGAGTGATGATAGCACCACTCTCCCCAGCTGAGGCTCGCAACCGCGAATGAGTCTGTAAG
Source organism: Vicia faba (assembly GCA_948472305.1). NCBI lineage: Eukaryota > Viridiplantae > Streptophyta > Magnoliopsida > Fabales > Fabaceae > Vicia > Vicia faba. The sequence goes on along the minus strand of OX451736.1, from coordinate 910,085,046 downwards.
ATTCTCCCCAAGCAGAGTTTACCTATCATCAGCACTAGAAGATTATTCCCAGTGGAGTCTGGAGGATTATCCCCAATAGAGTCTAAAAGATTATCCCCAGTGAGGTCGCCACTAAAAAGATTATCCCCAGTGAGGTCGCCACTAGAAAATCATCCCCAGCGGAGTTCATTCCTTTCACAAACAGAAAGTCAATCCCCAACAGGGTTCATTATCGCCAACAATGATAATTCATCCCCAGCAGAGGGTATTCTTCCAAATCAATAGGTCCTATAACAGAGCATCTCTTTCCCACAAAATCCTTTTCTCGCCGGTTCATTCTCCAGTAGGATTATTCTCACAGTCATCTTCATTCACTATTCCCAGCGGAAACGAAGAATTCAACTTCTTGCGTTCTCCAGCAGCAATCCGGGATTTACTTTCCCCAGCTAAAGAATATCATAAAAACATTGCATGTCCATACATCATGACGTACGCATACGCATCATACAACACAATCTCATTTATTTTAAGAACATCATTGCTTGATGCATATCATGCATTACATATGACTAACCTTTACCTTTCAGGAAAGATACAATCAAATTCTCACCAAATTCAAGCTATGAAGCCCGGGTACGACCAGATAGTATCTTGATTGCTACATCATATTGTGAAGCCCGGATTCGATTGGATAACAGTATCAAACACCGCGAAGCCTGGATTCAACCAGATAGTGGTTTATCTTTAAGCTGTGAAAGCCCAGAGAACGACCGGATAATAGTTTAATCCCCAGCAAGGCGTGAAGCCCAGATTACGACCGGATAACAGCTCAGCCAGTTACTGTGAAGCCTGGATTACAACCAGATAGCAGTCTGAGACACCATGAAGCCTGGATTCGACCAGATAGTGGATTATCATAAACACAAGCCGTGAAGCCCAGATTACGACCGGATAATAGCTCAACAAGTTATTGTGAAGCCTGGATTACGACCAGATAGCAATACAAATTCCTGTGAAGTCTGGGTTACGACCAGATAGCAGCCAAAGACACCGCGAAGCCTGGATTATGACCAGATAGTGGTATATCTTTAATACAAGTTATGAAGCCCGGATTACGACCGGATAATATCTTGATTTCCTCCGAATACCATGAAGCCTGGATTTCGACCAGATAGTGGTATGAGACATCACGAAGCCTAGATTACGACCAAATAGCAGTAAAAGACATTGTGAAGCCTCGATTACGACCAGATAACAGTGAGGGACACTGTGAAGCTTGGATTACGACCAAATAGCAGGTCACCCGGCCAAATACTATGAAGCCCGGATTACGACCGGATATTAGTAGGCCCAAAGCCAAAGGGAAGCCCGGATTACGATCGGATAACCATTTGATCTCTTTTGAAGCCTGGATTACGACCAGATAAGAAGTAAGGTATTGTGAAGCCTGGGTTACAACCAGATAGCAGTACAGAACACCATGAAGCCTGGATTTTACTAGATAATGGTATAAAGCATCGTGAAGCCTGGATTACGACCATATAACGATAAAAGGACTGAAGCCTGGATTATGACCAGATAATAGCACAAGACACTGCGAAGCTTGGATTTCGACCAAATAGCAGTTTACCTGGACAATTACTTATAAGCCCGGAGTCGACCGGATATTAGTGTGCCCTAAATTTAAGTTGAAGCCCGGATGCGACCGGATAACAACTCATTTCCTTCTGAAGCCTAGATTACGACCAGATAAGAATCGAGAAATTGTGAAGCCCGGATTACGACTGGATAGAAAGTTTAATCTCATATCCCCAGTAAGTCACTGTAAAGCCTGGATTACGACCAGATAGCAGTCGGTCTTATTACTATGAAGCGTGGATCACGACCAGATAGTAGTTCATTTTCACCTCTTCGACGAAGAGACGATTCCTCAACAAGAATAACAGACGACCGAAGTTCCTAAAATTCAACCTTTCTCAAAACAGAGATGATTCCCCAGTATAATAACAGACGACTGAAGCTCCTAAAATTCTATTTCTCTCAAGACAGAGATCAGCATTCCCCAACAGAATCTTCCTCAACAACAGGTATACAAGATCTCGCTAAGGAATATCTTATGCGATCGACACTCCTTCAGATGGCATCTTTAAGCCCATCCCCCGTCAGCAATTTCCAAATGGCATTTGTAAGCCCATTCTCGACATCGCAAGATGGATACCACTTCATGCGAGTGCAAATTTCTGGGCACTCTAGTGTTCAATCATCTTCCACCTTCGGATCACGAAAGGCACACAAGCCAATCTACATCCTCAGGTTTAAGAATATTGAACAGGGGAAGCTGTTGTACCCCAAAATTTGCCCTCCCATATTACTCAATACATTTCAAGAAATATCCTCAAGTTGATCAAGGAAGCCCAAGGGTTGACCAGACAAGCTCTCTCCAAAGGCAGTCTACCTAAAATTAGGGTTTCATGTTGCATCAAGATACTTGAGTCCAAGGGATCCCAAATTCTCACCATTGTCTTAATATGTTCTCAAGATCATCCATGTCAAGTTTCAATCCCTACAGAGAAAGTTTGCTCAGTCAATTGCTCAAAGGCCGGAAAATTGACTGTGTTAGGGCAAAAGTCAAATGTGGCCCACTGTTGGTTGAAGATTTTGATAATATTATTAGAAGCCAAGTGAATTGAACGTTTCGATCGAAATGAAACAAAGCGTCATGTTTCGAAGTAGCAGAAACAGTGTTTCGAATAAGCATATCAAAGCTTGGAGCTTCGAGTGGCAATTATGGGAACGTATCTAAAGAAGTCTCGAAATGACAACAAGGCTGTGTCTGAGAAGTGCGTTCGAAGCGGAGAAGTACCAAAACATTTGAAATTCAAATGCAAGCGGGACATTCGAAGTTTGAAATTTATGTGCTGGAGCATTTGGAGACACGTGGAAACAAGAGAGAGACATTGTTCTGCATGTTCTGAACGTGGCATAATCTTATAGCAAGACCGTTATGATCGAATTAGTATAAATAGAAGTCTTAGTATTAGGATTTCGTGTGTCATATCTATTGTACTAAATACTCAGTAAACATTCAAATTACCACATGGCTAGGGAAACGAATGCAAGAGCAATGTACGTATGATAGCACCACATGTTTATGATTTAATGAAAACCTTTTATCATTTGCAGTACTTTCCTTTATCTTTCTGCCAAATACCATTTACAAGTTTTTTTATTTAAAGTCTTTTTATTCAAAATCTTTTCATTGAAACCTTACATTTTAATGCTTTCTTTACATTTCAAACACTTTACATTTCAGAAAACTGTCATACTTTTCATGCCTTTATCTTCAAGTTTTATCCTTCGAACGCCTATTTTTACTTAAAGTCATTTTACAGATTTCTTGCATTAAACGCTTTCTTCATATTTCGAATCTTTAACATTCCAGAGCATCTTTTACATTAACTGTTTTTATAATTCGAAGCCATTTACTTGCTTTTTATGCAATTTTACATGTCTTTACAATTAACATTTATTCATGCAAGTTAGTTTCGCGCACATATATTATGATCACACCCTTAGATCTTTAAGAGAGAAATCGAAATAAGTCAAACACCTACACAACACTCAAATACCAACCATGAATATCTGTTCGATCATGAGAGTTACCCTAATGACCAATGAGTCCTAGGATCAATCTAGTCGATCCTGCGAGTTACCAGAGAAATTGAATAACAGTCAGTAAGTTTATTCGATAGTTTGGAAGACTAGCGGTTGTTTACCAGAAATCACTGGAAACAAATTGGCACACCCGGTGGGACCAATAATTGGACATTAGAAATAAAGATTATTGAGACATAACCATTATAAAAACGTTGGAACCTAAGAAGTTTTCTGTTTTATGAACCTAAGAAGTGGTAAAATAACCAACAGCAACCAGCCCTTATCCAGAAGAAAACGTTTGAACAAGATGTCTAATTCTGACAATCAACAAGGGGAACAAAATGCCCCACATACAACAGGCACTAGTGTATCCACTTCGATGGGAACATCTAATGTGATCCCTTCGAATGCACAGTCTGTTGCGTCTTCAACCAGTAATATAGCCACTAATGGAGTAAGTGGCATATCAACTAATAGTTCGATCTTACGAAATACTGGAACCATTGGTTATCCTGGGGGATTCGTTCCACCATCAGGGACACAATCCCATCTTGCCACTCCACTAACTAGACCACCCGGTTTCGATGGTAATAGAACCAGAAATTCCTCTTATGGAATGCCAACATCTTTTATGGCAGGTTTACACAATTCCACATCAAACTCATCACCACAATTAGGGTCTGGGTCTGGGGCGAATCAGTTTATGACAAATAACCAAGGGTCAGTGGGTTATAGCACAATGCATATTTTGACCACAGAAAACCAGTTGGCTTTTAGGCAATTGATGGATGACAGTAACCATAATATGATAGGGGTGTTAGCACAAACTATGCAGGAAATATTTGCCCCAATAGTACAAAATGTGACTGACAAACAGGGAAAACGCTGACAATATGAGTCGAATAGCAGATTTCTTTGCTCCTCCAGAAAGGCGTAGGCAGAATCAGGCGGGATTTTGAGCAAACATGCCTGTTATGGAACAAGTTGCTAACGACCCAATTTATAGACCAGCTAGAGAAGAAGTTAACTTGGGGGCAAGGGCACCAAGGCTAGAAGCCCCAATAATCCCAGGCCCACAAAGAGAAATTATGGAACCAGGGGCAAGGGTCGAAAGGCTAGAAGCCCCAGAGTTTCGAGAAGAACAACCTAGGGGGGTTGTCATGGTTGGTCGAAATCAAGATGCTGATGCTGTCGTTCATAGAATTCGAAACGATAACATCTTGGCAGAAAACAATCTAACCACCATGATAGAGAGAGTCATGGCCCAGAATGGCCTCAACACAGGAATGAGAAGGCCAAATTATGCTTCTCCTATATTAGATTGCATAATGCATACTGATTTACCAAGGGGATATAAAGTCCCTAAATTTACAAAGTTCGCTGGGGATACCAATGAGTCAACAGTCGAACACATAGCCAGATATCTAACTGAAGCGGGAGATATAGCCAATAATGAAGATCTCAGGGTCAAATATTTCCCAAGTTCCTTGACTAAAAACGCCTTCACATGGTTTACCACTTTGCCTCCTGGGTCCATTGATACTTGGGCTCTTTTGGAGAGATTATTCCATGAACAATTTTACATGGGACAATCGAAAATAAGCTTGAAAGAATTAGCCAGTGTCAAGAGAAAGTTCACCGAACCCATAGATGATTATCTGAATAGATTTAGGCTTTTGAAATCCAGATGTTACACAATAGTGTCCGAACATGAGTTAGTCGAAATGGCCGCTGGTGGTTTGGATTACTCTATTCGAAAGAAACTAGACACTCAATATTTGAGGGACATGGCTCAGTTAGCCAATAGGGTTCGACAGGTCGAAAGGCTAAAGGCCGAAAAGGCCAGAGTCTTTAAGAATAACAAGAAAGAAAGGATCTCCTATGTTGGAACTGAGGAAGCAGAAGAATATCCTGAATTCGAATTCGAAGAGGTCGAAATCGACCTTGTTGAATTAAAACAGGCTCCACCTTACTCCTGCAAATTATTGGTTCCCACAAAAGGGAAAGAGATTGTTGAAAATGAGAAAAGTGACAAATTCCCAAAGAAGGTTTATACCTTCGATGTCACTAAATGTGACGAGATTTTTGATTTACTTGTCAAAGATAGCCAACTCATTGTGCCATCAAATGTCAAAATACCTCCTTTAGATCAGAGAAAGAAGAGAGGATTTTGCAAATATCATAGTTTCCTAGGCCACAAAACCTCACAATGTTTTCTTTTCAGGGACCTAATTCAAAATGCAATCAAAGATGGCAGACTAAAGTTTGCTGATAAGGCAAAGATGAAAGTGGACAAAGATCCCTTGGACATCGCAGACACCAATTACTCCGAGCTTGCATGCATTGGAGAGATTAACATGGTGGAAGCTGACCAAATTGATGTCCCAATAGGAGAGAAAGATACTGAAAACGAAAGTTGGGTGATGGTCGAAGTCGATAAAGAGGTCACTGAAGACATCCAGAAGATACCAGAGACTTCGATTGAAGCAGCACCTGTAGCTGTTGCAAAAGAAACCCAGGCTACTGAAGGCCAGGAAAATCAAAACCAAGAACTAACACAGGTCACTGAAGGCCTGAGGCTCGAATTGGAGAAAGTCCAAATCGCGAAGCCAACTTCCCCTCAGAAGGAAATATGGGACACTCTAGGGGAACCCAGTGGATAATTTGACTATTTGGTCAAATATTCTGCCCCAGAGAGTTCGAAGGTCCACATTGAAGATATAAAACCCACAGGATGGGGAAATGATGAAGCTGAAGGGGAGGATGTTGAGGTAAACATGGTGGACATGGAAAGACCTCACTCTGAGATGGAGGAGGTAGAAAAATACTTAGAGAAAGAGAAATATATAATGGAGGATAATCACGCTGGAGATGCTAGTCTCAAGGATTACCTCATGACATGCCACAAAGGAGATACAGGCATGATATTATGCCCTAGGTGCAGCATCCTCTGCAATCAGAGAATCACTGCGAATTTCGAGAGGGTACAGAGGACTCGAACTGGCAACAATTGGCGCCAGGATAACCAGCTGTTCAGGTGTTATCCTAAGGCTGGAGAAAGTTTGCTGGAATTTGTGTTTCGCTGCTACAAAGGGGCAACCAAGTGCTTGATTTGCCCAAGGTGTTCTGCCGTGTATGATCAAAGCATGGCCAGAGCTTTCGAAACAATTCCCTTCGCCCCTTGCTGGAACCATCAAGAGACTGTCCAGATGGGCCCATGTTTCGACAGCAGACACAAACAACGAAGGCCTGATAGCCCTCACCCCAAGGCTGCTCGAAGAGTGACTTTCAAACTCCCTACTGAAGTTCCAACCGACAGATGGTTGCAAGTCAGAAATGACAAAGGCAAAGACAGATGGAGAAACACCGAACGAAATGCACGCCATGCTATGACGTACAGAAGGCAATTCAACATAGCAAAAAGGGAGGAGGTAAGATTAGAAAACTACAAAGGAAGGAACCCCATGTCGAGATCCCAGTGGCGCAGGCAACAAAGGATTCGAAAGGCTGAGAGGGAAGTTGTGGCAAACAAAGGGGTCACTTCAACAAAGAACCAAGGTGAATCTAGCACCAATAAACCCACACCAAAAAATCAAACTGAAGAAAAACCTCCAGTTAATAGGAAGCTTTTCTCTGAAGTGCAACTGGATGAACCAAAGGAATACACTCCAGGCCCAGAAGAAGACGAAGATATGATAACAGATAACTTCGAATCGGAGGGGGAGTCTTCATTCAACCTAAACTGCAACGTGGTATCTGTACTTCCCTGTGAATTTGGGCAGGAAACCGAAATTGATGAATATGAGGAAGAAGATACCACAGATTTGATGAAGCATAGGCCTGTGTGCTACTATGTGATGGACAATGGGGCTGTCGAGGAGCAAAATGCGTTCTTCGAACGTCCAGAACCTGCTATGAAGAACCATCTTAAGCCACTATTTATTCGGGCAAAAGTTGGTGCCCATGGTGTGAACAATGTTCTAGTGGATGGGGGTGCTGCAGTCAATTTGATACCCCACTTCATGCTGAAAAGACTAGAGATCCACGAAGGAGACATCAAGCCCCATAATATGGTTCTATCCAATTATGAGGGAAAAGTGGGTAAAACACTGGGAGTGGTCCAGTTGGAATTGACAATAGGCTCAAGCTGTAGGCCCACCATGTTTATGGTGATCGAAGCTAATGCCAACTATAACTTATTGCTGGGAAGGGAGTGGATCCATGGCATAGGGGCAGTTCCTTCGTCAATGCATCAGCGACTAGTTCTGTGGAGAGATGATGGAATCGTGGAAAACATCGAAGCAGACCAGAGTTACTTTATGTCAACAGTCAATTTAGTTGACAAGAGGGATTATGATAAAAATCTGGCAAAGATTGCTCCGTGTGTTCCAAATGACGAGATTAACGAAACCAGAAACGCCCACTACTACATGACCCTTCGCCATGATGGCCTTTACTGGGATAGAACAATAATCAGTGAAGAAGAGGGAGTCGAAAGCACTATACAAAAATGGCCAGTAGGATGGGACTTCGACAACCTTATCCATGACTGAGTCTACCTTTTTCGAGAGGATTTCGGCCTATATGGATGAGAATGAATCAAAAGCGGCCTTAAAGGCTGAAATAAACAAATTAACTGTAAAGATGAACGAAGTAAGTGGGGGTGGCTCGAAATGTTCACCCTTCAAAGAATTTGAGATGGATCAAAGGTTGGATGCCATCTACGATAAAGAACCCTTAGGCTTCGAAAGGGACCCCATAAACTCAGGTGCCAAAATGTTGGCACAAGATCCACTCGAAGAAGTCAACTTAGGGGATGAAAAAACGAAAAGAATAACCTACATAAGTGCAAAACTTAGCCCAGGCCTCAAGAAGGAAGTAATCGAAGTCCTCAAGGAAAACAAAGATTGCTTCGCATGGGATTATGACGAGATGCCTGGTTTAAAGAGGGAGTTGGTCGAACACAGACTGCCAATCAAAGATGGCAAGAAGCCCATCAAACAAACTCCCAGATGATTCGCACCAGCGGTTCTCACAAAGATTAAAGCTGAGATCGAAAGGTTGCTGCGTTGCAAATTCATCAGAACAACAAGGTACGTCAAATGGTTAGCAAATATAGTACCTGTTATTAAGAAAAATGGTTCTTTAAGAATTTGCATAGATTTTAGGGATTTAAACACTGCAACCCCCAAAGATGAATATTCCATGCCTGTGGCAGAAATGCTAGTAGACTCTGCTGCAGGGTTCGAATACTTGAGTATGTTTGATGGATACTCTGGGTATAATCAGATTTTCATTGCTGAAGAAGATGTTGCAAAGACAGCATTTCGTTGCCCAGGAGCCTTAGGCACCTATGAATGGGTGGTGATGCCTTTTGGTTTAAAGAACGCTGGGGCAACTTATCAAAGGGCAATGAATTCAATTTTTCATGATTTCATTGAAACCTTCATGCAGGTGTATATTGATGATATAGTCATCAAATCTATATCTGCAGAAACACATTTGCATCATTTGAGCCAATCATTCGAGCGAATGAGAAAACATGGCTTAAAGATGAATCCCCTTAAATGTGCATTTTTTGTGCAGGCTGGAGATTTTCTTGGTTTTGTGGTTCACAAGAAAGGGATTGAAATCAACCAGAACAAAACCAAAGCTATAATGGAGACGAAAGCACCTACGTCAAAAAGGGAGTTGCAATCTCTGCTAGGGAAAATTAACTTCCTCAGAAGATTCATTTCGAACCTGAGTGGAAGAACCCAAGCTTTCTCTCCGTTACTTCGTCTAAAGCAAGGCCAAGCCTTCGAATGGAACGAAGCCCACCAGGAGGCATTTGACAGGATAAAAAGACACCTCTCTCAGCCTCCTATTTTGTCTCCACCTTCATGGGGGAAGCCCATGAGATTGTACATATCTGCCTCTGAAGTTAGTATAGGTAGTATGTTAGCACAAGAAGATAGCAATGGTATTGAAAGAGCCATATACTATTTAAGTAGAGTACTAAATGATGCAGAGACCAGATATAGAAATTTAGAAAAGCTATGTCTCTGTTTGTATTTCTCTTGTATGAAACTCAAGTATTATATAAAGCCTGTTGATGTTTATGTTTCATCTCATTTCGATGTCATTAAACACATGCTTTCAAAACCAATAATGCATAGCAGAGTTGGTAAATGGGCTTTAGCCTTAACAGAATATTCTTTGACTTTCATGCCTTTAAAAGCTGTGAAAGGTCAAGTGATTTCTGACTTCATTGTGGACCATTCTTTGGTTGAGCAGACTGTCATGAGTTACGTCGAAATACAACCATGGAAATTGTACTTTGATGGTTCAACCCACATGAATGGAAGTGGCGTTGGAGTCCTTCTAATTTCTCCTGAAGGAATTCCAACAAAATTCAAGTATAAATTAGATGGTCCTCGTTGCTCGAACAACGAAGCTGAGTATGAAGCGCTCATTGTTGAACTTGAAGCTTTGTTGGAATTGGGGGAAACTAGAGTTGAAATTAAAGGAGACTCAGAATTAGTGGTCAAACAAATTACAAAGGAATATAAGTGCATAAAGGAAAACTTGATGATATACTTCGTCATAGTCAACAGGATATTAAGGAAATTTGAATACATGGATATTCAACACATACCAAGAATAGAGAACCAAGAAGCAAATGACTTAGCACAGTTGGCTTCGGGTTATAAAGTTTCTACCAGGAACTTTAAGGATTTAGTTGAATTAAGGGGTGGAGTTATGGCTACTAGATTCACACCATCGGATCTGGAAAGTATGAAATTGGGATATGCTGAGAAACAGGGATTCAAAATATTAGCCATAAATACTTTGTCAGATGCAGATTGGTGAAGTCCACTGATGAGTTATTTAGCAAACCCAACTCTGAATGTGGATAGAAAGACAAAATACAGAGCATTGTCATATCTCCTCATGGGGAACGAATTGTTTAAAAAGACCCAAGAGGGCGTATTATTGAAATGCCTAGGAGAAAGTGAGGCATACTTAGCATTGTCAGAAGTCCACAATGGGGCATGTGGGGCACATCAAGCAAGCCATAAAATGAAATGGTTGTTATTTCGATACGGCTTGTATTGGCCTAGCATGCTCAAAGATTGCATAGACTTTGCTAAAGGATGTGAGGAATGTCAGAAACATGCAGGGATTCAACATGCCCCTGCAAGTGAGTTGCATTCGATCATCAAACCATGGCCATTTAGAGGATGGGCATTGGATTTGATAGGAGAAATAAATCCTGCTTCGTCCAAAGGATAGAAATATATCTTGGTAGGAATAGATTACTTTACCAAGTGGATCGAAGCTATACCATTAATAGTTGCTGATCAAGAGGCTATTATTGAGTTTATACAGAAGCACATTATCTATAGGTTCGGATTGCCAGAGAGCATAACCACAGACCAAGGCTCTGTGTTTACTGGTAGAAAGATGCAAGAATTTGCCCAAGAAATGGGGTTTAGATTGCTAACGTCAACGCCATATTATGCTCAAGCAAACGGTCAAGTCGAAGCAGCCAATAAAGTGATAATAAGATTAATCAAGAAGCATATTGGTAAAAAGCCAAGAAACTGGCACAAAACTTTGGACCAAATATTATGGGCCTGTAGAACATCTCCTAAGGAAGCTACTAACACTATGCCTTTCCAACTCACATTTGGTCATGATGCAGTGCTGCCAGTAGAAATTCATCTACAATCAGTTTGAATTCAGAGACAAAACGAAATCCCAGTTGCATTATATTGGGAAATGATGATGAATGAATTAGTTGAGTTGGACGAAATTAGATTACATGCATTGGAAATTTTGATGAGACAAAAAGAAAGAGTGGCCAGAACATACAACAAAAGGGTGAAGAAAAAAGTATTCATTATTAATGACTTAGTTTGGAAAGTCATATTTCCCATGGACAAAAAAAATAAAGCATTAGGGAAATGGTCACCTCATTGGGAAGGACCTTTTCGAATATTAAAAGTATTCTCAAACAATGCATATGAAATCAAAGAACTGGTGGATGATAAGCGTATCCTAAAGGTTAATGGGAAATATTTAAAGAAATATAAGCCACGCCTGCAGGAGATTCGAATAGTAACAACGTAACCAAGATATTATAAAAAGGCCAAAATGGCAAGATGAGATGCCAAAATGGCGTTGTTCGAATATTACATATAAGAAACCAAATTGTAGTCAAATAAACACTGAAATTTAGAAATAAGAATTATTTTTCAATCTGTTGAAAGTGCTTCGAAAAGATTCAAGTCTCTACTGAGCGAAACGCCTGGCTCCTTCCAAGGTTACCACTTCTCCTTTAAGTTGTTCTGCAGTAACCATTTCTGCAAGCCCCTGGTTGAGAAGCTCTTCGAATTGGTTACCAGCAGTATTGGTTTCGAAGGCTATTTGTTGTTCTTTAGCCTCCTTAACCTTCTGTTGAAGTTCCAGAATCTGCCTTTCCCAAAGAAGTATGGACTCAGCTCGAGCCTCATAATCAGTTTTCGCCTGCTTTAGATGCATAGCTTGATCCTCAGCTTCTTGAGAGAGTTTCGAAGCTTGTTCATAAGCAGCATCCATTGCATGCGTTTTTCTTGAACCTTCTTGGCAGCAGATTCATCTTGGAGAAGGTAACCAGTTATGTTGTCCAGCAAAGACTGAAGATCGAACAAGAGAGTACTAAATGACAAGGAGCAGGTAGCAAGATTGACCTTTGTAAGCAACTCCTTCATAGTATAGCAAGCAGTGCTATCTTGTTTGAGCACTTCGAATATATCCACATTGAGAATTGTTTTCCTGATCCTATTAAGAAGTACAATTCTTTCATCTGTGGGAAGAGGATAGCTGGTCGAACTTGTGCCAGCCCTAGCAAGTGGGATGTCCCTTTGAGCCAGCTTTGCCTTCATGTACCCAATAGGGTCATTTCGTCTCAGGAGTGTAAGCTCCTCGTCAGTCATTCGAGACAAAGAGGATTGAGGGAGTTCCACACGTAGGGGAGTCACGTCCATTTCAAACTCCATGGGTTTGTTGGTTGCATCACCATCCCCTTCATTCGTTTCATGCTCATGATCTTCTTCATCATCATCCAAGTCCACCACTTCGATGTCTTCTTTTTCACTGCTATTTGCATTGGACTCCGTCCCAGCAGTCGAACCATCATTGGCATCCTCCTCCTCAGACTCTTCGTCTGCAGATTCTTCGTCTCTTTGGCCAGAATCAGCTTTCTCTCCTTCAGTTTGAGTGTCCTTTGGATCCTCTTGAAGGGTTTCAAGAGGGGACTTTTGAAGAGAAGCTCTTTGCAAATCTTCTGCAGATGTTTGAAGTGGTGTTTTGTTTGTCTCTTTCAGAGGAATAGAGGTACCTTGATCATCCTGCTGTTCAGAAGTTCCAGCCAGAACCGCCATATTGGAGGAACCTTTGTTCTGTACAAGGTTGTTGGAATCTCCTTGAGGAGAGGAGTTGAGTGGAGCAGCAGCTTTGGATGGTGAGTTCGAAGTAGTGGAAGCTGGATTCAAGATGTTCTGCAAGGAGCAAAAGAATGTTAAAAACATGCACCAAGGTAATAAGAAATTATTATTTTCAAAGAGATTTAAAAGTTCAATTTACCTGTGGACTCTCGGAGGAGAGGTTGCTAGCTATGCGTTCCAACATTACGTTGGAGGTCGAAGGTGGAATTTTGGATTTGGGTGAGGGAGCAGCATCCCTGGAATCTAGTCCAGAGACACTAGTTGGAACGGTACTTTTCGAAATATCCTTCTTCTGCTTCTTCTTCGAAGCAGTTGGTAAGTTTCCTCCAGCCTTGGGGTCTTCCCCAGTGGTGTTTGATTTTCGCTTCTTGGGAGTAGTAGGAGGAAGTTTGTTGGTCTGAAAAGATTTAAACAAAGAGTTAGATGAAAACCATAAAACATTAGTGAATTCGAAACATCAAGGCTAAGTGATTACCGTTGGAGTTGGAACACTGGTTGTTGTTGGTATTGTTGTTGTGGTTGTTGCAGCAATGGTTGTTGTTTCGGACGGAGTCACTTTGTCAGTGGTTTCGGTAGAGGCTTGAGAGGCACTCCCTTCTTTCGACTTCGAAGCGGCTGTCTTTATCCTGATGGCTGAAAATCGAAACAATTAAAGCAAAGGTTAAAGATATGGAAAATGAAAAACGTTTGGGATTTTCCCAAGCATTCGCACCTGTGCCTTGATCAGATTTAATCGACATGGCAGAAAGGTCGTATCGAAGGTGTCCTGGGAAATCGTGGAGCCAGTGTCGAGCCCATGTCACAGTCTTAGATGGCTTTGGTTTCTTTTGAAGATGTTTGAACATCTCTTTGCAAGTGAACCACCAAGGATATGGGGGAAACCAAGCCAGAGCCAGTTCTGAGGTAGGTAATCTAGGAAATTTAGGTGGAAGCATTTCGAATGCCAACCTATACCTATCCTCAGGTGACAACCCTAAAGGAAGTTTTAACTTAGAATCTTTTTGTTTGAATTTTTCCTTCAAGGTCTCAGCCGCTTGATGCACAGTGGATTCCAAGCGTGTGGGGTCATAAGTAGTTTCAAAATAATTTTGAAAAGCTTTAATCTCTTTGGCATGAGTAAACATACCTTTCTTGGCTGGTACCTACACATCGAAGGCATCAATTAGTTTCTGTTTAATTGTAAGTGTATCGAACATATAAGTTTGATAAAACTTGGTCCACCATTCCAGAAACCCCTTAGCTGTGAGATGGGTAGGTTCGAAGGTTATTAGCTCAAACTGGGCAAAGCCTTGGTATTTTTCTTGCTGTAATTTGGCTTCCTGTGCCTTGAAAGTTCGCCCAGAGGTAATGGCACTCTCAGTTTGAAATAAGGGTTCAGGAATTAGTTGGCATAAGCCAAACTGTCTCGAAACAAAATTTGGCTGGTAAGCGAAAAGGAAAATCTGATTCTTGGCAGGAGTTATTCTTGAAGAAATGAGTCTAGGTAGCAAAAAGGCTCTCCATACATCCCGAATCTCCTTGCTCTTGACAGCTTCTGAGAGAGCCATGGTGAACCAGGAAGGTCCATGAGCCCTCGAAGCAAAAGGCGCCATGGTCTCTTCGAACTTATGCCTTTTGGAGAATATCATGATTTACTTCGAGAATAGGACTTTGAAGTCATCTTTGTCGTCATTTGGAGTTAATCTTCGCAGCCTAGTGCCTTCGACTATTCTATCAGTTATCTCAGGGTCTTGTTCATCAATGGTGTTGGCAGTTGACAAGGATGGTTCGAACATGGCATTTAGCCATAGCTGAAGTAACCAAAAAGGGCCAGCCAACAGGATATTCTTGGAGGTATGAGATTTTAGGCTCGAAACAGCTGACCTTAGGCTTTCATAAAGGTCAACTAAGAGTAGTTCACTTAAGCACACTCTTCGATTTTCATGCAAATCCCTAGCTAGAGGAATAAACCTACTGGCTTCCTGTAGGGATCTATTGCAGAAGACGTATCTTGACAGCCATAGGGTAAGGAAAGCAATGTGTTCTACATCAGACACACTGTCTCCCTCAGCA
Source organism: Vicia faba (assembly GCA_948472305.1). Taxonomy (NCBI): domain Eukaryota; kingdom Viridiplantae; phylum Streptophyta; class Magnoliopsida; order Fabales; family Fabaceae; genus Vicia; species Vicia faba. The sequence goes on along the minus strand of OX451736.1, from coordinate 910,069,888 downwards.
TGGTAGTGACTGATAAACTTGGAAAAACTTGCTAGTTTGACATCGAAGTCGATTATACTTGAATGTTCTTCGTTGTCAGGGATATATGTTTCTCCTACTGGCGATAGCCCAGTAATGGCCGCTATGTTGAAGAAGGTAGGGGTAATCATTCCACCAGGGAGATGGAAAGTATTATAGGTATTGTCCCAGAAATAGAGGGACGCGAATAGTAAAGGGTGGCTGTAAGTGAAACCAGGCTTCGACAGCTTAATAAAGTTGTAGATACCTAATTCTTCCCATTGCTGGGATTTCTTAGCTTCTACCTTATTGAACCAGTTTTGGTAAGCAGCGTCGGAGGTGGGGCAAGATCGAAACGGTTTAAAATTACTTTTTACATAGTCTAATACAAAAGGGTCCTTAGGAGGAACAGTTGGATTTTCCATGGTGTTTGAGCCAGAAGATTCTATTGCCTTAGGGGCGTCCATTTTGTTAAACAAGGGTTTGAAACTATAGCAAACTGGGAAAATTTTCCTGGTATCTTTTAAAATTTCAAAAACCGTAAGAGGGCCCATTAAAGCTAACCTCTTACCAGCAGCGGTGGTAGGAATGAGTACCTGTGATGCATAAAGCATTTCTTTTTCCTTTGAGATCATCTGGGGAGCAAGAACGGATTGACCTTGGTGAGTGATAACCTTACTTTCCATTGTAGTTCCTGCGGTCTTTCCTTTCTTCTTGGAAACCTTTTTGAGTTGAGATGAAGTAGAAGAAGACATTTTTTGAAGAATGTTGAAAGCTTAGGGTTTTTGGCGAGAGAAGAAGGATAAAAGATTCAGAATGTGGAAAGAAAAGAAAAAGACTAAGTTGATGATGTTTTATAATGTGGAAGTTTAAGCATCCACTGAATAAGGTTGTGATACGTGGAAATCATGGGTTGGTTTGATGAAGAGGTGGCGTAAAGTTAACATGGGTAATAGGCGTGATTAAAGATAATCATTATTTTGTAACTGCACCATACTGTGAAGTGGCTCCAGGCGGTTAAGGAATCCAAAAAGTGTTATGATTGACGTGACTGGAGTCAAATGCATTAAATTTTACGATGATTCGAAGGTCGCATCAAAATCTTGTATAGATGTTTAAAATAAGTATTTCTCAGAGAGATCGAAATACATATTTTAAAGGGGCATTTTGTTGGCTGAAGATTTTGATAATATTATTAGAAGCCAAGTGAATTGAACGTTTAGATCGAAATGAAATAAAGCGTCATGTTTCGAAGTAGCAGAAACAGTGTTTCAAATAAGCATATCAAAGCTTGGAGCTTCGAGTGGCAATTATGGGAACGTATCTAAAGAAGTCTCGAAATGACAACAAGGTTGTGTCTGAGAAGTGCGTTCGAAGCGGAGAAGTACCAAAACATTTGAAATTCAAATGCAAGCGGGACATTCGAAGTTTGAAATTTATGTGCTGGAGCATTTGGAGACACGTGGAAACAAGAGAGAGACATTGTTCTGCATGTTCTGAACGTGGCATAATCTTATAGCAAGACCGTTATGGTCGAATTAGTATAAATAGAAGTCTTAGTATTAGGATTTTGTGTGTCATATCTATTGTACTAAATACCCAGTAAACATTCAAATTACCACATGGCTAGGGAAACGAATGCAAGAGCAATGTACGTATGATAGCACCACATGTTTATGATTTAATGAAAACCTTTTATCATTTCCAGTACTTTCCTTTATCTTTCTGCCAAATACCATTTACAAGTTTTTTTATTTAAAGTCTTTTTATTCGAAATCTTTTCATTGAAACCTTACATTTTAATGCTTTCTTTACATTTCAAACACTTTACATTTCAGAAAACTGTCATACTTTTCATGCCTTTATCTTCAAGTTTTATCCTTCGAACGCCTATTTTTACTTAAAGTCATTTTACAGATTTCTTGCATTAAACGCTTTCTTCATATTTCTAATCTTTTACATTCCAGAGCATCTTTTACATTAACTGTTTTTATAATTCGAAGCCATTTACTTGCTTTTTATGCAATTTTACATGTCTTTACAATTAACATTTATTCATGCAAGTTAGTTTCGCGCACATATATTTTGATCACACCCTTAGATCTTTAAGAGAGAAATCGAAATAAGTCAAACACCTACACAACACTCAAATACCAACCATGAATATCTGTTCGATCATGAGAGTTACCCTAATGACCAATGAGTCCTAGGATCAATCTAGTCGATCCTGCGAGTTACCAGAGAAATTGAATAACAGTCAGTAAGTTTATTCGATAGTTTGGAAGACTAGCGGTTGTTTACCAGAAATCACTGGAAACACCCACATACAGTCAAACTTCAAGATTTTTGATCAACATCCTAATTTTGAAGTATACTTCATAATTTCATCAATGGTTGATCATGATTCATCAAGGATTGCTCATAATTCATCAAGAACCAAAAGTTGCTAAATTAGGGTTTTGCAGGAAAAGTCAACTCAACTTTGACCAAGCATAACTTTCTCATACTTTATGAGAAATGACCCATACAAAGATAATTTTGAAGAGGATGCCATTATATACAATCCATATTTATCTCCCAAGTTCAAAATATGCACTCACAAGAAGTTATGAATTTGGACATTATAGGTCATTTTGAAAAGTCAACAAAAACACCTTTTTTGTCAAAGCTTCATACATGAGCATGGAATATCAAATTGAGATGAGACCAAAAGGGTTGCTTAGAGGACATCTCAAGATTTCTAAAAAGTTCAAGAACACCTTCAAAGAGTAAAAATTGAGGAAGTTATGTATTTGTGAAGTTGATCCTTTTTGCAAAATTGCCAAAAGTCAACTATGCCTCAAATTGCAATTTTTGCCAAATGGGTCCAATCTTTTGCACTTGGTTTGAGTTGGCAACATGGTCCACGAGCCCTAGCCCTTGACACTTGTAATTATCTTATTTTTATTATTTATTTTGATTTTTATTTGAATTAAATCAATTTTAAACAAAACAAATCATGAAAAAATCTAAAGCATTAAAAACTCAAGATTTTGTACATGTTTCAGGTCTCAAATCCAATTGGCAAGTATTTGAAATCGTGCAAAGCATTAGTGTGGACAAAAAGATTGAATTTGGCCTAAGTTTAGAAAGATATTCAAAGTGAATCAAATCCAAATAAAAAACAATGATGGAGGAAGATTGAGATCAGCTTTTCAACTCTAATCCAATCCTTGATATATATTGAGCATATGCAGACCTAAAACAAGGCTGGAGAGAGGCGCAAGAAGAAGAACAAAACTTGAAAAAACACCAAAAAAGTGTAGACACAATTTCATATTTCCAAGCATCCTCAAAACCTCCTGACCATCCCAATCGCTTCCTGGGATCACCAGCAAGCAAAACCAATCAAGAACAAGGATTTCCAAGCCCTGAAACTCCTTGTAAGGCATTCACGACATTGGACTTTTTTTTTAATTCGGTTTGCATAATTCTGGCACATATAGCATGATATAATCATATATTCTTGTTCACAATCACATTTGCAAGCTTTCTGTAACATTTAATTTCATTTTCATGAACTGTATTGGAGTTTTCCATTATTAAGGTTTACAAGCTCGCTTTGGGGTTTCTAAACCTAGGCAAAATTGGGCCATGAAAGGGGCACCATTGTGTTCAGCAGGTCCAGACGAAGCTATCCATGGCCTTCGTTTTTATTTATCACACTTGTATTGAATTTTGAGGTTTGCAAGACCTGTAGCTACGGACATAGTGCCGTAGGTAAAAGTCTATAACTTTTACCAACAGTGCAAGGAGGAAGATGACATACGTGCCTCCATCCCATTCGTGCATTTGAATTTGCGCGCGTGTTTACAGCTAGCGTTATTTTATTCCTTTTGTTATTTTTGTTTCATTTAATAAACAACTGAATCAATTGGCCCGGTGGTGGCCAGGCAAGCGTTAAGGCATTGGGGAGCTTGAGGTCAGGGGTTCGACCCCTGCCTCCAACGTTTGCATTTTTCTTGAATTCTTTCTACAGATCCCATGTTCCATAAGGCGTGAAGACTACCATAGGGCATCAACTCCTAACCGTCAGATTACCAACAAGTCAGATCTGAAGGCTAGCATATGAAGGACCATCATGGGACCTAGTCAACGCAAAGCATGGTGGCCTGGAAGTCAACATGGACCTCAGATTGTTGGACCCAAGCTTGCTATCTGTACCACCTCAAATTACTGATTGCAGACCCAAGTTTCTTTTTCCTTTTCTGTTATATTTTATTTAATTTATTCATTTATTTTATTCACTAACACAAAATAAATAATTCTTTTTATAAAAAAAATTACAAAAATAATATTTTTCATCCAATTAGGTTTAAGTTTATTTTTTATCAAAAATTAATTAAATTAATTAGGTTATTTAATTTTTAGAAAACTTTAATTATTTTGTAAATAAATTAAAATTAATTAAGAACAATTAGGGTTTTAATTTAATTTAATTCCATTTTCTTTTTTTTTTTAAAACCAAAAACGCAAAAATAGGCCATGTAATTATTTTCTTTAATTAATTTAATTAACTAATTAATTGTGTATTTAATTTTAAAACATTATCCTTTTCTTAAAAATAATTAAAAACAAACAAAAACAATTTTTTATTTTAATTAGGTTAGAAGGGGTCAAACCCTAGTTCTCTCTCGATCTTAATTTCATTGCGCGCGCTTTATTATTATATTTTTTCCATATTAATTTAATTGCTCACAAGTTGTAATAGCTTAATTAGGACTTTTACTTTTCATTTATTGTTTCTTTTTAAGGGTTTGTTTTTGGCTATGTAAATACCCGAAGCCTTGTAATAGTGTAGTTTAATTTCCGCACTTTAAATTCCACAAAATATTAACTGTTAGATGTATGAATAATTAAGGATGCATGACAATAATGTATGATTAACTTTAAAACGGTTAGCTAACCCTAAATGTGCAAAGATAATAATCTGAAGTTGAATCACTCGCACAGGCGCACTCCTAGGGTATACTCTCACTTCGGTTGCCTTCGGTAACGGTCATTAAGTATAGGATATTTTAGTGGTCGTTCTCTTGTCTAAACAAAGATCAAAGTCCCGTTTGGAAAGTTGCCTCGGAATGTTTGCCTCAAAATTGTTGCCTCGAATAAATTGATCTAAGACATTAGGGTTATTACTAAGACGTCCTAACATTGCTTTAGTGACCATATGTCCCTTTTAGAATTGACCCTCAAAACTCCAACGACGGTGCTACCTACTCACTAATAGTGGGATAGCACTGTCTAAAGGAAACAAACATAGAACAATTCTCTTTTTTCGAGTAGGTAGATTAGTTCTTAAGTACTTGCTCAATCCAAACAAACTTTTTCACACTTACACTCCTCTTTTAAACAAAGCTTTCAAAAACACTTCATAACACTCTAGAAGACAGAAGCAAGAGTTAAATCAAAGTCAAACACTTTTCAAATCAAACACACACAAGCAATTTTGAAAATGATGAGCAAGTACCTAAGAGCCCGTAGAAAACTACGGATAGAAAGGGTGCTAATACCTTCCCTTTCTATAATCTACCCCCCGTACTCAAAATCTCGAAAAAGGGAATTTTTCTGTGCTTTTTTCCTTTCCTTGTTTGATAAAATAAAAGTCGGTGGCGACTCTTTCTTACCGCGACATTTTGCGAACACAAACGCAAACTGCAAACCAGCAATTCCTATAAAAAAATAGTCCCGGTTCTGGCCACTGTATCACAGCATTAAACGCCAATCTCAGCAAAGGTTTACTTACAAACAAACAGTTCTTGGAAGTGCCACAAACATTTTCTAATAGGGGAAGAGACAAATCTCCCCAGCATCCTTCTCGTAGGAGGTTTCCCCAGCCAGATTTTCAATCTCTGAAAACTTTTTCAAGTGAGTCGACTTCAAGAATCCTCGAGGATTTCTGCTAGTGAAGTCGCCGCCTTTCCAACAGACTGAGCAATGGGGTTTATTTCCCCAACAAACAGCAGGATCCCCCAGCTTGAGGTTGCCTCTCCGACTACTATAAATCAGAGGACCACAACTCCTCTTCCCCAATAGAATACTCTACAATCTCCAAAGACACTTTGAAGCCTGGAATCCGACCAAATAACAGTATAAGGTACTGCGAAGCCTGGATTTCGACCAGATAGTAGTTCCCTTCTCCAAAAAAAACAAAAAACACTGTGAAGCCTGGACCCGACCAAATATCAGTTCAACTTCATCCTTTCAAGCAAGTTACTGCGAATTCGGCCATATAACAGTAAACTTCCTTTTCCTCAGCAAGTCATTGTGAAGCTTGGAATCTGATCAGATAACAACTAACTTTTGATTCTCTCCAGCCAAAGATAATCCCTCCAGTAGAGCAACGGGAAATCAAGACTCCTGAACTCTTTTCCCCAAGCAAGAATCAACACTCTCCACGTAGTTTTCAATATCCCCCAGCAGATTTCTCCTCAAAACGGGAACCTCCGGTGGAAATATTCTAAGCAAAGTTTGAAGACACACCTACTCTTCAACAGCAGTCCGAGATTTATTGAATCCTTGGTGTTGAACCCCAAAATTTGCCCTCTCATTTTATCAATATTTCCCCTCACAAGACTCTTTGGACCCAAGACCAAGCTAGGGTTTGCACTGCTTAAGACATCTCCTTGCACTATTGACCTAAAATTAGGGTTTGAGTTTTCACAGAGATTTTTGGACTTTCAATGCTCAAAGTGACTTTCATACTTCATGTTGGACTCATAAGTTTGTCCATACTAAGTTTCAAGCCTTAAATAAAATTTTTGCCCAGTCAATTGGACAATTGACATAGAAATCAACTGTACTGGGGAAAAAGTCAACTATGGCCAATTTACAGTCAAATCTCATGATTTTTGATCCACATAAGCATTATAGACTCACATGAACCATTTGATCAAGTTTGGACCACAACTCCTCAATAAATTTGATCAGATCAGCAAAAGGGCAAAATGGTCATTTTTAGGGTTTTGACTGCACAAGGGCAATTTCTGATTTTTTGACCTAGCCAATGGCAAATTGGGTTCAAGCAGGGATTCAAGGACTCAATGGCATAATCTTTACCTATTCACAAGGTTCAAAAGATCTCAATTGCATTGGATTGATAGATGAATTTTTCAATCAACTAATCAAAATTTGACTGTACACTGAAAAGTCAAACTTTGACTTTTTGGTCAAAATCAAGTGTCAAGGGTCATTTTTCATCAAGATGTGTAAAAACATGAAACTTTTTCATCAATAAACCCAATTTTGCAAATTAGGGTTTAAAGTTGAAAATTTTCATAACTTAGAATATTTCTAAGTTATGAAATTTCCTTAATTTTCCCCAACTTTGCCCAATATTTTCACCATGATGCAATTGGATTCAAACAAATCTTCCAACATGAAAGTTGTAGTCCTCCACAAATTATACAACTTTTATTCACAAATTTTTCTCAAAATAATCTTGGATCTCAAGTTATGATTTTTTGAACAAGGGTCCATGAAACTTTTAACTTAGTGAAATTTTGCCTTAGTTTAGGCAGGATTTTGACCTATCTTCATGGCCATTTTTCACATAGTTCCACTTGGAATCTCAAATTTCATTTCAAATATGGAATGTATAGCATGTTTCAATATTTCCAAAATGTCTAAGAACTCTCTAAAATTATTTGTCGTTAGGGAGAATCGAAGGCTTGAAGTTGGCAAAAACTCATTTTTTATCCATGGCATGTTCATAGTGATACAAGTTGCAAACTCTAATCAGCTTGCTTTGTACTACGTTACAGGTCTCAAAACTATTCCATACTTAATAGTTAAATGCAAATCCATTGGTCTAAGGCTTTGTTTTGGTCATTAGAGCATTTCACACAAGATTAATCCTTAAATAGAAAAAGCAACATTACCATTTTTGCTTAAATCTTGCTTTATGTCAAAACTGCATCCTTGAGCATTGAGCCATATCTTGTGCAACAAATCAAATCCATAAACTTGAGGGGCCAAGAGCATAGTGTGCAAGCTGATAGATAGCCTCTACAGGCCTGCTTTACATGACTTGTCCACTTTTGCTTCATATACAAGAAACTTGTAAAACTTCACACAACTTGAACATCAGAGAGAACCAACTTGTGCAAGCTTTTGAGACAATTTTTACACATTATATTGAACCTAAAACACGAGCCTTTGAGTCCAGAAACCTCCCATAGCACAAAATCACCTTCCATTGGCAAAACAGGACAGCATATGCATCTTGAGTTCTATCTCACAAGTTACTCGTGTGTTTTGTCTCAAACCTGTTCAAACACCTTCCATACAATCTATCCAAGCTATCCCAACCCTTAAACACTAACTGTAACTCCATTTACAAGGTTTGCCATTTTTTATTTCAGCTTGTGCAGGTTGAGTTCTGTAGGTTTGTTCAAGCACATTCAAGGCAAGCTATGCATTGGAGAAGGTCAGGGGAAGTTCAAGCAAGCTCCCAAACATCTCAGGCCTCATTGAAAAGCTCCACATTGTCAGACACGATCTCAACTGAAACAGGTTTTTATCAACTTCCTATCTCTCTATTTATGAATAGTTAGGCTTAGGTTTGTGAATAAAAAATGTAGTATTCATAGCCATGAAGCTGTACATATGCTCAGTTTTCATTTTAGTTAAGCATGCTAAGAGAATTAGATCCATGAACTTCCTGAAAAAATTAGGTTAGGATTTAGGGCCAGAGAAATTCTCTCTGGTCTTTGAGAGTTAGGACAAGTTTTTTATATGGTTGAATTCATCTTGGAAAATGCTACAACTTTAATGTTATGTGTTTTTGCATTAGAGCACGTATGCAGGTTGTTCGTGTTTGTACAGGGCGCACGTAATTTTTGAAGACAAAAGTTGAAGATGAAGTGTGGTGGGCTGGGCTTGGTCCTGGCTCACTATTGACACCCCCTTTTACTATTGACACCCCCCTGACCCAATTTCTTTATACTTTTATATTTTTGTATTTATTTTCATTTTCTGATTTTTATTTTATATTTTCCAAACATAAAAATACCCAAAAATATTTTCATAAATTTTCACATTTATTTTTTTTTATTTTTTTATTTTTTTAGACATGAAAATAATTATTTAATAGTATATACTTTTATTTATTGAAAACTTGAAAATAATATATAATAACATTATACTTTTATTTTTATTCTTTATTTTATTTACACTAAAAAAATATTGTTCTAAATATATTTTTTGTCTTGTATATATTTTATTTTATTTTTATTGTACATAACTAATATAATTAATATATATATATATATATATATATATATATATATATATATATATATATATATATATATATATATATATATATATATATATATATATATATATATATATATATATATATATATATATATATATATATATATATATATATATATATATATATATATATATATATATATATATATATATATATACTTTTATTTTATTTAATAAATACTTGAGAATAAAAACATAAAAATATTATACTTTTATTTTTTATTATTATTTATACTTAAATATATTTTATTTTTTGTATATACATTATTTTATTTTATTGTATATAAATAGTATATTTAATATATTTACATTCTTAAAAGAAAATTAGGGTTTTACCCTTAGTAAAAAAATAATAATCTTTTTTTATTATTCCTTTCTTTTTGCATTAAATATTTTTTACATACATAAAAAATAAACATAAACATTTTTGCATATTCATAATATTTTGTATATTTATTTAATTTATTTATTTAAAATTTATTCATTTATTATTTATGCCATTGATTCAATTAGGATGTAATAGTAGAATTAGGGTTTTAATTTCTTGTCAAATAATCCCCATTCAAAAATTATATCCCTCTCCCCATAATCATGTTGTAATAGTGTAGATTTATTTTACGCATTTATGCTTTCAATTATACCATGGTTAGAGATTAGGGTTTGTATACAAAAAATCCAAAATCAAACAAATAGCTTGACTAATACAAAGACAAAAATGCATGAAAATCAATACACAATGCACACTTGCACCCCTAGGGTTTCATCCACTTGTTGCCTTTTAAAATGACCATGTTATGCATGTTGAGTACTTTGGCAAAACAAAAGATCATAGTCCCTCGATGATGCTATCTTGGTTGCCTATACAAAATGATCTAGTCCTTCAAAAATTGCTAAAGATACTTGGCAATATTGCTATCATGGTCAATACGATGACCCACGCCTGTCCCGTTTAACATCCTAATACAAGGTTGTTTACCAAATGCAATGGTAAAACAACACTGTCAAAAGGGTTAAAAATGTGTAGGAAATACCTTTGAGTAAAATAGGGTAGATAGCTCTTAGTTACTTGATCAAAAACTTGCAAAACATCCTTGCTATTTTCAAGCACACTTCACAACACAATTTCAAAACATTTCCCAAATCAAATTTTCAAACATTGAAACATCTTTTCAAAAGACAAATACACCTTTGTATACATTCAAACAAGAATCATTACAAAGGTTGCCACAATGATGGCCTCTTTTCAAAACATTTTCAAAACCACACACACAAAGCACCATTTCAAACAATTGAAAAGCAAAAGCAAGTGATCTAAACAAGTAACTAAGATCCCATGGATAACCATGGATGAAAAGGGTGCTTGCACCTTCCCTTTTCACAATCTACTCCCCGAACCCAAGAAAACATCTCAAAGGTATTTCCTGTGCTTTTTGACCTTTCCTTAGGATAAAATAAAAAGTCGGTGGCGACTCTTGCTAAACCGAAACATTTGCGAACACAAACGCAAAACCTCAAGTCAGTTCTCCCACTGTATCACAGAACTGGCGACTCTGCTGAGGACAATTCTAAAAGCGGGGTTACCTTAGGGTTTAGATCACCTTTACATGCTTATATTGTTTGCTTTGATTGCTTTACAATTGGTTCTATTGTTTTGGGCTTGAAATCCTCTACCCGGATTTGGGAAACATTCATAGGTAAATAGCAATACGTTGTGGAAACTGTGTGGGGTATACCGACATGGTTGAAGCAATAGTTATATTAGTGCGACATATTTATGGGTACCGGTAGCCTTTGAGTCAATCAAAGAGAATACGGGGCCGCTGAGTGATGTCATGAAGCACTAATGAACTCTTAGAACTTAACTTGACCATCTTGGCCTTATTAGGGGTAGTGAGATGACCGGCTTTGGTGCAGTCCGAAGTTGGTAGATACTCGATACTACACTCATTGAGGATTGTTTTCTTGGAATATTTCGGTCGCCAGTTAAGTGGCTAAACTGAAAAAATGAACACAGAAAATAATCCAGTGATATTGAGCTCCTTAGAACCCGGTTACTATAGGACAGGTTGAGTCAACTAACTGCAAGAGGGTACTTACCTATGAAACCCCATGCAAGCCTGAAACTAGGATCTTGTGTTATTTGCTTGTACATATACTTGTGCATACATCATGAACATCATAAAGCATCATATGCACCCACTAACCATTTCAAGGGTTTGGATCTTCATCTGTGTTCCTGTTTTGTAGGTTATGGAATCACTCCGCAGAAAAATTATTCAGGTCAACCTTGTGAGAATCCCTCCTCAACTCAAGGAGCTTACTTCCAAGATTCCAGAGAATTCTCTCTTCAGTGAAAGACATGGTAGACTTCTCAACTTGGTCAACTCCAACATTGAAGAAGACATGGTGAAAGTTCTCTTCCAGTTCTTTGACCCCCTACACCATTGCTTTACATTTCCTGATTACCAACTAGTACCTACTTTGGAGGAATTTTCTAAACTCCTGAGGATTCCTATTCTCCATCAACTACCCTACAACGATACGGAAAGAGAACCAAAGCCTGAAGATGTTGCTCAAGCCTTACACTTGCAACCATCTGATATCAAAGGTCATTGGGAAACCAGAAGTGGTGTCAAGGGTTTCTTGGAAAAGTTTCTGTTTGAGAAGGCACAAGACTGCTGGAATTCTCTAGACCTGCAAGCTTTTGAGGAGATTGTAGCACTTCTCATCTATGGGTTGGTCTTGTTCCCAAACCCTGATCAGCTTATAGATGTGAATGCTGTCAAAATTTTCATATCTCGGAATCCTGTGCCTACATTGCTTGGGGATATCTTACACTAATTTCACACACGAACAATGAGGAAAAAAGGTGTTCTCATGTGCTGTACTCCTCTTCTAGCAAGATGGTTTATTTCTCACCTTCCCCAAACAGTCTTGAAGAATGAGCAAGGCTTGAGTTGGTCGCAATGATTGATGACTCTTACATATTCTGATGTTCATTGGTGTTCTCGGCCCAGAGAAAATGTCATCATCATTGATCATTGTGGGGAATTCCCTAATCTCCCACTACTTGGCATTAGGGGATGCATTACCTACAACCCCTGTTTAGATATTAGACAATTTGGGTATGCCCGAAGGGATGGCCCTCATGACATGCTCATTCTGAACGTTGTTTTTGACTTTGACAACGACGCTCAAGGACTTCGACAAAGGTTTATCCGAGCTTGGAGGATGCCCAACAAAGTGGATAGTAAGACACTGGGGCACAAGAATTCCATCCCCCTTGAGCCTTATCTCAAGTGGGTACGAACCCGCGCCCAGAGTCTTATGATGTCTTACCCCCACATTCTCCCCGTGATCAAAGAGCCTGTTATGGAAGGAGAGGTTCCATACACCCTCCTACATCCAGACATGCCAACATCATTGGAAGATTTGCAAAAGAGTTGGATACAACTCAAGGAAGAACGGAACACTTTTGAAGCCAGCTTCTATGCCAGTGAGAAGAAGGTTTTGGAACTTACCCGTCAACTCCATGAAGAGCAGAATCTCAACACTTACATCGCGCCAAAGAGGATGCACAACGTCTTTTTACATTAAGAAATTTTGTAATATTTTTCCCATGGGGCATTTATGTACTAACAAATTTCTTCTTATTAATATGACGTGTGTTCTTTTTGTTTGCAACAACTTTGAATTTCTGAATCCTTGAATAGATTACATGAGTACATAGCATTCATCATATGCATAAACAGGTCTTCACACCAGGTTTCCTTATCTTTCTGCTGTTTATTTCAGCAAGATGGATATAGAGTAGACGGTCAAAGATCTGCAAGCACATAATTCGTAATTCCAACAACTCCTCATGACCTTGGCAAAGGGTCAAGAGGATCTTAAAGCACTGTTAGAGAAAGAGAAGGAAAAAGAAAAGAAGAAAAATAAAAGAATTGGTGTGGCCACTATGGGAAGAAGATTTGAGAACCAAGCTAGGAGAGTTCTGGATTTCCCCTCGACGTCTGATGAAGGGGTTGGCAAAGGAAAAGGAGTTGCGGTACCTTCCAAATCTGAGGCTGAGGAAGAAGAAGAGGAAGAAGATGAATATTACTCTGAGCAGCAGTACCCTCCGGCGGATGATAAGTATAAAAATATGGAAGATAGGCTGGCAACCATGGAGGTGCAAAGGGTACCTGGGCTGGGTTTCGAAGAACTAGGATTGGTTGCTGGTATCGTCATTCCCCCTAAATTCAAAGTGCCTACATTTGCTCAATACGACAATTTGTCCTGTCCGAAGATGCATCTGCGGTCCTACGTCAGAAAGATCCAATCTCACTCTTCTGATAAGGATCTGTGGGTCCATTTTTTTCAAGATAGTTTGTCGGTTACGCAATTGGACTGGTTCTATCAACTTGAGAGATCTGATGTTCATAACTGGGAGGATTTGGCTGCTGCTTTCTACCGACAATACCAATATAATGCAGATTTAGCGCCTACTCGTACTCAACTACAGAGTATGGGTATGGTCTCTAATGAAGGCTTTAAAGAGTATGCCCAGAAGTGGCGGGATTTGGATGGAAGGGTGCAGCCACCATTGTCTGAAAGAGAGCTGGTGGATATGTTTTTGGGGACCCTGTCAGGTCCATTCTTTAATCACTTGATCGGGAGCTCATCTGCAGGGTTCACTGAATTAATTCTGACGGGTGAAAGAGTCGAAGTTGGCATTAAGAGTGGTAAAATTCAGAAGGATACCTCTGCTTCTACTGCTATCAAGAAGACCTTCCCAGCCAAGAAGGAAGTTTCTGTTGTTCACACCCAGAGAAATCAAGGGAGAATAAAGCGCCGACCAGCGGTGGGGGCTGTGATGATCCAGAACTCCTCAACTGACCAACCTCGAAGCAGTCAACCCAGAGCTAACCAACAAAGGGTAGAAAGGCCATAACGGCAGTTCACCCGGATCAATATGACACCTGCTCAGGTCCTCCCTCATCTATTAAAGTTAAACCTTACCAACTTGAAAGAAGCGCCGAAAAACCCAAATACCTCTTCTCCCTATTATCATTCCAATGCAAAATGTGCATATCATTCGGACAGTGTAGGGCATGACACCAACAACTGTTGGACCCTTAAAAACAAGATCCAAGATTTAATAGATGCCAAGGAGGTGGAGTTTGATGCCCCCGAAAAACCTAATGTGATATCCGTTCCTATGCCAAAACATGGTCATTATGTCCATGCTATTATAGAAGAACTTCATGTTACTGTTGTTTATGACTTAATGACTCTGTTGCCAATGATTAAGATGAATCTGTTGAAAGCCGGGATTTTCCCCGACTGTGAAAAAGATTGTTACTTTTGTCCAACCTTGCAATCTGACTGTCCGCTGTTAAAATCAGACATCCAACGCCTGATGGATACTCAAGAAATCCTCTTCAAGAAGACTCATGTCACTCCTGTTACTCATGTTACTCATGTTACTCCAATCAATGATGTTGCTATAATCACCATTTCCGACAATCTTTCCAAGGTTTGCAAAAGACCTGTTAAGATTACACCCGATCCAAAGTTTGTACCGCTGAAGATTACTATGTCGGGGCCTATCCCATATAAGTCCAACAAGACAATATCGTGGAATTATGGAGGAGAGATCTTCTACCACGGTGTTAGGCAGATCGAATCAGTCGAAGAGAATTCTGATGAAGAAACTCTTGACATAGGAAATATTGCAGGGACAAGCAAGATCACTCGTAGCGGAAGAATCTTCTCTCCTGAGATTGCTCCTCCAAGGGCAATCTTCGGACCCTCAAGTGCTCCTGTGCCTGTCAAGATATATGTGCGAAGTCCAGTGATTGAAGAAATTGTTACTCCCAAAGTTGTACCCTCTGCTGTTGCTGTTGATAAGGGTAAGGGAATTGAAGAAGTGCCCTTCAGGACGAGGGCTCAGACTTTGGTTATCCCCGAGACCACCCAAAAGGAAATGGAGGAGATTTTAAAGATAATTAAGAAGAGCGACTATGATGTCGTATAGCAGCTGGGGCAAACCCCTTCAAAAATCTCTATGCTGGCTCTATTGCTCTGCTCCGAGGCTCATGCCAAAGCCTTGATCAAATTCCTGAAGACGGCGCACGTGCCTCAAGAAACATCTACGGATCAGTTTCAAGAGTGTGTAGCCAGCCTTACAGCCGACAATGGTCTTGGCTTCTCTGATGCCGATCTGACGTCTAAGGGAAGAAAGCATAATGATGCGCTGCATGTCTCGGTAGAGTGCAGAGGGACCACTCTTGCTCATGTTCTGGTTGATACCGGCTCATCTTTAAATGTCCTACCAAAGAAAGCATTGGACATGCTAGACTGTGAAGGTTTGACCTTAAAGCCCATTATTATCATTGTTAGAGCCTTCGACGGTTCTAAGAGGATGGTTCACGGAGAAGTGGACATCCCAATTAAGGTGGGAACGGAAATTTTCAACTCTACGTTTTATTTGATGGACATTCGTCCTTCATATTCATGTTTGTTGGGAAGGCCATGGATCCACAATGCTGGGGCAGTCACTTCTTCTCTACACCAGATGCTAAAGTACCCAGTCCAGGGTAAGATCATAACGGTTCATGGTGAGGAGGAGTATATGATAAGCCACCTTAACTCTTTCCGCTACGTGGAGTTAGATGGTGAATTCATAGAAACACCTTTCCAACACTTTGAAGAGGTTTATCCTGAAGTTGCGGTAGCTAAGACAATGACTGATGTGCCCATCGTTACCAAACCTGTGTCCCGGATGTCATCCCTTAAAGATGCAGAGGCTGTAGTTAAGGAAGGAGGAAGCACAGTATGGGGTCAACTGCCAGATTTTCCTTACAAGACAGATAAGTTCGGTTTGGGTTTCACTGCTGCTAGCCAGAAAGATGTGCGTCGCTCCTAGGCTGGAGGACTGCCACTGAAAATCACTCATCATGGAGTTCATGCTTTAGAAGATGATGAAGAAGGAAACAATTTTGAAGACTGGATCTTTCCAACTATTGAAGGAGGATTGAACAACTGGGAGGCGAAAGACTTCGTTCCCATTAATTTCATCAATCAGTAATTTATCTTTTGAACATTTCCTGTTTGGTCTGTAATAATTATTAAACAACTCGTACACTTTTTTTGCCTTATGCCTTACCCGGGGCATATAGGTCCATTTGTAAGGGTTTTGAATCATCATTTTCATATGCCATTTTTAATGAATCATGGATGTTTTCATCTATAAACTTTTATGTTCATTTTCTTTCTTTTTACATTTTATTTTGTTTAAAGGTGGCTATCCCTTACACACACCCACACTCACAAAATGCAGGTACCCATCCACTCCGGATTCCATGGGTAACAATTCTGTGATGGCCTTCAGTGACTCTGAAGATCTGGTCAATCACGCCAAATACGAAGGTGATGAAGATTGTGAAGTGCCTGGAAAGCTGGCTAGACTTTTACAACAAGAAGAAAGGGTTATTCTGCCCCATGAAGAGTTGTTAGAGACTATCAATTTGGGAACAGAGGAAGACAAAAAAGAGGTTAAAGTGGGTGCCAACCTAGAGCCAAGTGTCAAAGAGCGCTTAGTTCAGCTGTTGAATGAATATGTTGAGATCTTCGCCTGGTCCTATGAAGACATGCCGGGACTAGATACAGATATTGTGGTTCACCGTCTCCCTACAAGAGAAGACTGTCCACCAATCAAACAGAAAGTCCGCCGAATGAGGCCCGACATATCCGAAAAGATCAAAGCTGAAGTGATGAAGCAGTTCAATGCTGGCTTTCTTGTTGTTACTTCCTATCCACAATGGGTTGCTAACATTGTGCCTATGCCTAAGAAGGATGGCAAAGTCAGAATATGTGTAGACTACAGAGACTTAAACAGGGCTAGCCCCAAAGATGACTTTCCACTACCACACATTGACATCTTGGTTGACAACACAGCTCAACACAAGGTATTCTCTTTCATGGACGGATTTTCAGGGTACAACCAGATCAAAATGGCCCCCGAAGACATGGAGAATACTACTTTTGTTACGCAGTGGGGTACCTTCTGCTATAAAGTGATGCCATTCGGACTGAAGAATTTCGGGGCAACCTATCAGCGAGCCATGGTAGCTTTGTTTCATGACATGATAAATCATGAGATTGAAGTCTAGGTAGACGACATGATAGCCCGTTCACAAACAGAAGAAGAACACCTCGACCATCTACAAAAGCTGTTTGTCAGGTTAAAAGAATACAAGCTCAGACTGAACCCTAGCAAGTGCACTTTCGGAGTCAGGTCCGATAAACTTTTGGGATTCACCGTCAGTAACAAAGGCATCGAGGTTGATCCTGCCAAAGTCAAAGCTATACAAGAAATGCCTGCCCCTCGCACTGAGAAGGTGGTCAGAGGTTTCTTGGGACGCCTAAACTACATCGCGAGGTTCATCTCTCACCTAACATCTACCTGTGAACCAATCTTCAGGCTATTGAAGAAAGATCAGGTGGTTAAATGGAATGATGACTGTCAAGCTGCTTTCGATAAGATTAAAGAGTATTTGCTGGAACCTCCTATCTTGATGCCACCCGTCAAAGGCTGACTGTTTTGGATAATTCAATGGGGTGCATATTGGGCCAACATGACGAGTCTGGCCGAAAAGAGCATGCCATTTATTACCTTAGCAAAAAGTTTACCGACTGTGAGACCCGATACTCACTGCTCGAGAAAACTTGCTGCGCTTTGGTATGGGCTGCTCGCCGGCTAAGGCAGTATATGTTGACACATACCACTTTACTGATTTCTAAAATGGATCCGATCAAGTATATCTTCGAGAAGCCTGCTTTATCCGGAAGAATCGCTAGATGGCAGATGATCCTGACAGAGTATGATATCCAGTACACAACCCAAAAAGATATAAAGGGGAGTGTGCTATCTGACCATCTAGCTCATCAAGCCGTCGAAGATTACCAATCTATGAGGTTCGTCTTCCCTGACGACGATATTATGACATTGGACAACATTAAAGGTAACGGACCGTATGACGGACCTGAACAAGGATCCCGATGGACTCTGTACTTTGATGGTGCTTCAAATGTACTTGGCAACGGTATCGGTGCAGTACTTATCTCTCCAGAAGGTTGCCACACACCTTTCACTGCTAGACTCTGCTTCAGCTGCACCAATAACATGGCCGAATATGAAGCTTGTATCTTTGATCTCAAGGCTGCTATTGACTTGGGAATCAAATCTTTGATTGTATTTGGGGACTCAGCTTTGGTTATCAGTCAAATCAAAAGAGAGTGGGATACTAAGCATCCTAATCTCATCCCATACAAAGAACATGTCCTGACATTGTTGCCTGATTTCGAGCAGATTACCTTCGAGCATTTCCCGCAAGAAGAAAATCAGCTAGCAGATGCTCTGGCTACAATGTCATCCATGTTTAAACTTAACTGGGATATTGAGGCACCTCAAATCACCATTGAATGAATGGATGAACCTGCACATTGTGACGAGATTAATACCGAAGAAGTGGTGGACCGACCTTGGTTTCATGACGTCAAAAGGTATCTCAAAGCACAAGAATACCCTGAAGGAGCTTCAGTCAACGACAAAAAGTTCTTAAGGAGGTTCGCTGCCAAGTTCTTTCTGAGCAATGGTATCCTATACAAGCGCAATCTTGATTGTTTCCTACTCCATTGTGAGGACAAGGTTGAAGCTGAGCAGATCATGGTTGAACTACATAATGGCACCTTTGGCACCCACTCAAGCGGTCATACGATGGCTAAGAAGATTCTACTGGCAGGCTACTACTGGTCTACCATGGAAGCTGATTATCATCAACATTCTCGTACTTGTCACAAATGCCAAATCTATGCCGACAAGGTACATATTCCCCCAGTTCCTCTCAATGTCTTAACAGCTCCTTGGCCATTCGCAATGTGGGGAATCGACATGATTGGAGAGATCAAGTCTACAGCATCCAATGGATACCATTTCATTCTGGTGGCCATTGATTACTTTACCAAGTGGGTTGAAGCAGCTTCCTTCGCTTCCGTTACAAAGAATGTGGTTGCCCGCTTCATCAAGCAGAACCTCATATGCCGGTATGGTATCCCTGACAAGATCATCACTGACAACAGTACAAATTTAAACAACACTATGATCACCGCTCTGTGCGAGCAGTTCAAGATTCAACATCACAATTCATTTCCCTATCGGCCTAAGATGAACGGTGTTGTCGAAGCTGAGAACAAAAATATCAAAAAGATCATTCAAAAGATGACAGTCACCTACAAGGACTGGCATGAGATGTTACCGTTTGCTCTACACGGACATCGTACCACGGCACGCACTTCAACTGGGGTAACCCCCTTTTCTTTGGTATATGGCATGGAAGCTATTTTATCTGTGGAAGTTCAGATCCCTTCCTTGAGGATCATGAAGGATGCTGGTTTGAGTGAAGACGATTGGATTCAGAACCGGCTTGATCAACTTAACTTGATTGACGAAAAGCGACTTACTGCTATTTGCCATGGTCAGGCGTATCAAAAACCTATGATCAAGGCCTTCAACAAGAAAGTCAAGAGACAAGTATATCAAGTCGGGGACCTTGTAATCAAGCGAATCATCTTTCCGCAAAGTGATCCCAGGGGCAAATGGACTCCTACTTACGAAGGACCATTTGTGATAAAAAACATCTTTTCTGGTGGGGCAATGATTCTGACCACCATGGACGGCGATGACCTGCCATACCCTGCAAACACAGACATAGTCAAAAGATACTACGCATAAACGACCCGACAAGTTGAAAACCCGAAAGGGAGACTTGGGCAAAAATGGGCATCCCGATGAATCAAAAACCCGAAAGGGCAGTTCAGGCAAAAATTAAGGATAAATAAAAAATCTGTACACCCGGCAAGTTGAAAATCCGAAAGGGCTACTTGGGCAAAAAAGGGTTTCCCGGTGGATCGAAAACCCGAAAGGGCGATCCAGGCAAAAGTTAAGGAATTAAAGCGTATGACTATGTCTCGTCGGATCACTTTAAGGACAATCTCTTCACGGACAAGCTCCAAGCTTCTGATCAATCCAATCATCTGCGGACGAAGCAACGAATGGACAAGATACTCAGAGTTGTGAAGGCTATAGCAGAATGGGAACCTCATGGAATTGTTACACCTAGCCATCTTTCTTTGTATAAATTTTTCTCATTTTCTATGACAACATTCTCTTACTAGGATGTCTGTCTCCTTTGTACAAAATACTTACACAAAGTTAATACAAAGATACTTCGAAGTGTGGGAATTTGTTTGCCTTTTCTTTCTTTTTACACTTGTGTTTTATTTGAAAACGTCCAATGATTTATTAAATGAGCATATGCATTTGAATATAATCACTGCTTACAAATAAAACGAAATGAGAAAGGATAATTATTGATAGGTTGAAAGTATAGGAAAACGTCTTTAGGCTATTCCAGAAGAAATCCCCTACAGTGTGTCATTCAGATCCTCAACAGAGCTAAAACCTTGAAATACATATCTCCAGCGGAGTTAAGTTTCAAAATCCCCATCAGAACTAAGTTTCCAAACTCCCAACCCCCAGCGGAGCTAGAAAACTTTGAACTACAAACCCTCAGCGAAGATAAAACTTTCTTCCCCAACGGAGTCCAAAACTTCAAATCTTAAACCCCGATGGAATACCATCCAATTTCCTCCATAAATCCCCAGTAGATTGGCATACAACCCAAGCTCTTGAGAACTCTTCCATGGAATAAACGTTCTCCCCACAGAGTTATTTCCCAGCAGAACAAAGATTCTTGTCCTCATTTCTCCGGTTGAAGCCTCCCAGGTTTTAATTCCCCAGTAGAGATCGTCAGAGTTTTCCTTATTCCCCAGGAAAGTCATGAAGGATTCTCAATTCCCCGCAGAAGTTGTCAAAGCTCTTGTTAATCCTCACAAGTCACCAAGGATTTTCAATCCCCAAGCAGTAGTCCAAAGGATGTCTCATTCTCAACAATCCAAGGTTTTGAATCCCCAGCAGTAGTCAAGGGTTTATTTTCCCCGACAGCGGTCAAAGATTTCATTATCTCCAGCTATCAAGGATTTATTTTCCTCAGCAAGACGACTACTCAGCTTACATGCGCATCCATTACATTCATATATCATAAACATTGATAGAACACATTTTATTGCATCATACATGTCATGCAACATAACTCTGTGTGTTTTAGCTAACATTTTGCCTTTTTCAGGATAAGATTAAAAGCTACCTCTAACAAATATTCAAAGACCACAAATACAGTATGGATACACTGCAAGACATGGAAGTCTTTCTGCTACTCATTCAGGTCTCATGTTTCAGATACAGTATGGATACACCCCAGACATGGCGATCATTCTACTACTCATTCAGACTTCAGCAATCAGATACAGACTTGATACGCTCCAAACACGGAAGCCATTCTATTTCTCATTTAGATTCAACTGTCAACTTCAGATTCAGATGCATTCCAGACACGGAAGTCATTCTGTCACCTATCCGGATCCCAGTTACAGTACGGATACATTCCAAGCACGGAAATCATTCTGCTACTCATACATATATCAACTTCAGATACAGTCCAGATACGCTCCAGACACGGTTTCCATTTTGTCACTCATTCAAACCTATTCCCCGGCCCAGAGATACTCCAGACACGGATGTCTTTCTGTCACTTATTCAGATTTCAGATCTCGGATACAAAACAGATACACTTCAGACACGACAATCATTCTGATATTCATTCAAGAATCAAATACAGTAACAACTTGGATACGCTCCAGACACGGATGCTATTCCTTTGCTCATACAAATCCAATCTCCATATACAACTCAGATACGTTCCAAATACGGATACCATTCTGACATTCATTCTTCTCAACAAAAAAGTCTTGGATGGCATCTTTAAGCCCATATCCAGCAAGATTCTACCATCTCCAAATGGCATCTTTAAGCCCATTCCCTCAGCTACATTTTGACGAGTGCAAATTTACGGGCACTCTAGTGTCCAATCCTCTTTTACCTTCGAGTCACGAAAGGCAAACTCGCCAATCTAACTCTTCAGGTTCAAGAAGATTTAACAGGGGCAGTTATTGTACCCCAAAATTTTCCCTCTCATTTTATCAAGATTTCCCCTCACAAGACTCCATGGACCCAAGACCAAGCTAGGGTTTGCACTGCTCAAGACATCTCCTTGCACTGTTGACCTGAAATTAGGGTTTGAGTTTGCACAGAGATTTTTGGACTTTAAATGCTCAAAGTGACTTTCATACTTCATGTTGGACTCATAAGTTTGTCCATACCAAGTTTCAAGCCTTGAATCAAATTTTTGCCCAGTCAATTGGACAGTTGACCTAGAAATCAACTGTATTGGGGGAAAAGTCAACTATGGCCAATTTAAAGTCAAACCTCATGATTTTTGATCCACATCAACATTATAGACTCACATGAACCATTTTATCAAGTTTGGACCACAACTCCTCAAGAAATTTGATCAGATCACCAAAAGGGCAAAATGGTCATTTTTAGGGTTTTGACTGCACAAGGGCAATTTCTGATTTTTTGACCTAGCCAATGGAAAATTTGGTTCAAGCATGGATTCAAGGACTCAATGGAATCATCTTGACCTATTCACAAGGTTCAAAAGATCTCAATTGCATTGGATTGACAGATGAATTTTTCAGTCAACTGATCAAAATTTGACTGTACACTGAAAAGTCAAACTTTGACTTTTTGGTCAAAATCAAGTGCCAAGGGTCATTTTTCATCAAGATGTGTCAAAACATGAAACTTGTTCATCAAGAAACCCAATTTTGCAAATTAGGGTTTAAAGTTGAAAATTTTCATAACTTAGAATTTTTCTAAATTATGAAATTTCCTTAAGTTTTCCCAATTTTGCCCAATATTTTCACCATGATGCAATTGGATTCAAACAAAACTTCCAACATGAAAGTTTTAGTCCTCCACAAAGTATACAAATTTTATTCACAAATATTTCTCAAAAGAAGCTTGGATCTCAAGTTATGATTTTTTGAACAAGGGTCCATGAAACTTTTAACTTAGTGAAATTTTGCCTTAGTTTAGGCAGAATTTTGACCTATCTTCATGGCCATTTTTCACATAGTTCCACTTGGAATCGCAAATTGCATTTCAAAGATGGAAGATCATGTTGCAAGCTTTCCAAAATGTCCAAGAACTCTCCAAAATCATTTGTGGTTAGGGAGAATCGAAGGCTTGAAGTTCGCAAAAACTCACTTTTTATCCATGGCATGTTCATAGTGATACAAGTTGCAAACTCTAATCAGCTTGCTTTGCACTAGATTAGAGGTCTCAAAACCATTCCATACTCAATAAATAAATGCAAATCCATTGGTCTAAGGCTTTGTTTTGGTCATTAGAGCATTGCACACAAGATTAATCCTTAAATAGAAAAAACAACATTACCATTTTTGCTTAAATCTTGCTTTATGTCAAAACTGCATCCTTGAGCATTGAGCCATATCTTGTGCAGCAAATAAAATACACAAACTTGAGGGGCCAAGATCATAGTGTGCAAGCTGATAGATATCCTGTACAGGCCTGCTTTACATGACTTGTCCACTTTTGCTTCATATACAAGAAACTTGTAAAACTTCACACAACTTGAACATCAGAGAGAACCAACTTGTGCAAGCTTTTGAGACAATTTTTACACATTATATTGAACCTAAAACACGAGCCTTTGAGTCCAGAAACCTCCCATAGCACAAAATCACCTTCCATTGGCAAAACAGGGCAGCATCTGCATCTTGAGTTTTATCTCACAAGTTGCTCGTGTGTTTTGTCCCAAACCTGTTCAAACACCTTCCATACAATCTATCCAAGCTATCCCAACCCTTAAACACTAACTGTAACTCCATTTACAAGGTTTGCCATTTTTTATTTCAGCTTGTGCAGGTTGAGTTCTGTAGGTTTGTTCAAGCACATTCAAGGCAAGCTAGGCATTGGAGAAGGTCAGGGGAAGTTCAAGCAAGCTCCCAAACATCTCAGGCCTCATTGAAAAGCTCCACATTGTCAGACACAATCTCAACTGAAACAGGTTTTTATCAACTTCCTATCTCTCTATTTAGGAATAGTTAGGCTTAGGTTTGTGAATAAAAAATGTAGTATTCATAGCCATGAAGTTGTACATATGCTCAGTTTTCATTTTAGTTAAGCATGTTAAGAGAATTTGATCCATGAACTTCCTGAAAAAATTAGGTTAGGATTTAGGGCCAGAGAAATTCTCTCTGGTCTTTGAGAGTTAGGACAAGTTTTTTATATGGTTAAGTTTTTTATATGGTTGAATTCGTCTTGGAAAATGCTATAACTTTGATGTTATGTGTTTTTGCATTAGAGCACGTATGCAGGTTGTTCGTGTTTGTACAGGGCGCGCGTAATTTTTGAAGACAAAGGTTGAAGATGAAGTGTGGTGGGTTGGGCTTGGTCCTGGCTCACTATTGACACCCCCCTGGCCCAATTTCTTTATCCTTTTATATTTTTGTATTTATTTTCATTTTCTGATTTTTATTTTATATTTTCCAAACATAAAAATACCCAAAAATATTTTCATAAATTTTCACATTTATTTTTATTATTTTATTATTTTTTTTAGACATGAAAATAATTATTTAATAGTATATACTTTTATTTATTGAAAACTTGAAAATAATATATAATAACATTATACTTTTATTTTTATTCTTTATTTTATTCACACTCAAAAAATATTGTTCTAAATATATTTTTTGTCTTGTATATATTTTATTTTATTTTTATTGTACATAACTAATATAATATATATATATATATATATATATATATATATATATATATATATATGTATATATATATATATATATATATATATATATATATATATATATATATATATATATATATATATATATATATATATGTATATATATATATATATATACATATATATATATATATATATATACATATATATATATATATATATATATATATATATATATATATACATATATATATATATATATATATATATATATATATATATATATATATATATATATATATATATATATATATATATATATATATATATATATATATATATATATATATATATATATATATATATATATATATATATATATATATATATATATATATATATATATATATATATATATATATATATATATATATATATATATATATATATATATATATATATATATATATATATATATATATATATATATATATATATATATATTTTATTAAATAAATATATATATATATTTATTTAATAAATACTTGAGAATAAAAACATAAAAATATTATACTTTTATTTTTTATTATTATGTATACTTAAATAATACTTTTTCTAAATATATTTTATTTTTTGTATATACATTATTTTATTTTATTGTATATAAATAGTATATTTAATATATTTACATTCTTAAAAGAAAATTAGGGTTTTACCCTTAATAAAAAAATAATAATCTTTTTTTATTATTCCTTTCTTTTTGCATTAAATATTTTTTACATACATAAAAAATAAACATAAACATTTTTGCATATTCATAATATTTTGTATATTTATTTAATTTATTTATTTAAAATTTATTCATTTATTATTTATGCCATTGATTCAATTTGGATGTAATAGTAAAATTAGGGTTTTAATTTCTTGCCAAATAATCCCCATTCAAAAATTGTATCCCTCTCCCCATAATCATGTTGTAATAGTGTAGATTTATTTTACACATTTATGCTTTCAATTATACCATGGTTAGAGATTAGGGTTTGTATGCAAAAAATCCAAAATCAAACAAATAGCTTGACTAATACAAAGACAAAAATGCATGAAAATCAATACACAATGCACACTTGCACCCCTAGGGTTTCATCCACTTGTTGCCTTTTAAAATGGCCATGTTATGCATGTTGAGTACTTTGGCGAAACAAAAACAAAACAAAAGATCATAGTCCCTCGATGACGCTATCTTGGTTGCCTATACAAAATGATCTAGTCCTTCAAAAATTGCTAAAGATACTTGGCAATTTTGCTATCATGGTCAATACGATGACCCGCGCCTGTCCCGTTTAACATCCTAATACAAGGTTGTTTACCAAATGCAATGGTAAAACAACACTGTCAAAAGGGTTAAAAATGTGTAGGAAATACTTTTGAGTAAAATAGGGTAGATAACTCTTAGTTACTTGATCAAAAACTTGCAAAACATCCTTGCTATTTTCAAGCACACTTCACAACACAATTTTAAAACATTTCCCAAATCAAATTTTCAAACATTGAAACATCTTCTCAAAAGACAAATACTCCTTTGTATACATTCAAACAAGAATCATTACAAAGGTTGCCACAACGATGGCCTCTTTTCAAAACATTTTCAAAACCACACACACAAAGCACCATTTCAAACAATTGAAAAGCAAAAGCAAGTTATCTAAACAAGTAACTAAGAGCCCATGGATAACCATGGATGAAAAGGGTGCTTGCACATTCCCTTTTCATAATCTACTCTTTGAACCCAAGAAAACATATAAAAGGTCTTTCCTGTGCTTTTTGACCTTTCCTTAGGATAAAATAAAAAGTCGGTGGTGACTCTTGCTAAACCGAAACATTTGCGAACACAAACGCAAAACCTCAAGTCAGTTCTCCCACCGTATCACACTTGGAATTTGTCAAGGATTTATTTTCCTAGCCAAAAATACATTCACTAACATTTCACACATGACAAGTGCATACAGAATAATCTCATTTTTGAGAACATTATTACATAATGCATCTCATCTACCATGACATTGCATACGACTTCGTCTTTACCTTTTCAGGAAAAGGTCAACAGATAAAGTTCATCACCTTTTTTGGAGTAGCAATCATCCGAGATCCCTTCTTCATCATCAAGTAAACCATACACAGGTTCTTCCTATTTCCAAGATGCAGTTTTACACGGACTCATCATCAAGCAACCCAACACAGGTTCCTCCTATTTCCAAGATGGAGTTTTACCCAGATTCATCATGAAGAAACCCTACACAGGTTCCTCCTTTCCAGATGCAGTTTTACACGGATTCATCATCAAGCAACCCTACATAGGTTCCTCCTATTTCCAAGATGTAGTTTCACATGGACTCATCATTGAAGCAACCCTACCCAGGTTCCTTCTCACTTCCAGATGCAGTTTTACATGGACTCATCATTGAAGCAACCCTACCCAGGTTCCTTCTCACTTCCAGATGCAGTTTTACACGGACTCGTCATGAAGTAATCCTACCCAGGTTCCTTCTCAGGAAATTCCAGATGAAGTTTTACACTGACTCATCATCTAGCAACCCTACGCAGTTCAGATACGCTCCAGACACGGATGCCATTCTGATACTCATTCAGATTTCAACTTTTGATACAGTTCAGATACGCATCAGATACGGATGCCATCCTGATACTCATTCAAAAATAACTTTCAGATACAGTTCAGATACGCTCCAGACACGGATGCCATTCTGATACTCATTCAGATTCCCTCTCAAATATAGTTCAACAATCACCTCTGGATGGCATCTACAAGCCCATTTCCATTAACTATCCATTATCTCTCCAAATGGCATCTTTAAGCCCATTCCCTACATAATCAACTAACACATCTTCAAGTGCAAATTTCTGGGCACTCTAGTGTTCAATCATCTTCCACCTTCAAGTCAGAATGGCAGACTTACCAATCTAACTCTTTAGGTGTAAGAAGATTGAACAGGGGGAGTTGTTGTACCCCAAAATTTTCCCTCTCATTTCTCAAAGGATCACCCTGGATCCTCAAGTTTGCTCCCCTCCAATTTCAAGCCTGGATCTACAAATTTTCCAAGAAAGTCATTCACGGTGGTAAAATGGTCATTTGCATATTGAAAAGTCAAACTTTGACTTTTGATCAAAATCATGTTTCAAGAGTCATATTTCATCAAGACATGTTGAGATATGAAGTTTGTTTCATCTAGAAATTCAAAAGTCAAAAGTTACTTTGGAAAAGTCAAATTTCTAAATACTTAGAATTTTTCTAAGTGTTTAAGAAATATGGCAAGCTCAGAACTTTTGATCAAATTATCACCATGATGCAAGTTGATTCTGGAATAATTTCTAACTCAAGAGTTTTAGATTTCAATAAGATCTAAAACACCACAAAACAAAACTTCTCCTAGAAATGCGGGGATTTCAAGTTATGACTCCTCAAAGACACGTCCATGAAACTGAAGCATTCAGCAAATTCTGAACACTTTCAAGACAGAGTTTGGTCAGAACTTCTGGGCCAGTTTTCACAAAGATTCAGTCAGAGTTTGCAAGGGTAATTCAAAGAAGGTTTACAAAGCGTGTTGCAAGCTTCCTGGAAAGTCTGAGAGCTCCTTCAGAATATGTTGGAGCAAAAAGATACAAATATCAGAAGTTGGATGTTCATTCTGAATTATGCTGAGACTGAACCTCTGATCCATAATTAAGCAATGATGTAGAATCTCACGTTGAAGGATTTCTAGTTTGATCAATCTCATCATCATTTAATGCTCACAACCACTTTTGGGTCTTTGTCCAATGAATTTCCCCACGCATAGCATAGAAGTACAAAAGTATGTTGAGTCCATGCTTTGGTTTTGCCTCTAAGCGTACTCTTCCTTAATTCACACTTACAAATCCAGCTTAGGCATGGCTAAAAGCTGCTAACCCCCATGCTTGCTTCAAGAACAAGGAAGCACCTTAGCATATGAAGGCTATATTCAAAGCTTCGATCAGAACATGACCAAATCCCAAAACCTTGTTTATACAGTCTGTTGCACTGCTGCAGCACAGTCCTATAACCGGCAGCTAATTTAGCCTACGCCTGCATTTTCCCAAATCCCATATTTACACCAAATACAAAAAGCCGTGATAAAAAAAAAGAAAGGGAACAGGATGCCAAAAAAGTTCAAATACCATTTGTTTTCCCCCCCAAAATCATAATAAATCCACCTATAAATAAGTTGCTCTATCACACTTGCAAAGGGCTGGCTTTTGGAGAGAGAGAATTGTCAAAAGAGAGAAAATAAAATTGTGAAACCTTCATAAAAAAATCCAAAATTCCCAAACAGAAAACAAAAACCTTTTGTTCTTCCCTTTGTATAAAAGAACTTAGCATTTTCTCTTCCTTTGTTCTTGCTAACTCCAGAACATCTAAAGGCAGCAGTCCAAGTTCTAAACACATACTCCAGATTCAAAGTAAGTCTTTCTGACTTTGCATTTTTTTCATTCAGAACATCATTAATATGTAAATATCACAATTAATGTTGTCCATATTATTGCATAAGTAGAAAAACTGTGGATCAGAACTTCTTGATTAGGGCTATACTCAGATTTGGGATTAGAACTTCTATAAACTGTTGTGTTGTTATCCTTCTGATTTGCTATTTATTAAGAACTGAATAAACTGTTGATGTGTTGATTAAGAGTTGAAATATGGCATAAAACTTCTGATGTTCACTCACAGTTTTAGCATAACACAGAACTTCTGAGTTCTCCTCACTGTTTAAACACACTGAACTTCTGATATTCACTCACTATTAATACACAGTGAACATCTGATGTTCACTCACTATCTTAGCACAAACTAAACCTGAGTTCTCTTCACTGTTTTAATATACAAAACTTCTAAGATTTTCTCATTGTTCTAACACTCAGAAGTTCAGCACATAGAAATCCAGAACTTCTGTGTTTTCCCTCTAACATGTCTTGCAGGACCTCAGAGTGTATAAATACAGAACTTCTGACGCTTCCTTTTGAATCACCACGCGCCTGGCTTCAGAACTTCTGATCCTTGTTATTTTGCTTGTAGTAGCACGCTGTTTCTATCTTTCATTTATTTTCCTTTTTTATCATTTTTAATATTAACTCATTTTTTTATTAATATAAAAAAGACATAAAAATATTTTCTTTTATTAATTAATTAATTTATTTTTTTCTTAATTCATTAAGACAAAAAACCATTTTCTAAACAAGTTTTTTTTTCTTTCTCACATTGTACATTTCAATATGGTTGTAATAGTTAAATAGGATTTAAATTCTTGCAATTCCCCATTCATAAATATGTACCCCCATTCCTCTAATGATTGTAATAGCGTAGGATATCTACTTTTCGCATCTTTTTATTGCTTTCATATATTGTTAGTAATTAAGGCGTGTATGGCAAGACATGAAATCAACAAATAGATAACCCTAACCAAGACTAAAATGTATGCAATCAAACACACTTGCACACTAACACCCTTAGGGTAATTCCACCTTATTGCCTATCGGAAAAATAGTCATGTCCCTCGAACATGGGCATTTTAGCAAAAGACCTTCGATAAAAGATCGTAGTCCCTCGACGACCCTCGATGTTGCCTTCGGTAAACGATCTAGTCCCTAAACGACATTGCTAAAACGTCCCATAGGTTGCCTTCTATGACTATACAAACGTCCCACACTCGTCCCTTCACATCCAATGATGGGGCTTCTCACCAAAACAATGGTAAGATAGTAACATCTAAAGGAGGAGGAAAAGAATAAATAAGACCTTTTGAGTAGGTAGATTCGCTCTTAGTTGCTCGCTTGCTCACAACAAAACATTTTTACACCAACACTCTCATTTGAAATATTTTCAAAAGACAAACACTTTGTACGCGTTCTTATAGAAACGAGAGTCATTACAAAGAAAACCTTTTTACAAATCACTTTCAAAAAACACATTCCACAAACACCTCTTTAAACTATTTTCAAAACAAAACTTTGTACGCATTCTTATAGAAACGAGAATCATTACAAAGTCACATTTTCAAAATACTTTCAAAGCCCACATCACAAAGCACATTTCAAAACAAAAGCAAGTGATCTAGCAAGTAAGTAAGAGACCATGGATAACCATGGATGAAAAGGGTGTTAATACCTTCCATTTTCATAATCTACCCCCTGAACTCAAGAAAACATCCCTAAAGGTATTTCCTATGCTTTTTCACCTTTCCTTATTGGATAAAAGAAAAGTCGGTGGCGACTCTTGCTATCCGCAACATTTGCGATCAAAATGTAAAACAAAAAGTCAGTTCTCCCACCGTATCACAACTATAAATAAAAATTATTATTAATACTAATAATAATTATAACTAATAATAAAAATAATATCTAAAAATATAATAATATAACATGATAATAATAAGAAAATAATAATTATATAGAAAATGTAAAAAAATGATTAATAACAATTATTATTGTAAATAAAAAAATATATGAATTGTTAAAAAATAGAAAAAATTAATTAATTTGGTTAAACTACAAGGGGGTGCGTTTTTTATTGATAAGTAAAAAGGTGGGGTTCTGTTAGAACACTCGGCCAGGCCCCAAATATTTTCTAAAGAGGGGGTGTGAACAGTTTGGATGTTTAGAAATTCAACGTGAAAGGGGTGTCAAAACTAGTTGGGCTAGGCCCATTATGGATTTTGAAGGTCCAGGTTGATTGAGTGCGTGCGGGTGCAAGGAGTTACCGTGTAGACTTGGCCTTATGGTCGTCTCATGCATATCTAATGGGCGATAATGAAGGAGCATGATTGCTATGATGGGCGCGCGGATACTGGATTGGACGAAATATATCATTTTATTCATTTTTCATATTTTAGTTTACAGAAACTTTCATCCTGTTAACCTCCTCTCTCTCTCGCGAAGCGCAGACCCTTATTCTACAAACCCTAGCGCCGCCACCGACGGTGGCGACCTACCCCCTTTCCCAACGCTTAGAAACCTATAACCCCAATACAAAAACAAACAACCCCAAAATCAAAACAACAAAAACAATGAGCTAAGTTTTTTTACCCCCTTTGTGATTCTGAGTTTGAGCGTTCGCTTCGTTTTGTTCTGATCTCCTTCCTCTCCCTTTTCTTTTTCAGATCACAGTGATGCTTTGGAGATGATGGTGGTGATCGCTAGAGCTTGAGGGTGATGCGGTGGCGACGATTCAATTACACGATTAGGGTTTCCGATCCGGAAACTCTAATCGCTTCCTCTTTTGGTCTTCAACGTCAACAAGGGTTTGTTCTCTGTTGTTCCCTTTGTTCCCCTTTCAATCTTTCCTCTCTGTTTTAGAATCCCTTTCTTTTTCAATTTTTCGTCCCTGTCTTCTGTCTTAGTTCTGGTACTTATAGATTTTAGGGATTTTAGGGTTTCAATTTTGTTGTTACCATTAGTACATATTAGAGATGATTAGGGATTTAGTATCCATTAGGGATTGTAAATTTTATTGTAATTGATTGAGTCTATAATATAAGATTTGTTCTTGAAATGATTTGATTTGTTAATATATTTGATTCTGTATATGATTCCGTTTACTGTAACTGAGATTTGATTTATTAATTTTTCTGCTGTAATTCTAGATTTTGTAAAGATTTTCTGGATTTGTTGTACATTATTTTTAGTAAGATTTGATTCAAATTTCCAGATTTGGTTGTAGTCTATTTTAATGAAATCTCTACAGTGACTGTTTTTGATAAAACCAAGCGTGGATTTAGGTGTTAATTGGAACAGTTGTTGTTTCATGGAATTGGGCCTTGCGAAAATTTCAGGAATGAATTTGTTTGTTATCAACATTTTTTGGCATGGACTGGGCCTCAACATCTTTACAAATTCTGATCCATCAAATTAAAACAACGACCCTTAATAAATTATATACATCACTTAATATAATATAAACAACAAAATAAATATAAAAGGATTTAATAATGGCAACAAAATTTAATAATACTACTTCTTTTCCTTTTGTAAACAGAACAGTAACACTAAAACATCTAATGGACCGACTCACTATTTTTTCAAACACGACAATCCCTTTTCCCTTTTTTTTATAAAAATCTTTTTAATAAATATCTATAACATGGATGTAAAAAAAACTTACTTAATAATCTGTAAAAATTTTAATAAAATAATTATAACAATGATAATGTTTTTATTTTAAATACACCAATAATGAAAACGTTGAATGAGCTAAGTTTCTTAATATAATATTAAACCTAAGTAGTTTTAATAAATTAATAATTTATCAATTACTCAGATGATTTTTTATTTTTGGATTGCATGGGCCATTGGCCAACACGTCTCGCAAACGGATTTATGCGTCTTTCTGATTTAGAAAGCCCTACTCTCCTGGATTAAAGCACACCCCCTAGTCTCGGGTAAAGATAGGCCATCAGATGCTGTCGTACCACCTTTAATTAAATATTTATTTTTTTGTTTTAATCTTGAAAATAAAATTATCGAGATAGGGAAAATTTGGGGTACGGCAGCTGCCCCTATTCAATTATCTTCCAATCGAATAACGCGAGAAAACGCGGGTCTGGCGCATTCTGATTGGGAGTTTATTGAATACTTGGAATACCCAAAATTTGTCCGACCAATCATAGGTTTACGCTGATGTAGCACACCCTTATGAGTCTTGAGAAAACAGGTGAGGCTGATGATATATCGCTTACCAACGTTTGATAATGAGGCAGATAGTCTTTGATCTTAAAAGCGTGGTTTCGTATGTCTTGGCTTATTCACCTATTAATACTTGATGGTACATGGCGGCTTAAAGAATGAGGCCATGGCTTACGTTTGCGAATCGTTGTATGATGTCTGAGGTGATGTTTCGATCGTGAATACATTGTAGTTCAGAGACTATGTGTTTGAGTTCGGAGAACGCATTGCGGCTTAGAGGCAATGTGTTGGTTTGGATAATACATTGTGGCTTAGAGCCAATGCATTGAGTTTGGGTAATACATTGCGGCTTAGAGGCAATGCGTTGAGTTTGGGTAATACATTGCAGCTTAGAGGCAATGTGTTGAGTTTGGGTAATACATTGCGGCTTAGAGACAATGTTTTGAGTTTGGGTAATACATTGCGGCTTAGAGGCAATGTGTTGAGTTTTGAGGTTACATTGCGGCTTAGAGGCAATGTGTTGAGTTTTGCAAATAAATTGCGGCTTAGAGGCAATGTGTTGAGTTTTGCAAATATATTGCAGCTTAGAGGCAATGTGTTTGAGTTAGATAATATATTGCGGCTTAGAGGCAATATACTGAGTTTTGTGAATACATTGCAGCTTAGAGGCAATGTTCTGAGTTGGATAATATATTGCGGCTTAGAGGCAATATACTGAGTTTTCGTTCGTTGTTGCATGAAGACTTAGGTAAATGGCTGAACATGTCACAGTATGGAGACTTAGGTGACGGGTTGGGTCGCGGGAGAAGTATTTGGTTAATGGACCCTTAGATGAATGAATCTATGGTAACATTGTTTGTTTACTTCATGATACATGCGTATGATGTCTGATATCGAGATGTTTGGATGTATACGGAATGTATGATGTTTAACATCGATGTGGAATCCTAGATATATGCGTATTGTATGCAATAATGTGATGTGTATGTATGTTTGGATATGGCAGATGTTTGTATGTATGAAATGTAAGATGCACATATGCCTTGAAATGTTATGAAGACTATTTTTGTCATTTTCTCCTTTAAACCATTGGCTCAGAGTTACTGATCCCTGGCGTTGTGCGTTATCGTAGCATTGTTGATTTTGAACACAGGGGACAACGTTAGAAAACTTTGAACATTGATTTTATATTGTGAGAGCATGGACGTAGACGTAGATATATGTAATGGCATATGCATAGATTTGTATGTTGTAAGCGCGGGCTTAGACGTATGTATTGGCATATGTGTGGTCTCTGTAGGCGCGCACGTAAGCGTAGACCTTGTGTTGTAAGTTAGGCATAGGTGCTGATATGGACGTAGACTTTGTGTAAGGACGCGTAGATATATGTATAGACTTTATATCGCTGAGTGCAAGCATAGGCGCCGACATGTGCGTAGATGTAGACGTGGATTTTCCTTCGATATTTTTCTAACCAAAACATTTTTCGATATTTTGTCAAATGCTTTTATTCTGTTAATTCCCCAAAATGATTTCAAGACAATATTCGCAAGTAATAATCATAGTATTTTGTAAACAAATATGAGAAAATAAAAACATAATTCAAAAGATGTAAAGAAAACATTGTTTTATTGATATGCCTTTGAGTAGGCGAGAATACAAGATGAAATTCCTAGAAAGACGTAATTACAAAAAGTTTTAAAACAGTAAATGGAAATGAAAAATGATAATCGCTACTGCTGTTTCCCCATATCCTTCGATGATCTTATCTTATTTGCTTCTGAGTTGTATGATTTCAAACTATCCTTCCCTTCATAGTTTGTAGTCGTAACTCTTAGATCACAATCTTTTTGTTCTTTATTTCTTTATATGAAATCGCTAACTTTTGTCTGGATCGCTCTTTCGGGTTTTCAATCCACCTGGATCATTTTCTTGTCATATGCCCCTAATTTTTGCCTGGATCGCCCTTTAGGGTTTTCGATCCACCGGGACGCTCCTTTTTGCCTAAGTCGCCTTTTTGGGGTTCGAGCTTAGCGAGCTATTTATACATAGTATTTTTTGATTGCGTCTGAATTCTCCGGATGTGGTAGTTCTTCGCCATCCATTGTTGTGAGGATGATACCACCTCCAGAGAATATTGTTTTAACTACATATGGATCTTCGTAGTTGGGTGTCCATTTACCACGTGAATCAAGGTGAGGTAGTAGAATATTCTTGAGCACTAGATCCCCTTCCTTGAATATTCGAGGGCGTACTTTCTTGTCGAAGGATCTCTTAATTCTCTTTCAATGCAGCTGGCTATTGTAGCGGTAGAAATGTTTAAGACTAAGCCATTGGATTAACTAGACTTATACAGATCAAAATAAAAATCTCCACCGTGCTTTATTGTTTCCAAAGGAATGGGAAAAGAGCGAGTAACCAAAAAAGAAGGGGAAAGATTCAAGGTAAGGGGGTTGGTTATGCAAAGGGAAGTGTGATACGGTGGGAGAACTGACTTGAGATTTGCGTTTGTTTTTGCACTTGTTCGGTTTAGCAAGAGTCACCACCGACTTTTTATTTTATCCTAAGGAAAGGTCAAAAAGCGATAGATTAACATCCGTGTTTGGAGAATCCATAAACTATTTTCAGAAATCGAGTCTGAACAAGCGATAGATTAACATCCGTGTTTGGACGTCCGTAAACTGTTTTCAGAAGTATTGAGTCTGAACAAGCAATAGATTAACATCCGTATTTGGAGAATCCGTAAACTGTTTTCAGAAGTTGAAGTTGAATAAGTAATAGATCAGCATCCATGTTTGGAAGCATCCGTAAACTGTTTTCAAAAGTTGAATCTGAACAAGCGATAGATTAACATCCGTGTTTGGAGAATCCGTAAACTTTTTTCAGAAGTTGAAGTTGAATAAGAAATAGATCAGCATCCGTGTTTGGAAGCATCTGTAAACTGTTTTCAAAAGTTGAATCTGAACAAGCGATAGATTAACATCCGTGTTTGGAGAATCCGTAAACTGTTTTCAGAAGTTAAAGTTGAATAAGCAATAGATCAGCATCCGTGTTTGGAAGCATCCGTAAACTGTTTTCAGAAGTTGAGGTCTGTATGAGTAGCAGAATGACTTCCGTGTCTGGAGTATATCTGAGACTATAACCGGAATTGAGATCTGTATGAGTAGCAGAATGACTTCCATGTTTGGAGCATATCTGAACTTGAAGTTGATAGTTGAATTTGAATGAGAGATAGAATGGCCGCCGTGTCTGGAGCTTATCTAGTCTGTATCGGATTACCGAAGTCTGAATGAGTAGTAGAATGACCATCGTGTCTGGGGTGTATCTGTACTGTATTTTGACTTGAAGTTCCGAATGAGTAATAGAATGACCGCCGTGTCTAGGGTGTATCCATACTATATCTGAATAATTGTTACAGATAGCCTTTTGATCTTATCCTGAAAAGGGTAAAATGTTAGTTAAAACACAAAGTTATGTTGCATGATATGTATGACGCAATGAATTGTGTTTCATCAATGTTTATGATATATGTATGTAATGGATGTGCATGTAAGCTGAGTAGCTGTCTTGCTGAGGAAGATGTATCCTGGATAGTGAAATCTTTGACTGTTGCCGAGGAAAGTAAATCCTTGACTGCTGCAGGGGATTGAAAATCCTTTAATCATTGAAAATGAGAAGTCCTGGGACCACTGTTGGGGAAATCAGGAGTTTGGGTTGTATGCCAATCTACTGGGGATTCCTATTTTGAGGAGATCTTCACTGGGGAATATCTGAATACTTTGTGAGGTACTGAGAATGAGAGTCTTCGTTCTGCTTGGGGAATAAGAATTCTGTGGGAAATAGCCATACTGTTGAAAAGTAGCTATCCTGTTGAAGAGTAAAACTCAGGATTCTGGAAAAAGCTTATTCCTGTCTGGAAGAAGTTCAGGTTTAGGTCGTATGCCACTTTAAGAATGAGAATCTTCACTCTGTTGGGGATACCAGAAATTTAGATGTTATACCACTTTGAGAAATGAGAATCTTCATTCTGTCGGGAATATCAGGAGGTTGGGTGTATGCCAATCTACTAGGGAAGCCAAAATGAGAATCTTCATTCAGGTCTTGGATCATAAGATTGGGTGTATGCCAATCTCTTGGGGTTTTAAGGATGATAATCTTCATTCTATTAAGGGTCAGGAAATTGGGAGTATACCAGGTTTCAAGGATGAGAATCTTCATTCTGTTAAGGGTCGGGAAATTGGGAGTATACCAATCTTCTGAGGTTTCAAGGATGAGAGTCTTCATTCTGTTAAGTGTCAAGAGGTTGGGAGTATACCAATCTTCTGAGGTTTCAAGGATGAGAGTCTTCATTCTGTTAAGGGTCAGGAGGTTGGGAGTATACCAATCTTCTGAGGTTTCAAGGATGAGAGTCTTCATTCTTGTTAAGGGTCAGGAGGTTGGGAGTATACCAATCTTCTGAGGTTTCAAGGATGAGAATCTTCATTCTGTTAAGGGTCAGGAGGTTGGGAGTATACCAATCTCTTGAGGTTTCAAGGATGAGAATCTTCATTATTGAGAGAAACAGATTTTTAGGAGCTTCAATTGTCCGTTATTCTGTTGGTGACTGTAACTTCCAACAGGTGATGAAGGAAATTTTTAACGACTGTGAATTCCAACAGGTGATGAAGGAATTTTTTTTTTAATGATGATCGTAACTTCCAGCAGGTGATGAAGGAAATTTTTAACGACTGTGAATTCCAACAGGTGATGAAGGAATTTTTTATGACGACCGTAACTTGGAATGTAATTTGTTTTGGAGAATAAATCCTTGATAAATGTTGGGGAAATAAACCCATGACTGCTGGTCTTTTTAGAGAGATGATAAACTTCTCGAGGACGCTTGAATTTCTTTTCAAAAAGATTTCTGAGAGGTTCATCACTGCCCCTAGTATCAGATGTTTGTGGTATTGCCAGGAAGCTTGGACTGTGCATAACCCTTTGTTGAGATTGACATTCAAATGCCCCAAGTGATGGTGAGGGAGACTTTCCCCAGGTTATCCTGCAATTGAGAGATTTCTTGAAATCTTGACTGGACTGCCCCAGGTTTACTGAGCTTTGAAAGATTTGTTGAAATCTTGACTGGACTGCCCCAGGTTAACTGAACTTTGAAAGATCTGTTGAAATCCTGACTGGACTGCCCCAGGTTCACTGGACAATACTATATCAAATCCCCTTTTATTGATAGGAGATTTTGTAACGGAAGTGTCATCCCACTTGAAGTGATTTTATTCACCGAGAGAGTTTTCGTTCCTCCGAACATTCACTGTTGTGAATTCCTTTGTTGTCAAACAAATAAACATGTGCAAACAATGATATTCAAATAATGCAAAGTTTATGCTTGTCTCAAAGTTTTGAAAAATGCGTTTTTTAGCAGAAAACTTTTTATAAGACAAATTCAACACAAGATTTAGGGCAAAGCCTTACAGGAGTCAGAATACCTTTTGTAACAGTATGCTTTCAAACTAACCCATGATTCAATTAGGACTTTTGAAGGGTTGTAACGTGGCTTGGTTCACGGTTTAAGAAACAAAGGATAAAGGCTCAAAGTATATTTGTACCCACCCGCTCTTCGTGATGTCCTTCAATCCTATACTCAGTTAATTGTGCGTCGGACTCTATTTGAGTTTGGAACGACATTTTGGTGATGGTTCACACAAGTTGAATTTCATAGGAAGGCAGACATTTACGCAACATTGTTCATGTTGTTAAGGATTTGTAATGACCTATTTCTTTTGATTTATTGTCCCTAACTTTTGCCTGATTGTTCTGGTTTTCAAGATTACAGTCAGCGGGATGCCCTGGCTTTCTTAAGCCTCTTTTATAGGTTTTGGCTTAGTGGGATTTTCTCTTTTGAAAGGTAATGACTGCCTATGAGATAAGGAATCATCACCGTCTTTTTGGTTCCCAAAGGAAATGTTTTTGATGTCATTCGTTGTATTACGAACTGAGAATTTGCGATTTCAATGCGCATCTTTTGAATGAACTGAGAGACTACCCTGTCCCAGGATTTAATCAAAGGTTTCAATTTGTGTTTAAAACAGAAAACTCCTACTTATTTGGCTCGAAGAGGTTGACTAGGGATTATCTTCCTTATAACTCCAGTGTTTAGGATTTGAAAGAAACGCATGTACATCGTCAGCAAGGTCTTGTTCAAAAGCATACTGTATGAGATTACGGTATTGTTTCGTCATCCTCCCTATAAAGGCTTGTAGCTTTTTATCAAGATTTAAATATCATAAAGAAAGTAGGAAGCATAGTTTAAGAATAGTGAAAACGAATGGATGAATTCAAGACAAACATATGCAATGCATTAATGAAACAGAGTTTGACATCAACAGATAATTGTTCGAATAACAAAAGAAATTACAACTTGAAAATTCAAATGGAACAAAAGTCTCTCAGTTCGAGCTTTGGCATTTCAGGTGGAGAACCCTTAGCGGAAGATTTTCATCTCGCCATCCGGCATGAATTCCAGTACTCCTTCGTCAATCAAGTCTTGGATCTTGTTTTTCAAAGCCCAACAGTCATCGGTGTCATGTCCAGGACTATGGGAGTGGTATACACAAAATGCGTCGGGGCGATAGCTAGGAGTAGAGGTATTGGGCTTCCGAATAGGATCCCTTAAAGCAATCAGATTGACCTCCAACAAGCGTTTCGATATTAGAGATGATGGTATGTCAGTCTCAGAGAAATGCCTTCCAGACGTATTTTTCTTACACCGATTACCCCGTTGATGCTGACGAGGTTGTTGCTGGGCTTGTGACCCTGAAGCAAGTTGGGGAGCCTTTCCCTTGTCTTCTTGTCTCAAAGGAGGTTGAATGATGACTCGATCTTCAACCCTAGCTGTTTTCCCCACTTGGTTATCTCGAAGCAGTTTGTTGACGAGAACCCTGAGCTCTTCTTGTCTCTGAGCTAAGTCTTGGATGAGAGCCATCTGGTCCACCAGTTGTCCCATCATCTGGATCTTCATTGTTGTCAGCTCAATCTGCAGCTCTTCCAACTGATCATTCCTGACACTGCTTGAATTCCCTAGGACCAAGCCCCTTGTGAGGAGAGCTTTCACTTCTTCTTGCCTCTGGGACGGGTTCAAGAACATTTCTTGAAGTTGAGCATTTTGATCTTGGATATCTTTGACAGTCCTCTCTAGAGCCATCTCTACTGAAATAAACAGTAGGAGAATAAGGAAACCTGAAAAGGAAAACGTGTTATGATACAATGCATGATATGTGGATGCATGTTTTCAAGAATCTCTCGGGGTAAACACAAGAAAATGTTAGAGGTTGAACTTTGATCAACATCTTTGATTGGAGAACTTTGTATTGGTGGATGTCTTTCCACGAGAATCAAGCTCACCATGTCAAGTGGGTCATAGCCCCTGATTCAAGTTGTTGCACTTGATCTTTGACGGTGTTTGTTTAGAGGAAAACCCCTCTTGCCCTTTGGTAGATGTCTGGTTCAACGTGCCCCTGCATCAAAAGACCCTCGAGATCCTTTGAAATGGTTATTAAAAATGTTATGGTATGATGTTATGATGTTATGTACATGTATGTAAAAGTAAGTAAGTGTATATACAGACAGTCATATTCACACAAAGCAGACAAGTCCTTAGGTTTAGGCTTGTATTGGGTTTGTAGGTAAGTACCCTCTTGAAGTTTGTTGGCTCAACCTGTCCTATAAATAGAAATCGGGTTCTAAGGAGCTCAATATCACTGGATTATTTTCTATGTTCATTGTTTTGGTTTAGCCACTTAACTAGCAACCAAAATATTCCAAGAAAACAATCCTCAATGAGTGTAGTATCGGGTATCTACCAACTTCGGTCTGCACCAAAGTCGGTCATCTCACTACCCCTAAAAAGGCCAAGATGGTCAAGTAAGGTTCTAAGAGTTCGTTAGTGCTTCACGACATCACTCAGCGGCCCTGTATGCTCTTTGATTAACTCAAAGGCTACCGGTATCCATAAATATGTCACACTAATGTAGCTACTGCTTCAACCATGTCGGTATACCCCGCACAGTTCCCTCATAGTTTATTGCTACTTACCTAAAAAGGTGCCCCCAAATCCGGGTGTAGGATTTTAAAGCAAACCCAAACAAGGAACAAAAAAGTAAAGTAATCAAATCAATCAAGGTAAGCATGTAAAGGTGATCTAAACCCTAAGGTAACCCTACTTTTAGAATAATTCCCCAGCAGAGTCGCCAGTTCTGTGATACGGTAGGAGAACTGACTTGAGATTTGCGTTTGTTTTCGTACTTGTTCGGTTTAGCAAGAGTCGCCACCGACTTTTTATTTTATCCTAAGGAAAGTTCAAAAAGCACAGGAAAGACCTTTGATATGTTTTCGTGGGTTCGGGGGGTAGATTATGAAAAGGGAAGGTGCTAGCACCATTTTCATCCATGGTTATCCATGGGCTCTTAGTTACTTGTTTTAGATCACTTGCCTTTGCTTTTCAATTGTTTGAAATGGTGCTTTGTGTGTGTGGTTTTGAAAATGTTTTGAAAAAGATGCCTTGTCTAGGCAACCTTTGCAATGATTCTTGTTTGAATATATACAAAGGTGTGTGTCTTTTTGAAAAGATAATTCAATGTTTTGAAAGTTGTTTTTGAAGTTGTGTTGTGGAGTGTGTTTTTAAAAATGGCAAGGATGTTTTGCAAGATTTTTTATCAAGTAACTAAGAGTTGTCTACCCTATTTTACTCAAAGATCTTTCTTATGTTTTTAACCCTTTTAACAGTGTTGTTTCACCATTGTGTTTGATGAACAACCTTGCGTTAGGATGTTAAATGGGACAGGCGCGGGTCATCGTATACAATCATTGAAGGCAACTTGTGAGACGCTCTAGCAATTTTGTAAGGGACGAGATCGTTTTATCGAAGGCAACATCGAGGGTCATCGAGGGACTAACGACCTTTGTTTATCAAAGGGACATTTGCTAGAGTGTCTCATACTCAAGGGACATGATTGCATTTTCCGAGGCAACAAGTGAGGTTACCCTAGAGGTGCAAGTGTGAATGGTGTATTTATTTTCATGCATTTATCTTGTATTAGGTTATCTAGCGGTTGATTTTGAATCTTCGCATACAAACCCTAATTACTATACAGTATATGGAAAGCGATAAATTGCGGGAATTTAAGGTCTAAGTTATTACAAATAAGTATCCGGGGATGGGGGTACAAATGTTTACAAATGGGTATGAGTCTTATCAGAATAATAGTGTCCAAGTATATATTACAACCAAATCGAATTGTCGCATTCTCAATGTAAAAAATATAACAAGATATAAGATGATGAAAATTAAAGAGATATGAGATGCGTATATTTATTTACAAATGATCAAATAAAATATTAACCTATTTAAAGACTTAAGTATTATTATTATTTGTGTTTTTGTTAGTTATATATAAACAAAGGGTTTTAAAGAAAAAGAAAGAATTGTTTAAGTTAAAAAAATCTATTATTTATGTATTTTTGGTTTTAAAGGTAATGAAAATTATTAAGAAAATTGTATACAAAGAAATTAATATATTCTTTTATTTAACAAAATAAAAGAAAAGAATTATATTATAAAAGTGAAAATAAAATGGTAAAAAAAATATATTAGTTTTAAAGCAAAAAATGGAATTAAAGAGAAAGATGGGCCTTAGAAATGCTGTTGGGGCAAAAGCCCAAGAAGAAAGTCAGAGATAGGAAAGAAAGGGGGGTGTGGCGCCAGAAATATTGGGCTTTATGGATTTTATTGGGAAAAAGCCCAAACGAAAAGTACAATGTTTTTTAGGGTTTGTGTTTGTTTTGCTCAGAATCTAGGGCTTGGTTTGTGAACGGCGCCGCTCCTTCTCTCGTCTTCTTCCTCTTCGTTTCATCGTTCTCAGCCATGGACAAACGAATATCCTATCTCCTTGCCTTAGCCACCGGAGCAACGCTTCCATCCACCTTCCGCCATTCCTTCATAGTGGTCGAGGGCTCTTGCTTCGTGACGGTACGATTTGTTAACTTGTTTTAGCTTTTTTTGTGATATTACTCTTTCATTCTGCTTGATCATTGTATACGAGTTTTAATCCATGTTTATTTTGATTTTTATATGTGGTAGGATTTTTGAGAGATGTACCTTGGTGTTTCGTTCTGTAATTTGAAGGAGGAGGAAGGTGAATTGGTCGGCGGTGCTTCCAGGAGCCTCGGCGGAAGAGAACAGTGATGACGGCTTGCTGGTATTTCGTATCTTTTTACTCCTCTTGAATCGTTTGGTGATGAAAACTATTTCTGAAAACGCTATTTCATTCGCTTCTGAATCTTCTCT
Source organism: Vicia faba (assembly GCA_948472305.1). Taxonomy (NCBI): domain Eukaryota; kingdom Viridiplantae; phylum Streptophyta; class Magnoliopsida; order Fabales; family Fabaceae; genus Vicia; species Vicia faba. Next base: position 910,025,737 of record OX451736.1, on the reverse strand, counting down.
TCTTCTTCTCTGAGTATGTTAGTGATGGCTTTTGATATCAATGATGATCTTTCTGAGATTTGATCTTTGTTTGTTGATTTGGCTTGTGATTTGTTGATGACGAACTTGTTGCTTTGATCTTTCTCTCTTCCTCTGCTTGCTTAGTCAATGATGATTGTGTTCTGAACTTTTGCTTATTTGATGTGTTTTTTTGTTGGCTTGAGTTGATATTCCGATGATGAACCTTATTCTGAGGATTGCTTGTTGTTGGCTTAGGCAATTTCTGGCCTTGAGTTGCAGTTTTGCTTTTGATAGGCTATGCAGTTCGAAACAGGTTGGTGTCTTTGCAATTGGAAAACAGGTTTTGAGAGTTTTGGGAGGCAAGCTTGAGATGCAGTTGAACTGGCTTGTGTGATTTTGTGTTTGGATATTGAATGATGAAATAGTTTTCTGAGGTTTGCTATTGTTGTTGATTTTCATGGATATTTGATGATGGTGAGACTGAAAAACATTGCCCCTGAATGCTTGACAGTGATGGATTTATTTGTTCTTTGTTTGTCTTTGTTGAGCTTTTTGTGAAGGCAGGCTGATGAGCATTTGGTGTTTTGCAGTTTGAAACAGGTTTGCTACTTTATGGTGCTTGTGCTCACAAGCCAATTTGCAGGTTATGCAGGCCGGATGCAGTTTTGCTTGATGCTTGTATTTACAAGCAGCTTTGCAGGTGGTTGAGCTTTGGTGATAGTTTTGAATAGGTTATGCAGGTTATGCAGTTTTGGGTTTTTGACAGCAGGCTACAGGTTTGTTGGGTTTGGAAGCAGACTTGCTTCTGTAGGTTTGTGTTTGAACAAGTTTGAAGGCTTGTTTGGTAAGGCAGGCTACTGAGTTTTGCTTGTTGTTCTTTTACAACTTGAATTCAGTTTCAGTTTTTGTGGCCCTCCTCCTTGAACTGTTAGACTGTCCTAGTTATTTTCTTTCTCCTTGCTTTTGTACAGCCTGCCAAACTGCAAAACCTACTTCACTCTCTCTTTCTCTCTCCATAAAAGCATCTTTTGCTTAATATATTTTTAATCTGAAAAGCTTGTTTTGGCCAGAATGTGATGATGAATAATGACAAGCCTTCTTGCTTGTATCTTGGTTTACCTCTGCATTTTCCATATTTTCTGCATTGACAGTTTTTTGACAGCTTGTGTACTTGGTTGACAGTTTTGTGTACTTGGTTTGGACAGCTTTGTGTATTTAGTTTGCTTTCATGCAACTTGGTTTGCTTTTGGTTGACTAATGCAATTTGTTGTTCAGTTTGACATTGTGCAGCCTTGTGCCTTCTTTGTGTGCAGCCTTGTACGTTGTATCTTTGTATTTAATTGATTGTATGCTTTGCAAATTATTTTACTTTCCTCTTTGTGAACCAAGAAGATAAATCTTCTTGTGATTTGCAAAGAGGACGAGTAAAACATGATGAAACCAAAAACAATCTGATTCCGGCCAACAAGCTTTAATGATGATCCTTTATTTATCTGCTTAAAACTGCTTTTCAATTTAACTGCACTGATTTCTTTTTCTATCTTTGTAGGTAAATACCAGTTGGATAACAGAAGAAGCAGTAGAAGATAGAAGACTTCAAGAGAACTTAGACTTTAGATTTATTTTCTTTTCAATTATTGTAATAAATATTATTGTAAACACTGTAAATAAATTTACAGTATTCGAATAACATTTGTAACAACATTTAAGATAAATAAAAAGTCTTTGTCAGATATTTCCTTATTTCTTTTGCACTGTTCATTTAACTATTTAAATCTCTTGATTTAAAATGACTGGAAATGTATCCCAAATGACTTTAATCCAGATGAAATAAATAACCACCAAACTCTGCAGTCTTGCATTAACCACAATACGCCTGGAATTCCAATTAATCATATGCTTTGTACAGTTAAACAAACAAACATCCATACACCTTTCACTTCACTGATCAAACCAATGTTTCAAACTTTCAATCAAAAGCCTCAGCTCCTATCCCAGATGTTTAGGTTTTGAGAAACAAACAATAATCTTGAACAAGCGTAAAAACAATGTAACAGTCAATTGAAATACTATGGATTCAAATTCTTCTGAGAAATACAAGTGAAAAACCCTAATTCCAGATTTGCCGTCAAAGAAAAGTCTGTTTGATCAATTCCTGAGCCAAACTCAACACAATTAATAGAAACCCTAATTCTGGATAGACTGATAAGAATAATTTGTTTGACTGATTCAAAATCAATGGAAACCCTAATTTTGGATTGGCTGATAAAGAAAAGTCTGTTTGACCGATTCTTGAGCCAATCTGGAAAAAATTAGGGAAAACCCCGAAGTTGTGATTTCTTGTGAAAAAGGGAGGGCAAATTTTTGGGTACAACAGGAAGGTATTAGCACCCTAAACATCTACGGTACTCTGCAGGAACCTCTTTGTAAAATCTGTATGTTTTGGCTATAAAAGTTGTATGTAAAATAGATGGTGGAGGTGAGAAAAGAAATATATTTTTATGATTTTTGCACCCGCCTCAATTGCGAACCTTTATTGCCTACGTACCACATTTCATGCAATAAGGGATCAGGGTACACGTAGTTCACCTTTTAAAAATTTTAAAACACAAGTGTGTTGATTGATTTTATGAGATAAGACATCATCGTCATTGTCCGTGTGGAAAACATACTTACTACCCACAATCATGAGAAAGGAGAATTTGCATCATCTCAAAGTGGAGGATATGGCTTGGATTTTAAAATCAACAATGCCTCACTCAACACCCAAGTGGAAAAATATCTCTCTTCGCTACATATTATAGAAGTATAGTTGTTTGCATCACTATAAGGATTGACAAGAGTCTAATCTTTTGAAAAAGATTTTAAAATAAAAGCCAAAGTGGCAAAATGGTTTGAAATGAGATTGATTGACTTTTAGTCTTTTTCACAAAAAAAATGTCAAGGTATTATTAAGTTGATTGAAGTTTATTTATGAAAAGGTTTTGAAAACGCATGGACCTAAGTCCAAGTTTATTATGAAAGTGGTTCAAGTTTAAAAACAAGAAGAATTTTCAAAAGGAGGAAGAAGATTTTTGAAATTAAAGAAGATGAGAGAAGAAGAAGATACTATCCTAAAGCATAAAATAAAAGTTAGGGATAGGAATCATCTAACCAACAAGAAATCAATACTTGACATTATGAGTCAATATGGAATTCCAATTCTTTGGATTGAAACCAAGCAAGCAAAAATACTAGACCTCTTGAGAGAACCAAACTTCAAGTGTATTAAGTCTTCACAAAAATTGGGCAGAGTAACGGCTGCATACGGGTGAATTCCAAATTACAGACAAAGAATGTAATCATAATAACCTGCACACAAAACAAACAAATAACCCAATGTCTTGAGGTAAACCTCAAGAACTCCAGACAAAATATCAATTAAGGTATCAAGGTCTCCAACATCGGCCAAGGTCTATAATCCTAAGTCCAAGAAGTCCAAAACTCCATAATGCCAAGGATAGTAACCAAATAGTCCAAGTATCATTAAAGCCTTTTATGGTTCATGTTGATTATTAGATGTCTTAGAAGAGAAAAGAAAAGCTCAAGTGAGAAAAATAAAAATGACATGAAATATAATGCTTAAATTAAATGGTACATAAAGCATAAAGTAAAAACAATTTAATAATTAGTGGTTAGTTGGATGACCGTCTTGAAACTTGCATTTGGAACTCATTAGAGGATTGGTAGAACCAAAGCCTCCACACAACAAGTTGCATTTTCTTTTTGTCAAGTATATCATCCATTTGGAATCCTCAAAAGTACCATTTAATGATCAACGATGTTTACGTGATCCGCGTTGACCAAAAGTGTTGTAGATCCATTAGAGGATTGGTAGAACCAAAGCCTCCACACAATGAATCTCAAGGTTATTGGATCAAAGAGATCAAATTAACATACTTGGGCTTGCAAACATAGGTTTGGGCCACGAATGATCATTTATTCGAATCAGGACGAAATTTAGCGTTATGTTAAGTAATCAGAAGTGGACTTATGTAGAAGTCGCACCTATTTTGAGGTCGGTCATAGCAATCTATGAACCATTTGTTTTGAGACATGATATAGAGATTATGCTCCAATAACACTTAGTGCAATAAGAAAGGGATGAGATGAAGAAGGGTGGGAAAGAATACAAACCACATTTGAATTAAATTTTAATTAAACTATTATTAAAATCATTCATCCATTTTTATGGAGTTAGACTCAACACCATGGATCCAATGACATTAACAAAATTCATAATCAAAAATTCAACTCAAGATTAGCCAGAAAATAATCACAAAATAAAATTGCATTTAACATATACATTAAAAAAAGGTTTTAAAATATTTTAAAATAAAAATAAAAGGGAAAAATATCAACTATGTCCAAATTAATCAAGAAAAATTAAGTAAGACCATGGAAAAATCAGAAATGAACTAAAATATTTTTATAAAATTTTTGGTAATTTTTTAAAGTCATAATCTATTTTTAAAAATTAAAAGAAATAGGTAAAATAAACCAAAAATGATAAAAAAATAACAAAGTCAGAAATAAAAAATAAATGAAGTCACCACTATTTGTCACAATATCATTGGATCATTCCATAATTTTTTTTAGAATTTAAAAATGCATAAAAGTATTTTTTTTAAACATTTTAAACAATTCAAATAAAGTGAAAATTTATTAAAAATATCAAAACACAAAATAAAATTGTGAAAAAATAAAAATCAGAAAGATAAAAGTCAAAAATATTTTTCATAATTTTTTCATATTTTTTGGACTAAAAATGGATTTTCTATGATTTTTTGAAATTTAAAACAATTAAATATAAAAATCAGAAAAGAAAAATAAAGTAAAAAATATGTGGACCATTGAATGAGAGTCAAAATGCATTAGTAATCAAATCAAAGGGATCTGGCGCACTGTGCATATCATGGTCATTAGTGAATAAAGCACTGAATCATTAATTAAATCAGATTTTCAACAAAAAAACAGATGGCGCGCCTTCATTGGTTGGAAGATGACACGTTGGTCATCTTCAACCTCTAGCCAACGTGAATTACATGTCTCTCAAATTGTAAAATCAGAAGCTCAGACCTATGTCATTCGCTTTGTCTCTTCAAGACGAAGACAACCACACATTCGTGACAAATTTAAATAAACTGTAGCTCAAGCAATTTGGAAGGAAAGTTTTGAAAAGGGATTTGAAATTTTATGGTCAAAACGTGTTTCCAGATAAAATCAAGTGTTGCGACTAGAACCAGGGCAATGAGAGCATCACAATGATATCAAAGTTTTGAAGAATTGATTGAGAAATCTACCTATTGAAATTGAGTTGCATAGCTCTGAAGCTGGACTTCTATGGAGCAATATAGGGCACGATTCTTGAAGGTAATTGTATGGTTAGCTTCGGGGAAGACCAAGGAAGGTAAATTGATAGAAAAATTGGATTGAAAAAGGCTTGAATACTGATTTCGAAGTTACAGAAATTTAATTTATGGAACAAGTTTGGCAGGATAATTCTTACTATCCAAGCTTGAGGAAATGAAGGGGGATGACCCTCTATTTATAGGAGAATGAATGGGATCCTCAAGCGTGTGAAATGATGAATTTTGGAGGGAAATCATGAGAGGTCTGCAGCATGAACATAGTGTGACTTGTTTAGCATCAAAGCTCAGCCAAATCGTGTGTTTCGTGATGCTAAACACCTTTGGAAAGTTGCTAAATATGATTATAACCAAAAGCGCATGGAAAACTTGTGATTAGAAGCCAAAACAAAGATTTCAAAATTTGACTTGTAATGAAACTTCAGTTTCAAGCTACCAATTTCAAAACAGTGGAATTTTCAACTCAAGGGGATTAGGGCATGATTCTTGATGCTTTAGAAAGATGAAGTTACAAGCTTTGCAATGGAAAAAGAATGGAGTTAAATGGATGCTTGAGTTGAAAGTTGCATTGAGTCAAAGTTGGGGAATAAAGGTTAACTTTCCATACTTAGAAATACTTCAATTTTTTCTTCAAAAGTGACCTATAATGTTTTGCATCCAAACATGGCCTTCCAATTGGAATTTGCTCTTGAAAAAAATATGGCATGAAATATATCTCTTGAATGACATTTTGAGACTTGAACCATTCAAAATCTCCAAAAATTGAAAGAGTTATGAATTGTTGAAGTTGGCAAAAATCACGAAATGACCTATAATCTTTTGTATCCTTAGGGAACCTTCCATCCATTTTCTCACTTTTCATATAAAATAAGGAATAAAGTTAATATCCTCAAGATCATTATGGAAAAAGAGTGGGCTCAATGTGATAAAAATTGACCAAGTTATTATCATTTAAAGTCACACATGAGAAATTAGGGGTTCATCTGGAGGACTTGTAATCTTTCTTCATCATCAAGTTTCTTACACATGAAAACTCCTTGAAACTTTTGAACTGATTTGTTGATAACCCTTTAAAGAGAAGGATGTTTTTGGAATCACTCAAAAATACCAAAATATGAGCAAGATATACTTCTTTGAAGTTCAAAACCCTAGCTTCTAGACCAAGAAAATGCTTTGAGGAACTTTGACGATTTTGACCAACCTTCTTGTATCAACATTCTTGTTTTGTAAATAGAAGTTGTTGAAGATGATAATGAGAACTCATAGCCATCAAAACAACCTCCATATCTTGAGAATTTATAGAAATATGTAATTGGGACCAACGGGAACAAGGCTTTGTCCAACCATGACAACTTCTTCAATCAACCCCTTGTACTTTTGAATCAATCTTGATAACTTGGAAATGTAGTGAACCAAAATAAACCTTGCCATGCCATCCACTACAAAACAACTTCAATGGTGAGGTTTGAATTTCTCAAGTTTTACTGACTAGGGCATGGAAATAAACTCATGAACCCATGGATCAACTTGCTAAGATACATTGCATTTACCTACATTATTAACAAGTAAGATAAACCAACATTGTATTTTATTAATTAGAAGGAAAATCAAGACAAAATATTTATGATCACAAAAGAAAACAAGTCAAGGTGCTTGGTGATTCCTCAAAGAGCAAAGCTAAAGATAGGGAGAAGAACCACAAGCCCTAATGTGATCTTGTTGTGATTGAATCAAGATGGTATGATGAAGGGATCTTAGGGGGGAAAATTAGGGTACAACAGCTGCCCTTATTTAAGTTTCTTCTATCCGGAGACATGAAGGTTGAAAATCTTCATGTCGACGCGATTGAAGATACTTAAATATAAAACAAACCCTATTTTTGACCCTAAGATTCCATGCAATGCTTATGAATATGAATGCACATAGACAACTTCAAAGGGACGCAAAACACCACTGGGGATGTAACAAAATAAAGAAATAAAAGAGAAACCCGACCAAGAAAATAAATCACTGGTGGATCAAAAGACCCGACTTATAGAGGATGATAAAAAGTCAAAGGATACACCAACTTTTACTGAAGGTGAAACTACCAACGTTCACTGAAGTTAGAAAGGGAGAAGAAAAAATAACACCGACGTTCACTGACGGGGAGCTACCAATGTTTACTGAAGGTAGAGAGAAGAAATCATCGATGTTCACTGACGATGAACTACCAACTTTCACTGAAGGTAGAGAGAAAAGAAAATATCATAACACTTCCATTCACTGACAGTAAACTACCAACGTTCACTGAAGGTAGCAAAAAGATAACAATCATCGATGTTCACTGTCGAAGACCTACCAACTTTCACTGAAGGTAGAAGAGAATATATCATAGCATCTCCGTTCACTGATGATGAACTACCAACATACACTGAAGGTAGAAAAAAGATAACAAGCACCAAATTTCACTGAAGGTGACCTACCAACTTTCGCTGAAGGTAGAAAGAGAAAATATATCATAGCATCACCGTACACTGGCGATGAAATACCAACATTCCCTAAGGGTAGAAAAAAGATAACAATCACCGCCTTTCACTGATGGTGACCTACCAACTTTCACTGAAAGTAGAAAGAGAAAATATATCATAGCATCGCCGTTCACTGACGATGAACTACCAACATTCACCGAGGGTAGCAAAAAGATAACAATCACCAACTTTCACTAATGGTGATCTACCAACTTTCACTGAAGGTAGAAAGATAAAATATATCATAGCATCTCCATTCACTGACGATGAACTAACAACGTTCACTGAGGGTAGCAAAAAGATAATAATCACCAACTTTCATTGATGGTGACCTACCAACTTTCACTGAAGGTAGAGAGAGAAAATATATCATAGCATCGCCGTTCACTGACGATGAACTACCAATGTTCACTGAGCGTAGCAAACAGATAACAATCACCGACTTTCACTGATGGTGACCTACCAACTTTCACTGAAGGTAGAAAGAGAAAATATATCATAGCATCGCTATTCACTGACGATGAACTACCAACGTTCACTGAGGGTAGCAAAAAGATAACAATCACCAACTTTCACTCAAGGTGACCTACCAACTTTCACTGAAGGTAGAAGAGAGAATATATCATAGCATCGCTGTTCACTGACGATGAACTACCAACATTCACCGAGGGTAGCAAAAAGATAACAATCACCAACTTTCACTGATGGTGACCTACCAACTTTCACTGAAGGTAGAGAGAGAAAATATATCATAGCATCACCGTTCACTGATGATGAACTACCAATGTTCACTGATGGTAGCAAAAAGATAATAATCACCGCCTTTCACTGATGGTGACTTATCAACTTTCACTGAAGGTAGAAAGAGAAAATATATCATAGCATCGCCTTTCATTGACGATGAACTACCAACGTTCACTGAGGGTAGCAAAAAGATAAAAATCACCAACTTTCACTGAAGGTGACCTACCAACTTTCACTGAAGGTATAAGAGAAAATATATAATAGCATCATTGTTCACTGACGATGAACTACCAACGTTCACTGAGGATAGCAAAAAGATAACAATCATCGACGTTCACTGCCGAAGACCTACCAACTTTCACTGAAGGTAGAAGAGAAAATATATCATAGCATCGACGTTCACTAACGATGAACTACCAACGTTCATTGTGGGTAGCAAAAAGATAACAATCATCGACGTTCACTGCCGAAGACCTACCAACTTTCACTGAAGGTAGAAGAGAAAATATATCATAGCATCGTCGTTCACTGACGATGAACTACCAACGTTCACAGAAGGTAGAAAAAAGATAACAAGTTTTTCCTAAAATTCTGGCATTTCACCTAGAATGGGTCTCAACTTCTTCTTTAACCAAGACATTCTGCCTGGAAAAGGTAATGTATAAGCTGTCTCAAATAAAGAGACTACCGCTTACAAAGATTTCTTAATGAATTGCCCCTATTATATTTAACGACTAACTATCCATTAGAGTAGTGTGAAAACGAACTGCAAACTATCCACTCATAGAGAAGATAGCAAAAAAAAGTAATGTCGACTTTTATGGGGAAATACAAGTTGCTCAAATAAAGAGACCCGTTATTTGCTGTTATGGAGATTTGTAAAAATGACTTCCTGGGGAAAACAATATGGCTTCCTGGGGAAAGAGATATGACTTCCTGGGGAAATACCGACATATTCCTTCTAGGGAGATAAAGTCTTCTCGTGTAAAATAAATTCACATTCTCAAACTAAAACTTGAAGCTTTCAGAAATCCAAAGTAATAATATGTTGGGAAACAAATATTCAATCCATAAATAAACTAGAGTAAAATGGTCTACCAAAATACATCCTTTGAGAAATAAACTCAAGAGGGAGACCCAATTTATCTAGACAAAGAGTTGTGTAGGAAGGCTAAAGCAAAAATCTTCCACGAGGGATACCTCAGTGGGGAAATTGAAAGAATATACATTTTCTGCTTATGACTGACATTCTATTGGAGAGAGGACAACACAACTCTGCAAAACAGGGAAAAATCTCAACAAAGTATCAATGGGTATGAATGAGAAATGATTTGTTAAGTTTAGCTATGCATGATGTATGTATGAATGTATGAGTGTTATCACACATATGTTGACAAAACAGTCATATAGTTCTGGGGATAAACAAACAAAACCAACTCGGGCGCAAACAACACTCGGCTAAATCATATCCAAGAAGATCATTCCAAAAGAGAATAAGCACCAAATGAGGAAACAAAGTCCTATTGCATGTCTCAGCTTTACTAGGGAGAAACAAAACATAGCGACGAAACAGTACAGATACAGGGATATAACATCCTTCTCCAGGCTTCACTGGGGAGTAGCACTCAGACTTCAACGGGGAAATAATTATTATCAAATTTAACGCTTCTATTGGGGATTGCAAAACTATTTCAAATAAAGCAGATGGACACCAAATCATCCAAACATTCACTGGGGAATTCAGGCCCATTTTGAATGAGGTAAAACATACAAACTTCACTAAGGAAAATAATGTTTCAACATCGAGACATCAACTGGGGATTTCATGCTGACTTCATTGGGGAGGTCAACACCATATCATCAAAGGGGAAACTAATATACGTTCTTCACTGGAGAAACCTGAGATACATGTTCTTCGAGAGTAATTATTGTACCAAATTCTCTGGGAAGAAAGGAACTTTATCAAATAAGCGAAACCTTCACTGGAGAAATCTTGGATTGAGTCTTCATATCATGCAAACTCAGAAAAAAAGAAAAATGAACCAAGACTTGACTCGGGACACTGGAGTCACAAACCCAATACAGCGGAAACATCCTGAGTAAACCTTTCTGGGGGAAATAAAAAATTCTCAAAACTACTAGAGTTCGTCCATTCCTGGGATCACCACTTTTGTTTTTCTCTTGAATCACACAATCTAAAGTAGAAGTAAATTGTAAATTCTTTTTGAAGAACAATTTTGTTATTTAATCTTTTCACTTTGAAAATTATTATCAATAATAAATGGAGTCTTTTCAAGCTAAATTAAATAAGAAATACAAAGAATTGGGTAAAAGCTCAAATTTTATTAATAGAATGATAGTCTGTGAATGGCGAGACTCCATGGATGATTACAAAGTTCGGAAAATGGTAATATATAACGAAAAAGATACATTGAGATACAATGACCACTATCCCCTCTAAAAACTTTTAAAATCCTGAGCAGCAACTTCTGTTGAAGTATGATGAGGATCTGAGAAGATTGTTGCTTCAATGGTCACGTCTTGTCTGATGTAGTTACTTGCCAAGAAAGTCCCTAACTTTTGCCTAAGCTGCCCTTGCGGGTTTTCAACTTAGCGGGAAATTTATTCTGTTTATGTCTCTAATTTTTGCCTAGATCGTCCTTTCGGGTTTTCGGCCTACTGAGACGCTCTTTTTTTCTTAAGCCACCCTTTCGGGTTTTCAACTTAGCGGGTTATTCTTTTATTTATTTAGGCGGAGAATTTCTTGACTGCATCAGCATTCATGGGACGTAGGAACTCCTCGCCATCCATAGTTTCAAGAATTAATGCACCTCCAGAGAAAGCTTTCTTGACAACATCTGGGTCTTCAAAATTGGGAGTCCACTTGCCCCTAGAATCAGCGTTGAAAGACATGATCTTCCTGAGAACGAGGTCGCCTTCTCTGAATTCCCGAGGTTTGACCTTTCTATCAAAAGCTTTCTTTATTCTCTTCTTGTATAACTGCCCATGACACAAAGCTGTCATTCTCTTTTCTTCGATCAAATTCAATTGGTCAAACCTGTTCTGGACCCATTCAGCCTCTGACAACTTGGTTTCCATTGTCACACGCAAAGAGGGAATCTCAACCTCGATTGGGAGTACTGCTTCCATTCCATACATAAGGGGGAACGAGGTTGCTTCTGTTGAAGTGCGGACAGATGTCTGATATCCATGCAAAGCAAAAGGGATCATTTCATGCCGATTCTTATAAGTAACAACCATCTTCTGGATAATCTTCTTGATATTCTTATTAGCAACTTCAACAACCCCATTTATCTTTGGCCTGTACGGAGATGAGTTGTGATGCAAAATCTTGAATTCCTCACAAAGTTCTGTCATAATCTTGTTGTTCAGATTTGAGCCATTGTCGGTGATGATTCTGCTCGACACACTATAACGACATATAAGATTATTCTTAATGAAGCGCACCACCACCTGCTTAGTAACATTAGCATATGAAGCAGCTTCCACCCATTCGGTGAAGTAATCAATTGCTATCAAGATAAAATGGTGTCCATTCGAAGCTTTGGGTTCTATCATCCCAATCATATCAATACCCCACATAGAGAAAGGCCATGGGGAATAGATCACATTGAGAAGTGTCGGAGGCACATGAACCTTGTCCGCATAAATCTGGCATTTATGACACTTCTTTGCAAATTTGTAACAGTCAGATTCCATTGTCAGCCAATAGTAACCTGCCCTTAGCATCTTTTAGCCATCGAGTGTCCATTGGCATGAGTGCCAAATGAACCTTCATGAATCTCATGCATCAATATTTCTGCTTCGTGTCTATCCATGCATATGAGCAAGACCATGTCATAATTTCTCTTGTACAACACATTTTCACTGAGGAAGAAGCTGCCAGCCAATCTTCTCAACGTCTTTCTATCCTTATTCGATGCATCAATCGGGTATTCCTGAGTCTGAAGAAAATGCTTGATATCATAATACCAAGGTTTCTCATCTGTTACCTCCTCTGTTGTAAACACATGAGCGGGCCTATCTAGTCGCTGAACTACAATTTGAGGTATATCATTCCAAGTATTCACTTGATACATAGAAGCCAGAGTTGCCAGAGCATCCGCCATTTGATTTTCATCTCTAGGAATGTGATGGAATTCAACCTTATTAAAGAAGGGTAACAATCTTCTAGCATAATCTTTGTAAGGGATCATGACAGGGTGACGAGTATCCCACTCTCCCTTAATATGATTTATTACCAAAGTTGAATCACCATACACATCTAGAATTTTAATTCTGAGATCAATAGCTTCCTCGAGAACCATGATGCAAGCCTCATATTCTGCCATATTATTAGTACAATCAAATGTCAACCTTACAGTAAAAGGAATGTGTGATCCATGTGGAGTGACAATCACAACACCAATTAATTTACCATAAGTGTTGTACCCCAAAATTTTCCCTCTCATTTATCAAGTATTTTCTCACCAGATCTCCTTTGGTTCAAGACTGCACTAGGGTTGATTAGCTTAAGATACCTCCTCAAACTCTGATGACTGAAAATTAAGGTTTGAGATTGCACAAGGATAATTTAACTTTTAAGGCCTCATGTGACTTTCATGAATCATTATGGACCCTCAAGATTGCTCATGTCAAGTTTCAAGTCTTGGATCACATTTTTGCTTAGTCAATTGATCAGTTGACCTAAAAATCAACTGTATTGGGAAAAAAGTCAACTATGGCCAATTTACAGTCAAACTTCATAATTTTTTATCCATATCAACATTATTAACTCATATATGTCATTTGATCAAATTTGGACCATAATTCCTCAAGAAATTTGATCAGATCATCAAAAGGGCAAAATGGTTAAAATTAGGGTTTTGACAGAGAAAGGGTGATTTCTGATTTTTGAACTAGCAAATGGTTATTTGGTTTGAGACATGATCTCAAGGTTTCAAATTTATCATTTTAACCTAATGTTATGACTCAAAACTTCCCTCAAGATAAATTGATTTATAGTTGATTTTCATTCAACTGATCAAAAGTCAACTGTACACTGAAAAGTCAAACTTTGACTTTTTGGTCAAAATCAAGTGTCAAAGATCATAATTCATCAAAACCTGTCAAAATATGAAACTGGTTCATCAAGAAATCAAAAATTCAAGATTTCATTTTGAAAAGTCAAAGTTTCCAAACTTAGAAATTTTTCAAAGTGTTGAAAACTTCATATTTTTTCACAACTTTGAGCCAATTTTTCACCATAATGCAAGATGATTCAAAGGAAACTTTCAACATGAAAGTTGTAGATCTCAATGAGATATAAAAAATTGTTGAACACAAATCCTCCTAGAAATGCTTGGATTTCAAGTTATTAATCCATGAAATCATGGTCATGAAACTAAAACACTTAGTGAAATTTTGAGCATTTTGGTCAGGATTTTGCCCTAACTTCTGGGCCAAGTTTCATATAGTTCCAATTGGATTTTTCAAAAGTGATTAAAAGAGGGGTTATATAGCACATTAAAATCTTTCTAAAATGTCAAGGAACTCCTTGAGATCATTTTTGAGCAAGGAGAATCGAAGGCCAGAAGTTTGGGTTTTAAGTTGTTTTACAAGGCAAAATTTTGTGATGAACATGAACCAAATCCATAGCCATGCTGAATAATCCCACTTTTCAGGCCCTCTAACTTGTGTATCTATCCTTAATCAGAAGATTACACAAACTTTATGGCTATTATCCATTAAATCCAAGCTTTTTCTAAGTTAACTTGCCATTTTTGGAAGAAAGGCAAGACTTCCATTTTGGAAAAGTATGCTTTTGCAAATGTCAACCCTTCTTGAGCCTCTCAATGGATCCTTCTGCACACACAACATCTACAAGTCAGAAATAAGCTTGTTTAAAGTTCAACCATTCTACAATAGCATGGTACAAGCTTTGGGAAGATGTTTGTCATGTTTACTTCAAAAACAAGTAAAGGTTTTACAACATGTGAATTCAAATTCTGACTTGTTGTAGAATACAAAACCTCTTGCCTATAAATACATACACTATTTGCAAGATAAGGCACGCATGTATAAGCCCTTAAACTCACTCAAACCCTCAAAAACTCATATTGCACACAAAACTGCATTTTTGTGCAAAAACTGACCTTACACTCCCATCTCTCAAATTACTCGTGTGTTTCCTCTCCAAACCATTCCAAAAGTTCCTAAACATCATCAGCAACTCATCCAAATACCTGTTATAGTTTTGTAACTCCATTTCCACCATTGTCCAAACTCAAAAATAGAGCATTTCAAGTGGACTTCTCTAGACCATTTCAGCCACTCTCCAACCAAGCTAATCATTGCATTAGCTTCATGGGACCTCAAGGAAGCTAACCCAATCACTAGAATTCATTGAAAGCTGCTCCAACTCAAAACACGATATCCTCTTGTAAGGTGAGTTTTCTGATTTTTGAACTCCTCGTATAAGCATTGTTAAGCTTTCATTTTCAAAGATAAAATGTAGATACCATTGCCACAAAGCTGTACATATCCATAGTTTGCATTTATATGGCCTGAGCTTAGAGAATTTTGGAGTTGAAGTTTCTAAAAATTTTAGGTTTTAAATTAGGGCCAGAAAAATTCTCACTCATCTTGGATTTATAGCTTTAGTTATTTACATGGTTGGATTCGTGGGAAGAAATGCCACAACTTTCATGTTTGTACTTTCCATTTTTGTTAAGTGATGAACAAGTTGCAGGTTGTCTGGCTGAGCGTGAGGTTGAAGATGAAGTTCAGGCCATGCACTTGATTTGTAATATATATTTATGGTTTGATATAAGTAAACAGATGTATAGCCACCCCAGTGGTAAGGCAGCACGCTGGTAACCAAGAGGGCGTGGGTTCAACACCCAACTTGCTGCCTTTTGTTCATTTTTCACACTTTTACTCTTTTTTTGTTTTTGTTTGCAGCGCTTGGGCCCCTTAACTTTGGGCTTTCATTTTTTGATGACTTCCCCCCTGATTATGTTTCATACCCCCGTGACCCATTTTATTTTTTTATTTTATTTTCATTTTTATTTTAGTATTTTCTTATTATTATTTTTATTACTAATATTAGTTTTTATTTATTATTAATAAAAAATCCAAAAAATATTATTTTATAATTTTTGCACTCATATTTTATTTTTCATTATAAAAACTAAAAAGAACAAAAATAATTTTCTTAACAATTAAATTTCTTTCTTTTATTAATATTTAGATAATTAAGCTTAATTATTATATTATATTATTTTCTTGTAAATTAAAATTAATTTAAAATTTAGGTTTATTTTAATTAATTAATTTTTATGTTTTTATATTATTCTTAAAACCTTTTCATAAAAAACCCTAAAAAATCCTTCTTTTTAGTTAATTTTTTTTAATTAGTTTAAGTTAATTTTATTTTATTTTCACTAATTATTTTCTTAATTAGGTTTAGGTTAAAATCCTTCCTTGAAAATCAAATAAAAATCATTTCTTTTTTCCATTTTTGCATTCTTGCATTTTATCTTCAATTTTGTTTATTTATTCAATATGGTTGTAATAGCTAATTAGATTTAATTTTCTTGCAAAATTCCCCATTTGTAAATTTGTACACCCCCTCCCTTATTGTTGTAATAGCTTAGTATTTTTATTTTTCACAATTTAATGCTTTATATATAAATGCTAGTAATTAGGGATTGTATGGAAATATAAAATCATTGCTTAGAAAACCCTAATTCAAGACAAAACAATGCATGTAAATCAATACACTTGCACACTTACACCCTCAGGGTAAACCCAGTTTGTTGCCTTACAAAAATGGCCATGTTAGGCATGTCGAATATCTTAGCAAAAGCAATCAAAAATACAAGATCATAGTCCCTCTATGGCACTATTCAAAGTTTCCTTTCAAAAATGATCTTAGTACCTCAAATAAAATTGCTAAGATATTTTCACAATATTACTATCATGGCTATACGATGACCCATGCCCGTCCCTTTTACATCCAAAGATAAGGTTACTTACCAATCAATGGTAAAATAACAATGTTAAAGGAAAGAGTAAATAAACAAGAAAGACTTTTGAGTAGGTAGAATGTTCCTAGTTGCTTGCTCACTTTCAAACCAAAACATCCTTGCTATTTTCAAAACAAACACCAATACTTTCAAAACATCTTTTAAACTTGAAACATTTTCAAAAGATCATCACTTTGTATACATTCTTACGAACGAGAATTTTTACAAAGTTTGCCTAAACGATGGCGTCTTTTCAAAATACTTTCAAAAAACCACACAAAGCACATTTTCAAACAAAAGCAAGTGATATAGCAAGCAACTAAGAGTCCGTAGATAACTACGAATGAAAAGGGTGCTAATACCTTCCCTTTTCATAATCTACCCCCCGAACTCAAGAAACATCCCTAAAGGTCTTTCCTGTTCTTTTCAGCCTTTCCTTTTGGATAAAAGAAAAGTCGGTGGCGACTCTTGCTATCCGTATAATTATGATCAAATGCAAAACAACCAAGTCAGTTCTCCCACCGCGTTACAGAACCGGCGACTCTGCTGGGGGAAATTTTAAAATTGGGGTTACCTTAGGGCTAGATCACCTTTACTTGCTTTCTTTGTTTGACTTGTATGCTTTACATTTCGGTTCTTTGTTTGGGCTTGAATCCTATATCCGGATTTGGGATACCTTATAGGTAAGTAGAAATACATTGTAGAAATTGTGCGGGGTATATCGACATAGTCTTAGCAATAGCTATGTTAGTATGACATATTTGTGGGTATCGGTAGCCCTTGAGTAGTCAAGGAGCATACGGGGCCGCTGAGTGATGTCATGAAGCACTAACTGACTTTTAGAACCTTTACTTGACCAACTTAGCCATTATGACGCAGTGAGATGGATATTTAACAGATAGTAAAAGATCTTCAGGCGCAGAACACTCAGTTTCAATAAATGTTCTTGACTCTAGAAAAAGGACAAGAGGATTTGAAAACTTTACTGATCAAAGAAAAGAAGAAGAAAGCGAAGAAATCAACCGGTGTTTTGAATCTGGGAAGAAGGTTCCAAGGGCTATCCATACGGACCCTAGACTTCGCAACATCATCAGGTGAAGGGGACAATCAAGAAGGGAAAAACAAGGAAGTGACTGACCATCCAGAATCTGAAGAGGAAGAAGAGGTTGATTACTCTGAAGAGCAGTATCCTCCATGTTGCACCCCAAAATTTGCCCTCTCATGTTTTCCAAAGTCTTCCCCCTGCATGGTTGATCACAAACCCTTGCCTAAGGAAAAGGAAAATTTTTGAGTGGTGCTTTAAGTACATTTCGATTGGCATTCTGAAGGACCCTTCGATTGGTGTTCTGAAGGAGCCTTTCGATTGGCATTCTGTCAAGCTCTTTTCGATTGGAATTCTGGACTAGCCTTTCGATTGGCATTATGGACAAGTACTTCCATTGGCATTATAACAGTGTCCTTCGATTGGAATTCCAAAAAGGTCCATTCGAAGAAGCATTCAAAGGGTCCATTCGAAGAAGCTTTGGAAAGCATTCGAAGGAGGCCATCAGCCCATTCGAAATGGAGCATTCGAAGGAGGCCATCAGCCCATTTGAAAGGGAGCATTCGAAGGAGGCCATCAGCCCATTCGAAAGGGAGAATTCAAAGGCCAGTCATTCAAAATTCAAAAAGGGACAGGATCCCATGTGTTTAGCCAACGTTGCAAACTCTCATTCATGGCTTTCAAAACACATAATTAACGTTACAAAATCTCATTCATGGCTGTCAAACACATAATCAAGGTCATTTAAACCTTTGTCTTCCTGTCCCCTCCACCCCACTCCTATAAATACAAGGGCCAGTGACACATTTAAGGAGGGTGAACAACACACAAAAATTATACACAAAAAAACACAAAAACTCTGCAGGAAAACAGAGGACACGAAAATTATACAACGAAAAAAACACACAACAGGAGAATTTGGAGATACGCTGCCAAAGGTCATCAGCACTTCCAGGAAGCCATACCCAATCCTTGCAAAAGCAGCCAAGCCCAGAAGCCCAGATCGAAACTGCTCACCTTCAGCAAGTGCCCAAATCGAAGACTCAATCTGCAGGTAAGAAAGGGTAAATTGTCCAATTTTACATTTGCATAACACATTATTACTTGTTGTTACCTTTGATTTGCCATCCTAGACAGGATCGAAAGGCCTGGGTTTGGCACTCAGGTCATGTTTCATTTGCTAACATTTGCTGCAGACATAGCCTGAAGAGACCCAGCAAGCGCGGGATCGAAGGGCCTGGGGTTCAATACCCAGGCCCTGCATTTTATTACGCTAACATACTTTTGCAGGTATAACATCTCAGATCGAAGGAGACACCTTCTCTGGATCGAACCCATTAGTATGCTGGATTGAAGGAGGCATCTCTTCCCTGGATCAAAGGCTACTCCCGCCTTACTGTCTGGCCCAATCGAAGCTTCCATCCCCTCCCTGGGTCGAAACTCCCTTTTTTCCCTGGATCGAAGGATCCCCCCTTGTATTTTATTTTTGTTTTCATTGACATTTTTTTAATCTTTTTAATTAACATTAAAATAAGAAAACCACAAAAACATTAGGCTAGTTTTTTCTATTAAATTAACTTTGTTAATTAACTTTTTAATTATCTTAACATTTTCTCAAAAACTAAAATTTAGTAGATTTAGATCATTTTTTCCAAAATAAAATAAAACAACAAAAAGATTTTATTCTTAGAATTTTTAGAGTTTATTTTCAGATTCGCGCGCGCTTATTTTATTGTAACTGCCTACTGGTTTGTAATAACTTAGCTAAGACTTTTACTTTACTGCTTTTATTTCCCCAATTTTGGACATGTAAATAATCCCCCTCCCCGAAGCCTTGTAATAGCGTAGGATTTTCAATTCCCGCACTTTAAATTCCTGTACATATATTAACTGTTTAGATGTATGCTAACTAGGATTGCATGACAAGATTAATTCTGAACTTTAAATCAACAGTAGCTCACCATGACATGCAAGAATAATATAACTGAAAATTGATACACTTGCACATGCCACTCCTAGGGTACACCTCACTTGGTTTCCTCGAATGTGGTCATTAAGTATAGGATGTTTTAGAGGTCTTCCTTTTGTCCCAAGATCATAAGTTGCCTCGAAAAAATGATCTGAGATATTAGGATTACCACTAAGGCGTCCTAACGTTGCTTTAGTGACCACACGTCCCTTAAACCGAATTGACCCGAAAACTCCAACGACGGTGCTACCTACTCCTCAATAGTGGGATAGCACTTTCTAAAGGACATTTGCACAGTTTAATTATTTTTTGAGTAGGTAGAGGTTCTTAAGTACTTGCTCATTTTAAAAACAAAACAAAACTTTTCACACTTACACTTTTTGAACAAAGTTTTCAAAACACTTCATTACACTCTTGAGGACAGAAGCAAGAGTTAAATCGAAGTTTCAAACAAAACTTTTCAAACCCACAAACACAAAGAAAAGCAAACTTTTGAAAACATAGTGAGCAAGTACCTAAGAGCCCGTGGATAACCACGGATAGAAAGGGTGCTAACACCTTCCCTTTCTATAATCTACCTCCCGAACCCGAGAAACAATCTCGAAAAGGAATTTTTCTGTGCTTTTGTCCTTTCCTTGTTGGATAAAATAAAAGACGGTGGCGACTCTTGCTTAACCGCGACATTTTGCGAAAACAAATGCAAACGCGAACCAGCATTCCAAAACAGTCAGTTCTCGTTCCCACCGATCACAGAACTGGTGACTCTGCTGGGGATATCATATAAGTGAGGTGTACCTTAGGATTAGATCACTTGTGTTTTCAATTGTATTGCTTTGTATGCTTTTAATTTTGTGGGCTTGTACCGGAGTTCTATAAATCCTCCACCCGGATTTGGGAAACATTCATAGATAGCAATACATTGTAGAAACTGTGCGGGGTATACCGACACGGTTGAAATAATAGATATATTAGTGCGACATATTTGTGAGTATCGGTAGCCTTTGAGTCAATCAAAGAGAATACGAGGCCGCTGAGTGATGTCACTAAGCACTAATGACCTAGAACCTTACTTGGCCTTTTTTAGGGGTAGTGAGATGACCGACTTTGGTGCAGTCCGAAGTTGGTAGATACTCGATACTACACTCATTGAGGATTGTTTTCTTGGAATATTTTGGTTGCTAGTTCAGTGGCTAAACCAAAACAATGAACACAGAAAACAATTCAATGATATTGAGCTCCTTAGAACCCGATTACTATTTATAGGACAGGTTTTGAGCCAACTAAACTCAAGAGGGTACTTACCTATGAAACCCCGTGCAAGCCTGAAATCTAAGGGCTATTTTGTGTGACTTGTGTGCTTTCAAACTTGAACTACTTACACATACTTGTTATCTGACAACATGAGTTCCTTGCAGGTTTTGTTTATAGTCCTTATCCAATAATTTGGACTTATTGCAGGGTTTACTTACATCACCTCACACTTTTTCTTAAACGCATAGCATACACATCATAACATCATACCTTAACATTTCCTTAACCATTTCAAGGATCTCAAGGGTCTGTGATGCAGGTTATGGTAAATCAAATATCCAGCAAGGGGCAAAGGGGATTTATTTTCCTCTAGCCAAGGTTGTCTAGAAATCCAAGCACGACAACTTGAGTCAGGGGCTATGACCCACTCGATATGGTGAGCTTGACTCTTGAAGAAGGACTCTCAGCAACATGAAGTTCCTTCAATCAGGAAACCAGATTCAGATTCTAACAAGTTTCTTGTTTACCCCGCGAGATCCTTGAAAACATTGCATACATATATCATACATATCATTTCATTACAGGTACCATTACAGGTCTCTTATCTTCTTCGTTGTTTATTTCAGCAATCATCATGTCTACTGAACATTCCACTGAGCAAGCTATCAAGGCCCTCCAGGCCCAGAATTCCCAATTTCAAGAGTTGGTCATGAGCCTAGCTAAGGGTCAGCAGGACCTGAAGACCCTGATTCTGAAAGAGAGGAAGAAGAAGAAGAAGAGGACCATTCTGTTCAATACTGGACGCAGGTTTGGAAACGGGCTGCAGAGTGAGGTTGATCTGACCACCCCATCTGGAGAGAAAGACAGTCCACAAGAAAGGAGGGCTCCTAGCCTTGAAGTCTCCGACAACGAGACGGACTATGATGGAGAGCAGTATCCTCCTGCTGAGGATAAGTACAAACAGCTGGAAGACCGCTTGAGCGCTATGGAGATACAGAAGGTGCCCGGTCTGGACTTCGGAGATCTGGTTCTATCATCTGGGGTGGTGATTCCCCATAAATTAAAGGTACCTGCCTTTGCCAAGTATGACAGAGCTTCCTGTCCAAAGCTGCACCTCCGGTCATATGTGAGGAAGATCCAACCTTACACTGTTGATAAGAACTTGTGGATCCATTTCTTTCAAGACAGTCTCTCAGGGACTCAACTTGAATGGTTCTGTCAACTGGAAGGAGCTAACATCCGCAACTGGGAGGACCTTGCTGCTGATTTTTACAAGCAATACCAGTATAATTCCGACCTTGCTCCCACGCGTACTCAGCTTCAGGGTATGTCTATGGGTACAAGTGAAGGCTTTAAGGACTATGCTCAGAAGTGGAGAGATCTTGCTGGAAGAGTCCAACCCCCTCTGTCTGATAGGGAGTTGGTGGACATGTTTCTTGGGACTTTGTCTGGTCCCTATTTCAAACACTTGATCGGAAGCTCTTCAGCCGGATTCATCGAGCTAATAATGACCGGCGAAAGGGTCGAAGCTTGAATCCACAGTGGGAAGATTCAAGAAGAAACACCTTCTGATGTTAAGAAAAATCCCTACAATAGGAAGAAAGAATCCAATGTTGTGTATGGTCAAAAGAGTCGTCATGACCAACACGTAGGAGAAATCTTGATCTCTAATCCTACACCTGCTCAACAAAGACAGGGGCATCAGTGTAAGGAGGTCGCGCCTAAAAGACATTTCACTAAGATCAACATGTCACTGACTCAAGCGCTACAACGCCTGTTGGAGGCAGAGCTGATTACATTAAGGGCTCCTCTTCGGAACCCAAATACTTCCGCTCCTACCTATCATCCCAATGAAAGGTGTGCATACCACTCTGACAGTCTGGGACCTGACACAAACAACTGTTGGGCTCTGAAGAACAAGGTCCAAGACATGATTGATGCCGAGGAGATCAAGTTTGACCCTCCGGAGACCCCAAACATAATCACTGCTCCTATGCCGAATCATTGAGATTGTTTTTGTTTCATTTGAATTTTCAAGTTGTAATCTCTTTGTCATTCAAACAATTATCTATTAATGCCAAACTTTGTTTCATTAATGCATTGCATATGTTTGTCTTGATTTGATCCACTCATTTTCATTTAAACTATGCTTTTTACTCGCTTTATGACATTCAACTCTTGCTAAAATTTACAATCCTTTAGAGGGAGGATGACGAAACAATGCCATAATCTCATACAGTATGCTTTTGGACAGACCTTGTTGACGATGTACAAACATTTCTTTCAAATCCTAAACACTGGAGTTATAAGGAAGATAATCCCTAGTCAACCCCCTTCGAGCCAAAGAAGTTGGAGTTTTTCTTTTCACAAATTGAAACCTTTGATTAAACCTGGGGCAGGGTAGTCTCTCAGTTAATTCAAATGCGCATTGAAGTCGCAAAACTCTCAGTTCATAATACAACGAACAACATCAAAAGCATTCCTCTGGAATCAAAAGACAGTGGTGGTTCCTTATCTCATAGGCAGTCAATCTCTCAAAAGAAAAAAAAAACCCACTGAGCCAAAACCTATAAAGGAGGCTTAAGAAAGTTGGGGCATCCCGCTGACCGTAATCTCGAAAACAGGAATAGTCATGCAAAAGTTAGGGATAACAAATCAAAAGAATGAGGTCGCTACAAATCCTCAACAACATAAAAAAAATGTTGCAAAAATGACTGCCTTCCAACAAATTCAACTTGTGTGGACCATCACCAAAAACATCGTTCCAGACTCATTTGGAGTTCAAATGCATAATTAACTGAGTTTAGGATTGAAGAACATCACGAAGAGCGGGTGGGTACAAATATACTTTGAGCCTTTATCCTTTGTTTCTTAAACCGTGAACCAAGCCACGTTACAACCCTTCAAAAGTCCTAACTGAATCATGGGTTAGTTCAAAAGCATACTGTTACAAAAGGTATCCTTACTCTTGTAAGGCTTTGCCCTAAATCATGTGTTGAATTTGTCTTATAGAAAGTTTTCTGCTAAAAAACTCATTTTTCAAAACTTCAAGACAAGCATAAACTTTGCATTATTTGAATATCACTGTTTGCATTTGGCTATTTGTTTGACAGCGGAGAAATTCACACAACGAATATCCGATGAACGAAAGCCCTCTCAGTGAACAAAATCACTTCAAAAAGGATGACACTTCCGTTGACAAATCTCCTATCAACAAGGGGACTTGACATGTCACTATCCAGCACACCTGGGGCAGTCCAGTCAAGATTTCAAGAAATCTCTGAAGAAGTGCAGTGTAACCAGGGGCAAGTCTCCATCTCCGTCACTTGGGGCATTGAACATCAATCTCAGTGAAGGGTTACGTACAATTAAACATTTCCAGGCAGTGCCACAAACACTTGCTACTAGGGGCAATGACAAATCTCCCTAGAATCCTTCTCATAGGATGACTCCCGGTAATGGAACCAGCTGAATCAACCTCAAGAATCCTCGAGGGCTTCCCCCAATGAAGATGTCACCTCTCTAGCGGACTGATGACAGGGTTTATTTCCCCAACAACACCAGGATTCCCCAGCTTGAGTTTGCCTCTCCGACTACTACAAATCAAAGGACCACAACTCCTCTTCCCCAGTAGACTCTGGAAGCTTGTCCCCTGCGAAGCACAAATAAGTCTCCTCAGCCAAATCCAGAGATTATCCTCACAAGAGTCTAGCTGGGTTATCCTCAGTAAGTTGCAACTGAAAGATCATCCCCAGCGAAGTTCTTTCTATCCCCAGCGGAGTTCATCATCAAAATCCCCAGCAAGTTACTGCGACACCTGGACCCGACCAGATATCAGTTCAACTTCGACTCCCCAGTAGAGCAACGGACGACTAAGACTCCTAAACTATTTTCCCAAGCAGAAATAAACATACTCCCTACAGAGTTTTCAATATACCCCAGCGAAGTTCTCCTCAAACAACAAAGCAGGGATCCCCGGTGGAAACATTTTGAGCACAGTCCAAGACAAAATTACACTTCAACAACATTCATAACATATGCATACAAAATACATATGACACCAATCTCATTTTGAGAACATCATTACACAATGCATACATCATGACATTGCATACAACTAACTCTTTACCTTTTCAGGAAAGATCAATCAACAGGCAAAGATCATCATCTTCTGAGATTCCTCCTAGAGACAGTTCAGATGCGACCCAGATATGGCTGACATTCTGACACTTATTTCAGACTCCTTCTAGAGATAGTTCAAATGCGACCCAGATATGGCTGACATTCTGATACTTATTCCAGATTCCTTCTAGAGATAGTTCAGATACGACCCAGATATGGCTGACATTCTGATACTTATTCCAGATTCCTTCTAGAGATAGTTCAGATGCGACCCAGATATGGCTGACATTCTGATACTTATTCCAGATTCCTTCTAGAGATAGTTCAGATGCGACCCAGATATGGCTGACATTCTGATACTTATTCCAGATTCCTTCTAGAGATAGTTTAGATGCGACCCAGATATGGATGACATTCTGATACTTATTCCAGATCCCTTCTAGAGACAGTTCAGATGCGATCCAGATATGGTT
Organism: Vicia faba; assembly: GCA_948472305.1. Taxonomy (NCBI): domain Eukaryota; kingdom Viridiplantae; phylum Streptophyta; class Magnoliopsida; order Fabales; family Fabaceae; genus Vicia; species Vicia faba. The sequence goes on along the minus strand of OX451736.1, from coordinate 910,000,188 downwards.
GACATTCTGATACTTATTCCAGATTCATTCAAAATACAGTCCAGATACGATCCAGATTCGGATGTCATTCTGTCACTCATTTCAAATTATAGTCCAGATACGATCCAGATTCGGATGTCATTCTGTCACTCATTTCAAATTACAGTCCAGATTCGATCCAGATTCGAATGTCATTCTGTCACTCATTTCAAATTACAGTCCAGATACGATCCAGATTCGGATGTCATTATGTCACTCATTCAAATTACAGTCCAGATACGATCCAGATTCGGATGTCATTCTGTCACTCATTCAAATACATTTCAGATACGCTCCAGATGCAGACACAATTCTGACAATCATCCAGACTCAACTCTATTCTCCAACAGCTCCAGGATTTATTTTCCCAGCTAAAACATCACACTTCCCTACGTCATAGTGTGGACAAGTACTATAACCTCAACGGTATACTCCCATTGAGCACGAGTCAGTTCCTAGATCTTGATGTTTTCCTCTGTCATAGTGTGGACAAGTACTATAACCTCAACGGTATACTCCCATTGAGCACGAGTCAGTTCCTAGATCTTGATGTTTTCCTACGTCATAGTGTGGACAAGTGCTATAACCTCAACGGTATACTCCTGTTGTACCCCAAAATTTGCCCCCCCCATATTCTTCAAGATTTGCAAAGAGCATGCTTCAAGATCTCCCCAAGGGTTGCACAGTTCAAGGGCCTCCTAACAGTCAAAATTAGGGTTTTGGTTCTGACAAAGAAAATGAAGTTTCCAAGGGTCCAATCAAGTCCCACATGCCTATAAACATGGTCAAGCATCCTCATACCAAGTTTCAAGACTTACAGCACAAAATTGCACAGTCAAAAACCCTAATTGCACTACAGTCAACTGTAGGGGCAAAATGGTCATTTGACAGTCAAAAGTTCAAATTTTTGGTCAACATCTCATTTTGAAGCCACAAACATCATTTGATCAATGCTTGATCATGATTCTCAAAGCTTGGCTCAAAAAGTCTCAAGATGCAAAAGTTTCCATATTTGGACAGTTGAAAAAGTCAACTGTAACTTGACCAAGGCATAACTTCCACATGGATTATCAGAAAAATTCCCTCCAAAGCTCATTTTGAAGAGAAAGACATTTCCTACAACTCCTCTTCACACTTCAAGTCCAATAAATGCTCTCACAAAAAGTTATCAATTTCAACATTATAGGTCATTTTCAAAAGTCAACAAAAAGGGACTTTAGGTCAAAGGCCATAATTTGAGATTGGTAAATCAAAATGACATGGGACCAAAGGCATTGGTTATAGGACTCAAATACCTTTCCAAAATGTCCAAGAACATGAGCAAAGCTTAAAAATTGAGCAAGATATGCCTTGTGGAAGTTGGGAAATTTTTGGATATTTTGAAAAGTCAACATTGCTTCAAATGTCTTAAAAATGCTAATGGGCCTCTTTTTCTTCCACAATTCATCATCCAAAACATGTGCACGACCATTTGGCCCAAAGGGAAGTTTTTCATCATTTTTATTTTATTTATTTGAATTTTTAATTGCTAAATATTCATTTAATTAATTAAAATATATGAAAAATACTAAACCTAACTTTTTAAATCTTTTTGTGCATGGAATAGGCTTAAGATTTCGTGCATGATCAGATTTGGAAAGAATCTTGATAATTGGACATGATTGGAACCAAAATAGCATGAAAAAGATTGGAAAATTATGGCTTGAAAATCAAATATCTTCTCCATCAATTCAAGGATTCTTTTGACCAAATATTGAACCCTAATCACTCATACACATATATACATGCTAACCCTACTCCTCAGGAGCTCACAGCTGCGCCATACCTCCATAACCAAACTTGAGTTTTTGACAAAAATTCCAAATACTGAAAACTGTCTTCCAGTACGATTCAAGCCAAAATAATTATCTCATCACCTTCCTGAGACATCAAGAAACGTTTTTGAATCGCTTTCCACGTCCCTAACGCCCAGAATTGGTGAATAGAACTCAAGCTTTTTCACTTTTTTGCATAAATCGAATCTTATCATTCATGGCATTTTTTTGAATTCTAATACTTGTTTTGTGTTGCTCTCATCATTCTGAAGCTAACTGTGTTGTTCAATTAAGTTTTCATACACCATACGCGATTTCACCATTGATACAGGTTAGGGTTACCAAACTTTCAAATTGGGCGTTTCTAAATGCTGTGAAATTAGAACATCACAATACCATGGTTGAAACCAGCATGCTTGGACGATTCTAAAGCACCCTTCGCGCTTAATTTATATAATCACATGGCCTAATCGCTATTTTGAAATATGGTGTATTTTGGGGGGGTTCAAAACCCCCGTTAACCCTTTTTTATTTCAGGAACGAGGAAGACAATTACTCTGTGGCAAGCTGTGAGTGGTTGGTTTGAATTTTCGTGCTAGAATCCCACTAACTCTTATTTTCCATTATATTATTTGTCTTCCATAGAATAATCAAAACGCGTTGGTAGCTTCACTGGTCAGACATAGCGTTGGTAATCTCTGGGACCTGGGTTCGAACCCCATGTCCCCCCATATTTCCTTATATTTTTCTTTGAAACGTGATCAGGTACTTTGGCCCCCTCAATGATCTACCATGCTCCTTACGCTCAAGCAGGCCACATGGCCACTGAAGGCGATCCAAGGGTCCTGATTTGGAGAGTACCATGGGCTGCAGTCAACGCACATACATGCCAGCATCAAAGTCAAATGAGGCCATAGCTTAATGGGCCTGGATTACTGGACTTTACCTCCCATTTGGGGATAGACCCCCCAAGGTTTTGATTTTATTCTTATTTTATTTATTTCCACTATTTCTTTTTAAATTCCTTATTTTAATTATTTTCATAAAAATATAAAAATAATACAAAAAAATCAGAAAGGTCATAAAAATAAAAAATATAGTTTATTTTAATATTTTGTAAATAAACCTCACTAATTAATTAGATTTAAACTTAGGGCTAATTTTAATATCTTTTCTTAATAAATTTAACATTGGTAGAATTAGGGTTTTTAAGTATTTTTATCCTTTTTTTCTTTTCTTTCACAATAATTAATTATTAAATATTATTTCTATACATCAAATTGCATGTAAATAATTAGATTAATCTTAGGTTCAATTTTAACATGTTTTCTTAATAAATAAAAAATTAGAATTAGGGTTAATATTTTAATTTCATTTAATCTTTCTCATAAAAATTCATAAATCCAAAAAATACCAAAATAATTTCTTTTTTTATTTTAATTTAATTAATTTAATCATTTAATTTAATTTCATTAAAAAAGGTCCAACGCCCTCGTTTCCAATTTTAATTCCAATTCGCACATTTTATTTATTTCCTTCTTTTAAGTATTTATGTAATTCTCCCAAAGCCGTGTAAACTTAATTTCTCGCACTTTACTTTATTTCTTTATTTTCTGTCAAATCGGGTCCTGGATTAAATTTTGGCGATGTGGACCCGCGCCTTTGTAATAGTTTAGAACTTTACATTTCTCGCAACTTTTTAACTGTTAAATAAATGCGTGCAAGAATGAATGATTAAATAAAAACAAACGCATAGATCACTTTGACATGAACAAGGTAAATGCAAATGAACATGACACACAAATCACACACCACCCCTAGGGTACGCCTCACTGTTGCCTTGCCTCGAAAGGTGATCGTCGAGTAGAGGATGTCTTAGTAAGTCCTCATGATCCGGGAACCTGGCATGAGGGTAGCTTCTAAGGTGTCTTCCTATTGCTCCGGTGATCACCATGTCCCGACCCTCGAATTGACCCGAACACCTCCAATGGTGGTGCTACCTACCTCTCAATGGTGGGATGGCACTACTTTAAAGGACATTTACACAGACGAATTCCTTAGGGTAGGTAGGTTCTCGTAGATACTTGCTCTAATTTCAAAACAAATCAAAAAATACTTTTCACACCAACACATTTTCAAAAAGCTTTCGAAAGCAATTTTTCAAACACTCTTGAGGACCGATACAAGAGTCGAACTGGAATTTTTCAAAGAAACTTTTTTAAACCCACAGTTGAAAAGCAAACAAACAATTTTGAAAACACAAATGAGCAAGTATCTAAGAGCCCATGGATAACCATGGATAGAAAGGGTGCTAACACCTTCCCTTTCTATAACCTACCTCCCGAACCGAGAGCAATCTCTATAAGGAATTTTTCTGTGCTTTTGTCCTTTCCATTTGGAGAAAATAAAAGACGGTGGCGACTCTTGATTCCGCGACATTTCGCGAACCAGCATTAAACAGTCAGTTCCAGATCCACCGATCACAACTCCCATTGAGCACGAGTCAGTTCCTAGATCTTGATGTTTTCCTCCGTCATAGTGTGGACAAGTTCTATAACCTCAGCGGTATACTCTCGGTGGGCACGAGACAGTTCCTAGAACTTGATGAAGATGTTTCCCCCCAGTTGAATTATGGACAGGTTCTTAAAACTCAGCTGAAGCATTCTCTCAGTTGAAGTACAACTAGGTTCCTAAAATCTCAACAAAGTTAGACTTCCCCAGCGGAATCTTCTACAATAACAGGTATGCAAGTTCTCGCTAAGGAATCTCTTACGCGATCGAAACTCCTGCAGATGGCATCTATAAGCCCATCCTCCTACCAACAATCTCCAAATGGCATCTGTAAGCCCATTCCCGACATCACAATGATGATACTACACCATACGAGTGCAAATTTCTGGGCACTCTAGTGTTCAATTATCTTCCACCTTCGGATCACGAAAGGCTCGAAAGCCAATCTATATCCTCAGGTTTAAGAAAATTGAATAGGGGCAACTGTTGCACCCCAAAATTTTCCCTCTCATGTTTTCCAAAGTCTTCCCCTGCATGGTTGATCACAAACCCTTGCCTAAGGAAAAGGAAAATTTTTGAGTGGTGCTTTAAGTACATTTCGATTGGCATTCTGAAGGACCCTTCGATTGGTGTTCTGAAGGAGCCTTTCGATTGGCATTCTTTCAAGCTCTTTTCGATTGGCATTCTGGACTAGCCTTTCGATTGGAATTATGGACAAGTACTTCGATTGGCATTATAACAGTGTCCTTCGATTGGAATTCCAAAAAGGTCCATTCGAAGAAGCATTCAAAGGGTCCATTTAAAGAAGCTTTGGAAAGCATTCGAAGGAGGCCATCAGCCCATTCGAAATGGAGCATTCGAAGGAGGCCATCAGCCCATTCGAAAGGGAGCATTCGAAGGAGGCCATCAGCCCATTCGAAAGGGAGCATTCGGAGGCCAGTCATTCAAAATTCAAAAAGGGACAGGATCCCATGTGTTTAGCCAACGTTGCAAACTCTCATTCATGGCTTTCAAAACACATAATTAACGTTACAAACTCTCATTCATGGCTGTCAAACACATAATCAAGGTCATTTAAACCTTTGTCTTCTCGTCCCCTCCACCCCACTCCTATAAATACAAGGGCCAGTGACACATTTCAGGAGGGTGAACAACACACAAAAATTATACACAAAAAAACACAAAAACTCTGCAGGAAAACAGAGGACACGAAAATTATACAACGAAAAAAACACACAACAGGAGAATTTGGAGATACGCTGCCAAAGGTCATCAGCACTTCTAGGAAGCCATACCCAATCCTTGCAAAAGCAGCCAAGCCCAGAAGCCCAGATCGAAACTACTCACCTTCAGCAAGTGCCCAAATCGAAGACTCAATCTGCAGGTAAGAAAGGGTAAATTGTCCAATTTTACATTTTCATAACACATTATTACTTGTTGTTACCTTTGATTTGACATCCTAGACAGGATCGAAAGGCCTGGGTTTGGCACCCAGGTCATGTTTCGTTTGCTAACATTTGCTACAGACATAGCCTGAAGAGACCCAGCAAGCACAGGATCGAAGGGCCTGGGGTTCAATACCCAGGCCCTGCATTTTATTACGCTAACATACTTTTACAGGTATAACATCCCAGATCGAAGGAGACACCTTCTCTGGATCGAACCCATTAGTATGCTGGATCGAAGGAGGCATCTCTTCCCTGGATCGAAGGCTACTCCCGCCTTACTGTCTGGCCCAATCGAAGCTTCCATCCCCTCCCTGGGTCGAAACTCCCTTTTTTCCCTGGATCGAAGGATCCCCCCTTGTATTTTATTTTTGTTTTCATTGAATTTTTTTTTTATCTTTTTAATTAACATTAAAATAAGAAAACCACAAAAACATTAGGCTAGTTTTTTCTATTAAATTAACTTTGTTAATTAACTTTTTAACTATTTTAACATTTTCTCAAAAACTAAAATTTAGTAGATTTAGATCATTTTTTCCAAAATAAAATAAAACAGCAAAAAGATTTTATTCTTAGAATTTTTAGAGTTTATTTTCAGATTCGCGCGCGCTTATTTTATTGTAACTGCCTACTGGTTTGTAATAACTTAGCTAAGACTTTTACTTTACTGCTTTTATTTCCCCAATTTTGGACATGTAAATAATCCCCCTCCCCGAAGCCTTGTAATAGCGTAGTATTTTCAATTCCCGCACTTTAAATTCCTGTACATATATTAACTGTTTAGATGTATGTTAACTAGGATTGCATGACAAGATTAATTCTGAACTTAAAATCAACAGTAGCTCACCATGACATGCAAGAATAATATAACTAAAAATTGATACACTTGCACATGCCACTCCTAGGGTACACCTCACTTGGTTGCCTCAAATGTGGTCATTAAGTATAGGATGTTTTAGAGGTCGTCCTTTTATCCCAAGATCATAAGTTGCCTCGAAACGGTTGCCTCGGAAAAATGATCTGAGACATTAGGATTACCACTAAGGCGTCCTAACGTTGCTTTAGTGACCACACGTCCCTTAAACCAAATTGACCCGAAAACTCCAACGACGGTGCTACCTACTCCTCAATAGTGGGATAGCACTGTCTAAAGGACATTTGCACAGTTTAATTCTTTTTTGAGTAGATAGAGGTTCTTAAGTACTTGCTCATTTTAAAAACAAAACAAAACTTTTCACACTTACACTTTTTGAACAAAGTTTTCAAAACACTTTATTACACTCTTGAGGACAGAAGCAAGAGTTAAATCGAAGTTTCAAACAAAACTTTTCAAACCCACAAACACAAAGAAAAGAAAACTTTTGAAAACATAGTGAGCAAGTACCTAAGAGCTCGTGGATAACCACGGATAGAAAGGGTGCTAACACCTTCCCTTTCTATAATCTACCTGCCGAACCCGAGAAACAATCTCGAAAAGGAATTTTTCTGTTCTTTTGTCCTTTCCTTGTTGGATAAAATAAAAGACGGTGGCAACTCTTGCTTAACCGCGACATTTTGCGAAAACAAACGCAAACGCGAACCAGCATTCCAAAACAGTCAGTTCTCGTTCCCACCGATCACACTCCAGCTGACGACAAATACAAACAGTTGGAAGATCGCTTAAATTCTATGGAGATCCAAAAAGTACCCAGGTTGGATTTTGAGGAGCTAGGACTTGTCTCATGGGTTCTCATACCGCAAAAATTCAAGGTCCCTACTTTCTCTAAATATGACGGTCACAAGCTCTTCAAACACTTGATCAGAAGCTCTTCGGCTGGATTTACCGAATTAATCATGACTGGCGAACGAGTAGAAGCGGATATAAGAAGTGGCAAAATTCAAAAAGATGCATCCTCGAGCGCGTTGAAGAAACCATTTGCTGGGAAGAAAGAGGTTGGTGATGTGTACCATTAAAGGAATCAGGATAGAACTGAACATCGTCCAATGGTAGGGGTTGTCATGATCCCTAAGCCTGCACCTATTCAACAAAGGAACAATCAGCCTAGAATGGAAAGACCGGTAAGACAGTTTACCCAGATAAATATGACGTTGTCTCAAGTCTTACCGCATTTGTTGAAATCTAATCTGGTGACCTTGCGGGAAGCTCCGAAGAATCCTAACACTGCCTCTCCCCGTTATAACCCAAATGCTCATTGTGCTTACCATTCAGAAAGTCCAGGTTATGATACAAACGAATGCTAGGTTTTGAAAAACAAGGTGAAAGACCTTCTTGAGGGAAAATCAATTTAATTTTACGCTCCTGAGATCCCAAATGTTATCACGGCTCATATGCCCAAGCATGACCGTGGTGTTAACGTTGTTGAAGATGATGTGTTTGTTGATGTTGTTGATGAACTTGTTACTCCTCTCCTAACCGTCAAAAGGAATTTGTTGAAGGCTAGTTTATTTTCGGGCTGTGGCGAAGGCCATCACCTTTGTTTATCCCTATCGACTGGTTGTCATTTATTGAAAGCAGGTGTCCAGCGCCTGATGGATGACAAAGAGATTTTATTTGAAAAGACCCTCGTTCCAACCATTGCTTACAAGGATGTTTCAATAGTAACCATTTCCACCAATCCTCCCAGGGTCTCCACCAAAAGACCTGTTAGGGTTACATCTGTTCCGAAGGTGACTCCACTAATAATTACTATGCCAGGGCCAATCCCTTACTCCTCAGATAAAACTGTCCCCTAGAACTATGGGGGTGACGTCCACTACCACGGTGTCAAGTAAGATTGGTTGCCTGATGAAGACTCAGTTGTTGGGAGGGATGACCCCGACATCAGAAACATTGTGGGAACCATCAAAATAACCAGAAGTGGAAGAGTGTTCTCCCCTGAGAGTGCTCCTCTAAAAACTGTTATCGGTCCTGTGATCATCCATGCTTTGGTTCATATTGATACTACTACTATAGTTCCTGTGGTTACCCCTGCTGACACCCCTATCACCGAGTCGACCGAGACTCGGGGCAAAGGCATTTTGGTTGAACCTGTCCAGATGAAGGAGAAATCAGTATCTATCCCAGAGGCTTCCAAGAAGGAGATGGAAGAAATTTTTAAAATTATAAAGATAAGTGACTACAATGTAGTCGAACAGCTAGGGCAGACCCCTTCAAAGATTTCTATGTTAGCTTTATTGTTGTGCTCCGAAGCTCATGCGAAGGCCTTGGTGAAATTTCTTAAAACTGCCCATGTGCCACAGGAAACCTCTGCTGACTAATTCGAAGATTGTGTGGCCATTTTGATAGCTGATAATGGATTGGGATTTTCTGATGCTAATCTTACACCTAGATTGAGGAAACACAATGACGCATTGCATGTATCTGTCGAATGCAGGGGAACTACTTTGGCCCATGTCCTGGTAGATACTGGTTCATCATTGAATGTGAAGCCTAAGAAGGATCTGGATAGACTAGACTATGAAGGTTTGACCTTAAAACCCAACAACATAGTGGTAAGGGCCTTCGATGGTTCGAAGAGAATGGTGCATGAGGAGGTGGACATCCCCATCAAAGTTGGAACTCAGACCTTTAATTCAACTTTCTATGTGATGGATATTCTCCCTTCCTATTCTTGTTTATTGGGCCGATGTTGGATTCATAACGCTGGTGCCGTCACCTTTACATTACATCAGATGTTGAAGTACCCAATCAAGGGAAAATCATCATTATCCATGGAGAGGAGGAATATATGGTCAGTCACCTGAACTCCTTCAGGTATGTGGAAATGGATGGTGAATTCATCGAAACTCTGTGTCAGCATTTCGAGGAAGTCCCACAAACAGTTGCGGCAACCGAGACTATTTCCAAAGTTCCGAAGATTACCAGACCTCCGCTGAAGATGGCTTCACTGAAAGATGCCAAGGCAGTATCCGAAGAAGGTGGGTGTACAATTTGGGGCCAACTCCCGGATATTCCCTACAAATCTAACAAATTTGGTTTGGGTTTTACTTTAGGAGCCCAGAAATCTGTTCGTCGTGCTCGTGCCGGGGAACCACCTTTGCGGATCATCAACCATGGAGTCAACACAGTGGAGGATAGTGATGAAAGTTGTGACCTGGAAGAATGGATTTTTCCAACTATCAGTGGAGGACTCAACAACTGGCAAGCCAAAGAATTTTTCCCTATTACTTTTATCCAACAGCAATTGTCTTTAAATTTTTGTCAGACTTGTAATAATTAAACAATTTAGAATTTTAAAACCTTGTGTCTTACCCGAGGCACAATGGTCCATTTATAAGGGTTGTTACTTCATTTTAATATGTCATCAATGAATCATGGACGTTTTTGCATGCAAATTTTACGCTCTTTGTTCTTCTTTTTCTAAATTTTTATTTTTCAAAGATAGCTATGCTCTTACACACACTCACAAATCAAAATGCAGATCCACATCCACTCAGGACCCCATGGGTAACGATTCTTCTATGGCCTATTGTGACTTTGAAAATCCGATCTACCAAGCCGAAGACGAAGTTGAGAAAGATTGTGAAGTGCCAGGGGAACTAGCCAGGTTACTACAACTGGAAGAAAGGACCATACATCCCCGTGAAGAACCGGTTGACACAGTTAACTTAAGTACCGAAGAGGACAAGTAGGAAGTCAAGGTAGGTGCCAATCTGGAACCTAGTGTCGAGAAGCGCTTAACTTAGTTACTACATGACTATGTTGAGGTCTTTGCTTGTTCATACGAAGACATTCCAGGACTTGACGCTGATATCGTGGTCCATCGTTTACCGACAAAAGAAGACTGCTCTCTAGTAAAATAGAAAGTATGTCGCATGCGGCCAGACATGTCAGAGAAGATCAAGACTGAAGTCATGAAACAATTCAACACTGAATTCTTAGTTGTCACCTCCTATCCACAATGGGTCGCAAATGTCGTTCCAGTGCCTAAAAAGGACTGTAAAGTACACATGTGTGTGAATTACATAGATTTAAATAGGGCAAGCCCTAAGGATGATTTCCCGCTTCCCCATATTGATATTCTAGTTGAAAATATCGCACAAAATAAAGTGTTCTCATTTATGGATGGTTTCTCAGGCTACAATCAAATCAAAATGGCACCTGAGGACATGAAGAAAACTAAAGAAGTGAAAAACACAAGAAGGGGGGGTGAATTGAAAACTTGAAATCAAATGCGCAATGACATAGTATTTTTATCCTGGTTCGTTTGATCTCAAACTACTCGAGTCCACCTGTCAAGGTGATTTCGTCTCTCTCCAACGAGGTCTTAATCCACTAATCTCAAATAGATTACAATCACTACTTTGACAACTGTCAAAGTCCTCTTGATTACAACCACAATCCTATTAATCTCAAGGAACAATGTCTTAAAAAAAGATACAAGAATGTGTGTACAGATGTTTTTGGTTACAAAAACAGTTATCACAACTGTGATATTTTACACAAATTTAGAGCGTGGAAAGATGAGTAAGCTTGCAGCATTTTTGAATTCTCATGTAGTAGTATTGGAAAATCATGTACGATTTGATCACTGAGCTTGTTTATATAGGCAATTAATTCATGTTGTTCATTAAGCGTGATAAATGACATTAACTCAGTTTCCATATGGAGAAGATCTTGTCTGAATGAAGCCATTGTAATTGATGTTGTCTTGATTGAATAGTAACGCTTCAGAATCTTACATCCTTACCTGCTGCTGATGCTTCAGAACATTGATGACTTAGATTATTATGCTCTTGTTCAGAATCAGAGTTCACTTCCCTTAAGTGCAGGTTCTGGTCATCAATCTTCAACGCAAATTCTGATTGCTTCAGCGTGTAGCTTCTATAGCTTAACTTCTGATGCTGCTTTGGTCAAAACTTCTGTATACACAATAACATAATTTTTAGGGTGCATATTTGTTCTTTGTATTTGTTATCATCAAAACTCTAACTAAGTGTTGTAGAATCAAACTATGTTCTAGCAATCTCTCCCTTTTTTATGATGACAAAAACTAGAATTTTCAATGAAAAATAAAGAACAAAAGGTTTAAGATAAACTCCTCATGAGTTGATTACTTCCCTGAAGTTCCTTCTCATCAGAGTTTTAGCTGCATCTCCTATCAGAACTTGTTCATGTTTAAACTTTTCAGAAAGTAGAGGTTAAATAATTCAGAATGTTTGAGACTTTTGTCCCGGTAAACCAAAAGTAAGATATTTTCAATAATGGTTTACCGGGACAAAAGTATCAAACCTTTCAGAAAGTAGAGGTTAAATAATTCATAATATTTGAGACTTTTGTCTCGGTAAACCATTATTGAAAATATCTTACTTTCTCCCCCCTTTTTGTCCAGTATCAAAAAGCAATATAATCAGAGCAAAAAAGATGAATTATATTAAAAACATAATGCAATGACAAGTTTCAGAAACAAGGAGGTAAAGATAAAAATTACAGATAAACATTTTTAAAAAAAATCTAAGAAGGAGGGGGAAGGCGTGTGAACAATGCTTCCAAGAAGCTCTTGATCCGAGTGCTTGACTCTTCCTGCTTGCCCAGAATATCTTTGATTTCCTTTGTAGTATCTTCTTGTTTATCCATAATTCCTTTGATCTCTTTGTTCGTAACCTCTTGCTTGTCCAATCTTGCATGGATTAAAGCATTCTCTTTCTTCAACTCTTCCAGAGTTTGCATGACTAGAGAGGAAGCTGGTGTCTCTTCAGGGGTTGCATGTTGTTCAGAACATTCTGCAGCTTCTTCTGAATGAGCCACTTCTTCTTCTACAATCATGTCTTCTGGAGCAGTAGTCATGGAGAGACTTTCTGAATCTAGTTCAGCAACTTCTGAAGGATGGTGCTCTTTCTAGGGAGCATTATCCAGCGGAAGAATTTCTTTCTTGCACTATTGACTTAGAACTTGATATTGAAAAGCTTTCAGCTGATCACTAAAGTTCTGCTTATCCCTTTCATAACCCAATTCCTTCAGCTTCAGAGTTTCAGCGTTGAGCCATTTTCTGAATCTTTCCCAGAGAAAGTCAGAAGTAGCAGGATTAGAAATCTCTAGGCTTGCTTGCTTCAAAGAATTGATCCATTCCTGCATTTCTGTTTCAAAAATCAATAGACTCTTGCTAACATCTGATTTTGGTTTAGGTTTGGGAATGGCAATTTTGCGAGAGGTGAAAGCTAGTCTGTCCAGCACTAGTGGATCAATGGCAATTCTGAGGTTGTCAGCTGGATGGTTGATGGGTGAAGGAGTGGGAGAGTCAGGAATTAGAATTGGTCTGTTAGGGGAGTTTGGTGGTGTGGATTCAAGGGATGAAGGAATTTCTGGAATGTCATGAATAGTGAGAGGCATGCGAACCGTAAGAGGTTCTGTTATTCCAAGGATTGGGATTGTGGTATCAGAATCTGAAGGAGAGACTTCAGATTGGTTTGTGGCAGCATCTTGGGTTTCTGATTCAGGAATATCAGAAGATGGATTTTCAGAAGGTTGAGTTTCTGGTTGAGGAGATTGTGGTTGAGTATTTTCTGGTTGTGGAATTTCTTGTTGAGGTGATTGTGGATGTGGAATTTCTGGTTGAGGAGATTGTGGGATTTCTGGTTGAGGAATTTCTGGTGGTTGTTGAGTGTTTGGATTTTCTGGGAGTTGAGAGTTTGAATTTTCTGTTATCACAATTTTCTTCCCCATAACATAAGAAGTAACCTGGTGATTTGATGAGGAAGCATGTATCCAGAATTCTTTAACAAGAATGGGAAACGTTGGACCCAACAGACGGTCAAAATACCTGTTCCATGCCTGTGCAGTAACGTCTTTATAGAGGTTGAAACCATTTTCTTGCAAGCTCTCAAAATCAATAATCAGTTCAGAGAGAACTTCCAGGTTGTCAACAGGAGTGAGAAGCGTTCTAAAGGGTTCTTCATATTGTTCCATTGATGAAGATTCAGGAGCACTGAGATTTTTTGGACTTGATGATGCCATTGTTCACACGGTTTTTAGAGGAAGATGAAAATGGTTTTTGAAAGCAAGAACTTGAAACAAGAGAAAATATTTAGGAGAGTAAAAGTGAATGAATGAAAAAAGTAATTTTGAGTTTAAATAGGTTTCTTGAAAACGTAAACAGTAAGTAAGATAAAAAAAGAAATGATTATATGCATTAATGACACCTGAGATTAGGGGATTTAGAAAGATATTGAACGGTTACCATTGACAAGTGTCTCAATGCATCCAATCAGCGCCTTGCACCCTTTAGAAATTTAATGTGTATTCAGCCTCAGAAAGTAGCAGATGAGAGGATGATAAGTGTTTGATGATGTGAACTGCAATCCTCTATCCTTGAAATGAAACGTTCAGATCTTCATGGATAGATTCTGATGCAATCTGTACTTCTAAACTCTGAAGACAGGTTGATCAGTTGTTCACAGAAGATAATAAAGTTCTGAGGGTTAAGATATGTAAATAAAACATTTTATTCTGGGCATAATTTCATGTTGAGATGTTTCAGAATGAAGTTGAACCTATCTTCAGAAAGAGGTTTTGTAAATATATCATCCCGTTGATGGTCTGTGTCAAAAAATTTTAAGGTAAGAGTTCCTTTCTGAATATAGTCCCTAATGAAATGATGTTTTATTTCTATATGCTTAGCCCTAGAATGAAAAATAGGATTATTACTGAGACATATAGCAGAAGTGTTGTCACAGAAGATATGAATGTTACTCTCAATTATGTGAAGTCTTCAAGTTGACTTTTCATCCAGAGCATTTGCGTGCTACATTCAGCAACTGCTATGTATTCAGATTCTGTTGTTGATAGTGCTATTGTGGACTGTCTCTTGCTGGTCCATGAGATCAGATTTTCTCCCAGAAACTGGCAGCTTCCAGAAGTGCTTTTACGTTCTACTCTGCCTCCAACAAAATCAGCGTCACAATATCCTACTAGGCTGTAATCATTTTATTTTCTATAAAACAAACCCAGATTAGTAGTACCTTTCAGATACTTGAAAATTCACTTAACTGCTGTTAAGTGAGATTCTTTAGAATCTGATTGGAATCTAGCACATAAGCAAACACTAAATAAAATTCCAGGCCTTGAAGCCGTCAGATAAAGGAGAGAACCAATCATACCTTTGTAGACCTTTTGTTCTACCTTTTTACTTACCTCTTCCTTTTCTAGAATGCACGTGGGGTGCATTAGAGTCTTTGAGGGATTACATTCTGAGAGATCAAATTTCTTCAGAAGTTCTCTAACATATTTTCTCTGATGAACGTAAGTTCCTTCTGGAGTTTGGTTTATCTGAATGCCCAGAAAGATTTTGAGTTCCCCCATTAAGCTCATCTCAAACTCTTCCTGCATGCATTTAGCAAACTCTCTTCCCAGAGATGGTTTAGTGGATCTAAAGATAATGTTATCTACATAAATCTAACACACTAAGATGTCATTCTTAAATGACTTACAGAACAAGGTTGTGTCCACTTTCCCTCTGGTGAATTCCTTTTCTAATAGGAAGTTACTTAGTCTTTCATACCAAGCTCTAGGGGCTTGTTTCAGACCATAGAGTGACTTTTTTAGTTTGAAAACCTATTCTGGGTGTTTGGAATTCTCAAACCCAGGGGGTTTGTGCACATATACCTCCTCATCTATATAGCCATTTAGGAATGCACTTTTGACATCCATCTGATACAGAGTGATGCCTTTGTTTACATCAAATGAGATTAAGAGTCTGATAGATTCTAACCTGGCGATTGGAGCAAAGGTTTCTGTATAGTCTATCCCCTCTTACTGACTATAACCTTGTGCCACAAGTCGTGCTTTGTTTCTGATGACTTCTCCTTGCTTGTTCAGTTTGTTTCTGAACACCCACTTTGTTACAATGACGTTGAATCCTTTTGGTTTGAGAACCAGATCCCATGTGTCATTTCTGGTGAACTGATTTAATTCCTCCTGCATTACCAGAATCCAGTCATTGTCCAGAAGCGCTTCATCAATTGTTGTTGGTTCAATTAGAGAGACCAGTCCTATGAGGGATTCTTCAGAGTTTCTGAATGTTGAACTTGTTCTGATTGGATTATCCTTCTTTCCCAGGATTTTATCCTCTGGGTGAACTATGCTGCTTCTGGAAAACCTTTTATGGAGTTGATCAACATAAGGTGTTGGATTGCTTGTAGTATTTCTTTCTAACATTGTTGGAGCGTCTCTGTTGAGATCTTCTGATGATTTGTCTTCAGTACCTGTGAATTCAACTTCTATATCTGCAAGGAATTCATTCTGCTTTGACTTTTGAGAGTCAAGCTTATCATCAAATCTAACACTGATTGACTCTTCAACAATCTGTGTTTCTGTATTGTATACTATGTACCCTCTTGAGTGTTCAGAGTATCCTAACATAATACACTTTCGTGCTTTAGAGTCAAACTTGTTCAGATAATTTTTTGTATTAAGAATAAAGCAAGTGCATCCAAACGGATGGAAATAGGAAATGTTGGGCTTTCTGTTCTTCCACAATTCATATGGAGTCTTTTCCAGAATAGGTCTTATAGAGATTCTATTCTGAATGTAGCACGCTGTGTTAATTACTTATTCCCAGAAGATCTTAGCAACGTTAGTCTCATTGATCATGGTTCTGGCCATTTCTTGCAATGTTCTGTTCTTTCGTTCTACAACTCCATTTTATTGGAGAGTTCTAGGACAAGAGAAGTCATGTAAGATGTCTTTTTCATTAAAAAAAGATTCAAAATATTTATTTTCAAATTCTCCACCATGATCACTTCTGACTTTGACAATTCTAAGATCCTTTTCATTCTGAACTTGGTTACAAAAAGCAAAGAACACAGAGTGTGACTCTTCCTTGTGTCTTAAGAACTTTACCCATGTCCATCTGCTATAGTCATCTACAATCACTAACCCATACTTCTTGCCACTAACAGATGCAGTTTTTACTGGTCCAAATAGGTCTATATGCAGAAGTTCTAATGGCTTAGAGGTGGAAACAACGTTTTTAGATTTAAAAGCAGGTTTTGAAAATTTTCCTTTCTGACATGCTTCACACAGAGCATCTTAGCTGAACTTCAAATTAGGAAGTCCTCTGACCAGATTGAGTTTGTTAATCTGAGATATTCTTCTCATACTAACATGCCCCAATCTTCTGTGCCAGACCCATTGACGTTGTTAACAGAAAGAAGGCATTTTACGTTATGACTCTTAAGTTCAGAAAGTTTTATTTTATAAATGTTGTTTTTCCTCTTTCCATTAAACAGGATAGTTCCATCTTTCTGACTAACAGCTTTACATGAATTTTGATTAAAGAATATATCATAACCGTTATCACTTAATTGAATTATGGATAACAGGTTATGCATTAATCCATCAACTAGCAGTGCATTATTTATAGAGGGGAGATTTCCATTACCTACTATTCCAGAGCCAATGATCTTTCCTCTTTGGTTGCCTCCAAAGCCCATGTAGCCTCCAGGTTTAAGTTCCAGGCTTTGGAACATATGCCTTCTTCCCGTCATGTGTCGAGAGCAGCCAGAGTCCAGGTACCATGACTGGTGTTTTAGCCTTGCTGCTAAAGATATCTGCTACATATATAATTTTATCCTTAGGTACCCATATCTTTTTGGGTCCTGGTTTGTTAGTTTTACCAAAATTCTGGTTGAATTTTGGCTTGATAGAGTAATCACTACTAGTGTGTTTTATGTCATGTGTGTGCCCATATATAAAATATGATTTAAGTGGTGTGTGTTTTATGACTAAGTCCATGGCCTGTCTAGGTGTAGATACCTTACCTTGATATCCTATCCCTTTTCTTCCATTTCTACTAACTCCATAGATCATTGAATCCATCTTGCTTCTATCTATGCTTTTAGCCAGAAACTTCTGAAAGCTGTGATCATATTCTTTGATGATCTCATCAGCATTACTGGGAGTCTCTGAGATTATTTCCTTCTGAGAGTTTTGCAAATTGTTTTCTAATTTTGAAACTTTTTCTTTTAACTCAGAATTTTCTAATCTGAGACTCTCAATCTTTTCAGAGTCAGAGACAAGTTCCTTTTTCAGGTTCTTGAATTTGACTCTGATTTGCTGATACCTTTCCAGAATTTCATTTAGACTTTCTGCAAGTTCAGCTTTAGTAAAATTAATAGAAAAGTTAGGGAATACCTCTTTAGTGTCTGATTCTGAGTCTGAACCAGAAGCTTCACTTTCTTCTGACACGTTTGCCATGAGAGATATGTTTTCTCTTTCATCATCTGACTCTGAGTCAGCTTCAGAGGTGTCTGAATCGTCCCATCTTGCCATGAGGCTTTTCTTCTTTTCCTTGAAAGATTTCTTTTTGGGCTTCTCCTTCTGAAGCCTTAGGCAGTCACTTTTGTAGTTTCATTGCTCATTACACTCATAGCATATGATGTCTTTGTTATTTGGCTTTCTCTATCCTAAAGAACCTTCAGATCTTCTATGTCCAGAGGAAGACTCGGACTTTCTGTATCTGGAGGAGGATTCATTTTGATTCTCTGATCTTCTAGGATTTCTGAATTTCCTTTGTCTCTGCTTCCACGGTTGATTCACCCTTCTGGAGAGGAGAGACAATTCATCTTCTTCTGATGAGGATCCATCAGAAGTTTCTTCTATAGCCTGCAAAACCTTAGATTCAGATTTTCTGTTAGATTTTAAAGCTAGTGGCTTACCTTGCTTTTGAGGCTCATCTTCTTCTAGCTCTATCTCGTGACTTCTGAGGGAGCTTACAAGTTCCTCCAAAGATATCTTGTTGAGATCTTTGGCTAGCTTAAGTGTTGTGACCATTGGCCTCAATTGCTTGGGTAGACTTTTGATGATCTTCTTTACGTGATCAGCAGTAGAATATCCTTTGTCAAGAACCTTCAACCCAGCAACAAGGATCTGGAATCTTGAGAACATTGTTTCTATGGACTCAGTATCTTCCATCTTAAATTCCTCATACTTATGAATGAGCGCAAGGGCTTTGGTTTCTTTGACTTGAATGTTGCCTTCATGCGTTATTCTCATATTCAAACATATTTTTGGTTGTCTCTCTATTTGAGATTTTCTCATATTCTGAATATGAGATAGCACCGAGGAGTATTGTTCTGGCCTTATGATGATTTCTGAAGTCACGTTTCTGCTGGTCAGACATCATTTTTCTGTCTATCTTCTGACCCCTTCCATCCACTGGATGTGTGTATCCCTCAGTTACCATGTCCCATAGATCAACATCATGGGCCAGAAAGAAAGTCTCAATTTTATCTTTCCAGTAGTCAAAATTTTCTCCATCAAAGACTGGAGGTTTGCCACTAATTTTGTCCTTGTCTTCATGGTAGTCATTGTTGATGTTTTGGCTTGGTCCCACCATAGTGTTTTTCTGAAGCTTGGGTCTTGTACTGACACGGTTAAGTGTATGAACTCGGAACCAGGTGCTCTGATGCCAATTAAAGAAGTGAAAAACACAATAAGGGGGGTGAATTGAAAACTTGAAATCAAATGCACAATGGCACAATATTTTTATCCTGGTTCATTTGATCTGAAACTACTCCAGTACAACCGTCAAGGTGATTTCGCCTCTCTCCAACGAGGTCTTAATCCACTAATCTCAAACAGATTACAATCACTACTTTGACAACTGACAAAGTCCTCTTGAGTACAACCACAATCTGGTTAATCTCAAGGAACACTGTCTTAAATAAAGATACAAGAATGTGTGTACAAATGTTTTTCGTTACAAAAACAGTTATCACAACTGTGATATTTTACACAAATTTAGAGCGTGGAAAGATGAGTAAGCTTGCATCATTTTTGAATTCTCGTGTAGTAGTATTGGAAAATCATGTACGATTTGATCACTGAGCTTGTTTATATAGGCAATGAATTTTTGTTGTTCATTAAGCGTGATAAATGACATTAACTCAGTTTCCATATTGAGAAGATCTTGTCTGAATGAAGTCGTTGTAATTGATGTTGTCTTGATTGAATAGTAACACTTCAGAATCTTACATCCTTTCCTGCTGCTGATGCTTCAGAACATTGATGACTTAGATTATTATGCTCTTGTTCAGAATCAGAGTTTACTTCACTTAAGCGCAAGTTATGGTCATCAATATTTAACGCAAATTCCGATTGCTTCAGCGTGTAGCTTCTATAGCTTAACTTATGACGCTACTTTGGTCAGAACTTCTGTATACACAATAACATAATTTTTAGGGTGCATATTTGTTATTTGTATTTGTTATCATCAAAACTCTAACTAAGGGTTGTAGAATCAAACTATGTTCTAACAAAAACGAACTTCGTCCCACAGTGGGGCACGTTGTGTTACAAAGTTATACCATTCGGGTTGAAAAACGATGGGGCAACCTATCAGCGCGCCATGGTAGCTCTATTTCATGATATGATCCATCACGAGATAGAGGTCTACGTGGATGACATGATATCCAGATCTCAAACTGAAGAGGAACATCTTGACTGTTTGCAGAAACTGTTTGAAAGGCTAAAGAAATACAAGCTAAGGTTGAACCCAAATAAATGCACATTTGGAGTGAGGCCCGGTAAACTCCTAGGCTTCATTGTCAGCGGTAAAGGTATCAAAGTGGACCCTGCAAAGGTAAAATTAATACAAGAAATGCCTGCTCCTAGTACCGAGAAGGAAGTCAGAGGATTCTTAGAACGGATAAACTATATCTCCAGATTCATTTCTCACCTTACCGCTACTTGTGAACCAATCTTTAAATCATTGAAGAAAGATCAAGTGTTGACGACTGCCAGGATTCCTTCGACAAGATCAAAGAGTACCTTCAAGAGCCTCCTGTTTTGATGTCGCCAGTCGAAGGAAGACCTTTGATCATGTATCTAACTGTCTTGGAAAATTCAATGGGGTGTGTGATGGGGCAGCATGACGAGTCTGGCTAAAAAGAGCATGCAATATACTACCTGAGCAAAAAGTTTACCGACTGTGAAACCAGATATTCACTGCTCGAGAAAACTTGGTGCGCTCTGGCATGGGCTGCTCGCCGTCTAAGACAGTATATGTTGACCCATACTACCTTATTGATATCCAAGATGGATCCAATTAAATACATATTCGAGAAGCCCGCCCTCTTTGGAAGAATATCAAGATGGCAGATGATCCTGACTGAATACGACATTCAGTACACTACCCAAAAAACAATAAAGGGCAGTATGCTAGCCGATCACCTTGCTCATCAGGTTGTGGATGACTACCAGTCCATGAAATTCGAGTTCCCAGATGAATACATCATGTTGGTAAACAATTATGAAGAACTTAGACCATATGACGGACCTGAACAAGGATCCTGATGGACCTTGGTTTTTGATGGAGCTTCCAACGCACTCGGCAATGGCATAGGTGATGTGATCATATCCCCTGAAGGATGTCATACTCCATTTACTGCAAGACTTTATTTCAACTATACCAATAATGTGGAGGAATATGAAGCGTGTATTATGGGTCTCAAAGCTTCCATAGATTTGGGAATCAAGTCCTTAAGTGTATTTGGAGATTCAGCTTTAGTCATCAGTCAGATCAAAGGAGAATGGGACACGAGGCACCCTAATCTTATCCCCTACAAAGAGCATGTGTTAACATTAATCCCATATTTTGAGGAGATTACCTTTGAGCATTTCCCACGAGAGGAAAATCAACTAGCGGACGCGCTAGCCACTATGTCATCCATGTTTAAAATCAAGTGGGATAACGAGGCTCCCCAGATCACCATTGAGCGGGTGGATAAACCAGCTTACTGTCACGAGATTGATACTGAAGAAGTAGTGGATAAGCCTTGGTTCCATGAAGTTAAGAGGTATCTAGAGGCCCAAGAGTATCCGGAGGGAGCTTCAGTCAATGATAAGAAGTTCTTGAGAAGATTCTCTGCTAAGTTCTTCCTCAGTAATGGCATTCTTTACAAACGCAACCACGACTCCACTTTGCTTTGTTGCATAGACAAGAGTGAGGCAGACAAGATCATGACTGATCTACATGAAGGCACTTTTGGCACCCATTCTAGTGGGAACACGATGGCTAAAAAGATCCTACGGGCGGGGTACTACTGGTCTACCATGGAAGCATATTGCCATCAACATTCATCAACTTGTCACAAATGTCAGATCTATGATGATAAAGTAAATGTGCCTCTAGTTCCTCTAAACGTCCTTGTGATACGGTGGGAGAAATGACTTGGGTTTATTGCGTTTGATCGCAAATGTTGCGGTTAGCAAGAGTCGCAACCGACTCTTCTTTTATCCAAAAGGAAAGGTGAAAAAGCACAGGAAAGACCTTTGAGATTGTTTCTTGAGTTCGGGGGGTAGATTATGAAAAGGGAAGGTATTAGAACCCTTTTCATCCATGGGATCTTAGTTACTTTCTAGATCATTTTCTTTTGTTTGAAAATGTGCTTTGTGTGGTTTTTGAAAGTATTTTGAAAAGGTGCCATTGTTTAGGCAAACTTTGTAATGATTCTCGTTCGTAAGAATGTATACAAAGACGTTGATCTTTTGAAAATGTTTTCAAGTTTTGTAAGATGTTTTGAAAGTGTAGGTGTTTGTTTTGAAAATAGCAAGGATGTTTTGTTTTGAAATGGAGCAAGTAATTAGGAACATTCTATCTACTCAAAAGTCTTTCATGTTCATTTCCTCTTTCCTTTGACATTGTTATCTTACCATTTATTTGGTAAGTAACCCTATCTTTGGATGTAAAAGGGACGGGCGTGGGTCATCGTATAACCATGATTAGCAATGTTGCAAGGTATCTTAGCATTTTCTTTAGGGACTAAGATCATTTTGAAAGACAACATGGGTAGCGTCATCGAGGGACTATGATCATGTATTTTTGCTTGTTTTGGCTAAGATACCTCGCATGCATAATATGGCCATTTTTGTAAGGCAACAAAGTGGGTTTACCCTAAGGGTTTATGTGTGCAAGTGTATTGATTTACATGCTTGATTTTTTCTTGATTAGGGTTTGCTAAACATTGATTTTAATCTTTCCATACAAACCCTAATTACTAGCATTTGTATATAAAACGATAAATTGCAGAATTTAAAATTACTACACTATTACAATTCTTGTGGGAGGGGGTGTACAAATTACAAAAGGGGATTGCTAGAAAATAAACCTAATTATCTATTACAACCATATTGAATTTGGATAAATAATGTACAAAAATGAGTAAATATACAAGAATGTAAAATGGAAAGAAAATGGACTTTTATTTGGATTTTTTTAGGGAAAAGGGGTTTTGTTTTAACCTAATTAACTAAAAGAAAAATAATTAAGTAAATTAGTAAAAAGTAAAACCTAAATTACTAGGAAAAGAATTTAAATAAAACTCTAATCTATTTATTGATTAAA
Organism: Vicia faba; assembly: GCA_948472305.1. Taxonomy (NCBI): domain Eukaryota; kingdom Viridiplantae; phylum Streptophyta; class Magnoliopsida; order Fabales; family Fabaceae; genus Vicia; species Vicia faba. Next base: position 909,977,058 of record OX451736.1, on the reverse strand, counting down.
AAAGAAATTAAGTTTATAAGAAGAATATTTTTGTCTTAAAAGTAATTTATAGTATTATAAAATATGTTTGGTCTTTTTATATTTTAAAATAATATATTTAAATTGTGTAAAAGAAAATAACTAAAAAAACCAAGTTTCTAATTAAATTTACAAATCAATTAGTGAAATAAATAAAGTATGATTAAATAAAATAATTTTTGTGTAAAAAAATAAATAAACTATATCAAAATATAAATATAATATTTTTATATTTTTTCTGATTTTTTAGTGTTAGATAAAAATGAGAAAAAGAAAATAAAATGGGCCAGGGTGTGAATAGCCAGCAAGGGGGTCAGAAGTAAAAAAAACATGACGCCCAAGAGGATGAGGCCCAGCGCTGCCAAAAAAGTCAGAATATGTGAAAAATATGAAGAAAAAACACAAAAGGTCACGCTGGGGCTTGAACCCTGGACCTAAGGGTGAACAGGTGTGCGCTTTACCACTGGGGTGGCTATACATCCATTCATATAAACAAAACAACAAATATATGATAAAAAACAAGTCCATGGCCTAAACTTCATCTTCAACCTCACGCCCAGCTATAGTACCTGCATCTTGTTCATCTCTCATCCATTTGCAAAAATGTAAACATGAATCTTGTAGCAAATTTCCTCACGATTTCATAAATGCAAAGCAATAAAATTATAGATCAAAGACAAGCATGAATTTTAATGGCCCTAATCTGAACCCTAAAAATTTCAGAAACTTCAATCTTAAAATTCTCTAAGCTCAAGAAATATAAATGAAAACTATGGACATGGTTAGCTTCAGGGCAATGATATCTATATTTTTTATTCACAAATAAACCATTAATAATGCTTGTATGAAAAGTTCAAAGTTTAGATAACTTACCTTGCAAGAGGGTATCGTGTTTGGAGTTTGAGTAGCTTTTAGTGAGTTCCAAAGATTGGATTAGCTTCCTCGAGTTCCCAGGAAGCTAATGTGATGCTTAGCTTGAGCTGAAAGTGCCTGAGGAGTTCTGGAGAAGTCAAGGTGCAAGGTGTTGTTTTTGAAAATGGTGGATGATGATGGAAGTGTTACAGTGGTGTTGCATGTGTTGGAATTTTTTGTGTATGTTATTTAGAAGCTTTTGAAAGTAAAAGGCCAAGAAATGCACGAGCAAATTTGGATATTGGATTCAAAACTCAGAAATGGCAAGTTTTGAGGTATTTTTGGTGATTCTGTGTTCTTGGTGTTTTCAGGGCTCAAGCATGCGTGGGATTTGTGGCAAATAACTTGTGTATGTATAAGCAAAAACTTGAGTTCTTTTGAGAGTCAGAAGTACAAGTTACAAGCTAATGGCTATGTTACTTGATTTTCAAGAAAAGTGGGAAAACAAGTTTCAAGAGGAAGTACAAGCATGGGTTGAGTGATTGTAAGTGTCTATATAAGCTTCTATTGAGTTATGGGACTTGTATCATCAGAAGAAAGCAATTGTAAGGCTCAAGAACAAGTTTTGTGCAAAAAGCTACTTTATCAAAATGGCATTGTGCACTTTCTTCCCAAAATGGATATAAAGCACGGCCTTGCATTGAATGCTTGAATTGAGACCTCTAACAGTTGTGCAAGCAATTAATTATGCAGTGCCTAACAAGTTTGAGGCATGTAAAGTAGAGTTTATGCAGCATAAGTTTGAATTTTGAATCTTATTCATCACAAAATGACTTGTAATTCAAGTGTGAAAATCCTAACTTCATCTCTTAGATTCTCCCTACTAAAAAATGATCTCAATGAGTTCTTGTACATTTTGGAAAGCTTGTAATGTTCTCTACAACTCCTATTTGAATCACTTTTGAAAATTCACCTTGGAACTAAATTAAAAAGTGTCATGAAGTTAGGTCAAAATTCTGACCAAATTAGGGCAAAATTTCACTAAGTGTTTTGTTTCATGACCATGTGTTCTTAAAATTATAACTTAAGATCCAAGCACTCTTGGAAGGATTTGTGTAAAGCGATGTTGTATATTTCATGGAGATCTAAAACTTTCATGTTGAAAGTTTCTTTTGAATCATCTTGCATCATGGTGAAAATTTTGCTCAAAGTTGTGAAAAAATAAGAAATTTCCAACACTTTGAAAATTTTCTAAGTTTAGAAATTTTAACTTTTCAAAATGAAATCTTGAATTTTTGACTTCTTGATGAATAAGTTCCATCTTTTTACATTCTTTTATGAATTGTGATCTTAGACATTTGATTTTGAACAAAAAGTCAAAGTTTGACTTTTTAGTATACAGTTGACTTTTGATCAATTGACTGAAAATTCATCTGTCAATCCATTAGACTTGAGCAATGTTTTGAGCCATGTCATTAGGTCAAAATGATGCAATTGGACTCTTGATATCATGCCTTAAACCAATTGATCATTTGCTAGGTCAAAAATCAGAAATTTCCCTTTCCCAATCAAAACCCTAATTTTGACCATTTTGCCCTTTTGAAGATTTGATCAAATTTCTTAAAGAATTGTGATCCAAACTTGATCAAATGATACATATGAGTTTAAAATATTGTTTTGGATCAAAAATTATGAAGTTTGACTGTAAATCCACAGTTGACTTTTTCCCCAATACAGTTGATTTTTAGGTCAACAACTCAATTGACTGAGGAAAAGTGTGATCCAAAGCTTGAAACTTGACATGAGTAATCTTGAGGGTCCATAATGATCTATGAAAGTCACATGTGGAATTGGAAGTTCAAATATCCTTGTGCAATCTCAAACCCTAATATTGGTCATCAGTGTTTAAGGAGGTATCTTGAGTTGATCAACCCCAGTGCAGTCTTGAGCCAAAGGAGATCTTGTGAGCAAATTCTTGATAAATGAGAGGGCAAATTTTGGGGTACAATAGTCATGACTGCTCCCTGGCCATTCGTGATGTGGGGCATCGACATGATTGGAGAAGTCAAACCTACAGCTTCTAATGGGCACAGCTTCATCTTGGTTGCCATTGACTATTTCACGAAGTGGGTTGAGGCAGCTTCTTCCGCTTCTGTTACCAAGAACGTTGTGGCCCGATTCATCAAACAGAATCTCATTTGTCGGTACAGTATCCCAGAGTGAATCATCACAGACAATGGTACGAATCTCAATAATACTATGATTACCGCACTATGCGCGCAATTCAAGATCCAGCACCATCATTCTTCTCCTTACCGGCCAAAGATGAATGACGTTGTCGAAGTCGCAAATTAAAACATCAAGAAGATCATACAAAAAATGACAGTGACCTACAAATACTGGCATGAGATGTTACCATTTTCTCTCTATGGTTATCGTACCACGACGCGCACGTCAACAGGGGAAACTCCTTTCTCTTTGGTATACGGTATGGAAGTCGTCCTATCAATTGAAGTCCAAATACCTTCTCTGAGAATCATAAAGGATGCATGGCTGAATGAAGATGAATGGATTCAAACTCGACTTGACCAGTTGAATTTGATTGATGAGAAGAGGCTTACGGTTGTCTGTCATGGTCAGATGTACCAAAAACATATGATCAAATCTTTTAACAAGAAGGTCAAACGTCAGGTATATCGGATCGGTGACTTGGTAATCAAGCGTATCATATTTCCACAAGGTGATCCCAGGGGAAAGTGGACTCCTACATATGAAGGACCATTTGTGATCAGAAGCATATTCTGTGGTGGAGCAATAATCTTAACAACTATGGATGGTGACGACCTTCCGCATCCTGTAAACGCGAACATAGTCAAAAGATACTACACATGAATAAAGACCCGCTAGGTCGACTGGCCTAGGAAAAAATTAGGGAACCCCAGCGAACCAAAAAGGTTCGGGTAAAAATTAGGGATAAAATACAAAAAAATATGTACACCCAGCAAGCTGAAAACCCGAAAGGGAGGCTTGAGGAAAAAAAGGTATCCCGGTGGACTGAAAACCCGAAAGAGCGGTCCAGGAAAAAGTTATGGAATTAAAGCGTATGACTATGTCCCATTGGATCACCTTATAGACAACCTTTAGTATCGACTGACAAACTCAAACGGTTCTAATCAATCCAATCAACTTCAAACAAAGCAGGAAGTGGACGAGACGCTCAGAGACACGAAGGCTATAACATAATGGGAACCCCATGAGATTATTTCACATAGCTATATTTTCTTTGTATCAATTTTCATTTTCTACAACGACATTCCCTTACTAGGATGTTCGTCTAGTTGTACAAAAAATACTTATTCAAGTTAATACAAAGATATTCCTTCGAAAGTACAAACCTATTTGTTCTTCTTTTATTTCTTTTGTTTTGTTCGCAAAAATGTCCAATGATTATTTTTGAACATATGCATTTGAACATGATCACTATTTACAAATGAGCAAAAAAAAGGGGGGGGGGGCTGAAAATAGAAAGGCAATCACTAATGGCTTTAAGAAATAGGATAATATCTTTAGACCAGTCCACAAAATTCCTCGTAGGTACTTTTTCCAGCAAGAGAGGAAATCAGGACATCCTACTACAGGATCGCTAACATATCTCCAAGTACGCATCCTAATGGTATCAAGTGCTCTCACATCCCCGACGGAACAAATCTTCCAGTTACCGCTCCAAAGATTCCCCAGTGAAAGTCGCCCAGTTTCTCAGGATTCCCTAGCAGGATTTCACGAGGTCCACAAGCAATGCACGGCGTTTCCCTTCCACAACAGAGTTTATTTCTCTAACAAATGGAAACTCATCAACACTTCAACTTCAAAATATGAAGACTTACACTCCTTATTCCCAGCGGTACTCAGGGATTTATTTTCCCCGACTCCAGCAACACTGACATAACAATTAATGTGTCCATACATTACATCCATACATCATAGCATTGACAACACCGATACATACAGCACGATCTCATTTATTTTGAGAAACAACATTATACCGTGCATTTCATACATCATGGCATTGCATGCAACTAACCCTTCACCTTTTCAGGAAAGATCAATCAACAGAAAATATCGTCAAATTTTCAACAAGTCAATTACAGATCAATTCCCGAGAAAGGACTGGTTGACCATCTACATAACATATATTTCCTTCATACCTCTGCTGGTTTAGTTTAAATCTCTCAACGATTTATTCTGATTCTTTCCTGCAGACGTTTTCTCTGGTTCAGATAAATCTCTCAATGATTTGTTCTGATTCTTATCTAGATCCCTAACGGTTCAATTTAAATCTCTCAACGGTTTATTCTGATTCTTTCCTGCAGACATTTTCTCTGGTTCAGATAAATCTCTCAATGATTTGTTCTGATTATTCTCCAGATCCCCGACGGTTCAGTTTAAATCTCTCAACAGTTTACTCTGATTCTTTCCCGCAGAAGTTTTCTCTAGTTCAGATAAATATCTCAATGATTTGTTCTGATTCTTCTCCAGATCCCTGTCAGTTCAGTTTAAATATCTCAACGGTTTATTCTGATTCTTTCCCGCAGACCTTTTCTCTAGTTCAGATAAATCTCTCAATGATTTGTTCTGATTCTTCTCCAGATCCCTGTCGGTTCAGTTTAAATCTCTCAAGGTTTATTCTGATTCTTTCCCGCAGACATTTTCTCTGGTTCAGATAAATCTGTCAATGATTTGTTCTGATTCTTCTCCAGATCCCTTCCGGTTTAGTTTAGATCTTTCAACGGTTTATTCGGATTCTTTCCCACAGATATTTTCTCGGGTTCAGATAAATCTCTCAACCATTTATTCTGATTCCTCTCCAGATCCCTACCGGTTCATTTTAGATCTCTCAATGGTGTATTCTAATTCTTTCCCGCAGATGTCTTCTCTGGTTCAGATGAATCTCTCAAAAATTTATTCTGATTCTTCTCCAAATCCATGTTGGTTCAGATAAATCTCTCAATGATTTATTCTGACTCTTTCCTAGTAGGCACTTTCTCTGGTTCAGATAAACCGCTCCAAGATTTATTCTGATTCTTCCCAGTCAAACAACATACAAGACTTATGCTAGTTTTAGATAAATCGCTCCAAAGATTTATTCTGGTTCTTTTCCAGTTGAATTCAAATTCAGACTTAGTCCATTTTCTGTCAACAGTCACCTTTGGATGGAATCTACAAGCCCATCTTCGGAAAATCTCCCCCATTCCTCCAAATGGCATCTATAATCCCATTCACAATTCATCTTCGAGAGTAAATTTCTGGCCACTTTAATGTTCAATCATCTTCCACCTTCAAGTCACAAATGACAGATTCGCCTGTAACGGTAAAATCAATGAAGTCGCCACCGAGTATTTATTTATCCCATCTGAAAGGGAAAGGAAAATCATCGAAGAAAAACCTAAAGGGGAAATCAAGGTCTTACGACCGAGAGATTGGGTAAGGGAGTCGATTACGCGGGGGGGAGGTATTAGCACCCCACAAGTCCATAGTACTCTACGGGATCCACTCTCATTATTCTAATCAAAGGGTGTGTTAAATCTAATGCTTAAGGGTTATAAACTAAGAGAGAATACATGCAAAGAAAACACGGGGAAAAGAAGGAAATATTTACAAATTTTCGCTCGGCTGAGCCCCGTGACCAGATGCCTACATATCCCCTTTAAGGAATCAGAGCGCCATAGTTCGGCTCATATATTTTGTTTGTTTGTATTTTTTAAATGAACAATGTTGCATTCGATCATTCCACCGTTGCTCGACCTTTGGAGACTTACGACCTATAGTGGAAAGGAGCTAACATGCTCTTAGAAGAGAAAAGCTGAATGGCAAAAAGAAATGGATTGGTTGGTATTTTTTTACCATGAAAAGAATTTTTGTATGATTATTATTTCTTATACATTTGCCAAGAAAAAGAAGTTTTAGTTTTAAATACAATGATGCAAAAAGGGGAAGAAAACATCTAAAGGAGACTAACTTATCTCTAACCTAATATTATTGTACAATGAGGGATCCTATCTCAGTTAGCATGCATGGTTTGCAACCTAAGGTCTAACTCGCATCCGAACGGAGCAAGCGCGTCCTAAGGGAACATGGTATGTACAAGGATAAAGCAAGTAAGCCAGTAAACTCAAGAGAGCACACCTGAAGAGATCCTACCTAGGTTAGCATGCCAAAGAAAGTCTAACAAAACTATCCTATAGGGAACATGCACTGAGAGCAAAGTCGTGATCTCAATTTCTAAATTGAGTGACTCATCGATCAACAAGAAATAAAGGAAAGCGATAAAATCCTATAGGGAGCATGCACTGAGAGAAAAGTCGGGATCTCAATTACTAAATTGAGTGACTCATCGATCAACAAGAAAAGAAACAAACACAAGCATAACACATACAAGAAATGAAGTGCAGAGTGCCTGCTGCAGGTATTTAAACAGCGACTTCGAGCGCACACTCTTTATTTCCTACTTCTCATGATATCTAGAAAGCAATAAATGCGGAAATATAACTTGGAAGCAGTATAATACCAAATGAGCAATGATGTTCGCAAAAACGCAGCCAAATCAAAGAAACATGGAATACTTCGCGTGAGCTAGCATCAACAAACAAACAGTCAGAGATTGATGCTCAGAATAAGTGCCGAGGCATCATCGATGTGAAAATAAGTCACAATAGAAAATTCAAGAATATTCGCATATCATACAATAAACCTGCATAAGACTCAATCTCGACAAACAAACGAATTACAAGTCTCCAAGTAATCGGATAATCATGAATTAATTCCTAAAATTAAATAAAAAAACTAACGAATTTTTATTGATTTAGTAATTTTTTATCACTAATTTTTATTAAGAAAGTTGGAAGAAAATTAAACAAAAGAAAAACTAAAACAAAAAAAGAAATTAGGAGAGTTAAGGGGGTGAAGCAAAATCTAGGGGTTTGGTTCAGCAACTTGCTTAAGGCGCAAGGCCCAAATTGCGGTCCACTAAACCACTTTTTTTGTTTGAGAAGCTATAACAACTTGCAGTAACAGACCAAGCAAGGGTTGCAATTCGGAGGCCCAATTACTCCAATCGTCACCAGTTTCAATTCAGTATGGTTATTATTATATAGAAAAAAAATTAATAAAAACATTTGAAATAAAAAAGAAAATTAGAGAACGAAGGAATGATGTTAATTGGAAGAGGAACTAGGGTTGAAAGTGTCTCTTCAAATCCTTCTGAAACACAATTCTCCATACAGCACCGCAAGACCTTCTTCCTCAATAACTCGCCGCCATCTCATAATCTCTGTCTCACTTTGTTTATCTTCTCCGTCGTGATTAGTTGTGCTGCTTCTCACTCTCATATCATCACTCGTTTCTCCGTTCGTGATCACCGTTCAAATTCAGCCTTCTCTTCGATGCAACTCCTCATCAATCTCTGATTCCTACTCTCTCTTATCTCTAGCCATGATCCTAGATTCGAGGTCCAACTAAACCTTTATGCTCGTAAACATAATAGAAACGTAGAAAGAAGACTGAAGATATGCTTACCGATCGGAGAATTCTGGTGACTCTTCAACAACGGCGAAGACGAGAAATCCAAGGAAAAATAGATTCAGGTATGCACTTTTGTTTCGATCCTCCTTCTTCTCCCCTTTTTTTTTCTTTCTACACCTTTGGTGTTGTTCTTTGAGTATCTAGAATTTGTCGTTGTCATGTGCGTAGTGATGTAGAGATGATGTAGAAAATTAAAGAAACTTTACGATGAAATCGTTGTTGTGTGATGTTGCAGGAGAAGTAGTGATGATGATACGAATGTCGTTGTAGATAATTGATGAAAAAGGGAAATGAATTTAAGAGAAGTTTTCAGATTAAGATCGACAGGATGTTGTAGAAAAAATCAGAGAGAGTTGAAGTTTTTGATAGAGGTTGAAGAAGATTGAAGATGAAGATGATGTAGAAGCGTGAAGGTTGGAGATTGAGGAAGATTGAATGTGCGTGAAGATGAAGATGGAGGAGATGGAGAGAGATTGCAGAGAGAGTTAAAAGGTGAGTATTGCAATTTTCTGTTATCTTTTTGTGAATGAATCGTGAAAAGTAGTGAATCCCCCCCCCCTTTTGTTCTAATCAGTTTTTTGTTATATCCTCTTGAGAAGTTTGTTAGGAAGTTTGTTAACTGTTAGGAGTTGGAAAAATCGGTTAGGAGGTTCAGCTTCTCCCCCTAATTCGGTTATTTCCGTTCTCAATTAGTTAACCCCTTTTTTTTCTATTATTTTGTTAGCATCATGTTATAAACCAGTAGGAATTTTGTTATGACGGTTAGTAATTCAGTTGAGAAATCAGTTAGAGTTGTTACAGTTATTTCTGATTTACTTTAAGTTTCCTTCTCCTCTATTTATCAGTCTTTTTTTCATTATTGACAGCTGCTGTTCCATATCAAAAGGGTACGTTGATCAGGCTTCTGGGTGAATTTCAAATATGCTAATAAAATTGGGCTTAGATCCACAGCCAATTTGCAGAACTCCTCAAATGCCACAAATGCTAGCTCTGGATGTCGTTTTTTATGGTAATAGTTATACCATAATAAGGATGAGTGCACATGCTTTGCACCTCTCTGCTGTTGAGATAATGGAGGGTCATCACCAGTAAGTACATATTGACAATATGCTTGCTTTCTTCTTCATTTTTAGATGGAAAAACTATAGAATTTCCCGCACCTATATCTGGCTTCTTATGTTTGAACTGGTTTATTGTGTTTTTCGTTTAATCAGTTTTACATGGCTGCACATGAATTTACTCACTTTTCTTCTGCTGTGTTTGCAGTACGACATACTCCCGACATTCATGTGAGCTTATGCCAATTGATTGAAGTAGGGTTGTTGTTTCGAATAAGTTCCTGTAATGGTACAGAGGGAGTTTCAAATGAAGATAAATGCTTCAAATGGTGGAAACTGTGAAGATTAGGGAGACGACTTTAGAATTTTTTTTTATGTTTCTCTTGTAACTTTCTTGTAATTTGGTAATGAAATAACTTGATTTTGTGTAATGAATCATGGTAGACTTGCTTGGACTTCTAATAGAACTTTGAATAGCCTTGATTATACATGGATAATTCTTGATGAAACTTTGTGATTTCGAATCACTTGAGTTTGGTAAATCATGATGAACGATGTTCAAACTTGAATCTCAAACTTTACATAATGATGTAGGCTAAGAAAAACCACATGAATCCACCTTGTAACTTTTGAAAGCAAACTTGAATGAAGCTTGTCTTTAGTTTCCATACTTCAAAATCCCACGAAAAGTTCAAACAAGAATTTTTTAAAAATTCCCTCGAATCTTTATGAAAACTTGAATGGTACTTTTGGAAGACCTTGTAAATGGAGCAAATCTTGAATCAACTCGAAATCAATTGACGTTTCTTGAGTGAATATTCAGATCATCCCCGAGGACCCCAATTCAAATCTTCAATTCAGGGTAACCTTGACTTAATGAACCTTAATCTTCAATCGAATCAAAAATTCTGGAACTAACCCTCCACCTTCATAGCTTAACAATAAAGAACAACCCTTGACTGTATGAAAGCCTCAAATATTTCTTCAACCATCTTAAATGATGACAACTCGTAATAAGGAAGGAATAATGATCGTGTAGACTCAAAGAGAAAACCTAACACAATGAATCATTTTTTAATAATCAACATCCATTCTTAGGCACAATCATAGAAGAAACCCTAAACCAATGGACCTCGAGTGCATACGGATGAAGAAGGCTTGAGATGGCGAGAGGAACAAAACCTAGCTCAATGACATTTATTAATGAGTATGATGAAGTCTCAAGCACACAAATTGAATCTTAAAGCACGTGATCTTCGAAGAAAACTCTAATGAAGAAAAATTTGTATCTTGAGGAAACCTGATAGCGAAGACATTTATGCTGCTTGAGATCAAAACCCTAATCGCATACCAAGAACGATAAGAGCACTAGCTGGGTCAGCATGAAGAATATGCAAACCTTAGTCCACAGAGAGAAACCCTAATGCCAAAAGCTCTTCGATTACCATAACCATGGGATCAATTCTATGTGCGAAATGTTCAAAGTATGATGAGGGATCTTAGGGGGGAAAACTGGGGTACAACAGCTGCCCTTATTTAAGTGTCTTCTATCCGGAGATACAAATATTAAAATCTTCGTTTCGACGTGATTGAAGATACTTAAATATAAAACAAGTCCTATTTTTGGCCCTAAGATACCATGCGATGCTTATGATTATGGATGTAACGTATGAATTTCATGCAGATGGGCAAGACACACACACTGGAGAAGTAAAAGTAGAATCTACAAATTAACTAAAAGAATTTAACCAGGACACTAAATCTCTGGAGAACAACACGACTCCAAGGATAGAAATTTGAATCTATTGGAGACGAATTGGCTCTGCTGGGGAAAAGAAAACTCAACTTTACTGGTGTAAGATCCAGAGAGGAGAAAAAAATAACATAGCCTCATAAACTAGGGAAAAGTAATGGATGACAACAATTAACCGATAGCTGCGAACTATCCACTCATAGAGGAGATAGCAAAAAGAGAGTAACATCAACATAGGGGATCGACAATCGCTAACCAGCACAGATCAATCCTAACTAAGAATGGTAATGAACTAAATGCTCTAGAACGGAAGTAAAAAAAAGGACAATACTAACTTTTATTGAAGGTAAAGAAACAGAAGATACACCGACGTTTACTGAAGGTGGAGAAAAGAGAATGCACCAGCTTTTAATGAAGGTGACGTCTCAAAGAGTAATAATGAACTTCCCAAAATCTAGGCGTTCTTTCTAGAGCGAGTAAAAAATATAAGCTATCTCAAATAAAGAGACTGCCACTTGTAAAGATTTCTCAACAAACTTCCTTTGTGAAACTTCTTCGAAGAGATACCATTTGATGGAGAATCAGATAAACTTCCCCTCGATCCTGACTATAAGCCACGAACTGGTCTCAGTTTATTCTTTAACCAAGATATTTCACCTGGAAAGGGTAAAAATACAAGCTATCTCAAATAAAAAGACTACCACTTGTAAAGATTTCACAACAAACTTCTCTTGCGAAACTTCCTCGAAGAGATACCATTTGATGGAGAATCAGATAAACTTCCCCTCGATCCTGACTATAAGCCACGAAATGGCCTCAGTTTCTTCTTTAACCAAGATGTTTCACCTGGAAAGGGTAAAAATACAAACTATCTCAAATAAAGAGACTACCACTTGTAAAGATTTCACAACAAACTTCTCTTGCGAAACTTCCTCGAAGAGATACCATTTGATGGAGAATCAGATAAACTTCCCCTCGATCCTGACTATAAGTCACGAACTGGTCTCAGTTTCTTCTTTAACCAAGATGTTTCACCTGGAAAGGGTAAAAATAGAAGCTATCTCAAATAAAGAGACTACCACTTGTAAATATTTCACAACAAACTTCTCTGGCAAAACTTCCTCGAAGAGATACCATTTGATGGAGAATCAGATAAACTTCCCCTCGATCCTGACTATAAGCCACGAACTGGTCTCAGTTTCTTCTTTAACCAAGATGTTTCACCTGTAAAGGGTAAAAATACAGCTGTAGGAATCTTTCAACGAACTGTCTTTATCATTGAAGTACAGTCAAACTCAACAAAGAACTATCTCCCATAATGACGAGACTACCATTCATTGGAGTAAAAAAATTTCATCAACGAACTACCTTCTATAATGTCAAGGTTACCATTCATTGGAAAAAACATCTTCTTACGTTAACAGACTTACTGGGAAGGAACAGGTTGCTCAAATACAGAGAACTGACGCTTGCTGTTTTAAGAAGGAAATGTAATAAGACTGGCGAGAAATGAAGCTTGATTTCCTGGGGAAATACCAATACATTCCTGTTGAGGAGAAAAAAGTCTTTGCGTGCAAAATAAATGCCTATTCTCAAATCAAGGCTCGAAGCCTGCAGAAATCAGAATAATAATGTTGTCGGGGACTACAAATTCAAACCAGAAATAAACTGGGATGAGATAATCAACCAAGTCAGCACCCTATGAGAAATAAACTCAAAAGGGGATCACACTCCTTCTAGATAATGAACTGAATGGGAAGGCTGAAGCAAAATTCTTTCACGAGGGATTACTCGGTGGGGAATTTGAAAGGATATACACTTTCTATTTAACATTGACAACTCTATTGGAGAGAGAGTAACATAACTTTGCAAAGAGGATAATATGCTGACAAAACATCAATGAATGCAAATAAGTGATGAATTTTAAATTCATCTATGCATGATGTGTATGAATGAATGGATGTTATCATGCGCATGCTGACAAAATAACCATAATACACTGGGGATAACCAGACAAATCTAATATTGGGTGAAGACAACACTCGGCCAAGCCATATGCAGGATGAAGATTAGGTCCCACGAGAGAGTAAGCATCAATAGAGGAAACAAAGTCCTATTTTACGGCTTAACTTCAGTGGGAGGAAACATGGCTTGAAGGAAAACCAAAAACCACCTGGCTAGCAACAAATAAAGTTGCGGGAATATCATAAACTCTTCTATCTCTCACCGGGGAATACCAATACGGAATTCGATAAGGGAAGAGGAAACTTCATCATCTAGACTTCACTGGAGATTCCATAACTAACTTCACTAGGGGAAGATGAAAATTATGTCATCAAGACTTCAACTAAGGATGTCAATACAGACTTTACCGGGGAAGATACAACATGATATCATTGATATTTCAACTGGGAATTATTATGCTAACTTCTTTGGGGGAAAAAGAAGCCACACACACCAAAGAGAGCCTAGATACAGTCTTCAATATCAGGCATAATAGTTGTGTAAAATTCTCTAGAGAGAGATCATGGAATTTCACAGGATAATAACTTTAGAGGGAAGTATCATATTTGACGCATCTGGAGAATTTAAGAAGTCGACAACACAGTAATTGGTTAGCTCATGGGGATTTTAAATCAAACTCAGCGCATAGCGAGAGAAAACCCAAGGAGTAGACACTTATCTCAAAACTTCTTAGAATGTATATTGCCCTCGTCTGGTGTCTTAGAAGCACACTACAACAACAATATCATAGTCGGAGGGCATAATATCCTGCTAAAGATTACTTCTCAACACGAAGGGAGAAAGAGTTCAACAACTAATCACATGCTTTGTAACTTTGCGACCTCTGCTTGATCACCTTTTGACCATAGAAAGAAATTACACTCAGCCGGAGAAATCGGAATCAGGACCTGACTGGGGAGGATGGTATTACAAATCCACCATTAAATAGTTGCTTGAAGACAAACTGAACCAACACTTAACTGGGGAAAGATGGGAACACAGGCCAAATTCCACACCATGTATTAGCTTGTATGAGATTCATCTATCCCAAGAAATAGTATCCTGAATGGAACACACACATATTAATAAACAACCAGGGGACTTTTCAAACTTAGGAGTTCGCACATCCTTGGAATCACTACTTATGTACCACTCGGATCACAATATCTGAAGTAAAAGTTAATTTGTAAATTCTTTTCAAAACATTTTTAATTATTAAGTCTTTTTGTTTTGAAAATTTCTATCGATAATAAATGAAATTTTTTGCAAACAAAATACAAGTAAGAACTGCAAAGAATTGGATAAAGGCTCAAACTTTATTAATGGAATGGTAGTCTGCGTACGGCGAGACTCCATAGATGATTACAAAGTTTGAAAAATGGTAAATATATGGGAAAGATACATTTGAATACAATGCCAACTGTTCTCTCTAACAACTTCGAACTCGTGAGCAAAGACTCCAGTTGAAGTGTGATAAGAATCTGAGAAGATTGTTGCTTCAGCGATCAAGTCTTGTCTAACGCAGTTACTTGCCAAGAAATCCCTAAATTTTGCCTAGGTTGCCCTTGCGGGTTTTCAACCTACCAGGAAGAATTTATTCTGTTTATGTCTCTAATTTTTTTCTAGACTGCCCTTTCGGGTTTTCAGCCTACCGAGACGCTCCTTTTTGCCTAAGTCGCCCTTACTGAGGAAGAGATAAATTATCTGTTATCTGGTCGGATTCTAGGCTTTGCAGAAAATTTCTTGAAATTGAATAGTTATCTGATCAGATCCAGGCTTCATAATAATTTGTTGGGGATAAGGAAGTTAACTGTTATCTGGTTGGATCCAGGCTTTGTACCCTCCAAGGATGTAACTAATGAATAACCCTCCACTCACGAGATAGACGAGATTTTAAAGATCATAAAAAGAAGCGACTTCAAGATTGTAGAACAGTTGGGGCAAACCCCCTCTAAGATTTCAATGTTGTAATTGCTGCTTTGCTCCGATGCCCATGCTCGAACATTAATCAAGTTCCTGAAAAAAGCTCATGTCCCCCATGAGACAACAACAGACCAATTTGAGAATTGCGTGGCTAGCCTGGCAGCTGATAATGGCTTGGGGTTGTTAGATGCTGACTTAACACCTCTCGGGAAGAATCACAATAAAGCTTTACATGTTTCTATCGAGTGCAAAGGGACTACCTTAGCACATGTGCTAGTCGACACTGGTTCTTATCTGAATGTGTTACCCAAGGGGGAATTATACCGTCTTGACTGTGAAGATTTAATCTTGAAGCCAAGTGATATCATCGTAAGGGCGTTTGATGGATCAAAGAGGACTGTTCATGGGGGAGTAGATCTTCCAATCACAGTGGGCTCCCAAATCTTCAACCCCACCTTCTATATTATGGATATTCTCCCTGCCTATTCATGTCTGTTAGGTTGCCCGTGGATTCATAAATCTGGGGCAGTGACCTCAACCCTCCATCAAAAACTCAAATATCCAGTCAAGGGCAAAATAGTCATCGTCTGTGGGGAAGAAGAGTTTATGGTGAGCCACCTTAACTCTTTCAAGTATGTAGAGATGGACAGAGAATTCATTGAAACCCCATGTCAAGCCTTTGAGGTTGTACCACGGATGATTGCTGCTACTAAATGTTCTTCTGATATGTCCAAAGTTGTCAACGCCACGCCAAAGATGGTTTCAGTCAAGGATGCTCGTGCGGCAATTGAAGAAGGAAACTGTGATACTTGGGGGGTAACTCCTTGATATACCTTTTAAAAAGGACAAGTTTGGGTTGGGATTCACTGGCAAAGCTCAGAAGGAAGTGAGGCGTGCTCGTGCTGGAAAGCCACCTCTCCGCATTGGAAGCCATGAAGTCAACACCGTGGGTGACTCTGAAGAAGAAGCCGATTTGAAGAATGGGTGTATCAAACTACTACGGAGCTAAAGAATTGGCATTTAAAGGACTTTGTGTCCATCTCCTTCATTGAGGAGTAATCTACTTGTTATTGATTTTCTTTCAATTCAATAACATGTTATCTGTAATATTTTAACAATGACTTTTCAGCCATTTGCCTGGCCCGGGGCACTTTGGTCCATTTGTCAAGGGTTTTATTTATATTCATCTAATCATATGATCATTCAGTACATTGGACTCTTTTGCATTCAAATATTCGTGTTCATTGTCTTTCTTTTCTTACAAATACATTTTTCAAAAAAATAGCCATGTATCTTATATGCACACACACACACTCTTGCAGGTCCACATCCACTCTGGATCCTATTGCCAATGACTCTACTATTGCCGACTATGGCTTTGAATGTCCTATCAACCAAGCTGAAGATGAAAGCGAGGAAGATTGTGACATACCAGGAGAACTAGCCAGACTTCTATTATAATAGGAAAAAGCTATTCAACCGCACAAAGAGTCAGTTGAAGTTATCAACCTAGGTATTGATTCAGATAAGAAGGAAATCAAGATCGACGCTTACTTGGAAAGCAGTGTCAAGAGAAGGTTGGTTCAGATGTTGCATGATTATGTAGAAGTTTTTGCTTGGTATTATGAAGATATGCCTGGGTTGGATACCGACATCGTAGTTCATCGTCTGCCGACAAAAGAAGATTGTCCGCCTGTCAAGCAAAAGGTTCGCCGCATGAGGCCTGATATGTCTGAAAAGATCAAAGTTGAAGTGATGAAACAATTTGATGCAGGGTTCCTAGTTGTGACATCCTATCCTCAATGGGTTGCCAATGTGGTGTCAGTGCCAAAGAAAGACGAGAAAGTTTGCATGTGCGTAGAGTATAGGGATCTGAATAGGGCAAGCTCCAAAGATGATTTCCCTCTACCACACATTGACGTCTTAGTTGATAATATTGCTCAGCATTAAGTCTTATCTTTCATGGATGGCTTCTCAGGCTACAATCAAATAAGGATGGCTCCCGAAGACATGGAGAAGACTACTTTCGTTATGCAATGGGGCACCTTCTACTACAAGGTCATGCCGTTCGGACTAAAGAATGCAGGGGAAACATATCAAAGGGCTATGGTAGCTTTATTTCATGACATGATTCATCATGAGATAGAGGCATATGTGGATGATATGATTTCCAGATCACAAACCGAAGAAGAACATCTCGATCACCTACACAAATTGTTCGAGAGGCTGAAGAAGTACAAGTTGAGGTTAAACCCTAACAAGTGCATGTTTGGAGTATGCTCTGGAAAGCTTCTAGGTTTTGTTATCAGCAATAAAGGCATTGAAGTTGACCCTACCAAGGTAAAGGCTATCCAAGAAATGCCAGTCCCTCATTCTGAAAAAGAAGTCAGAGGATTCTTGGGTCGTCTCAATTACATTGCCAGTTTCATATCCCACTTGACTACTACTTGTGAACCACTCTTTAAACTCTTGAAGAAAGATCAGGTAGTCATATGGAACGATGAATGCCAGATTTCTTTTGACAAAATCAAAGAATATTTACAAGAACCTCCTATTCTCATGCCTCCAGTTGAAGGAAGACCCTTGATCATGTACTTGACTGTACTAGAGAATTCTATGGGGTGTGTGTTGGGCCAACATGACGAGTCTGGATGAAAAGAGTATGTTATTTATTACATGAGCAAAAAGTTTATCGACTGTAAAACCAGATATTCACTGCTCGAGAAAACTTGTTGTGCTCTGGCATGGGCTTCTCGCCGGCTAAGACAGTATATGTTGACTCATACCACTTTGTTGATTTCTAAGATGGACCCAATCAAGTACATCTTCGAGAAACCTGCCCTTTCCGGACGGATAGCCAGATGGCAAATGATCTTGACTGAGTACGACATTCAATACATGACTCAAAAAGCCATCAAAGGGAGTGTACTAGCAGATCATTTGGCCCATCAGGCTGTGGATGATTATCAGTCAATGCATTTTGACTTCCCTGATGAGAACATCATGCTGGTAACCGAATGTGCAAAACATGGACCATATGATGGACCTGAACAAGGATCCCGATGGACTATGGTATTTGATGGGGCTTCCAATGCCTTAGGTAACAAAATTGGTGTTGTGATCATCTCTCTTGAAGGTTGCCACACTCCTTTCACTGCCAGACTATGCTTCGATTGCACAAACAATATGGCTGAGTATGAAGCATGCATCTTAGGTATGAAAGCTGCTATTGACTTAAGGATCAAGCATTTGGATGTGTTTGGAGATTCCGCCTTGGTGATCAGCCAAGTAAAAGAATATTAGGACACTAAACACCCTAATCTTATCCCTTACAAGGAACTTACGATATCCCTAATTCCTTACTTCGAAGAGATCACGTTCGAGCACTTCCCTAGGGAAGAAAACCAGTTGGATGACGCTTTGGAAACCATGTATTCAATGTTCAAAGTCAGATGGGACAACAAATCCCCTATGATAATAATTGAAAGATTCGATGAACCTGCACATTGTTGTGAGCTTGACACCGATGCAGAAAATCCATGGTACCATGAGGTGATGAGATACCTTGAAGCACAAGAGTATCAAGAGGGGACATCTATCAATGACAGAAAGTTCTTGCAAAGATTTGCATCCAAATTCTTCCTAAGTAACGGGATATTATACAAACGCAACCATGATTCGACTCTACTCAGATGTGTGGACAAGAAGGAGGTAGAGGAAATTATGGAAGACGTGCACAATGGTCTCTTCGGTACTCACTCAAGTGGGCATACGATGGCTAAGAAAATCTTAAGAGCAGGTTACTATTGGTCAACAATGGAGACTGATTTCCATCAACATTCAAGAATCAGTCACAAATGCCAAATCTACGCTGACAAGGTCCATGTGCCTCATATCCCTCTGAATGTCATGATCGCTTTGTGGCCATTTTAAATGTGGGGCATTGACATCATTGGAGAGATCAAGACCACAACTTCCAACGGACATCGCTTCATTCTTGTTGCTATCGACTAATTTACCAAATGGGTCAAAGCCGCCTCATTTGCCTCAGTCACCAAGAATGTGGTAGCCAGATTCATTAGACACAACCTCATCTACCGTTATGGTATCCCCGAAAGGATCATCACCGAAAATGGGACTAACCTCAATAATGCTATGATTACTGATCTTTGCATTCAGTTTAAGATCAAGCATCACATTTATTCTCCATATAGACCAAAAATGAATGGCGCAGTTGAAGCGGCCAACAAAAATATCAAGAAGATTGTGCAGAAGATGGTAGTAACCTATAAGGATTGCCATAAGATGTTGTCGTTTTCTCTACATGTCTACCGTACTTCAGCTAGAACCTCAACTGGGGCAACTCCCTTTTCCTTAGTTTATGGCATGGAAGTTATTTTGCCAGTAGAAGTTCAGATCCCCTCGCTAAGGATTATGAATGAGGCAGGCCTAGGCGAAGACGAGTGGATTCAAAGGAGATTGGATCAGCTGAACTTGATTGACAAAAAATGATTAGTTGTTGTTTGCCATGGTCAGACGTATCAAAAATGGATGATCAATACTTTCAACAAAAAGGTCAAGCCTCAAGTATATCAAGTTGGTGACTTGGTGATAAAACACATCATTTTACCACAAGACGACCCCAGAGGCAAATGGAATCCCACCTATGAAGGACCATTTGTTGTCAAGAGAGTTTTCTCTGGCGGTGCCATGATGTTGACTACCATGGATGGCGAGGATTTCCCACATCCCATAAATGCAGACATAGTTAAAAAATACTACGCATAAGAGACCCGTTAGGTTGACACACCTAAGCAAAATAAGGGCATCCCGGCAAGCCAAAAGGTTTTGGAAAAACATAGGGATATATGGAAAAGATTGTACACCCGGCAAGTTGAAAACCCGAAAGGGCGACTTGGGGAAAAAAGGGTATCCTGGTGGACTGAAAACCCGAAAGGGAGGTCCAGGCAAAAATTAAGGATTAAAAGCGTATTACTATGTCCCGTGGAATCAATACAGTCAATTTTATGATCAAGGTCCAAGTCCAAACAATCCAAGATCAACCAATCAACTTCGATCAACGGCAAAGGACGTTCGAAGACATTTGGGAAATAGTAGAGTTGGAAGGCAATGAGATCATTTCACATGGCTATTTGTTTTCATTCTAAATTTTGTTTTCCTTTCGACGATTTTCTCTTACTAGGATCTCCGTCTCTCTGTACAAAAATGTCTATTCATGGGCAAACTATCAATACAAATACACTTTGAAGTGCAAACTTTTTGTCTTTGTTTTGAATGCAAATTTGTTCAATGACTAAAATTGAATGAACATATGCATATGAACATAATTAAAAACTATTTGGCACATGTGTCCTGCTAAGCAACAGTAAGCATCTCTTTAATGTATATGAAATATCCCCACAAAGTTATCTCATTATCATTATCCCCATGAGGACGGCTGCAATAAACCTTTCCCCAATAGGTTTTACTTCCCAAATAATAATTAAGGAACCACAAAAACTCCCCAGTCGAGTACATCCTCCCCAATCGAGTTTGTATTCCCCCGGCATAGCCTATCTTCCCCAGCTGAGCCTGTTATCCCTAGTGAGCTTGTTATCCCCAACTGAGTGTATCCTCCCCAAGCTGAGTCTGTCCTACCCGACTGAGTCTACACTCTCCAGTTTGAATTTTCCTTTCAGATTATTGCAAATCATAGGGCCACAACCCCTGATCCCAAGTAAAGCCGTCAGCAAAACCTTTACTATTTCCAAAAAGTTGCCGTGAAACCTGGACCCGACCAAATAACAGTTGATCTCAATTTCAAGATACTATAAAACCTAGACCCGACCAGATAATAGTCTAACTCTTCAAAGATATAGAAGAAACTAGACTCAATTGGACCAAGGTTTAACTTCTTCTCCCCAGTAGAGTTTGCCTTTACCCTAACAAGTTGTTATGAAGCCTGGATCCGATCAGATAGCAATCACCCTCAGAGATTCATTGTGAAACCTGGAAATCGACCAGATAAAAACTAAATCCCAAAACAGTTTATTTTGAAACCTGGACCCGACCAGATAGCAATTGACCTCGTCAACCTCAGAAATCCGCAAAGCCTGGAACCGACCAGATGGAAGTTTTTTCAAACAGCTTATTTGTGAAACCTGGAGCCCGACCAGATAACAATTAACTATGATCCCCAGAGAGACACTATGAAGCATGGACTCGACCAAATAATAGTACAACTTTCCAAAAACCATGAAACCTGGACCCGACCAGATAGTAGTTACCACTTCAAGTTACTGCAAAGCCTGGATCCGACCAGATAACAGTTAACCTCTATATCCCCAGCAAGTTGTTGTGAAGCCTAGATCCGACCAGATAACTATTCAATTTCAATAAATTTTCTGCAAAGCCTGGAATCCGACCAGATAACAGTTAATTCGTCTCTTCCCCCAGTAAGTTATCGTGAAGCCTAGATCCGACTAGATAGTAGTTACCACTTCAAGTTACTATGAAGCCTGGATCCGACCAGATAATAGTTAACCTCTGTATCCGCAGCAAGTTGTTGTGAAGCCTGGATCCAACCAGATAACTATTCAATTTCAAGAAATTTTCTGCAAAGCCTGGAATCCGACCAAATAACAGTTAATTCGTCTCTTCCCCCAGTAAGTTACTGTGAAGCCTGGATCCGACCAGATAGCACTACTTCATCCTCAGGAAATTGTGAAGCCTGGATCCAACCAGATAACAGTTGACATTCAAGAGATATTCCCCAGTGAAAGCATCCTTTCAACAAAGTTTGAACATATGCATATTCTTCATCCCTAACGGCAATCAGGGATTCAACCTCCCAGAATTTCCATAGCAGCAGTCAGGGATTTATTTTCCCAGACAGAAACATACATCTCACATTCATACATCATAGCATGTACATACCCTATGCATTTAGCATAATACCACATCTAGTGAACATCATGCATGCATCTGCATTTTACTAACTCTTTTTCTCACAGGTAAAACATCAAGTTTTAGTATAAATCAACAAGAGATTTGTGCTGATATTTCTTCTAATGTTTCTCAAATTTCCTCCAAATGGCATCTATAAGCCCATTCACCATCCATCTTTGAGTGCAAATTTCTGGGCACTCTAGTGTTCAATCATCTTTCACCTTCAAGTCACGAATGGCGGACTCACCAATCTAACTCTTCAGGTTTAAGAAGATTGAACATGGGCAGCTGTTGTACCCCAAAATTTGCCCTCTCATTTCTCAAGGATTATCTCACAAGATCTTCTATGACGTCAAGTTTACAGCACTCATACATCAATTTAGGCTTGGAATTGGCACAAGGGCAAAATGGTCAATTGCATATTAGAAAGTCAAACTTTGACTTTTTGGTCAACATTACATTCCAAAGATCAAATTTCATCAAGACATGCAAGAATATCAAGCTTGATCATCAAGAAAGTCAAGAAAGTCAAAAGTCAACTTGAAAAGTCAAGATTTCCGAGACTTAGAAATTTTCTAAGTGTTTTTATACATGATAATTTCATCACTCCATGCCATTCTTTCATCATGATGCAAGATGATTCAAAAGAAACTTTCAACATGAAAGTTGTAGATCTCCATGATATCTACAACATTGCTTTACACAACTTCTCCTAAATATGATGGGATCTCAAGTTACAAATTCATGAAGTCATGACATTTTCATTTAACACTTAGAGAAATTTTCAACAGATTTTGGTCAGGATTTTACCCCAACTTCTTGGAATTTTTCACATAGTTCCAAGATGATTTTGTCAAAATGGCCAACATGAAAGTTATAGAGGATGTTTCAAGCTTTCCAAAACATCCAAGAGCATAAATTTATCATACTTGAGCTAGGAGATTCAAGGGCTTGAAGTTGTCCATCCATCTTTGAATTGCAAGTCATTCTAAGTGAAGAACACATAACAAAACTCTCATGATTTGCTGCATAATCTTATGTTGCAGGCTTCTTTGCTTGCAAATCTCATCATAATTTAATGCTTACACCCACTCTTGAGCTATTACCCAAGTTTTTAAACCATTGTCCAAAAGATCTTTCCATTTATGGCATAAAGGCACCATTGCTATTCTTGAAAAGCAAGCTTTTTGTACAAAGTTTGTCTTGAGCCCATACCTTACTGGTTGATGATTATACTTCACCATAAATTATGTGAAGTAGCTCCTCAATAACAGCAACTTGGGTACTTCATCTTGGGACTATGGAGTACTTGACTTAGTTTGATCTTTATAATCCAACCAAACCATAACATGCTGTCTTATAAACCTAATCAGATCATATGTACAAACCCCTTGCTTATAAATAGAAGAAGCATTTGCAAGAGAAAGAGGTTGAAAAAGGTTATAAAAATAGAGATAAAATCCAGAAGTCTTGTTGTAAACTAGCCATCAAAAACCATAATTGTCCAAAAAAGCTTCCACTCTTGAGTTTTAAAGTCCAAATATTTGGAACTCTCACACCTTGCAAGCTCTGTCTAAACATCTAAGAACCTCACATACATCACCTAGAAATTGTTCAAACTCAAGAACAAGCTTCTACAACACCTCTGTTTTCTCTTCCAATTTCAATAACAGTCAAGACAACAACTCAAATTCAGAGTATAAAGATCCAACTCCAAGGTAAGTTTCTTGACTTTGGTAATTCATTTTTGAAGACAAAAATGTAGTAACCATTGTCCTTAAATCTAACCTTTTGTTTATCTTCCATTCTTTTCATTATGTGTTGAGAACTAACCCATGTATGCAGCAAAACAATGTTGAAGTAGAAAAAATGATAGTATGAGTCGATACATACTGCTTTACAGGCCTAAAACAGAAGGAAAAACAATGTATGAGTCGACACAAAGCACGTATGAGTCGACACATACAGTGTATGAGTCAACAAATACCATTATGTATCGACTCATACTAAGTTGATTTGGCAATACAGGGGCAAGGAAAGTTATGTGTCGATGCATATGAGCTTGTGTCGACACATAATAGTTCAAAATGCATTTTTTCCTTCTTTTTACAATGTTTTTACGTTTCCTTCATGGTTATTCGATATGGTTGTAATATTTAAGTTCCTACTTCATCCCTATTTGTAAATTGTACCCTCATCCCCTAAATGATGTAATAGCGTGGGACTTTACATTTCCACAATTTAACGCTTTCAAATACAAATGTTAGTAATTAGAGTTTTGTATGGAAAGACTAAAACCAATCAATAGAAAACCCTAATCAAAGACAAAAACAACGCATGTAAATAAATACACTTGCACCCAAGCACCCCTATGGTAAACTCCACTTGGTTGCCTTATACAAAATGGCCATATTACGCATGTAAGGTATCTTAGAAAAAACAAGCAAATACAAGATCATAGTCCCTCGATGACGCTATCTAAGTTGCCTTACAAATGATCTTAGACCCTCAAAAAGGAATGCTAAGATACCTTGCAACATTGCTAATCATGGCTATACTATGACCCACACCTATCCCGCTTACATCCAAAGATAGGGTTGCTTACCAAATCAATGGTAAGACAACAATGTCAAAGGAAAAGAAAATGAACAAGAAAGACATTTGAGTAGGTAGATTGTTCCTAATTACTTGCTCCATCTCAAAACAAACATCCTTTCTATTTTCAAAACAAACACCTACACTTTTCAAAATATCTTACAAACTTGGAAACATTTTCAAAAGATCAATATCTTTGTATACATTCTTATGAACGAGAATCATTACAAAGATTGCCTAAACAATGGCCTCTTTACAAAATACTTTCAAAAACCACACAAAGCACAATTTCAAACAAAAGCAAGTTATCTAACAACTAACTAAGAGCCCATGGAAAACCATGGATGAAAAGGGTGATAATACCTTCCATTTTCATAATTTACCCTCCGAACTCAAGAAACAATATCAAAGGTCTTTCCTGTGCTTTTTCACCTTTCCTTTTGGATAAAATAAAAGTCGATGGTGACTCTTGCTAACCGCAACATTTGCGATCAAACGCAAAACAACCAAGTCAGTTCTCCTACCGTATCACAACCGGCATTCAACAAATTCTCTTTGATAGTCGGGAGTGGGGTCACAAGTTCATCAACTGAAGTAACAAATATATCTTCCTCGACGGCGTTGACATCACGAACGTGCTTGGGCATAGGGGCAGTAATGACATTAGGCTTTTCTGATGCGTCGAACTTAATCTCTTTGGCTTCAAGGAGGTCCTGTACTTTGTTCTTTAGAGCCCAACTATTGTTAGTGTCATGGTCGGGACTCTTAGAATAGTATGCACAGCGGGCATTAGGATGATAATGAGGAGAGGTCGTGTTAGGATTCTTTGGAGCTTCTTTCAAAGTTACTAGGTTGGATCTTAACAAATGTGGTAATACTTGAGATAGTGTCATATTAGTTTGGGTGAATTGTCTGACTGGTCTTTCCATTCTTGACTGGTTGCTTCTTTGCTGAGCAGACTCTGGTTTAGGAATCGTGACAGCCCCCACCATGGGCGGCGTTCAACCCTATTTTGATTTCTCTGAGGATATACAACAAAAAATTCTTTTTTTTCAATGAATGGTTTTCTTACAGCAGCAGAGGATGCATCTTTTTGAATCTTTCCATTCTTTATCCCGGCTTCTACCCTTTTTCCGGTCAATATCAATTCGGTGAAACATGCCGATGAACTCCCAATTAAGTGATTAAAGAAGGGACCAGACAAGGTGCCCAAAAACATGTCTACCAATTCTCTTTCAGATAAATAAGGCTGGACTCTTCCTGCTAAGTCCCTCGATTTTTGCGCATAGTTCTTAAAGCCTTCACTTGAAACCATGGCCATACTCTGGAGTTGAGTATGGGTGGGTGCAAGATCAGCGTTGTATTGGTATTGTTTGTAAAAGGCAGCAGCCAGATCTTCCCAGTTATGAACATTGGCTCTTTCTAACTTATAAAACCAATCAAGTTGAGTTCCAGACAAACTATCTTGGAAGAAGTGTACCCATAAATCCTTGTCAGCAGTATGAGGCTGGATTTTCCTCACATAGGACCGAGATGCATTTTGGGACATGAAACTCCATCATATTTGGCAAACACCGGTGCTTTGAATTTTGGAGGGATGACAATCCCATATACTAGACCCAACTCCTCAAAGTCCAATCTAGACACTTTTTGGATTTCCATTGCACTTAACCGTTCTTTTAGATGCTAATACTTGTCGTCGGCTGAAGGATATTATTCTTCAAAATAGTCTTCTTCTTCCTCTTCCTCTTCCTCTTCTGAATCTGGCTGGACAACTTCTTCCTTTCCTTTCCCATCTTGATTGTCTTTCTCACCAGATGACGTTGCAAAGTCTATGGTCCTTTTTGCTTGTCCTTGGAATATTCTTCCCATGTTCAGAACTCTGGTTATTTTCTTTTTCTTCTTTTTCTCTTCAACCAGCAAGGTCTTCAACTCTTCTTGTCCTTTGGCTAGAGTTAAGAACATCTGTTGAAATTGAGCATTTTGTGCTTGGAGGTCCTTCACCGTTTGCTCGAGATCCATCTTACTGAAATAAATAGTAGAAAGATGAGGAGAATTGTTGCAAGAAACCTTCTTATGTTATGATGAATGGTAAATGCATATGCAATGATTTCAAGGATTTTAAAGATTCAAATTTGTTTTAGACAAAAAGGAAAAACACGTTATATTAATAAATTAAAGCTTGAGTACATCAATGCCTCTTTGGGCAAAATAATACAAAAACTCTAAGATAAAAAGGTAGTGCGTGTCCTCTTTGGTGCGATGTAGGCATTCAGAGTCTGCTCCACATGAAGTTGCTTAGTGAGTTCCAAAACCTTCTTCTCTCTAGCGTAGAATTGGGCTTCGAAAGTATCTCACTCCCCCTTGAGTTGTATCTAATCTCTTTGTAAGTCTTCAAGAGAGGTGGGCATGTCAGGATGTAGGATAGTGTATGGAACGTCTCCTTCCAGAACAGGCTCAATGATTACCGGGAGAATGGAAGGATAAAGCATCATAAGACTCTGAGCACGAGTTCGTACCCATTTGAGGTAAGGCTCAATAGGGATGGAATTCTTATGCCCCAATGTCTTGCTACCTACCTTGTTCAACCTCCTCCAAGCTTGGATTAATCTCTGGCAAAGACCTTGATCACCGTTCTCGTAGTCAAATACCAAACCTTGAATGAGAATCTCATGAGGGCCATCCATTTGGGCATAACCAAACTGTATTAAGGCTAAGCAGGGATTGTAGGTGATGCCTCCCCTAATTCCAAGTAAAGGGACATTAGGTAATTCTCTACAACAGTCGACAATGGATGTCTGAATGTTTGAGCATCATCAACCTTTGTGACCACCTTGAACCTTGCACGTTCTTTAATACAAATTGGGGAAGATGCAAAATAAACCATCTTGCCAAGAGAGGAGTGCAACACATAAGGACACCTCTTTTCCTTATAGTGCGAGTGTGAAAAGAATGTAGGATGTCCCATAGCAAAGTAGGCACTGGGTTACGAGACATGAAGATCTTGACGGTGTTCACATCTATGAGTTGGTCAGGATTTGGGAAAAAAAACCATCGCATAGATTAGGAGAGCCACAATTTCCTCAAAGGCTTGCAAATCCAAGGAGTTCCAACAGTTTCGGGCTTTCTCAAACAAGAACTTTGCTAGGAAACCCTTGACACCACTCCTTGTTTCCCAATTAGTTGTGACATCAGATGATTGCAAGTGTAAAGCTTGAGCAATATCTTCTGGATTTGGGTCTCTTTCCGTACTGTTGGAAGGTAGTTGATTGAGAATGGTAATCCTTAAGAGTTGGGAGAATTCTTCCAAAGTTGGCACAAGTTGATAATCGGGAAATGTGAAGCAATGGTGTAAAGGATCAAAGAACTTAAAGAGCACCTTCATCATGTCCTCATCAATGTTGGAAGTGACCAAGTTGAGTAGGTGACCATGTCTCTCGGTAAATGGAGAATTTTCAGGAATCCTTGAAGCTAGCTCCTTAAGTTATGGAGGGATCCTCACAATATTGACTTGAATAGTTTTCCTGCGAATAGAATCCATGTCCTACAAAACAGAACAAAGATGAATCCCAAGATCCTTGAAATGGTTAGTGAATGAGCATGATGTTATGATATTCATAATGTTATGTACAAGTAAATATACACAAACAAAGCAAAATAGTTATTGTACCCAAAAATTTGCCCTCTCATTTTACTTAATACATGTCCATTGAGATCCTCAATTTACTCACGGTTGCCCAAGAGTGGACTAGACAAACTCTCTCCTAAGGCAAGGTGTCTCAAATTAGGGTTTCCATTTTCATCAAGATAGGTGGACTCCAAAAATCCCAAATTATTTCCAAGGTCCTAATATGCTCCCCAAGATCATCCATGTCAAGTTTCAAGCCTTGTACAAAAAGTTTGCTCAGTCAACTGCTCAGATGCTTGAGAATCGACTGTACCAGGTCAAAAGTCAACTGTGGCCCACATACAGTCAAACCTCAAGATTTTTGGTCAACATAAAAATTATTAATCTATATCCATCATATCAAGGGTTGGTCATGATTCCTCAAGAAATGCTTCAAATTCATCAAAACCCAAAAGTTGCTAAATTAGGGTTTCTTAGTAAAAGTTAACCCAACTTTGACCAGGCATAACTTCTTCATACTTTATCAGAAATTTTCCATCCAAAGCTCATTTTGAATAGGATACAATTCCCTATAACTCATCTTTAGCTCACAAGTTCAAAATATGCACTCACAAAAAGATATGAATTTTGACATTATAGGTCCTTTTGAAAAGTCAACAAAAACACCTTTTGGGTCAAAGCTTCATACATGAACATGGAAGATCCAATTGAGATAAGACCAAAAGGGTTGGTTAGGGTAAATAATAATATTTCTAAAAAGTCCAAGAACACCCTCCTAGAGTCAAAATTGAGAGAGTTGTGCATTGTCAAAGTTGGCAATTTTTGGAAAATTGTCAAAAGTCAACATTGATCAAATTTGCATTTTTTCCAAAGGGGCCCATGTTTTTTTGCTTGAAACATGTTTCTAATAGGACCCACGACCCTTAAGATTTTCCACCTATTATTTTATTACTTTTATCATTTATTTTGATTTTTTATTCATTTAAATCTAAATAAATCAAATTAAATGGTAAAATAATGAAAACAAATCAAATCTTGGAATTTTTGTGCACATTTTGAGTCTATATGCAGCTAGCATGCCAGCCAATTCGTGCAAGACTCATTAGGGTTGAAAAAGATTGGATTGAAGCAAGTTTTGGAAAGAAATCATACATGAAGCAAATCAAATCAAATCTCCATTATTTCTCAAGATTCATGCCAATTTTGTTAACCTAATTCAGTCTCCTACATATACACAACAATTCCATACCATAAGCACAAGGGTTGGAGGCGTGAAACAGCAAGAGAGAAATCAAAATTTTGCAAGAAAAGTGTGAGACCTATCTTTGTCTACAGGCCAATTCAAACCATTCCAAGGCTTCTAATTCATCCCTGGACATCTCAGGAAGCTAACAACATCATTTTCTAGCCTCAAAGCATCCAGAAATCGCCCCTAGAGATATCACTGTTTGCATTTTATTTAAAAGTTTGAATCCATTGATTTACGCATCATAAATCTATTTTAATCACATATCCATGTTTATTGTCATGCTAGCAACGTTTTTGAATGCTTTGATTTGAGTTTCTGCACAAGAATCGCGTAATGCCATTGCTAGGGTTTACGAGTTTGTTTTAGGGGTTTTCAATGCAAGAACAATTGGTTCTCATATTGGGTACCATGATGATCAGGGCTTCAATCCCAGTTGATTCATGGTCACCAATTTCATTTATCTTGCTTGTATGCCAGTTTTGAATGAAACAGGGTTATAGCTACGAACGAACGTCTGTAGGTAAAAGTTTGAACCTAAAACAACAGTCCCAGCGAAGAAGACAATGGCGTGGCAAGGCGTGGTTGGTCCATTCAAATTTCGCGCGTTTTGCTGGCAGGATACTTGGCTTGCTTTTTGATTTTATCTGTTAATTATGATTACAAGTTAACAACGCACCACAGATGATTGGAAGGAATGCCTTTGATGCACACGTTCTGGGTTCGATCCCAGGCGTGTGCATTTTATTATTTTCCTAATTGTTTCAGGAAAATCCAGTGCAATCTTCCCTCACATGCCTTCCATACATGCTCAACGTCTATCCATTAGATGCACTGCTGGCCAGATCTCATGCTTCTCCAATGAAGGTTCATGGTACTTCTCCAGGTTAATGTTACACCAGATCCCAAAATTGACCGGGCCTGGAGCTTAATGGGCCAAAGAATTCCAGATTAACACCCCCAGCATTGCTATCCAACACAGGCCCATTTCTAAATCTTTCTTTTTTTTATTTTCTTATTTTTCTTTATTCTTTGAAATTTATTTATTTATTTTATTTTTAAAATCAATTTTTTTCATAAAAATCCCAAAATCAAGAATTCACAAATTTAGAATTAGTTTTTTTTATTATTATCAAATTTAATTTTTAATTAATTAGCTTAATTTAATTTAGGGTAACTTTAACTTATTTTTACAATTAAAAATCAATTAGAAAACTAGGTTTAAATTCTTGATTTAATGATTTTCCTTTTTTTTCAAACAAAAACACAAAAAATAGGCTAATTTAATTATTTTTCTTAATTAAAGTTAATTAGTAATTAGGTTCTTTTTTTAATTCAATTATTACTTATTTTCTTAAATAACAAAAAATGATGTTTTCTTTAATCAATTGCAATTAGGGTTAGTCAAGGGTCAAAACCCTGATTTTTGTCGCATTTAATTTATCGTGCGTTTTTAATTTTCTTTCTTATTATTATTGTAACTGTTTCAAGGTTGTAATAGTTTTAATTAGGGTTTTAAATTGCGTACTTTTATTTCCCGTCAAGGCAATTATGTAACTGTCGAAGCCATGTAATAGCTAGGTTTATTTCCGCTTTTACTTTCTGCTAATTATTAACTGTTAGATGAATTAATAGGATTGTATGGCAAGAATGCATGAAAAATTAAAACGGTTAGAAAACCCTAACGTGCAAAGAATAAAACAACTGAAACAAATCACTCGCACATGTTCACTCTTAGGGTATACTCTCACTCCGGTTGCCTTCGGTAAACAATCATTAAGCATAGGAGATTTTAGTGGTTGCCCTCCAGTCTAAAGAGATCAAATTGTCCCGTTCGAATGTTGCCTCGGAAATGTTGCCTCGAAAATGATCTTAAGACTCTAGGGTTACTACTAAGGTTTTCTAACTATTGCTTTAGTGATTGTACGTGTCCCTTTAGAATGTCCCTTACAACTCCAACGATGGTGCTACCTACTCCTTAATAGTGGGATAACACTGTCTAAAGGAAATAAAATAGAAACAATCTTTTTTCGAGTAGGTAGATGCTAGTAGGTACTTGATCAAAATAAAACTTTTCACACAAACACCTTTCAAAATCAATTTTCAAAACAAACTTCGTCACATCCTTGAGGACTGATACAAGGGTTATCACGAAGTAAAACATTTTCAAGACAAACACACACAAGCAATTTGAAAAATGAGCAAGTACCTAAGAGCCCGTGGATAACTACGGATAGAAAGGGTGCTAACACCTTCCCTTTCTATAATCTACCCCCCGTACTCAAAATATCTCAAAAAAAAGGTTTTTTCTATTCTTTTTCCTTTCCCATGATTGGATGAAATAAAAGTTGATGGCGACTCTTGCTTACCGTGACATTTTGCAAACAAAAAAACGCAAAACGTAAACCAGTATTAAACAGTCGGTTCTGCCACCGTATCACAGAACTGGCGACTCTGCTGGGGACAAAATAAGTGGGGTATACCTTAGGATCTAGGTCATTAAAATTGCTTCTCTTAATTGTCTTGATTGCTTTACTTTAAAGGGTTTGGTTGGGGTTACTATAGATCCTACACCCGGATTTGGGGAGCACTTTTTAGGTAAGTAGCAATAAACTGTGAGGGAACTATGATGGGGTATACCGACACGGTTGAAGCAGTAGCTACATTGATGTGGCACTTTGGTTGGCACCGGTAACCCTTGAGTCAATCAGGGAGAGTACGGGGCCTCTGTGTGGTATCGTGAAGCATCAACTGACCTTAGAACCTTTAATCGCACAACTTGGCCAGTAGGACGTAGCGAGATGGCCGACTTTGGTGTATGCCTAAGGTCGACAGATACTCGATGCTACACTCATTGAGGTCTGACTCTTGAGCTTTGTCTGGTTGCGAGTCAATCGCCTATTGAACGAAGCTGGGAGAAAGATCAGTGATATTGAGATCCCTTTTAGAACCCGGTTACTATTTATAGGACAGGTTGAACCAATCCAACTTCAAGAGGGTATGACCTTAAAATTCATGCAAGCCTTAAACCTAAGGACTTGGTGTGACTTGTTTGTTGTTTGTTATACCTGTGATTTTCTAAATCATGACATCATAAGCATAGCATATCATGACAAACCATTTCAAGGATTCCATAGGGATCATTTTTGTTATGTTTTATAGGACATGGCATCTGCCCGTAGGAACACTATACAGATCAACCTTGTGAAAGTTTCTCTCCAACTAAAAGATCTAGAATTAAGGGTTCTTGAAGGTTCTCATTTCACTAGAAATCATGGCCAGTTGCTCAATCTGGTCACTGCAAAACCTGATGAAGAGTTGTTAAAAGTGTTGTTTCAGTTCTTCGATCCGGTGTACCATTGTTTCACCTTCTCGGATTACCAGCTAGTACCTACTATGGAGGAGTTTTCTCAGTTGTTAGGGGTACCTATTCTTGCCCAGTTGTCTTTCAATGGTACGGAAGAACATCCAAAGCCTGAAGAAATTGCTAGAGCTCTGTCTTTACAACGGTCTGACATAGTGGCAAATTGGGAGACTAGAGGGAGAGTCCAAGGAATTCCGGTTAAGTTTCTATTTGAGAAGGCCTATCATTTTTGGGATACCTTAGATTTACAAGCTTTCGAAGAGGTGCTGGCACTTCTCGTATACGGGACGGTACTTTTCCCTAATGCTGATCAACTCGTAGATGTGAGCACCATCAAGGTTTTCCTGTCTCATAATCCAGTACCTACATTACTCGGGGATATTCTTCACTTTTTGCATGCTCGCACTCTAAAGAGAAGGGGAACCCTCCTGTGTTGCACTCCTCTATTAGCTAGGTGGTTTATTTCGCACCTACCCATGTCTGATTTGAAGAATGAGCAGGGTTTGAAATGGTCTCGCAGGCTGATGTCCCTTAAACATTCAGACATTCATTGGTGTTCACGATTCTTGGAAGATGTTACCATCATCGATCGCTGTGGTGAATTCCCCAATGTCCCCCTCTCAGGAATTAGGGGAGGAATCACTTACAACCCTTGTTTGGCACTGCGTTAGTTTGGTTATGCGAGAAGAGATGCTACTCATGATACGCTTATCCAAGGAATCGCCTTCAATTATGAGAACAACGTTCAAGGCTATCGTAGAAGGTTCATAAAGGCTTGGGGCATGGTGCATAAAATCGATAGCAAGACGCTAGGACACAAGAATTCCATTCCTCTTAAGCCTTATCTCAAGTGGGTACGAGCTCGTGCCCAAAGCCTTAGGATGCTTTACCTAGCTGTCCTACCAATAACTGTGGAGCCAGCTACTGAAGGAGACACTACTTCACTTGGTCATCATCCCGACATGCCAACCGATCATGAAGAGTTACAGAAGTCTTGGGTTCAACTTTAAGAGGAGCGGGACACATTTGAAGCTCAGTTCTATGCTAGTGAGAAGAAGGTCCTGGAGATCACTAGGCTACTTCATGAAGAAAGGAACATAAATTCCTACATCGCGCCAAAGAGGATGCGCTCCTGGGAGACCTAGTTTCTTTCTTCAAGTTTTATTTTGTCTAATTGTAAGCCTAAAAGGCGTTCTTTGTAACAATTTGAACTTATTAATGCAATTAATGTGTGTTTCTTTTGGTTAAACAAATTCGAGCCTTTAAGAATCCTTGAAATCATCGCATACACATCCCATCCATAGCATTGCATAAACAGGTACCATTATAGGTTTCTCATCTTCTTCGTTGTTTATTTCAGCAGAAATGTCTTCCGAACAAAGCATCAAGGACCTTCAGGCACAGAACGCCCAGTTCCAACAAATGTTCATAAGTCTGGCAAAAGGGCAGGAGGATCTGAAAGCCCTCATTCTGAAAGAGAAGAATAAAAAGAAGAAGGTTATCGGTATTCTGAATATGGGCAAAAGGTTTAGAGAGCGGTTGAAGCGACAAACTGATCTGACCTCTTCATCCAGGGAAGGGGAGAATCAGGAAGATGAGAAGGACCCTAGTCCTGCAGTATCTGACAATGATACTGATTATAACGATGAACAATATCCTCCGGCTAAGGATAGATACAAACAGCTAGAAGATCATCTGAGTGCAATGGAAGTTCAGAGGATACATGGACTAGATTTTGAAGAACTGAGATTGGTGTCGGGAGTGGTCATCCCGCAGAAGTTCAAAGCTCCAGTTTTTGCTAAGTATGATGGGGTGTCCTGCCCAAAGCTCCATCTCTGTTCCTACGTCAGGAAAATCTAGCCCCACACTGCTGATAGAAATCTGTGGGTTCATTTCTTTCAAGATAGTTTGTCAGGGACTCAGCTTGAATGGTTCTACCAGCTGGAGAAAGCCAATGTCCGAAATTGGGAAGATTTGGCTGCTGCTTTCTATAAGCAGTATCAATACAACGCCGGCCTTGCTCCTACTCATACTCAAATCCAGAGTATGTCCATGGGGGCAAGTGAAGGCTTTAAAGACTATGCCCAGAAGTGGAGAGACTTGGCTGGAAGAGTCCAACCCCTGTTGTCTGATAGGGAGTTGGTTGATATGTTTCTGGGTACGCTATATGGTCCATTCTTTAATCATTTGATCGGTAGCTCGTCAGCAGGTTTCACCGAGCTAATTCTGACTGGAGAAAGAGTAGAAGATGGGATCCGGAGTTGCAAGATCCAGAAAAATACCTCTTCGAGTACAGAGAAAAATTCATTTGGTGGCAAGAGGGAAGCTAATGTTGTGCACGACCATAAGGGGCATAGCAAGGCAGACTACCACCAATCTGTGGGGGCAGTGTTGATCTCTAATTCGGCACGCACCCAACGACCACAACAACGAAACAATCAGCCAAGGGTGGAATAACCTCAAAGGCGGTTCACCCAAATCAACATGCCATTGTCACAAGCATTGCAACATATGTTGAAGATGAATCTGATTACGGTCATAAACCCCCATCCGAACCCTAAGACTTCCTCTCCTAACTACAATCCAGAGGCAATGTGTGCTTATCATTCTGACAGCCCGGGGCACGATACTAACGATTGTTGGGCGCTGAAATACAAGATTCAGAATATGATTGATGCCAAGGAGATCGAATTCGACCCTCCTGAGACTCCTAACGTGATCACTGCTCCCTTGCAAAAACATGGCTAGGATTGAAAGCATTTTTGTTCATTTAAATTCTGAAGTTGTATTTTCTTTGCTTATTCGAACAATTATTGTCATGACAAACTTTATTATTTCATCAATGCATTACACATGTCTGTCTTGAATTAATTTTTTTTCATTATGCTTAAATTGCTTTATATTTCCTTTTCGTGATATTCAACTCTCGACTAAAAAACCGTAAGCCTTTAGAGGGAGGATGACGAAAACAATACCACAATGTCTACAATATGCTTTTGAACAGACCTTGTTGACGATGTACATGCGTTGTTTCAAATCCTAAATAGTGCAGTTATAAGGAAGATAATCCTTAGTCAACCCCTTCGAGCCAAAGAAGTAGGAATTTTTCTTTTCACACATATTAAAACCCTTAATCATAACCTGGGGCAGTGTAGTTTTCTCAGTTAATTCATAGGCGTATTCAGTCACAATCTACCGCTTCGTACACAATGAGTGGCATCAAAGACGTCCTTCCGAAACAAAAGACGATGATGGTTCCCTATAATCATCAAGACAGGCAGTCATTATCTCTCGAAATAAAAGCCCATTAAGTCAAAACGTATGAAGGAGACTTAAGAAAAAATAGTGGGGCATCCCGCTGACTGTAATCAAAAAAAGAAATAGTTCAGGCAAAAGACAGGGATAATAAAATAAAAAAGAAAGAGGTCCTACAAACCCTCAACAAAAAAGGAAATGACCACCTATTCAAAATAATCTGTCAGTACCCAAACCATCACTAGAATATCAGAGGAAAGACTCAAACGGGGTCTAAATGCATAATTAGCTGAGTTTAGGATCGAAGAACATCACGAAGAACGGGTGGGTACAAGTAAAATTTGAGCCTTTATCCTTTGTTTCTTAAACTGTGAACCAGGCCACGTTATAACCCTTAAAAGTCCTAGCTGAAGCATAGGTTAGTTCAAAAACATACTGTTACAAAAGGTATCCTGACTCCTGAAGGTCCGTTACAAATCTTGAGTTGATATCACATCTTTGCAAAATTCTATTTTTTCTATAAAAAAAACTGCATTTTCAAAACTTCAAGACAGACGTAAGCTTTGCATTCTTAAAATAACATTGTTTGCATATGACTATTTGTTCAGCAGCAGAAAAATTCGCATGAAGAATATCTAGTGAACAAAAACCTTCTCAATAAAAAGGATCACCTTAAGTGGAAAAACACTTCCAACCAAGGGGCACGACATGATCATTGTCCATTATCTAGGGAAGTCAAGTCAAGATTCAAGGAATCTCTCAAAGATGCCAAATAGCCAGGGGCAGATCTCCATCTGAATCACTTGGGGCATTGGGCATGAATTCCAACAACGAATCTTGTACGATCAAACAAACATCTTATGGTAGTGTGGCAACACAACACTACCGACAATGACAACTCCCTACACCCTGAGAGCGTAGACATAGTCCGAAAATATTGTGCATGAACAAAGACCCACTAGGTTGACTGGCCTAGGCAAAAATAAGGGCATCCCGGCGAACCAAAAGGGTTCGGGAAAAAATTAGGGATAAAAACAAAAAAGATTTGTACACCCAGGAAGTCGAAAACCTGAAAAGGCAGCTTGGGCAAGAAAGGGTATCCCGGTGGACTGAAAATCTGAAAATACAGTCCAGGCAAAAGTTAGGGATTAAAGTGTATGACTATGTCCCGTTATCTTGTCACTTTCCTATCAGTAGAAAACTTATCATCCTAATTAGCATCCACGAAGCCTCTGTGGGTACTTTCTCCAGCAGGTACAGGGGCAGAAAAGTCCTGATGCAAAGTCATTGTCGTATCCTCGGCATACGATCCTGTGACATCTACACTCCCCACAGAGTAGAGGCAACTAAGGCTTTGACATCGGATTCCCA
Organism: Vicia faba; assembly: GCA_948472305.1. Classification (NCBI taxonomy): domain Eukaryota; kingdom Viridiplantae; phylum Streptophyta; class Magnoliopsida; order Fabales; family Fabaceae; genus Vicia; species Vicia faba. The sequence continues at coordinate 909,939,465 of OX451736.1, read as the reverse complement.
AAATATGAGCTACGTTCCCCAGCAAAGTTCCTTCAGAGAATCGACATCTATATTCCCCAACCGAATTTTGTAATCGCAAGCGGTTCATAAAGTTTTCTCTTGAACAAAGTTTATTTCTCTGAATACAGAAGCTCAATCCCCGATAGAGTTTATCCCTTCATCTATGGAAGCTTATCTCTCCAACGGAATTATTCCCCCGCAGAGTTGTTCTCAAGCAGAGTCTCTCCTCGGTATAATATTCGTAAACAAGAGGCAAATCCCAGCATAGTTATCTCTGGTTCACCATCTCCAGCGGAAGAAGAAGAACCACTTTTTCTACGACAGTCATGAACTCAATTTCCATTACTCTCCAACAGCAATCAGGGATTTATTTTACCAAACTTGGACGTGCCACAATAACATTTCATGTTCATATATCATGACGTGCGCATACATATTGCATACGACATAATCTCATTTATTTTGAGAACATCATCATACAATGCATGTCATGCATCATATATGATTAATCATGTACCTTTTCAGGAAAGATGGTTATCATCAGCAACTTCCAGCAAGTTCAAGATTAGCTCCTGAAACTAAACAGAGTAATTATTTGCACGATCAAATGCAGCTTTACACGGGTTCGTCACGAAGCAATCTTACACGGGTTTCTCCTATATGCAGCTTCACACGGGTTTATCCTGAAAAATCTTACACGGGTCCTTTCTCATACATTTCCTTCTGAAGTTTCACACGAACTTATCACAAAGTAACCTTACCTAGGTTCCTCCTGAAGTTTTACATGAACTTATCACAAAGTAACCTTACCCAGGTTCCTCCTGAAGTTTTACACGAACTCATCCCAAAGTAACCTTACCCAGATTCCTCCTGAAGTTTTACACGAACTCATCCCCAAGTAACCTTACCCAGGTTCCTTCTGAAGTTTTACACGGACTTATCACAAAGTAACCTTACACAGGTTCCTCCTGAAGTTTTACACGAACTTATCACAAAGTAACCTTACCCAGGTTCCTCCTGAAGTTTTACATGAACTTATCACAAAGTAACCTTACCCAGGTTCCTCCTGAAGTTTTACACGAACTTATCACAAAGTAACCTTACCCAGGTTCCTCCTGAATTTTTACACGAACTTATCACAAAGTAACCTTGCCCAAGTTCCTCCTGAAGTTTTACACGAACTTATCACAAAGTAACCTTACCCAGGTTCCTTCTGAAGTTTTACACGAACTTATCCCAAAGTAACCTCACTCAGGTTCCTTCTGAAGTTTTACACGAACTTATCACAAAGTAACTTTACCCAGGTTCCTCCTGAAGTTTTACACAAACTTATCTCAAAGTAACCTTACCCCGGTTCATTCTGAAGTTTTACACGAACTTATCACAAAGTAACCTTACCCAAGTTCCTCTTGAAGTTTTACATAGACTTAGCCCAAAGTAACCTTACCCAGGTTCCTCCTAAAGTTTTACATGGACTTATCCCGAAGTAATCATACCCAGTTTCCTCCTAAAGCCCTACACAGACTCCTCACAAAGCAACCTTACCCAGGTTCCTTCTCAGTTCAGATGCAGTTTTACCCAAACTCCTCACAAAGCAACCTTACCCAGGTTCCTTCTCGGTTCAGATGCAGTTTTACCCAAACTCCTCACGAAACAACCTTACCCAGATTCCTTCCCATAAGCCCTACTATCCAGGTTCCTTCTCATAACCTTACCATCCAAGTTTCTTTTCTCTTATCTCCATACAATAGTCCACAACACTGTAAGACCTGGACCTGATCAAACAGGATCTGTTTCACCTTTCCCCAGTAGGTCGCGATGCAGCCTATACACTGACCAAAATATGCAGTTCACCTCCGGAGTTAATTCCTCAGTAGAGTAACGAACAACTGAAGCTCCTAAAATTTTATTTCTCCCAAGACAGATACCAACATTCCTCAACAGATTCCTCCTCAATGACAGGAGCAGGGATTCTCATCAAAGGAATATCTTAGGAAATCCACATTATCTAGATGGCATCTTTAAGCCCAGCTCCGACGATTCTCCGTCACATCCAGGATGGAATCTTTAAGCCCATCTCCGACAATCTTCTATCATCAACCCCCAAATGGCATCTGTAAGCCCATTCATGATATCATAAATCAAGTGCCACTTCATACGGGTGCAAGTTTCTGGGCACTCTAGTGTTCAATCATCTTCCACCTTCAGATCACGAAAGGTAGGCTAACCAATCTACATCCTCAGGTTTAAGAATATTGAATAGGGGCAGTTGTTGTGCCCCAAAATTTGCCCTCTCATTTTACTCAATACATGTCCATTGAGATCTTCAATTTGCTCAAGGTTGCCCAAGAGTGGACCAGACAAACTCTCTCCTAAGGCAGTATACCTCAAATTAGGGTTTCATTATTCATCAATATGGGTGAACCACAAAGGTCCAAAATGCTTTCCAAGGTCCTAATATGTCCCCAAGATCATCCATGCCAAGTTTCATGCCTTGCACAAGACGTTTGCTCAATCAACTGCTCAGATGCTTGAGAATCGACTGTACTAGGTCAAAAGTCAATTGTGGCCCACATACAGTCAAACTTCAAGATTTTTGGTCAACATTATCATATTGAAGTGATATACATCATTTGATCAAGGGTTGATCATGATTCCTCAAGGAATGCTCCAAATTCACCAAAACCCAAAAGTTCCTAAATTAGGGTTTTACAGGAAACCCTAACTTTGACCAAGCATAACTTCTTCATACTTTATCAGAAATTTTCCATCCAAGGCTCATTTTGAAGAGGATTCAATTCCCTACAATTCATCTTCAGCGCTCAAGTTCAAAATATGCACTCATAAAAAGATATGAATTTTGACATTATAGGTCCTTTTGAAAAGTCAACAAAAACACCTTTTGGGTCAAAGCTTCGTACATGAACATGGAAGATCCAATTGAGATGAAACCAAAAGTTTTGTTTAGAGGACATACTAAAATTTATAAAAAGTCCAAGAACACCCTCCTAGGGTCAAAATTGAGAGAGTTGTGCATTGTCAAAGTTGGCAATTTTTTGGAAAATTGTCAAAAGTCAACATTGATCAAATTTGCATTTTTTCCAAAGGGGACCACGGTTTCTTGTTTAAAACATGTTTCTAATAGGACCCACGACCCCTGAGCTTTTCCACCTATTATTTTATTATTTTTATCATTTATTTTGATTTTTTATTCATTTAAACCAAAATAAATCAAATTAAATGGTAAAATAATAAAAGCAAATCAAATCTTGGGATTTTTGTGCACATTATGAGTCCATATACAGCTAGTATGGCATGTAATTCGTGCAAGGATGATTTAGATTGAAAAAGTCATGATTGGAGCTATTTTGAAAAGAAATCATACAAGGCCAAAATCAAATCAAATCTTCATAATTCCTCAAGATACCATGAGATTTCTTCCATTATTTTTGACCTAAATTCCTCCTCTATATAAACACAACACCCTCATACACTAGGGAGCACGAAATTGGCTGCCCAAGAAAGCTCTCTAAAAACCTCAAATTCTGTCAAAACTAGTGCAAAGTCAAAACCGAAGATCCAGCCACTTTCAGTCCAAGCCATCAATTACAAATCATTCCTGAGTTATCTAAGGGTAAGAATAGGTCGAAAGTCATGGCCATTGATGCTTGAAACAAGCATACTCATCTTCTCTGATTTGCTTTTCTTTCAAACATTCATATAATTAATTTCATGCATTGCTAATGTTTATTAACTGTCCAAATGAGTTCTTGTTATTACGTAGAACAGGTTTGAATCACAAACAATAGCTTGGCTTGGTGGATGAGGCGCCTAACTGTGATCCAAGGGGCATGGGTTCATCACCCACCCCATACATTTTTCACTTTTTTGACTATTTTCTTTTCTAACCCTTTTCATTTATTTATTTTTCACTTGATTTGTTTTCTATCATTAATTTAATTAACATATAAAATCACAAAAAAAATCATTTAATATTAGTTTTAGGCTTTTAATTAATTAAAATAATTTTTGACATAAAAGTTGTTTTGATTTAATCAATATTGATTTTATTTCATAATTAACTTATAAATTAATCAGAGTTAGGTTTTTAATTATTAATTCACACTTTTATTATTTTCCTAACAATTTACCACAAATTCAGTACATCACCATTCCATGCGTCCATCATACGCTCACAAATCCTATCCTTTGGATCATCCCTTGGTCCAGATCCAGCGTCCAACCACAGCAGCCCGTGGTGCACTCTCTGAAGCTAATCCACATGGGATCACACGCAAGAAACATAGACCAACCAATTTGGGCCTAACAATTTGGCAATGCACCCCCCAGTCTGCATTCTACCACACAGGCCTAATTTTTTCTTTTTTATTTTATTTCAATTCTTTTTATTGTTTTAATTTATTTATTTTATTTATTTTCCAAAAATCATTTTTAATCAAAACATAAAAATCAGAAAATCACAAACAATATTAGGTTTAGTCTTTTTTTTCATAAAATATTTAATTGCATTAATTAGTTTAATTAGGTTAACTTAAATCTTTTTTTTCATAATTAAAATCAAATAAAAATTAGTTTTAATTCTTAATTTTAATTCCTTCTCAAAATAAAAACACAAAAATAGGTTAATTGTTTTTTTCCCATTAATTTAATGATTTTTCATAATTAAAACTTAATTGGTGATTAGGATATTTTGCAATTTATTCTTTATTTCCTTAAATAAAAATGACAAAAAATGATTTTTTTTCTTTAATTAAATTTAATTTGGTTTTCAAGGGTCAAAACCCTAATTTCTCGCATTTACGTTTGTCGTACGTATTTTTCATTATATTTTTGTAATTGCTCCGAGATTGTAATAGTCTTTTAAACTAGGGTTTTATTTACTGTTTAATTTCCCCCCAAATTTTGGTTATGTAATCCCCATTTCCCGAAGCCTTGTAATAATTAGATTTACTTTTCCGCTTTTAATTTCCACAACTATCAAACTGCTAGATGTATGCCTAGGATTGTATGCGAAAGACAATTTGCATGCAAAATTAAAACAATTAGAAAACCCTAATGTGCAAAGATAACATTAACTGAAAAAGCACACTTGCACATGCTCACTCTTAGGGTATACTCTCACTCCGGTTGCCTTCGGTAAATAGTCATGAAGCATAAGATGTTTTAGTGGCTATCCTCTATGTCCCAAAAGATCAAAAAATGACCCTTTCGGCTGTTGCCTCGGAAAAGATCTTTAGAACTATAGGATGGTTACTAAGGTGTCATAACATTGCTTTTATGACCGTACGTCCCTTTCGAATGTCCCTTACAACTCCAACAATGGTGCTACCTACTCCTTAATGGTAGGATAGCGATGTCTAAAGGAAATGAGAACAAACAATATTTTTTCGAGTAGGTAGAATCTTAAGTACTTGCTCAATAAAAAACTTTTCATACAAATACCTTTTCAAAACAAATTTTCAAAACAAACTTCGTCACATCCTTGAGGACTGATACAAGGGTTATCACGAAGTAAACATTTTCAAGACAAACACACACAAGCAATTTGAAAAATGAGCAAGTACCTAAGATCCCGTAGATAACTACAGATAGAAAGGGTGCTAACACCTTCCATTTCTATAATCTACCCCCCATACTCAGAATATCTCGAAAAAAGGTTTTTTCTGTTCTTTTCCCTTTTCCATGATTGGATGAAATAAAATTCGGTGGTGACTCTTGCTTACCGCGACATTTTGCAAACAAAAAACAAAAAACACAAACCAGTAAAAACAGTCGGTTCTGCCACCGTATCACACTTACCTTGCAAGAGGGTATTGGGTTTGAAGTTTGAGCAACTTTCAAGGAGTTCCAATGATTGGGTTAGCTTCCTCAAGTTCCCAGGAAGCTAATGGGATGCTTAGCTTGAGCTTAAAGTACCTGAGGAGTTCTAGATAATTCCAAGTGCAAAGCTCTATTTTTGAAAATAGAGGACGATGTTAATGGTGTTACAGTTCTGTAACAGGGTGTGAGATGAGTTCTAAATGATATTTATAAGCTTTAGTAACAAAGAGGCTTGAAAACGCACGAGGGAGTTATGAGTTTCAAGTTTTTGGTCAGTTTATGTGAAAATGGAGGTATGAGATGTGATTCTGAGCTCTAGGTGTTTTCAGGGCTTAAGCATTCATCCATTTTGTGGCAAATGGTTTTTATATCTATAAGCAAAAGGATTGGAGTGGTTTGGACAATCATAAGTACAAGTTTTCAGCTAATTGCTAGGTTACTTGATTTTGAAGAAAAGTGGGAAACAAGTTTCAATGAGGAGGTACAAGCATGGGCTGAGTGATTGTAAGTGTCTAACAAGTTTCTTATGAGTTATGGGACTTGTATGATTAGAAGAGAAGAAGTGCAAGGCTCAAGAACAAGTTTTGTGCAAAAAAGCACTTTATTAAAATGGCAATATACACTTTCTTCCCAAAATGGACATAAAGCATGACCTTGCATTGAATGCTTGAAATGAGACCTCTAACAGTTGTGCAAGCCATTAATTATGGAGTTCCTAACAAGTTTGAGGCCTGCAAAGTAGAGTTTATGCAGCACAACTTTGAATTTGAATTTTGTTCATCACAAAATGCCTTGTAATTCAAGTGATAAAACCCTAACTTCATCTCTTCGATTCTCCCTACTCAAAAATGATCTCAAGGAGTTCTTGGACATTTTGGAAAGCTTGTAATGTTATATACAACCCATATTTGAATTTATTTTGAAGATTCCCCTTGTAACTATATGAAAAAGTTCCATGAAATTGGGTCAAAATCCTGACCAAATTAGGGCAAAATTTCACTAAGTGTTTTGTTTCATGACCACATGTTCTTAACATTATAACTTGAGATCCAAGCACTTTTGGAAGAATTTGTGTGAATAAAAGTTGTAGATTTCATGGATATATATAACTTTCATGTTGGAAGTTTCTCTTGAATCACCTTGCACCATGGTGAAAATTTTGCTCAAAGTTATGAAAAAATAAGAAATTTCCAACACTTAGAAAAATTTCTAAGTTTAGAAATTTTTACTTTTCAAAATGAAATCTTAAATTTTTGATTTCTTGATGAATAAGTTTCATATTTTGACATTTTTTGATGAACTGTGATCTTTGACATTGAATTTTGACCAAAAAGTCAAAGTTTGACTTTTCAGTATACAGTTGACTTTTGATCAGTTGACGATAAAATTCATCTGTCAATCCATTGGACTTGCAATGTTTTGAGCCATGTCATTAGATAAAAATGATGCAATTGGACTCTTGAGATCATGACTTAAACCAATTGATCATTTTCTAGGTCAAAAATCAGAAATTGCCCTTCCCTAGTCAAAACCCTAATTTTCACCATTTTGCCCTTTTGGAGATTTGATCAAATTTCTTGAGGAGTTGTGGTCCAAAATTGATCAAATGATACATATGAGTTTAAATTGTTGATGTGGATAAAAAATTATGAAGTTTGACTATAAATTGGCCATAATTGACTTTTTCCCCAATACAACTGATTTTTAGGTCAATTATTCAATTGACTGAGCAAAAGTGTGATCCAAGGCTTGAAACTTGTCATAAGTAATCTTGAGGGTCCATAATGATCCATGAAAACAATATGGGGCATTGGAAGTTAAAATATCCTTGTGAAATCTCAAACCCTAATTTTGGTCATCAGTGCTTAAAGAGGTGTCTTGAGTTGATCAACCCTAATGCAGTCTTGAGCCCCAGGAGATCTTGTGAGCAGAATTCTTGATAAGTGAGAGGGAAAATTTTGGGGTACAACACTAATGATTACAGTATATATGGTTATGTGTATTTATTAAAACACAAATCTGAATCTTTTGAAAAACTTAAGGAGTTAAAAAATGAAGTACAGTACCAATTAGGCAAGAATATTAAAACTCTTCGATCAAATTGAGATGATGATTATTTAAGAATAAAATTTGATGACCAACTGAAAGATTATGTAACTTTTTTTCAAACTTACTACTCCTAGAACTCCATAATAAAATGGTATATCTAAGAGATAAAAATATAATCTTGTTAGACATGACTCGATCTATGATAAGTCACACTAATCTTCCAAACTCATTTTGGAGACATACTTTATTGCAAAAATCTTACACACTTAATTATGTTCCATTCAAAACAGTTAATTAGACACTTTATGAGATATGGAGTGGTAAGAAACCACATGTGTGTTATATGAAGATTTGGGATTACGAAGTTCGTGTAAATAGACAAATTTCAACTAAGTTTGAGCCCAAGTTTGATAAATGCTTATTTGTGAGGTATCTTATGTAAACAAGAGAATATTACTTATACAATTCTTCTAAAGGAAAGGTATTTGTTGTTCGAACTGAAGTATTCAAAGAAAATAATTTTATTTCCAAATGAATAAGTAAGAAGAAAGTAAATCTTGAAGAAATTGAATAGTCACATAGTAGTGACACCCATATGAAAGAGCACGAGCATAAAACATAATCAGTTGTGAAATAAAAATTTGCTTAAGTATAATTGATGAGTGCTAAATTATTGTGAATTTGAGTGTGAATAATTAGCACTCATCGGTTTAATTCGTTTGCTTTTTGTCAATAAACCTCAACTTTAGTGTATATTCGGTATAGTTTACGTTATAGTATATTTATTGTATTATTGTGAAAATATCATTGAGTTTAATTGATTTTATCTCATTCTTGTAGGTATTCAAGCATTGATATTTATGCATTGTTATATAGAGCATTGAATAATCTTTCCAACGCTTCCGACCGTGCGTGAATCAGAGTTACGGTTTAAAACTTATGGCTGAATTTGTGCTGGTTTTTCAACTTTCTGTCATCTGTCGCTCGACGATGCTTTTTGGTCGCCAGGAAATTCTGGAGCGACCTGAAGCATGGAAAAAATGTAGTTTTGGTCGCCGGGCGACGCTTTTTGGTCGTCGGGCGATGTAGGACAGTCAGAAATGCGTATTTAGGGGTAAAAACACATTTTTTGGGTATGGTTTTGAGTATTTTTTACCCCAACTCTGTCATCCTTCATTTTTTGATAGGATTTTCTTAGAAAACAATATTGAAGCTTGCATATGGATGATCTGGGGTGGATTACTCTTCAGTTGACACTGACAAATCGGTAGATTTGTGGTTCATTTCTCTTCTTCTTTGGGTATTCTTTATGTGTTGAGTTTGTATATGTATTTACTTTGAACTCATGTATATTTGTCGCCCATGACGTTATATTAAACTTGCTTTAGAAATATTTGTCGATTGTTATCCTGGATTTTTTCTCTGTGCTAGGGATTGGAGTTGTTATAGACATATACTGCTTAGATTCTTATCTAGGATAATTATCTGTTTATTTCTAAACTCTAGAGATAGATTTATATTTGACATCTACTTGGGTATCAGAGCTCAATGCCTCTGTGTGGTTGTGTTGTATTGAGAGATCGTCAATGCGATTACATGGTTGTCTTCTATGTTGTTGAGTAGATAGACAGATCATTTCCTTGGTGATACAATTGGTCTCTCTATTTGGGTTAGAAATAACTTAGGTTGTGAGTGATATATAGTGACATTGATGAGTATTGTTAGGTTAAATGAAACTGGTCGATAGATTTAAGTCTGTGATGAGTAGATTATACGTTGGATTGATAAGTTCTTCCTTAGTTTTTTTCTTTTGTTTACATTATTTTGTGTTGATACTTTTCTATACCATTCAAACCCCAAACTCATTAACGAGAATTTTTTGAACAAAAATTCAATAACCAATCTCTGTGGACACGATAAATTTCTGGATAAATATTTCCTAAACTTTTGTTGCTTGCCGCTACACCGCTCCCAATAAAATGGCACCGTTGTCGGGGATTGGTGTTTATTGTTTTTGCATTGTGATAAGTTTCTTTGTTTGTGAGTTTTACACGTAATATCTATTGTGTCTATAATGTGTAAATAGAAACTTGTTTATATTTATACTTGTATATGTTTACCATACTTGTGAATTTTACATGTTTTCAATACTTGTAAGTTTAGTGTATATGTTTGTTTTTCTTCACGTTTGCTAAGTGTTTAGTTAGGTTTCGCCATCAGAGAGCTCTAACCATGTAAAGAGGAAACTTGGAGAATCTGTATAAATAACAGGTGTCGAGCTTACAACGTAAAACAAGCATGTTTGTTTGTATTTGTTTATGTGTGTGGTGATTTGTGTTTTAGCAAGTTGAAACAAGGAAATATTCTGAATTTTAAATCTTCACTTTTCAACTTGTTAATTCATTTTCACCCGGTTTTCATATCGTTATTTGTATTTTTTTTGTTATGTCAATTTGTGTTTTCTGAAAGCTTGTCGTGTTTAGCTTGAGGAGTTTTATTCGTTGTATATATTTGTAAATTTTGCACATTGAAATTTTGTAGGAGTATTATTTTTCAAATTCTTTTGTTGTTGTTTGGACTCAAGTTTTGGTCCGGTAACTTGTAGAATATTGAGGTGATTTGTCAAGTTTGATCGTTTCCACTCGCGAATGCATGGTAATGATTTTGTTAAAGTTTTGTACACGTTCGAGGTATGTGTTTATCGCTTTCTATACTTTAGCATATTCATGATACTTAGACTTTTTACCATTTTATATCATTCATTCTTTTGTATACTTATTCATTTGTGAATCACTTTAGTTCCTACCTTTTTTGTGAGGTAACTTTCCATTATTCACATATGCTGGAGGCCATAATACTTATTTTAACTGAATTTTATTATGCTTAATCTTTTGTTTGTGTTGATTGTATGAGAGCTTGAACATGATCAAGGCATTTTTTGTTTCGTTTTGAGCACAACTACCTAGCCAAATAGTCAATTCACCTTGTGAGTGTGTGATCATTAGTAACCCCTTTGAGCTTTTTGTCGATATCCATGTTGTATTTGTTAAATGCTTGTCTATGAGTGTTTAGTTTCCCTTTTTGCATGAATGTTGATTCGTTGTTTTCTTGAACCCTCAACCATTGTTTTGGTTTGAATTTTTACCTTGCCTTAGAAAGTAAGGAGTATTCACTTTAATGCATGGTTGAATTCAAGTTGGGGATAAAAATGATTGTGTATTTATTGGTTGATTTTTATGAGGTTGAAAAGAAGAAAAAAAGTGAGAAAATAAATGAAAAAAAAAGTGATAGAAAAAGAAAGGGAAAAAAATAGAAAAGCTTTAAAAAAACAAAAAGAGTATGGAATAATATTGTGTTGAATAAGTGATGTGTGTTGGTTTGGAATTTGGGATGAAGAAGAAGTTTGATTTAAATTCTATTGTTTGAAACTTTGTGGAAGTAATTACTCCCTTAGGTTAGGAAAGTTTTTGTTTCGATTAGCTTTAGGACTTATCACTTGTTTGTTAACCAAGTCACATTACAACCTTGAAAACCCCTTGCTATTCTTGCCTTTGTATTTTCAATATGAGTTTTTGGATGAATGCATAATTTAGTCTTTTGTTTTCAAGATTGTGGATGAGCGAAAATACATTATTTTGTGTGTTTTTCATCTACCGATGATTGTGTTTGCTAGGTGTGATTCATTTGTGAACTAGTCTTTTTTTAGAATGTTTAGCATAATTTTTGTATTTAGTATTTGTTTCGTGTTTATGTTATAGTCGTAGTTTAGTGGTAAGTGTTTACTTTGTGTGTACTGTTTTTCATTTGAACCATTGCATTTGTTATCTGTTTTCAAAACTTGTTGATTCGTGATTCTTTGATTATCGTCTTTTGCTTCTTTAAGTTTATTTGACTTTGTTTGAGGACAAACAATGTTTTAAGTTGGGGAGAGTTTGATGAGTGCTAAATTGTTGTGAATTTGAGTGTGAATAATTATCACTCATCGGCTTAAGTCGTTTGCTTTTTGTTAATAAACCTCAACTTTAGTGTATATTCGGTATAATTTATGTTATAGTGTATTTATTGCGTTATTATGTAAGTACCATTGAGTTTAATTGATTTTATCTTATTCTTGTAGCTATTCAATCATTGATATTTAGGCATTGGTAGATAGAGGATTGAATAAGCTTTCCAACTCTTCCAACCGTGCATCAATCAGAGTTACGGTTCAAAACTTATGGCTGAATCTCTGTTGTTTTTTCAACTTTTTGTCATATGTCGCCGAGCGATGCTTTTTGGTCGCTGGGCGATTCTGGAGTGACCTGAAGCATGGAAAATGCAGTTTTGGTCGTCGGGCGATGCAGGACAGTTAGAAATGCATATTTAGGGGTACAAATACATTTTTTGAGTATGATTTTGGGTATTTCTGATCCCAACTCCATCATCCTTCATTTTTTTGATAGGATTTGCTTAGAAAAAACATTGAAGCTTGCATACAGATGATATGGGGTAGATTGCTCTTCAATCGGCATTGACAAACCGGTAGATTTGTGGTTCATTTATCTTCTTCTTTGTGTATTCTTTATGTGTTGAGTTTGTTTATGTATTTACTTTGAACTCATGTATATTTGTCGCCCACGATGTTATATTAAACTTGCTTTAGAAATCTTTGTCGATTGTTGTCCTGGATTTTTACTCTGTGCTAGGGATTTGAGTTGTTATAGACATATACTGCTTAAATTCTTATCTGGGATGATTATCTGTTAGTTTCTGAACTCTAGAGATATATTTAGAGCTGACGTCTACTTGGGTATCAGAACTTAATGCCTCTGTGTGGTTGTGTTGTACTGAGAGATCGTCAGTGCGATTACATAGTTGTCTTCTGTGTTGTTGAGGAGGTAGAGATATCATTTCTTTGGTGACACAGTCGGTCTCTTGATTTGGGTTAGAAATGACTTAGGTTGTGAGTGATACGTAGTGACATTGATGAGTATTGTTAGGTTGAATGTAACTGGTCGATAAATTTAAGTATGTGATTAGTAGATTATATGCAGGCTTGATAAGTTCTTCCTTAGTTTTTTTTTCTTTTGTTTACATTTATTTTCTGTTGATACTTTTCTATACCATTCAAACCCCAAACTCATTAACGAGAATTTGTCGAACCAAAATTCAATAATCAATCTTTATGGACACGATAAATTCCTGGATAAATATTTTCAAAAGTTTTGTTGCTTGCCGCTACAGCGCTTCAACAATAACCAGACCAACGTAGGTTAGGCATGATACATAACCAACCTAAGAGATATGGATATCTCATAAATGATCAAAGTGATGTATTGCTCAAGTATCAAGATGAGCATATGACCTACTGTTGTACCCCAAAATTTGCCCTCATTTTTTCACAAGAAATCACAACCCTAGGGTTTTTCTCTGATTTTTAAGATTGGCTCAGGAATCGATCAAACAAACTTTTCTTTGGAAGTAAATCAAGAATCAGGGTTTCTCTCGCATTTCTCAGAAGAAATTGAATCCATAGAAATTCAGTTTCATGTTACATTGTTTTCACACTTTTTAAGCCTACTGAAAGATTGTTGTTTGTCCTCAAGTTTTGTTTATCTGGGATAAGAGATAGGAGCTGAAACTGTCTAATCCAGATTAAACAGATAATGTGCGTCTGTTAAAACATCTGCTTGTTAATGGAATAAAATGTTTGCCAGTTAATTGTTGTACGCCAAATTTTGACCTAAGATACCATCTCCCATCTGCATCATTACATTGCAAGGGTTTTGGCATATTTTTATCAATTTTCAAAGCAGATTTTAAATTCATAACTTTTTCAAGTCGAGAGCTGTTTATTTGTTGAACGCTAAATTTATTAATCGATCAATGCTAAAACAATGTTTATTAATTATTTATTATCTTAAATTTAAATAATTGGAATTTATTTTCAATTACTATATAATTTAAAGATTTATAAATAATGAAATAAACATTTGAAAAGGAGTTTATTAATTGATCAAGCAATATTTATTTAATTATTTATTGTTCTAAGTTTAAATAGTTGAAATTTTATTTTCAGTTATTATAATTTAGAAGAATTAAAAATAATGAAATAAATAATTGAAGTTATTAATTGATCAATGATGTTTATTTATTTGTTTATTATTCTGAATTTAAGTAATTGAAATTGATTTTCAGTTATTATATAATTTAAAGAATTATAAACGATAAATAAATAATTGGAAAGAAGAAAATAATTAACTGAGGAATAATAGAATTTTTATTCATCTTTATTCTAATTATTACAATTGTTGTTTAAATACTATTGTACAAAGTATTTATAATGACAATTACATAAAAAGTTTAAAGTAAAATAAAAACTATTTTCTAATATTCTAAATCTTCATCTTCTATCCAATTGCTCATTTGATTTTTTTTACCTGCAAAGAATTAAAGAAAAAGTTAGAAATAAATAAATAATTAAAAGCAGAAAATTAACTTTTAGTGTTCATCATTAAAAGCAAACGACTGGAATCAGTTTTTTACCCTTTTTGCAAATCACGGGATTTCTCCCGGTTCACAAAAAGGGATGAATTTTATTGATAAAAATGAATGCACAATTTAAAAACATGCACAAATCATTTTCTTGTCAAAATAGCACATTTCAAAATCAATTGCACTTTTTCAAAAGCCCACTGCATATTTCAAATATGCATAAATTCAATTGTTTGTCAAAACAGCATACAAAAAATCAACAGCATATGCAAATTTCCAAAGCCATTCCAACGTAAACATGCCCATATAGGAAGAGGCCAAAAACATAAGGCTCCCATGCAAAGACAAAGAGAGATATGCAGTTTAAACCAAATGTGCAAGCAATATCTTTCCATTTTACATCATTTTCCAGCATGCTTTTTCAGAACAAATACAGTACAGTACATCATTTTAATGTATCAATGGTACTAGAGAGAGAGAAGAGAGGAAGAGTTGGTTTTAAAGGTTTTGGTTTAGGCAGAAAAAGAATAGAAACAAATCAGCAGTATTGCAGTAAGAGAAAAGAAAGCATGAAAGAAGAATAGAAACAAAACTGATAAAACAGTATGGTAGAGTGCAGAGGTCAAAGGCAATAAAATAGTTTAAAAATTCAAAACCTGTAGCATAAACAAAAAGAGGCCGAACCAACTGATATAACATTATCAATCCCTTCAAAAATTCAGAGATAACACAACCTATCTTCAAGCCTTCCACACTCAAAAACTGTAAAACAAAAACAAAGCCATTTTCTCAAGCTCTAAAGCCTAAGCCTTAGTAACACCAACATGGCCTAAACCAAACCTGTTTCAATAACCTGTAACAACAACCTTGGCCTAAACCTAAATAACCTGCTTAAGCCATAGAAAACCTCAACCAACATGGCCAAAAACCAGTAGAACCATTACCAAAACGAAAAACCAGTATACCCAACATAACTTGCATAAACCAGTAAAACTATGGCCTAATAAACCAGTAAAACCAGTAAACTCAAGGCCAAACCTGTTGAAACCATAACCAACATCCAAAGCCAAAAATCAGAAAAACCAGAACAATGCAGACCTACATGAAACTGTCCAAACCATAAGGCCTCAGCATATCATCATAGGCCAACATTTAGGGCAACAGAATCACAATGGAGAAGAAGAGAAAAAGCATACAACGAAGGCAACAGTAGCAAGGCAAGAAGAAGAAGAAGAGAAGCTAGTCAAAAATAAATTTTTCAACAATAGCATTCAAAATATCAACATACCAACAAGCATTCAAAGGCGACAAAAGATTTCATCACAAAGGGGACAAAAGGAACGAAATACCGGGAATAAGCCACAACACCGCGCTCGCTCCTCCGCCACCAAGCCTCCAGAACGCCCTTCCCTCCTCCTCCATAAAGGTAACCTCGTTTTTTCTCTTTTCCTTTTCACCATTTCAACAGAAATCCCATGTAAAAGATAAAGTCAGAATCAAAAATGGACAAAGTTGTAACATGCAAAATCATAAATGCCTAATGCATTAAAGGACGAGTCATTCACCTCTACACTGTAACACTGAGCTCCATGGGGAAGAAGAAGGCGTTGGTGGCTCGAGCAGAGGGAGAACTCAGGCGTGGGTGGCTCGAGCAGAGGGAGAACTCAGGCGAAGGTGGAAGAACTCAGGCGAAGGTGGGATAACGCACGAAGAAGACGAAGAATGAACAAGAAGAACGGCGCTGCGTAACGAACCCTAATCCCTTTTCCAAATGCTAAAACACGGTGTTAACCCTAAAAACAAATTAGAATGAATGGACCTCACCCCTTTTACGCCTAAGCCCAACGTTTTACTTAAACACCCCCCTATTTCTGTTGTTTTCTGATTAGGCATCCTTAAAACCATTTGGCCCATAAATCATTTCTTACCCACCCCCTTTTTGTTTAATACCCCTCTGCCTATTTGTTTTCTCTCTTTAGTTTTTTTGAATTATTATTAATTAGTTAGTTAATAAAGTTAATAATAGATGTAATTTAATTAAAAACAATTTTAATAATTGAACAATTTTATTAGTTTAACTTTTAGGATTTAATTTGGTAATTTTAGTATCTTTTTTTAATTAGACTTAAGTTAGAAGCTTTCAAGTTTTAATTTAGTTTAATTATTTAACAACTCTTAAAAATAATACCTTTTATTAATACTAAAAAACATATAAAAACAAAAACAAATAATAAAAACTTAAAAAAAACATTTTATTTAATTAATTCTCTTGCGTTATTAATGTTAAACAAAAATACAAATTGTATGTTCACATCCTTTAGTTTATTTAATCATTATTATGGTTGTATATCATTATCCGCATAATTTTCTGTTTAATTATTTCATATTTACATGATTATTCTGTTTACGTCTAAATCCAAGGGAAAACGATTAAATTTGTTGACTTCATGTCCTCAAGTCCGATCACGCGAATATTTTTTTCATCTCATTAAAACTTAAGACAATTTTTCCCCAAAATATTCAATCTTTTCAAGACTCATACCTTTTAAGCAAAAACTTCGACATTAGGTCGTCGTACCTTCAAAAACCCGTCTGTACCCCTTTTTCGGCCAAAACAATTTATTTCGATCAAACTAACAATTTTAATAAACAGATATTTCAAAAGGCTCCTATAGAGTACTATAGATACATTGGGTGCTAATACCTTCCCATTGTATAACCAACCCCCGAACCATAGATCTCTTTTCAAAAACGCTTTGTATTTTTTATTACTTTTAAAAGTATTATTTTACATTGCATATTTAGGGTTTTATTTCGCTCTTTCCCCTTTTCCCTTGGAAATAATAAAGCGCGGTGGCGACTCTTGCTTTTGTGAGACGAATTAATCAATAATTCGATCTCCGATTTACCCCGCTACATTTTTTATCGCTACAGAATTGGCGACTCTGCTGGGGACAAATTGACCTCTTGCTGGTCCATCCCTAAGTGGGTTAAGCCTAATTTGTTTTATCTGTTTTATTATTATTTGTTATGTTTGATTATGTGTTTAAATTGGGGTGTTTAGGTTTTTTTGCAAAGGACGAATCCTATACCCGGATTAAGTTACACTTAAGAATAGGACGGGCGGTACAGTCATGCTAACTTTGAGGGAGTAATCCCGAAGAAGGAGGCATGAGATCCCCCACTCGATGGAAGGCCCTCTTGAACTTAATATTTGTTTACTGAGTAATCGGGAAGACATTATTATTTTTGACCTAGGAGCCAGAGAAATTGAGGACCGTAGAACCCTAACCCATCTTGGCCTTTTTAGGTGTAGCGCGGAGACTATAGCGGAGTAATTCGGAAGTAGTTGTTACGTGATGCTATGCTCGGACGAGTTTCTCTTGAGAATATTACTAATTATTGAGTAATCAAGACGTTGGCAATATCCGAAGGAGGAATGTAGACTTTGGGAACTTTTAGAACCTTGTCTTACAGGTGTGATTGAACCATTAGTACATACCTTTGGGTGGGCTTTACCCTTTTGACTCCATGCTCGAAACGTTGAACCCTTGAACCCCATGTTTGTGAGCTTGTGTGTAACTATTGCATTATCATTCATTCATGCATTCATCGACATTTTTGGGAAAAACTTGTTTTCAAGGGACTTAGGAATGATTTCTGCAGACATCTCAGGTACTATGGAATTTGGAAGGAGAAACACTCGAAGTTTTAGTTTTAAGGAGCCCGAGATCGAAGAACTGAAGAGTTTGATTCCTAAGATCGAGAACCCGACGGATTTTCAGAAAAAGTATGGGTCCATTATACCTCTCATGAAGCGCAAGATGAAAGAAGGCATCCTTAATACGTTGGTCCAGTTCTACGATCCTTTGTACCGATGTTTTACCTTTCCGGATTACCAGTTGATGCCCACCTTAGAGGAGTACTCCTACATACTTGGTTTGCCGATCACCGACTGTGTTCCTTTTTCTGGATTAGAAGAGGAGCCCAAATCTCACGAGATAGCGACCATCACCCACTTGAAGAAATCAGAGATAGAGGAGAACATGACTACAAAAGGAGGAATCCGAGGCTTATCTGCACAGTTTTTGTTGAGGAAAGCTCGTCATTTCGCTGAGATAAAAGATACTATTGCCTTTGAAGACGTGTTTGCTTTACTTGCTTATGGTCTATTCTTGTTCCCTAACGTTGATAAGTTTGTGGATATCAACGCCATAAGAATTTTCTTGATTGGAAATCCGGTCCCTACGCTGCTAGGAGATACCTACTACTCCATCCATCTTCGAAACTCTTATCAAGGAGGGATGATTATTTGTTGTGCATTGTTGCTGTATCAGTGGTATGTTTCTCATCTACCTAGGTCTGATGTTTTCTGGGATCTCGGGAAGGAGCCGCGATGGGCGCCAAAGATTATGGCTCTCACTCATTTCGACATTGATTGGTATAATCGAGTTTACTATGACGTGAAGATCATCGATAGTTGTGGTGCTTTTCCTAACGTGCCTCTTCTCAGTACGAGAGGTGGAATTAACTATAACCATGTTCTCGCGCGCCGTCAGTTTGGATACCCGATGAGGGACAAGCCAAACAACATCCATGTGAGTGGTTTCTTTCTACAAGAAGGACAAGATCATCAGGCAGCTAAGAGGGAGATCGAAGGAGCTTGGCGCCACATCGATAGGAAAGGGAGAGATATGTTAGGATATAGAGGTGTCGTTTCTTTGGAGCCTTACCTACAATGAGTCCGTGCTAGGGCTTGTTCTCTCAAGATGCCCTATAAACTTGAGAAACCTTTATTCCCTACCGTTGCATCATCATCTGTTGTTATCCCTATCGAGAATATAGGAGAATACCAAGGAAATCTGGCTAGGATGAAGTCTGAGAAAGATGCTTGGAAAGAAAAGTATAATATGTCTGAATATGAGAATCGAGTCCTGACTCGACAGCTAAAGGAAAAGGAGGAATTGCTGTTTATTCAAGACGGCTGGTTCATTGATCATGATGAGAAACTCCGTCGGAAGGATGCTTTACTGAAGAAGTATGCTAGTGAAAGGAAGAGAAAGAGGGAGGGTTCGGTAAGCGTTGCTCTTGTTCCTAATCCGCAAAAGGAAATCATTGATCGACTGGTAGCTGAGAAGGAAGGGATGAAAGACTTTTATGAAGAGAAGATCAGGAGGCTCCGGTTACAGCTGGCATTTGGTCCTTCATCTGATGATTCTGAGTGATCTTTAGCTTTTAGTTTTATTTTGCTGATGTCATTTTGTAAAACTCTGTAAAAGGGCTTCATGTTCCAAAGTTGTAATTTACTGTTTTATTATGGGATTCATGTTCCAAAGTTGTAATTTACTGTTTTATTATGGGCTTCATGTTCCAAAGTTGTAATTTACTGCTTTATTATTGGGCTTCATGTTCCAAAGTTGTAATTTACTGCTTTATTATTGGGCTTCATGTTCCAAAGTTGTAATTTACTGCTTTATTATTGGGCTTCATGTTCCAAAGTTGTAGTTTACTGCTTTTATTGTTGGGTTGTTATCCCAAAGTTGTAATTTATTGTTTTGTTGTTCCAAAGTTGTAAGTTATAATTTACCGTTTTTGATTAATGGATTGAGTTTTTGTTGTTCCAAATTCCTGTACTATTGATGTGTGCAAAATTATTGAAGTTCCTTGAAAAACTATTAAAATGAATTATCATTTGCATCACACATCATGCATCATTCAACATTCCACTTCACATGTTTTCTAGAGTCTTATCCTTGTTTCTTTTTCCACTCCAAAGGTTGTCAAGCTGTCTCATCGATACGATACTCGAGCCAATCGTCAAAGAAAGATGGAAGATCTGGAACAGGAAAACCATGAGCTTCGTGAGGAGGTCGCTACCCTTTGTGTCGGTATGGAAAAGTTAACTGCGCTAGTGGAAAGTTTGGTGGCTGTTCAGAATCAGCCATCGACTACAGCTGCTGAGATTTAGACTTCAACTACTGTGGTTTCCGAGATTGTCACCGTTCCAACATCTGTGACTCAAATCAGCTCTCCGCTTCAACATCAGATGCCGAAAGGTTTTCCGTGGGGAATGCCTTACAACACTGTGCCAGAGGGGTATCAACCTGTCGTACAACCTTTGTTTCAACCTACTTTGTCTCTTCCTCAACCAGAGACAACTGCCATGCCACCGGTAATCCCGTCTGTAACACCTTTTCCGCAACCGGTAATGACAATTGTCGCTCCTGTGGTTCACTCCGTGCCATACTTGAATGAACCTACTTATCCTGCCGAGCCTGCTGAAAGTTTGGGTCTTTTTGATAGAATGGAAGAATTTCAAGATCAGTTCCAGGAAATGCAGAAGGAGCTTAGAGCGTTAAAGGGGAAGGATTTGTTCGGGAAGAACACTCTTGACCTTTGTTTAGTTCTGAATGTCAAGTTTCCAGCAAAATTCAAAGTGCCAGACTTTGAGAGATATAAGGGTGATTCGTGTCCTCGAAGTCATTTGACTATGTACGTGAGAAATATGTCTACGTATTCCGATGATCATGACTTATTGATTCACTATTTTCAAGACAGTTTGACGGGTGCTGCTCTAAAGTGG
Source organism: Vicia faba (assembly GCA_948472305.1). Classification (NCBI taxonomy): domain Eukaryota; kingdom Viridiplantae; phylum Streptophyta; class Magnoliopsida; order Fabales; family Fabaceae; genus Vicia; species Vicia faba. The sequence continues at coordinate 909,918,518 of OX451736.1, read as the reverse complement.
TATATGGGTTTAGACAGTATTCGGATCCGCAACTTCAACGATCTTAGCGAAGCCTTTGTTCACCAGTATAAGTATAACATTGACATGGCACCGGACAGGGATCAACTCCGGGCGATGTCGCAGAAAGACAGAGAATCTTTTAAGGAATATGCCCAGAGGTGGCGTGAAATTGCTGCTCAAATCTATCCACCTCTTGAGGAGAAAGAGATGACGAAGATATTTTTGAAGACTTTAGGTTCCTTTTACTATGAAAGAATGATCGCCAACGCACCCAGTGACTTCACCGAAATGGTAAGCATGGGCATGCGATTAGAGGAAGGGATTCGTGAAGGGCGTTTGGTTAAAGAAGGAAGTCCGTCTAGCAGTACTAAGAAGTTTGGAAGTGTTTTCCCGAAAAGAAAAGAACAGGATGTCAGTGCATTGTTCCCAGGGAGACCGAGGAGAGGTTACTCTCACGTCGCGGCAGTCACTCCGGCTGTCCGCCCAGCTTTGATGACCCCAGCTCATCAAACCCCACCAACTCAACAACGGCCATTTCAGCAGCAGCCTCGACAACAGGCTTATCCATTCAACAATCAGAATCGTTCACCAAGAAAACCGCAGTTCGATGCCATTCCTATGACTTATACTGAATTGTTCCCTGCTCTTATCAGAAAGAACCTCATAACAACAAAACCTCCTCCTGTTGCACCGAATAGTACTTCTCCGTGGTACAAGGCAGATCAGTTTTGTGAATATCATCAAGGGTCGCCGGGGCACAACCTTGAAAATTGTTTTTCTCTAAAGGCGGACGTGCAGAGGTTGATTAAGAATGGTATCTTGTCGTTCAAGGATGTTAATCCAAATGTTAGAGATAATCCTTTGCCTCGACATGGGGCAGCTTCAGTGAATATGGTGGAAGGTTGTCCGGGAAAGTTTCGAGTTTTTCAAGTTGAACACATAAGAGAGTCGTTGATCAGGTTACATCAGAGTTTGAGAAGACTTTCCTTTGTTAGGCAGCAGCATGATTATGATGTTTGTGAATTTTTTTCAAGAGAGGTTGATTGCCCTATTGTGAAGGAGGACGTTCAAAAGTTGTTAGACCAGAGAGTTATCACTATTACATATGACAGAGATCCGGAGGATGAAGTGAATGTTATAATACCACAATTCAATTTGCCTGAATCAGTAGAGATCGTTTACGACAGTCAGACTGCACCTGTTGCTCCTTTGACCATTTATCCGCCTGGTCCTGTGCCTTATAACTCAGACCAAGCTGTACCGTATAAGTATAATGCCACAATGATTGAGAATGGGGTAGAAGTCCCTATACCGACAAGACCATCTTTTGTTAACATTGCTTATGTGAGTAGAGTTACGAGAAGTGGACGTGTCTTTGCAGCAGTACCTTTGAAGAGACCAGAAGTTCAAGTCAGGAGGCCCATATCGGCAGAAATTCCAGCGAGAAATGTTGAACCGAGGGTTGAGATAGGCCGATCCAATGAACCTATCCCTCGCCCTGAGGATGATGAGATTCTGAAGCTTATCAAGAGAAGTGAATATAAGATTGTGGACCAACTTTTGCAAACTCCTTCCAAGATTTCTTTGCTTGCTTTACTGAGAGATTCTGGTGCCCATAGAGAAGCTTTGATGAAGGTCTTGGACCAGGCGTTCGTGGATCATGATGTGACGGTTGATCAATTTGATGGAATTGTGGGAAATATTACTTCGTGTAACAATCTTGGTTTCAGTGATGAAGAACTCCCGGAGGAGGGAAGGAACCATAATATGGCTTTGCATATCTCAATAAGTTGCGGAAATGATACTTTATCAAGTGTGTTGGTAGATACAGGTTCGTCGTTGAATGTGATGCCCAAAACTACATTGTCTCGACTCTCATATCAAGGTGCTCCCATGAGACCTAGTGGAGTAATTGTCAAAGCGTTTGATGGTTCTAGGAAGACTGTCATTGGTGAAGTGGATCTTCCTATAGTAATTGGTCCTCATACTTTTCAGATCACTTTTCAAGTAATGGATATTCGTGCTGCCTACAGTTGCCTATTGGGTCGTCCATGGATCCATGATGCAGGGGCAGTCACTTCCACGCTCCATCAGAGATTGAAGTTTGTGAGGCATGGAAAGCTGGTAATGGTTGGTGGAGAGCAGGCTATGGTGGTGAGCCATTTGTCATCTTTCTCTTTCATTGACGCTGATGAGGATGTTGGAACTCAATTCCAAGCTCTGTCTGTTGCCAAGAATGAAGTGAAGAAGCAAGGGGCATCTATTTCTTCTTTTGAGGATGCGCGACGAGTGGTTGAAAGTGGTTTGGCAGAAGGTTGGGGCCAGGTGTTGACTTTGCCCGAGAACAAATCTGGAGAAGGTCTTGGTTTTCGTCCTGTGTCTGCAAGAGTCAAGCAGGAAGTGGTTACTCGTCCGATTCAAGAGGTTTTATGAAGTTCATGTTTTATCCATCCAACTCCTCCTGAGGTTGATGCTATCATAGAAGACGATTCCGAGGAGGATTTACCCGATTTTGTGACGCATGGAGTGGTTTGCCAAAACTGGATTACTGTTGATGTTCCTGTTGTGATGCACATTTCCGAGTAATGTTTTGTTTTGTTTTTTTGAAAAAAATTCGCTCTGCCCAAGGCGAAAAGTATTTTGTGTCGGGTTATGATAAAAATAAATCCTTTTGCTCTGCCCAAGGCAAAAGAGAAATGTCTGGGCCCTTTGTTTCAAGTATTTCCCTTCAATGAATAAAAATGTTATTTTGTCCACTACTGTTTTATTTTTCACTTTTTATGGGAAATAGTAATGAAAATTAATTGGTAGTAATAGGAAAATATAACAATATTTTGTTTCATTTGTACAACATTCATATTAATCGACTTCTAAAATAAAGCATAATCATATGTGCAGATTAATCCATGACTTAACCATTGAAAACAATGATCCTATGCCCTCTCCCAACTTTGAATTCCCTGTGTTCAGAGCCGAAGAAGAGGATAATGAAGAGATTCCTGTTGAAATTTCCCGTTTGCTTGAGCACGATGAAAAGATTATTCAGCCGTTTGAAGAGCCTGTAGAGTTGATCAATTTGGGTGATGAAGAGGTTAAGAAGGAAGTCAAGGTCGGAGCTTTGCTCATCCCAGAGGTCAAAGAGAAAATGTTGGAGCTTCTCAAAGAGTATGTTGATGTGTTTGCTTGGTCCTACCAAGATATGCCAGGTTTGGACAACGATATTGTGGAGCATCGTTTACCGTTGAGATCTGAATGTCCGCCGATTAAGCAGAAGTTGAGAAGGACTCGTCCCGATATGGCTGACAAGATCAAAGAAGAAGTTCAGAAGCAGATTAATGCAGGTTTCCTGGTTACATCAGTCTATCCTCAATGGTTAGCCAACATAGTGCCTGTTGCTAAGAAAGATGGCAAGGTTCGGATGTGTGTAGACTATAGAGATTTGAATAGAGCTAGCCCAAAGGATGACTTCCCGTTACCGCACATTGACGTATTGGTCGACAGTACCGCAAAGTTCAAAGTCTTTTCTTTCATGGATGGCTTCTCTGGTTACAATCAAATCAAGATGGCACCAGAAGATATGGAGAAGACAGCTTTCATTACACCTTGGGGAACATTTTGTTATCGGGTTATGCCGTTTAGTTTGAGGAATGCTGGTGCAACATACCAAAGGGCCATGACTGCTTTGTTTCATGACATGATGCATAAAGAGATAGAAGTGTATGTAGATGACATGATTGCCAAGTCACAGACTGAAGAAGATCACTTGGAGCATTTATTGAAGTTATTCCAGCGTTTGAGAAAGTATAAACTCCGTCTGAATCCCAACAAGTGCACTTTTGGTGTTCGTTCTGGAAGACTTCTGGGTTTCATTGTTAGTCAGAAAGGTATTGAGGTAGATCCTGATAAAGTCAAAGCTATTCGGGAAATGCCCGCACCCAAGACGGAAAAACAAGTGAGAGGATTCCTTGGGAGACTGAATTATATTTCTAGGTTTATATCTCATATGACTGCTACCTGTGGGCCGATTTTCAAGCTTCTCCGAAAGAACCAAGGATGTGTGTGGACGGAAGATTGTCAGAGAGCTTTTGATAGCATCAAAGAATATTTACTTGAACCTCCCATTTTGATTCCTCCGGTGGAAGGAAGACCTTTGATTATGTACCTGACTATATTGGAAGATTCCATGGGATGTGTGCTTGGTCAACAAGATGAGACTGGAAGAAAGGAACATGTTGTTTATTATCTGAGTAAGAAATTCATAGACTGTAAGTCTCGGTACTCATTGCTTGATAAAACCTGTTGTGCTTTAGCTTGGGCTGCTCGTCGTCTGCGCCAGTATATGATTAACCACACCACTTGGTTGATCTCCAAAATGGATCCGATCAAGTATATCTTTGAGAAGCCCGCCTTATCTGGAAGAATAGCCCGTTGGCAGATGTTGTTATCTGAATATGACATTGAGTATCACACTCAGAAAGCAATCAAAGGGAGTATTTTAGCCGACCATTTGGCTCACCAACCAATTGACGATTATCAATCCATCAAGTTTGATTTCCCAGATGAAGATGTTATGTACTTGAAAGCTAAAGATTGTGAAGAGCCGTTACCCGAAGAAGGGCCTGGTCCCGAATCCCGTTGGGGTTTGATATTTGACGGAGCTATGAACTCTTATGAAAGTGGAATTGGGGCAATCATCGTCACTCCCCGAGGTACTCATATCCCGTTCACGGCGAGATTGAAGTTTGACTGCACGAACAACATGGCCGAATATGAGGCATGTATTATGGGTCTCGAAGAAGCAGTGGATCTAAGGATTAAGATTCTTGATATTTACGGAGATTCGGCATTGGTAATTAATCAAATCAAAGGAGAATGGGAGACTCGTCATCCTGGTTTGATCCCTTACAGAGACTATGCTAGAAGATTGTTAACTTTCTTCAACAAAGTGGAATTACATCATATCCCTAGAGATGAGAACCAGATGGTTGATGCTTTAGCTACTTTGTCTTCAATGTTTCAAGTGAATGGCTGGAACGACGTGCCTACAATCCGGGTTATGCGCCTCGATAGACCTGCTCATGTGTTCTCAGTAGAAGAGGTCACCGACGACAAACCGTGGTTCTACGACATTAAACGTGTTCTTCAAACTCAAGATTACCCGCCTGGGGCATCCAATAAAGATAGGAAGACATTGAGAGGATTAGCAAGCAGTTTCTTCCTCAATGAAGAAATTTTGTATAAGAGGAATTACGACATGGTCTTGCTCAGATGTGTAGACAGACGTGAAGCAGACATGCTGATGCAAGAAGTACATGAAGGATCTTTTGGCACTCATGCCAACGGACATGCGATGGCTAGAAAGATGTTGAGAGCTGGTTACTATTGGATGATAATGGAATCTGATTGCTGCAAATATGTGAAGAAATGTCATAAATGTCAGATTTATGCGGACAAGATACATGTGCCACCGACCCTCCTCAATGTTATCTCTTCACCTTGGCCTTTCTCTATGTGGGGCATTGATATGATTGGAATGATTGAACCCAAAGCTTCAAATGGTCATCGTTTCATCTTGGTAGCGATTGATTATTTTACTAAATGGGTGGAAGAAGCATCTTATGCTAATATAACCAGACAAGTGGTAGTCAGATTTATCAAGAATCAGATCATTTGTTGATACGGTATCCCGAGCAAGATCATCACTGATAATGGTTCGAATTTGAATAACAAGATGATGAGAGAGCTTTGCGAAGAATTCAAGATCGAACATCATAATTCTTCTCCTTACAGACCGAAGATGAATGGGGCTGTTGAGGCTGCTAACAAGAACATCAAAAAGATTGTCCAGAAGATGGTGGTAACTTACAAAGATTGGCATGAAATGCTTCCGTTTGCTCTGCATGGATACCGTACTTCAGTTCGAACTTCAACAGGCGCAACCCCATTTTCCCTAGTTTACGGTATGGAAGTCGTACTCCCCGTGGAGGTTGAGATTCTGTCTCTGAGAGTGTTGATGGAAGCTAAACTTTCTGAGGCTGAATGGTGTCAAAGTAGATATGATCAGTTGAATTTAATTGAAGAAAAGAGATTGACAGCGTTGTGTCACGGTCAATTGTATCAGTAGAGAATGAAGAAGGCTTTTGATAAGAAGGTTCGACCACGCGAGTTCAGAGAAGGTAACCTTGTGCTCAAGAAGATATTATCTTTCCAACCTGATTCTAGGGGCAAGTGGGCTCCGAATTATGAAGGACCATACGTTGTTAAGAAAGTTTTCTCTGGAGGTGCCTTGATTCTCACTAATATGGACGGTGAAGAGCTCCCGCGTCCCATGAACGCCGATGCAGTCAAGAAGTATTTCGCTTAGGTTTGAGTTGACAGTTTGCTAAGTTGAAAACTCGAAAGGGCGGCTTAGGCAAGTTTTTGGTCAGACCAGTCTTGGCATTTGAACACATTTTGGAATTCGAAGTTGTTAGGGAGAATAGTGATCATTGTTTTTGTGTAACCCTTTCTTTCATGTACTATTTCCCAAACTTTTGTAAACTGTTGGAGTCGCGTTGTTAGCGAACTGCCACCTTATTAATGAAATTTGAGCATTTACCCTTTGTGGGCAATTTTGATTTTTACGGAAATATTTGAAACAAAGTATTTAAAATATTCTTATTTTTAAAATGTGTCGTGAATAATGAAAGGAATATCAACAGTTGTTCCGAAGATGGTCAAGCCATGAAATGCGAAACAATACAGTAATTTATCCTTGCATGATGAACATGTTTTATTTCAAAATCGTCATGAGGTGTTGGTTGTGTAAACTTGTGTTTCTGGTGGTACTAAGTTTGTTGACTCCCCAGTTGTTCCAGTTGAGCGTTGTTTTGGCTACCTTTATTTGGGCAATTTCTGAAGTGTGGTACGCTTTGTCTCATGCCATTGGTCTATTGGTATTAGAAGTTGGATTTGGATGCTTTTCTCCTCAGAAGACTTGAACCTTGTGGCGTGTTACGCTCCGACGTTGCCTTGTGTTTCCAGTTCCAGTTATTTTCCATCTTTTTCAAGATTGGCCAAGTATCTATTATGCTGTGACATCTTATTATCTTCAAGTTATTCCGTCTGTTTGTTTTGTCAGCATAACATTCATTTATTCATTTACACTCATATCACGCACGCATATTCACATTTTCCATTGAGTTTGGGTTGGTACTTTGTTTATTCAAACAGCGTACATGTTTCTTTCCAAGTAGAAGGTTAACTTAGGCAGAAAATGTGCTTCCTTTCTAAATTCCCCAACTGAGCTAATCCTCGTGGATGATTTTTGATTTAGCTTACCTTGTCCATTTCTGGATAGGATGAATTCCCCAATCGAGTTACTTTCTCATTGGTTGGAGTCTTGTTTGACTGTTTTCTCTCTGGTTTATGCCTGGACGAAGTTGTTGTCTCTTGCATAGGCTATCTCATGATTTTCCCCAGTGAAGTCGCGACCTGGACGAATGGTGCATTTATTTTGCACATTTAAGTATGTGATCTCCTCGGGAAGGATGGATTCATCATTCTCTTTGACGAAGATTTTATTCTCTGCCAGTGTCATCGCAATTTCCCTGAGTTATTCTTTGGAAAACGACAAGCAGCAGCTCTTCACGAGCAACTTGTGCGTTATTATTATTTTCGGAAAACGACAAGCGGCAGCTCTTCACGAGAAACTTGTGCGTTATTATTATTTTCGGAAAACGACAAGCGGCAGCTCTTCACGAGCAACTTGTGCGTTATTATTATTTTCGGAAAACAACAAGCGGCAGCTCTTCACGAGCAACTTGTGCGTTATTATTATTTTTGGAAAACGACAAGCGGCAGCTCTTCACGAGCAACTTGTGCGTTATTATTATTTTTGGAAAACGACAAGCGGCAGCTTTTCACGAGCAACTTGTGCGTTATTATTATTTTGGAAAACGGCAAGCGGCAGTCTCTTTATTTGAGCAACTTGTACGTTATTTTTCTGGAAGACAGTAAGTGGCAGCTTCTTTATTTGAGCAGCTTGTATGTTATTGGTATTTTCTTTGGAAAACAGCAAGTGGCAGCTTCTTTATTTGAGCAGCTTGTATGTCATTGACATCCTTGGATGACAGCAAGTGGCAGCCTCTTTATTTGAGCAGCTTGTATGTTATTGACACCCCTGGACGACAGCAAGTGGCAGCCTCTTTATTTGAGCAGCTTGTATGTCATAATATTTTTGGGAAGACAGCAAGTGACAGCTTCTTTATTTGAGAGACTTGTGTATCTACAATCTTATTATCTCAGCATCAATGAGTGTATCTCCGGAAATCTCGCAGAGAAGTTTGTTGTGAATCATTACCTTCAAAAGTCGGTAATCCATCATCAGCAAATTTGATACTTTTTGTCTATCGCTGACCTTGAGTTGCGAACTCACTGTTATTTTGGGTCAATAATCTGTTTTATGGCCTATGCAAGATGCCTTCTTTGTTAGGGTCGGAGGTCGTATTCCCTCAATTTTATTCGCCGTCAAGAGTCTGTCATTTGAAGTCGATGGCTCGTTTCTCCAGTAGTGTATAATCCACGTCTCTGTGTTTTGTTGGTGTTTGATTCCTCCAGCATTGTCTTGCTTCATACAATAATCTTCTCTGTAAATTCAATCACTACATTCATATCAAACATAATGGCGGTATCTTAGGGTAAAAATTTGCGTATTATGTATTTAAGTACCTTCAATCTCGTCGAAACGAAGATTTTAATCTTCATATCTCCGGATAGAAGAAACTTAAATAGGGGCAGCTGTTGTACCCCAAATTTTGACCTAAGATACCATCTCCCATCTGCATCATTACATTGCAAGGGTTTTGGCATATTTTTATCAATTTTCAAAGCAGATTTTAAATTCATAACTTTTTCAAGTCGAGAGCTGTTTATTTGTTGAGCGCTAAATTTATTAATCGATCAATGCTAAAACAATGTTTATTAATTATTTATTATCTTAAATTTAAATAATTGGAATTTATTTTCAATTACTATATAATTTAAAGATTTATAAATAATGAAATAAACATTTGAAAAGGAGTTTATTAATTGATAAAACAATGTTTATTTAATTATTTATTGTTCTAAGTTTAAATAGTTGAAATTTTATTTTCAGTTATTATAATTTAGAAGAATTAAAAATAATGAAATAAATAATTGAAGTTATTAATTGATCAATGATGTTTATTTATTTGTTTATTATTCTGAATTTAAGTAATTGAAATTGATTTTCAGTTATCATATAATTTAAAGAATTATAAACGATAAATAAATAATTGGAAAGAAGAAAATAATTAACTGGGGAATAATAGAATTTTTATTCATCTTTATTCTAATTATTACAATTGTTGTTTAAATACTATTGTACAAAGTATTTATAATGACAATTACATAAAAAGTTTAAAGTAAAATAAAAACTATTTTCTAATATTCTAAATCTTCATCTTCTATCCAATTGTTCATTTGATTTTTTTTACCTGCAAAGAATTAAAGAAAAAGTTAGAAATAAATAAATAATTAAAAGCAGAAAATTAACTTTTAGTGTTCATCATTAAAAGCAAACGGCTGGAATCAGTTTTTTACCCTTTTTGCAAATCACGGGATTTCTCCCGGTTCACAAAAAGGGATGAATTTTATTGATAAAAATGAATGCACAATTTAAAAACATGCACAAATCATTTTCTTGTCAAAATAGCACATTTCAAAATCAATTGCACTTTTTCAAAAGCCCACTGCATATTTCAAATATCCATAAATTCAATTTTTTGTCAAAACAGCATACAAAAAATCAACAGCATATGCAAATTTCCAAAGCCATTCCAACGTAAACATGCCCATATAGGAAGAGGCCAAAAACATAAGGCTCCCATGCAAAGACAAAGAGAGATATGCAGTTTAAACCAAATGTGCAAGCAATATCTTTCCATTTTACATCATTTTCCAGCATGCTTTTTCAGAACAAATACAGTACAGTACATCATTTTAATGATTCAATGGTACTAGAGAGAGAGAAGAGAGGAAGAGTTGGTTTTACAGGTTTTGGTTTAGGCAGAAAAAGAATAGAAACAAATCAGCAGTATTGCAGTAAGAGAAAAGAAAGCATGAAAGAAGAATAGAAACAAAACTGATAAAACAATATGGTAGAGTGCAGAGGTCAAAGGCAATAAAATAGTTTAAAAATTCAAAACCTGTAGCATAAACAAAAAGAGGCCGAACCAACTGATATAACATTATCAATCCCTTCAAAAATTCAGAGATAACACAACCTATCTTCAAGCCTTCCACACTCAAAAACTGTAAAACAAAAACAAAGCCATTTTCTCAAGCTCTAAAGCCTAAGCCTTAGTAACACCAACATGGCCTAAACCAAACCTGTTTCAATAACCTGTAACAACAACCTTGGCCTAAACCTCAATAACCTGCTTAAGCCATAGAAAACCTCAACCAACATGGCCAAAAACCAATAGAACCATTACCAAAACGAAAAACCAGTATACCAAACATAACTTGCATAAACCAGTAAAACTATGGCCTAATAAACCAGTAAAACCAGTAAACTCAAGGCCAAACCTGTTGAAACCATAACCAACATCCAAAGCCAAAAATCAGAAAAACCATAACAATGCATACCTACACGAAACTGTCCAAATCATAAGGCCTCAGCATATCATCATAGGCCAACATTTAGGGCAACAGAATCACAGTGGAGAAGAAGAGAAAAAGCATACAACGAAGGCAACAGTAGCAAGGCAAGAAGAAGAAGAAGAGAAGCTAGTCAAAAATAAATTTTTCAACAATAGCATTCAAAATATCAACATACCAACAAGCATTCAAAGGCGACAGAAGATTTCATCACAAAAGGGACAAAAGGAACGAAATACCGGGAACAAGCCACAACACCGCGCTCGCTCCTCCGCCACCAAGCCTCCAGAACGCCCTTCCCTCCTCCTCCATAAAGGTAACCTCGTTTTTTCTCTTTTCCTTTTCACCATTTCAACAGAAATCCCATGTAAAAGATAAAGTCAGAATAAAAAATGGATAAAGTTGTAACATGCAAAATCATAAAAGCCTAATGCGTTAAAGGACGAGTCATTCACCTCTACACTGTAACACTGAGCTCCATGGGGAAGAAGAAGGCGTTGGTGGCTCGAGCAGAGGGAGAACTCAGGCGTGGGTGGCTCGAGCAGAGGGAGAACTCAGGCGAAGGTGGAAGAACTCAGGCGAAGGTGGGATAACGCGCGAAGAAGACGAAGAATGAACAAGAAGAACGGTGCTGCGTAATGAACCCTAATCCCTTTTCCAAATGCTAAAACACAGTGTTAACCCTAAAAACAAATTAGAATGAATGGACCTCACCCCTTTTACGCCTAAGCCCAACGTTTTACTTAAACACCCCCCTATTTCTGTTGTTTTCTGATTAGGCATCCTTAAGACCATTTGGCCCATAAATCATTTCTTACCCACCCCCTTTTTGTTTAATACCCCTCTGCCTATTTGTTTTCTCTCTTTAGTTTTTTTGAATTATTATTAATTAGTTAGTTAATAAAGTTAATAATAGATGTAATTTAATTAAAAACAATTTTAATAATTGAACAATTTTATTAGTTTAACTTTTAGGATTTAATTTGGTAATTTTAGTATCTTTTTTTAATTAGACTTAAGTTAGAATCTTTCAAGTTTTAATTTAGTTTAATTATTTAACAACTCTTAAAAATAATACCTTTTATTAATACTAAAAAACATATAAAAACAAAAACAAATAATAAAAACTAAAAAAAAACATTTTATTTAATTAATTCTCTTGCGTTATTAATGTTAAACAAAAATACAAAATGTATGTTCACATCCTTTAGTTTATTTAATCATTATTTTGGTTGTATATCATTATCCGCATAATTTTCTGTTTAATTATTTCATATTTACATGATTATTCTGTTTACGTCTAAATCCAAGGGAAAAACGATTAAATTTGTTGACTTCATGTCCTCAAGTCCGATCACGCGAATATTTTTTTCATCTCATTAAAACTTAAGACAATTTTTTCCCAAAATATTCAATCTTTTCAAGACTCATACCTTTTAAGCAAAAACTTCGACATTAGGTCGTCGTACCTTCAAAAACCCGTCCGTACCCCTTTTTCGGCCAAAACAATTTATTTCGATCAAACAAACAATTTTAATAAACAGATATTTCAAAAGGCTCCTATAGAGTACTATAGATACATTGGGTGCTAATACCTTCCCATTGTATAACCAACCCCCGAACCATAGATCTCTTTTCAAAAACGCTTTGTATTTTTTATTACTTTTAAAAGTATTATTTTACATTGCACATTTAGGGTTTTATTTCGCTCTTTCCCCTTTTCTCTTGGAAATAATAAAACGCGGTGGCGACTCTTGCTTTTGTGAGACGAATTAATCAATAATTCGATCTCCGATTTACCCCGCTACATTTTTTATCGCTACATTAATGGAATGCTAGCTTGTTTGGCATACCACGCGCATTTTGATTGGAATGCTGTCGCAAGTTATGAGATTACAGAGTTTTAGGGATTACTTGGATTTTAAGTTATCTGTATTGAAAATATTGGAATACAATTTCAGTTATTTTGGATCAGGAATCTTAAATAAAAAGGCGAAGATGTAAAAGAAGAATTGAAAGATATTTATCAGATGATCTCATAAAAGTTTTTTTTCATTCAATGCAAATGATTGTTACAAAAATAGTTTATTGTTTGAATATTATACGTTTTACAACTTATAGTATTTAAAGAATAAATTATTACAATGAATAAATAAATCTAAGTCTAAGCCTAAACTCCATTTGCTCCCATGCCCAAGGTCTCTTGCTTCCTCTGCTTCCTCTATCGTCCAAGTTGCTTTCACCTGAAAAAGAAGAAGGAAAAGAGATTAGTATAGAAGAATTTTCAAATGAAAAAGAAAGAAAATTCATCATTAAAGATTGTCGTCCGGAATCAGTGTGCTATTGTTCATCATGTTTTATTTTTCTCTCTTCAAATCACAAGAAGATTGCTCTTCTTGGTTCACAAAGAGAAAAGTAAAAAATAAAAATATAAGCATACAAAAACAATTGGCTCAAATGCAAAACATGGGCCATGCTGTACAAAGACAAACCAAGGCGCCAAATTTCAAATTGTCCAGCAACCAAGAATACCAAACTGCAGTAACCAAACTGAGTTGCAAAACAAGTCAAGATGCATTGCTAAAAATGTTATACAAACATAAACTAAGCAAACTAAGCATGGCAAACCCAAACTGAATGCAAAAATTATCAAGTAAGCCAACTAGATGCAAAGTAAACAATGCAGAAAGTACATCAGTAATAGCAGGTAATACATCAGGAAAACCTATTGACAAGCAAAAGGCTTGTAATAGCCATCATCATTTTCCAGGGGCAAACTTTTCAGAAAATATAATATACAAAGCAAAAAATGCTTTCTCATGGAGAGAGAAAGAGGAAAAGATATCACATTGGGTGAAGTTTGCAGTTAGGCTAAAAACAGGTTGTCACAAGACAAAAGAGCAAAAGGATATAAAACTATCTAACTGCATAAACAACAAGGAGAGAAAATACTTGGCCAAAAACCCTACAAACCACAAACAGCCTGAACCAACATAAAAAACAAGTTTGCCAAGCCTGCAAACACAAAAAACCTGCACAAGCTTGCAAACACTTGTACAAACTCAAAGGCAAGCAAAACTGCAAGTGAATCAAACAAGCCCAGCGTGCCCAAACAAACTCCAAAGCCTGCACAACTTGCAAACTGGCCAACCTGCTACAAAACTCTATAAACCTGTTAACAAGCTGTAGCAAACAGCCAAACAATTTCAAGCTCAACTAAGCTAGCTGCAAAACAACCAGCCAAAGCTACAATAACAAAAAACCAATTGGAACCACAAGCCTAGCAAAAAACTGCCAAGCCAAGTTACACAAACCTGTCAAACTACAAACCACAAAACCTGCAAAATTGTTAACAGTTCCAAAACCAATAATTCCAAAAACTACAAACTCAGCAAGCCAACCAACAAAGCTTCCCAACCTGCTTGTCAAACCTGCAATCCCAAAATGTTCAAAAAAAAACTGCAATATAGAAGAAACTGTCCAACATTTTCACAAAGATCACAAAAAACCTTGTGGATCAACACAGAATAAAACCTGTGTTGACAGTTTCAAACTACTACAAAATTGCAGGCTTGCCAAACAAACCAACAAAAAGTTTCAGGGATATTTCCATCATCAACATCAAAGCCAAGAAAGAGGAAGAGCATTTCAGAAGTATACAAACAAAGCTTCAGAACCAACAACAAAAGTTTCAGAATTGTTCATCATCAAACATCAAAGCCAAGAAAGAGGAAGAGGTTCAGAAGCAAAACAACAATAACAGTTTCAGAATCGTATCCATCATCATCAACAAAAATCAAGAACAACAAGTTTCAGAATTCTTTCATCATCAACATCAATATCTGAGAAAGAGGAAAAAGGTTACCAGAAAAAGCGCGCCCATCATTTCTTTTCCCTTCCGCCTCCGGCCACCAGGAATTCCGCCACCAACTCCATCTCACCTTTCCTCTCCATCTTTCCCAAGGTATGTTTTTTCAAACCCTTACTGCATCTCAAAACATGTAAAGACCATGGATTAAAACAAAGTAACATGAACATGCAAAACAAACTGTAAAAATCAATCACACAATGAAACTGTAAAAACCCTAAAAGACAAGAAATGAATCATACCGTTCAAGCAAAGGCCTTGGATTATCGTGAAGAGGTGAGAGAGTGAGGTGGCGATCCGGCGACCTAGGGCTCATGGAGGGAGACCAGAGCATCATGACTGAGAAAGATGAAAACAAAGAAGAAGAACAAAGCGGCACCGCTGTGTACCAAACGGAACAAACCCTAAAAAATGTTGAACCCTAACAAATGTTGTACAATCTTTTCATTTGGGCCTTCGCCCCAAACAAGTGCTTAATCCCACTAATATTTGGCCAGCGTACCCCCTCTTCCCTCCATTCTGATTTGTCTTTTGTTCTTCTTCATTTTCATTTGGGCCACAATAATCCCAAGCCCATCTTTTTTTAATTTCTTTTCCTTTTATTAAACAAATGTTTTTTTTAATTAACCCATTTTAATTGATTTGTTTTATTTCATTAATTTATTTTATTTTGTTAATAATAATACTAGTAAGATTTATTTATTTAAAATTAATTTTATTGTCTTCTTTTATTAATTGATTTTGTTACATTTAATAAAAATACAAGAATAATAGAAACATTAATTAAGTAATTTTTCTTTCTTTAAAACTTTTCTTTACATAATTCCTAAAACACAAAAAAAATAATATAATACTTAATCTTTCTCTTTTTAGAATAGATTTTATTTATTTATTTTTTACGTTAATAAATACATGCATTTCATAATTTATTGATTCTCTTTATTTTTATGTTTTGTTATAGCTTTATATTTGAATTGCGACAATTCGATTTGGTTGTAACACTTGATATTTGGACTTTATTATCCTTGATAGATTCATCCCCATTTGTAAATAATTGTACCCCCATCCCCTGATACTTTTGTAATAGCCTAGAACTTTAATTCTCGCAATTTACGCTTTCAAATATGCCATGACTAGAGATTAGGGTTTGTATGCGAAAATCTAAAATCAATCGCTAGATGACCTAATACAAGACTTGAATGCATGAAAATGACAAACACAATGCACACTTGCACCTCTAGGGTAACCTTGCTTGTTGCCTCGGAAAATACAATCATGTCCCTCGAATATGAGACACTCTAGCAAATGCCCCTTCAATAAACAAAGATCGTAGTCCCTCGATGACCCTCGATGTTGCCTTCGATAAAATGATCTCGTCCCTTACAAAATTGCTAGAGCGTCTCACAAGTTGCTTTCAATGATTGTATGCGATGACCCGCGCCTGTCCCGTTTAACATCCTAATATAAGGTTGTTCACCAAATGCAATGGTGAAATGACACTGTCAAAAGGGTTAAAAACATAAGAAAGATCTTTGAGTAAATTAGGGCAGACAACTCTTAGTTACTTGATCAAAGCTTGCAAAACATCCTTGCTACTTTCAAACACACATCACAACACAACTTCAAAACATTTTCCAAAAATAACTTTCAAAACATTGAAATATCTTTTTAAAAAGACACACACCTTTGTATATATTCAAATAAGAATCATTACAAAGGTTGCCTAGACAAGGCCTCTTTTTCAAAGCATTTTCAAAACCACACACACAAAGCACCATTTCAAACAATTGAAAAGCAAAAGCAAGTGATCTAAACAAGTAACTAAGAGCCCATGGAAAACCATGGATGAAAAGGGTGCTAGCACCTTCCCTTTTCGTAATCTACCCCCCGAACCCAAGAAAACATCTCAAAGGCCTTTCATGTGCTTTTTGACCTTTCCTTTGGATAAAATAAAAAGTCGGTGGCGACTCTTGCTAAACCGAACAATTGCGAACACAAACGCAAAACCTCAAGTCAGTTCTCCCACCGTATCACATAACTGGCGACTCTGCTGGGGATATTTCTAAAAGTGGGGTTACCTTAGGGTTTTAGATCACCCTTTAAATGCTTATCTTGTTTGAATTGTATGCTTTACTTTTGGGTTCTTTGTTTGGGTTTGTTTTAAATCCTACACCCGGATTTGGGGTACCTTTTAGGTAAGTAGCAATAAACTACGAGGGAACTGTGCGGGGTATACCGACATGGTTGAAGTAGTGGCTACGTTAGTGTGACATATTTGTGGGTACCAGTAGCCTTTGATTTAATCAAAGAGAATACGGGGCCGCTGAGTGATGTCATGAAGCACTAATGAACTCTTAAAACCTTACTTGACCATCTTGGCCTTTTTAGGGGTAGTGAGATGACCGACTTTGGTACAGTCCGAAGTTGGTAGATACTCGATACTACACTCATTAAGGATTGTTTTTTTGGAATATTTCGGTTGCCAGTTAAGTGGCTAAACTGAAACAATGAACACAGAAAATCATCCGGTGATATTGAGCTCCTTAGAACCCAGTTACTATTTATAGGACAGGTTGAGCCAACTAACTTCAAGAGGGTACTTACCTACTCCATGCAAGCCTAAACCTAAGGACTTGTCTGCTTTGTGTGAATATGATTACCTGTATATACACTTGCTTACTTTTGCATACTTGTACATAACATCATAACATCATACCATAGCATTTTCAATAACCATTTCAAGGATCTCGAGGGTCTTTTGATGCAGGGTCACATTGAACCAGACGTCTACCAAAGGGCAAGAGGATTCATCTTCATCTAAACAAACGCCGTCAAAGATCAAGTACAACAACTTGGATCGAGGGCTATGACCCACTTGATATGGTGAGCTTAATTCTTGTGGAAAGACATCTACCAATACAAAGTTCTCCAATCAAAGATTGTTGATCGAAGTTCAACCTCTAACATTTTCTTGTGTTTACCCCGCAAGATTCTTGAAAACATGCATCCACATATCATGCATCGTATCATGACAGGTTTTCCCTTACAGGTCTCCTTATTCTCCTACTGTTTATTTCAGTAGAGATGGCTCTAGAGAGGACTGTCAAAGAGATTCAGGCTCAAAACGCTCAACTTCAAGAAATGTTCTTGAACCTGTCCCAGGGGCAAGAAGAAGTGAAAGCTCTCCTCACAAGGGGCATGGTCCTAGGGAATCCAGGCGGCGTCAGGAATGATCAGTTAGAAGGACTACAGATTGAGTTGGCAACAATGAAGATCCAGATGATGGGACAACTAGTGGGCCAGATGGCTCTCATTCAAAACCTGGCCCAAGGACAAGAAGAGCTAAGAGTCCTCATCAACAAACTGCTTCAAGATAACCGAGTGGGGTAAACAACTAGGGTTGAAGATCAAGTCACCATTCAGCCTCCTTTGAGACAAGAATCCAAGGGAAGGTCTCCCCAACTTGCTTCAGGGTCACAAGCCCAACAACAACCTCACCAACATCAACGGGGTAATCGGCATAAGCAAAATACATCTAGAAGGCGCTTCACTGAGATTAACATACCGTTATCTCAAGTATTGGAACGCTTGTTGGAGGTCAATCTGATTGTACTAAAGGATCCTCTTCGGAATACAAATACCACTTCTCCACATTACCATCCCAATGAATTATGTGCATACCACTCTTATAGTCATGGACATGACACCGACGGCTGTTGGGCCCTTAAAAACAAGACCCAAGACTTGATTGACAGAGGAGTGCAGGAATTCACACAGGATGGCCAGATGAAAATCTTCCGCTGAGGTTTCTCCACCTGAAAAGACAAGTTTGAACTAAGAGACTTTTGTTTCATTTGAATTTTCAAGTTGTAATTTCTTTTGGTATTCAAACAATTATCTGTTGATGTCAAACTCTGTTTCATTAATGCATTGCATGTGTTTGTCTTGAATTCATCCATTCGCTTTCACTATTCTTGAACTATGCTTCCTACTTTCTTTATGATATTTAACTCTTGCTAAAAGTTACAAGTCTTTAGAAGGAGGATGACGAAAAAATGCCATAATCTCATACAATATGCTTTTGGTCAGACCTTGCTGACGATGTACAAGCGTTTCTTTCAAATCCTAAACACATGAGTTATAAGGAAGATAATCCCTAGTCAACCCCTTCGAGCCAAAGAAGTAGAAGTTTTCTGTTTTAACACAAATTGAAACCTTTAATCAAACCTGAGGTAGGGTAGTCTCTCAATTAATTCAAAATGCGCGTCTAGCCGTAAACTCTCATACTGTAATACGGTGAATGACATCAAAAAAACTTTCCTTTGGGACCAAAGGACAGTGATGGTTCCTTATCTCATAGGTAGTCATTATCTCTCAGAAAAAACAAAAGCCCACTGAGCCAAAACCTATAAAGGAGGCTTAAGAAAGTTGGGGCATCCCGCTGACTGTAATCTCAAAAATAAGAACAGTCAGGCAAAAATTAGGGATAACAAATCAAAAGAAAGAGGTCATTACAAATCCTCAACAACATGGAAAATGTTGCAAAAAAAATGATGATGATGACTGCCTTCCAACAAATTCAACTTGTGTGAACCATCACCAAAACGTCGTTCCAGACCCATTTGGAGTTCAAAATGTACAATTAACTGAGTTTAGGATCGAAGAACATCACGAAGAGCGGGTGGGTACAAATATACTTTGAGCCTTTGTCCTTTGTTTCTTAAACCGTGAACCAAGCCACGTTACAACCCTTCAAAAGTCCTAATTGAAGCACGGGTTCATTCGAAAGCATACTGTTACAAAAGGTATCCTGACTCCTGTAAGGCTTTGCTCTAAATCTTGAGCTGAATTTTTCTTATAAAAAAGTTTTCTGCTAAAAAACTCATTTTTCAAAACTTCAAGACAATCATAAACTTTGCATTATTTGAATATCATCGTTTACATATGGATATCTGTTTGACAACGAAGAAATTCACACAGTGAAAGTTCCTATGAACGAAAGTTCTCTCAGTGATCAGGATCACCTCAAGTGGAATGACACTTCCGTTGCAAATATCTCCTATCAACAAAAGGGGACTTGGTATGGCATTGTCCAGTAAACCTGGGGCAGTCTAGTCAAGATTTCAACAAATCTCTCAAGATCCAGTTAACCTGGGGCAGTCCAGTCAAGATTTCAAGAAATCTCTCAATTACAGATTCACTTGGGGCAGTAAAACGTCAATCTCATCAAAGGGTTACGTACAGTCCAAGTTTCCTGGCAGTGCCACAAACATTTGATACTAGGGGCAGTGACGAATCTCTCCAAAATCTTTCTGAAAAGAAATTCAAGCATCCTCGAGAAGTTCATCACCTCTCTAGCAGACCAGCAGTCATGGGTTTATTTCCCCAACACTTGTCAAGGATTTATTCTCCAAAATGAAATTACATTTCAACAACATTCATAACATATGCAGATTGATCGGCAGGTAAAGGTTATCATTACCTTTTGGAGTAGCAGTCATCAAAGATTCCTTCATCACCTGTTGGAGTTACGGTCGTCAAAGATTCCTTCATCACCTGTTGGAGTTACGGTCTTCGAAGATTCCTTCATCACCTGTTGGAGTTACGGTCGTCAAAGATTCCTTCATCACTTGTTGGAGTTACAGTCATCGAAGATTCCTTCATCACCTGTTGGAGTTACGGTCGTCAAAGATTCCTTCATCACCTGTTGGAGTTACGGTCGTCGAAGATTCCTTCATCACCTGTTGGAGTTACGGTCGTCGAAGATTCCTTCATCACCTATTGGAGTTACGGTCGTTGAGGATTCCTTCATCACCTGTTGGAGTTACGGTCGTCGAAGATTCCTTCATCACCTGTTGGAGTTACGGTCGTCGAGATTCCTTCATCACCTCTTGGAGTTACGGTCGTCGAAGATTCCTTCATCACCTGTTGGAGTTATGGTCGTCGAGGATTCCTTCATCACCTGTTGGAGTTACGGTCGTCGAAGATTCCTTCATCACCTGTTGGAGTTACGGTCGTCGAGATTCCTTCATCACCTGTTGGAGTTACGGTTGTCGAGATTCCTTCATCACCTTTTGGAGTAGCAGTCGTCGAAGATTCCATCATCATCCGGTTGAGTCAAAGTTAATCCAAGACCTTCTCTGGTTCAGACAGATCGACACTAAGATCTCCCTGATTCTTATTCCAGTGGAAGATATTCCGGGTTTTCCTGTTTCAGATAAATCTCTCAACGATTCATTCTGATTCGCTTCCAGATTTTTCACTATCAGAAACAAAGAATCCAACTCTTCTCTCCATCACCAATTCAGGATTTATTTTTCCCAGCAAAAGGTCGTCTTGGAAAACATTACACATCCGTACATCAGGCCATCATACAACGCAATCTCATTTATTTTGAGAACGTCATCGTTTGATATGTGCCACTAACCTTTACCTTCCAGGAAAGATGCAATCAATTTCTCACCGAAGTTCGTATTGTGAAGCCCGGATGTTGACCAGATAGCAATACAAGGCTGTGAAGCATGGACGTTGACCAGATAACAGTTAATCCCGACAGAATGAAGATTCTCATTCTCAAAGTGGCATACAATCTGAGTTCCTGATATTCCCGACAGAATGAA
The DNA here is from genome assembly GCA_948472305.1 of Vicia faba. Classification (NCBI taxonomy): domain Eukaryota; kingdom Viridiplantae; phylum Streptophyta; class Magnoliopsida; order Fabales; family Fabaceae; genus Vicia; species Vicia faba. The sequence continues at coordinate 909,897,368 of OX451736.1, read as the reverse complement.
GATTCTCATTCTCAAAGTGGCGTATAACCTGAATTCCTGATATTCCCGACAGAATGAAGATTCTCATTCTCAAGGTGGTGTATAACCTAAATTCCTGATATTCCCGACAGAATGAAGATTCTCATTCTCAAAGTGGTGTATAACCTGAATTCCTGATATTCCCGACAGAATGAAGATTCTCATTCTCAAAGTGGTATACAACTTAAACTCCTGATGCTCCCAACAGAATGAAGATTCTCATTCTCAAAGTGGCATACAACCCGAGTTCCTGATATTCCCGACAGAATGAAGATTCTCATTCTCAAAGTGGCATACAACTTTACCTCCTGAACTTTTTCCAAACAGGATTAAGCTTTTCCCAGAGCCCTGAGTTTTACTCTCCAACAGGATAACTACTCTTCAGCAGTACAGCTACTCCCCACAGAGTTTTTACTCCCCGACAAAATCAAGATTCTTATCCTTGATTCTCCAGTGAAGTTGCCAGAACCTTCTTTACTCTCAGCATAATTTGTCAGAGTTTTTTAATCCCCTGCAGATCGAAGATTCTCGTTCTTGACTCCTCAGCACAAATTCCCCTAGCAGAATGAAGATTCTCATTCTCAATTCCTCACAGAGTTTTCAAATATCCTCCAGCGGAGTTCTCCTCAAAGCATGAATCCCCAGTAGATTGGCATACAACCCAAACTCCTGATTTTCCCCAAGCAGTATAGCTTTTCCCCACAGAGGTTGTCAAAAAGCTGGAAGACACACATACTCTTCAACAGTGGTCCAGGATTTATCTTCCCCGACAGCAGTCAAAGATTTTATTATCTCCAGCTATCCAGGATTTATCTTCCTCAGCAAGACAGCTAATCAGCTTACATGCGCATACATTTGCATTCATATATCATAAACATTGATATAACACATACATTGCATCATACATTTCATGCAACATAACTTTGTGTTTCAGCTAATATTTTACCCTTTTCAGGATAAGATTAGCAAGCTTCGAATCCAGAATCATGAAAATAGTTTACGGATGCTCCCCAACATGGATGTTAATTTATCGCTTGTTCAGATTCAACTTTTGAAAATAGTTTACGGATGCTTCCCAACATGGATGTCAATCTATTGCTTGTTCAACCCCATAATCATGAAAATAGTTTACGGATGCTTCCCAATATGGATGTTAATCTATCGCTTGTTCATATTCAACTTTTGAAAATAGTTTACGGATGCTTCCCAACATGGATGTCAATCTATTGCTTGTTCAACCCCAGAATCATGAAAATAGTTTACGGATGCTTCCCAACATGGATGTTAATCTATCGCTTGTTCAGATTTAACTTTTGAAAATAGTTTACGGATGCTTCCCAACATAGATGTCAATCTATTGCTTGTTCAACCCCAGAATCATGAAAATAGTTTACGGATGCTTCCCAACATGGATGTTAATCTATCGCTTGTTCAGATTCAACTTTTGAAAATAGTTTACGGATGCTTCCCAACATGGATGTCAATCTATTGCTTGTTTAACCCCAGAATCATGAAAATAGTTTACGGATGCTTCCCAACATGGATGTTAATCTATCTCTTGTTCAGATTCAACTTTTGAAAATAGTTTACGGATGCTGCCCAACATGGATGTCAATCTATTGCTTGTTCAACCCCAGAATCATGAAAATAGTTTACGGATGCTTCCCAACATGGATGTTAATCTATCGCTTGTTCAGATTTAACTTTTGAAAATAGTTTACGGATGCTTCTCAACATGGATGTCAATCTATTGCTTGTTCAACCCCAGAATCATGAAAATAGTTTACGGATGCTTCCCAACATGGATGTTAATCTATCGCTTGTTCAGATTCAGCTTTTGAAAATAGTTTACGGACGCTTCCAAACATGGATGCTAATCTATCGCTTGTTCAGAATCAGCTCACGAAAACAGCTTACGGATTCTCCAAACACGGATGTCAATCTATTGCTTATTCAGACCCCCAGCTCAGAGACGTTCCAAACATGGATACCTTTCTGATACTCATTCTTTCACCTACAACATACAGTTCAACAAAACATTCTCGGGTGGCATCTTTAAGCCCATCTCCGACAAGATTCTGTCACATCTCCAAATGGCATCTTTAAGCCCATTCCCTCAACTATGCTTTGACAAGTGCAAATTTATGGGCACTCAAGTGTCCAATCATCTTTTACCTTCGAGTCGCGAACGGCGAACTCGCCAATCTAACTCTTCAGGTTCAAGAAGATTGAACAGGGGCAACTGTTGTACCCCAAAATTTGCCCTCCCTTTTTCACAAGAAATCACAACCCTAGGGTTTTTCTCTGATTTTTAAGATTGACTCAGGAATCGATCAAACAAACTTTTCTTTGGCAGTAAATCAAGAATCATGGTTTCTCTCGCATTTCTCAGAAGAAATTGAATCCATAGAAATTCAGTTTCATGTTACATTGTTTTCATGCTTTTTAAGCCTACTGAAAGATTGTTGTTTGTCCTCAAGTTTTGTTTATCTGGGATAAGAGATAGGAGCTGAAACTGTCTAATCCAGATTAACCAGATAATGTGCGTCTGTTAAAACATCTGCTTGTTAATGGAATAAAATGTTTGCCAGTTAATGGAATGCTTGCTTGTTTGGCATACCACGCGTATTTTGATTGGAATGCTGTCGCAAGTTATGAGATTACAGAGTTTTAGGGATTACTTGGATTTTAAGTTATCTGTATTGAAAATATTGGAATACAATTTCAGTTATTTTGGATCAGGAATCTTAAATAAAAAGGCGAAGATGTAAAAGAAGAATTGAAAGATATTTATCATATGATCTCATAAAAGTTTTTTTTCATTCATTGCAAATGATTGTTACAAAAATAGTTTATTGTTTGAATATTATACGTTTTACAACTTATAGTATTTAAAGAATAAATTATTACAATGAATAAATAAATCTAAGTCTAAGCCTAAACTCCATTTGCTCCCATGCCCAAGGCCCCTTGCTTCCTCTGCTTCCTCTATCGTCCAAGTTGCTTTCACCTGAAAAAGAAGAAGGAAAAGAGATTAGTACAGAAGAATTTTCAAATGAAAAAGAAAGAAAATTCATCATTAAAATTTGCCGTCTGGAATCAGTGTGCTATTGTTCATCATGTTTTATTTTTCTCTCTGCAAATCACAAGAAGATTGCTCTTCTTGGTTCACAAAGAGAAAAGTAAAAAAATAAAAATATAAGCATACAAAAACAATTGGCTCAAATGCAAAACATGGGCCATGCTGTACAAAGGCAAACCAAGGCGCCAAATTTCAAATTGTCCAGCAACCAAGAATACCAAACTACAGTAACCAAACTGAGTTGCAAAACAAGCCAAGATGCATTGCTAAAAATGTTATACAAACATAAACTAAGCAAACTAAGCATGGCAAACCCTAACTGAATGCAAAAATTGTCAAGTAAGCCAACTAGATGCAAAGTACACAATGCAGAAAGTACAACAGTAATAGCAAGTAATACAACAGGAAAACCTATTGACAAGCAAAAGGCTTGTAATAGCCATCATCATTTTCCAGGGGCAAACTTTTCAGAAAATATAATATACAAAGCAAAAAATGCTTTTTCATGGAGAGAGAAAGAGGAAAAGATATCACCTTGGGTGAAGTTTGCAGTTTGGCTAAAAACAGGCTATCATAAGACAAAAGAGCAAAAGGATATAAAACTATCTAACTGCATAAACAACAAGGAGAGAAAATACTTGGCCAAAAACACTACAAACCACAAACAGCCTGAACCAGCATAAAAAACAAGTTTGCCAAGCCTGCAAACACAAAAAACCTGCACAAGCATGCAAACACCTGTACAAACTCAAAGGAAAGCAAAACTGCAAGTGAATCAAACAAGCCCAGCGTTCCCAAACAAACTCCAAAGCCTGCACAACTTGCAAACTTACCAACCTGCTACAAAACTCTACAAACCTGTTAACAAGCTGTAGCAAACAGCCAAACAGTTTCAAGCTCAACCGAGCTAGCTGCAAAGCAACCAACCAAAGCTACAACAACAAAAAACCAATTGGAACCACAAGCCTAGCAAAAAACTGCCAAGCCAAGTTACACAAACCTGTCAAACTACAAACCACAAAACCTGCAAAACTGTTAATAATTCCAAAACCAACAATTCAAAAAACTACAAACTCAGCAAGCCAACCAACAAAGATTCCCAACCTGCTTGCCAAACCTGCAATCCCAAACTGTTAAAAAAAACTGCAATATAGAAGAAACTGTCCAACAGTTTCACAAAGATCACAAAAAACCTTGTGGATCAACACAGAACAAAACCCGTGTTGACAGTTTCAAACTACTACAAAATTGCAGGCTTGCCAAACAAACCAACAAAAAGTTTCAGGGATATTTCCATCATCAACATCAAAGCCAAGAAAGAGGAAGATCATTTCAGAAGTATACAAACAAAGCTTCAGAACCAACAACAAAAGTTTCAGAATTGTTCATCATCAAACATCAAAGTCAAGAAAGAGGAAGAGGTTCAGAAGCAAAACAACAATAACAGTTTCAGAATCGTATCCATCATCATCAACAAAAATCAAGAACAACAAGTTTCAGAATTCTTTCATCATCAACATCAATATCTGAGAAAGAGGAAAAAGGTTACCAGAAAAAGCGCGCCCATCATTTCTTTTCCCTTCCGCCTCCGGCCACCAGGAACGCCGCCACCAACTCCATCTCACCTTTCCTCTTCATCTTTCCCAAGGTATGTTTTTTCAAACCCTTACTGCATCTCAAAACATGTAAAGACCATGGATTAAACCAAAGTAACATGAACATGCAAAACAAACTGTAAAAATCAATCACACAACGAAACTGTAAAAACCCTAAAAGACAAGAAATGAATCATACCGTTCGAGCAAAGGCCTTGGATTGTCGTGAAGAGGTGAGAGAGTCAGGTGGCGATCCGGCGACCTAGGGCTCGTGGAGGGAGATCAGAGCATCGTGACTGAGAAAGATGAAAACGAAGAAGAAGAACGAAGCGGCGCCGCTGTGTACCAAACGAAACAAACCCTAAAAAATGCTGAACCCTAACAAATGTTGTACAATCTTTTCATTTGGGCCTTTGCCCCAAACAAGTGCTTAAGCCCACTAATATTTGGCCAGCGTACCCCCTCTTCCCTCCATTCTGATTTTTCTTTTGTTCTTCTTCATTTTCATTTGGGCCACAATTATCCCAAGCCCATCTTTTTTTAATTTCTTTTCCTTTTATTAAACAAATGTTTTTTTTAACTAACCCATTTTAATTGATTTGTTTTATTTCATTAATTTGTTTTATTTTGTTAATAATAATACTAGTAAGATTTATTTCTTTAAAATTAATTTTATTGTCTTCTTTTATTAATTGATTTTGTTACATTTAATAAAAATACAAGAATAATAGAAACATTAATTTAAGTAATTTTTCTTTCTTTAAAACTTTTCTTTACATAATTCTTAAAACCCAAAAAAATAATAATATAATACTTAATCTTTCTCTTTTTAGAATAGATTTTATTTATTTATTTTTTACGTTAATAAATACATGCATTTCATAATTTATTGATTCTCTTTATTTTTATGTTTTGTTATAGCTTTATATTTGAATTGCGACAATTCGATTTGGTTGTAACACTTGATATTTGGACTTTATTATCCTTGAGAGATTCATCCCCATTTGTAAATAATTGTACCCCCATCCCCGGATACTTTTGTAATAGCCTAGAACTTTAATTCTCGCACTTTACGCTTTCAAATATGCCATGACTAGAGATTAGGGTTTGTATGCAAAAATTTAAAATCAACTGCTAGATGACCTAATACAAGACTTGAATGCATAAAAATGACAAACACAATGCACACTTGCACCTCTAGGGTAACCTCGCTTGTTGCCTCGGAAAATGTAATCATGTCCCTTTAATATGAGACACTCTAGAAAATTCCCCTTTAATAAACAAAGATCGTAGTCCCTCGATGACCCTCGATGTTGCCTTCGATAAAACAATCTCGTCCCTTACAAAATTTCTAGAGCGTCTCACAAGTTGTTTTCAATGATTGTATGCGATGACCCGCGCCTGTCCCGTTTAACATCCTAGCACAAGGTTGTTCACCAAATGCAATGGTGAAATGACACTGTCAAAAGGGTTAAAAACATAAGAAAGATCTTTGAGTAAATTAGGGCAGACAACTCTTAGTTACTTGATCAAAGCTTGCAAAACATCCTTGCTAATTTCAAACACACATCACAACACAACTTCAAAACATTTTCCAAAAACAACTTTCAAAACATTGAAATATCTTTTCAAAAAGACACACACCTTTGTATATATTCAAACAAGAATCATTACAAAGATTGCCTAGACAAGGCCTCTTTTTCAAAGAATTTTCAAAACCACACACACAAAGCACCATTTCAAACAATTTAAAAGCAAAAGCAAGTGATCTAAACAAGTAACTAAGAGACCATGGAAAACCATGGATGAAAAGGGTGCTAGCACCTTCCCTTTTCGTAATCTACCCCCCGAACCCAAGAAAATATCTCAAAGGTCTTTCCTGTGCTTTTTGACCTTTCCTTTGGATAAAATAAAAAGTCGATGGCGACTCTTGTTAAACCGAACAATTGCGAACACAAACGCAAAACCTCAAGTCAGTTCTCCCACCGTATCACACCTACCAAGAGCCATCATTGGTTCTGTGTATGAGAAGTGGCTAGAGACCAAGAAATTTGTCATGGATTTCACTATATAGTTTAATTTTGGTTTTTGGTTACAATAATGTAATGAAACAAGTAAGATAAAACATCTTAAACCAAAATATATTTTCTCTTGCTTCTTGATTGGATAGTGTCTACAAAATAGCTAACCATATCTACTATTTTGATTTCAATTAGGGATGACAAAAATATCTGTACCCGCGAATATCTACGGGTAAAATCCGTCACGGATATGAGATGGATAATTTAATGAATATCCACTAATAAAATACATAGATATTTAAATACTCGTTTGTAAATGAATATGAATGTGGGTTTAATGATACCCGTATCCGCATATATCTGAATTTGTTAATAAATTATAAAAATTATTTAAACATGTTTATTACACCTTGTCTTTTCAACTTTTAAAAAAATGAGTCTTATATTTATTTATTTTTTGAAAATTTCTTTGAAGAAAACATTTCATATTCTATACAAATCTTATTTGCCCATTTCATATTTAAACTTCTTCAATACTCCATGTCTCACTTCAGTTATTCCACCGTTCAACCAACCAATATCGCTATTCCTCTGTCCAACTAGTGCCTTCCTTCCTACTCTTCACCCATTCGCTCTTCTACCATAACTGTTCTTAATTTGAGAGTAAATTGTATGGATGCTATGTGATAATAACTTTTGTGTCTTTAAATATATTTTTTTTTTGAAAAAAATGTTATCCATAGATATTTGTAAATATCCGCGGGTATCTTAAAACCCGCAAATTACTCGCTTAACAGGTACCTGCACAAATATGGGGAGAATACATATATCATATTTATCAAATGGGACGGACACGAATATAGTAGTATCCTTCCCATGAATATCCATTTACATTCCTAATATCAATCTCCGATCTTTGATGAACTTCATTCTTGACACCACGATAGCCTTCACTTAATCGTAATTGCAAGCCTTGAATCCTTTCTTCAACAAGTTGACAAATACAATGAAACTTCACTTAAATGGAAAAGAGCCTTCTGTCTTTTTCCTCTATGGAACTTCAATCTTAAATTCTAGTAATATAAAACTGCTTGAAAACTTCACACTTTAAAGAACAATTAGCACTCTAATGTTTTCTTACAATCAATATTCACACACAGACACAAACATTGACATTTACACACACACAAAGGTTGATTATTTTCCATACACAAAATAAAGATAAATATTTGAGAGGGACCAAATTGTGTTTCTAGCTATGACTCTTGATATTTTTCATCTATATGACTTTAAGAATGAAAAAACTTTATACACGTGCTTGAGATATAACACTGCTTTTGAGCAAAAAAAAAAAGGTCTTAAATGATCATATTCAAAGATTTTATTGAATCAATTCAATTGTTAGATATTTGCCTTAAATAATCATATCATGAATTGGATCATGATCATGATCTAAACATTTTTTTAGATTGATTCACAAGAAGATTTTAATTTTAGATAATGAGTTTGTTAAATCAAATGTGTGAATTGATTCCCACGTACATAAGAAAAACATGATAAAAAACTCCAACTAATAAATCCATTCAATTCATTCACAAAATCAAACTCACTTGAATTTTGAAAAATCTCATTTGAATCAATTTATGCAAACTTAACATTTTGAATCAATTCACAAATCACTTTGACTCAATTATTTAAGTTGAACTTAAGTCAAACATATATTTTATGTTGAAAACCCATTTTTATTTTATGTGAGGGGATTAATGAAAAAACTCAAAATACAATAAATTACTAAAAGTAAAACATCAAAATACAAGATAATTCGATAATGCACATGTGCATCTTTAGTCTCCCCTTCTTAATACTTGAAAAATTTGAGTATTTGAGTTACTAATGGAACCATGCCCTCACATTAAACACTCATTTGTTGAGCCAATTTAAATTTGATGCGAAATCCTTCTCCTCCTTTCTAAAAGAGGAAAGAAAACCTTTTAAATATAAAAATGATAAGTTATACATCTTTTAAAAATGGACACACCATTAATTTTTAGTGTAAAAATATGAAAATAAAATTAAAATAGTTTCATTTTAAAAGTGAATAACTAATATTGAGAATGCGATAAAATAGGAGAATTAAAATTATAATTAAATCTAAAAATAATATAATTATAAGGGTGTGATTATTTAAGAGATTATAAATTATATTATTGAAAATATGACATTGAAAATGAAACAATTCCATATTTGTTTCAAGTTTATATAAAGTGTTCCTAAATACTTTTTTTCTTAAGAATGTTGTTACATATGGATTTTCTCAAATTTAATTTTTTTATTTTAAAGGTGAAAATCCAACATTCTCTTGAAAACAATGCTTAACTAATTACAACTTCTTACTTATAATCATATTTTATTTTTATTTTTTATTTTTTATATTTTTAAATTAAATAAAATTTGCAACTTTCATAAAATATATAATTTTTTACCAAACACTTGCATAAAAATATCATTTCTAAAAATGATAATCATGAAAATTAGATTTTAAAAAAAGATATTTCTTAACTTAAAACAAATACACCAAAAAATGTAATGTATAAGTCATGATATTAACTCCAAACTATAGTTAAGATTAATTTTTATTTCTAATAAAACAATAAATATTATAATTAAAAGATAAAATAAAATAAATTAATATTTGAGATAATCATTTTATTAATGAACAGATTTTTAACTCTAATCTAGAGTTCACATGATTTTTTATTTGTACCAAAATAAAATAATGTTATTAAAGTTTAAAATAACTATTTCATTAATTACGAAATAAATCTATGATTTCATTTTGATTGATTATTAAGATATATTTTAATTAAAATTTGTCACCAATACGTATTTTTGGTCTTAATTATTTATTTGTTATGTGTTTTTGCGTAGAAAATTGAAAAAATTATGATACTAATACATGAGAGTTTTTTTTTAATTTTAATTTTAACCAAACTTATTTACTTTATTAAGTTATTAAATTAAATATAATAATGAGAATAAAGTATAAATTTAAAATGATTCACAATAAAAAGATTAATAATACTAATGAAAGTGAGAGAATATATTTGATTTGATTGACTCTTTATTATTAGTCTGATTTGATTGGTTAACATATTTGATTTGATTTTTATATTTGTCTGGCTTTTTAACTAGCTTTAATTATCTAAAGCTATTATATACTAATATAAATATGAGTCTTTCTTCTTTTAAAAAGGGTACACGACAGCTCTAAGCAAGAAAAAACTAGTAAGAATTGATTGTGAGGATTTTAGAACCGGTAGGTTTTTCTTTCTCTCTTATTTTTATCTTCTTTTTCTGGCTTGTTTTATGTCGTTTTAGTTTAATTTATTACTCTTTATTATCTAACAAAAACAGAAGAACAATGTATAGAACTTGAGTGTAGTAATAATTTGATTTAAAGGACTATTATATTCTACTTCATATTTAATTAATTATGGATAAAAAAAAAAAGTCAATGAATTAATAAGATAAACAATTTTTTTCTTTGATAAACAATTGAATTATATTTTTCACAATTTTATCATACTCCGTATAATATTTTCAGGTGAGATTCATTTAAAAACAGTTGAATTATAATACGGAGTATTTTTTAATCCGTATAAAAAATTCATTTGAAAACAGAATGAATTGAATGACACATGAGAGAAAGTTCCAAATTTCAAATGAAAAATTTCTCTGCAGGGCAGAGAACAGGAGAAGTTCTCGTGAAGTAGTTGCACTTCCACTGGCTGGGCCCTCCCGTCTCCTCTGAATCAAAGATGTGACACTTTGAGAACCCTTTTGTAACCGCCAGCTATTACCTCTCCTCACCACCCTTTAACCACCATCTCCACACTCACCCTCACCCTCACCCTCTTGCCACGTAATTCTCCTGCTTACAACAAATCACCACGCGTCCACCCCACCCTCTTTCTTGGAATTACTCCAACACCACACTAATATTAATTCATTTGCAGTTGTACAGATACATCAGATGCAGAGATGTAAATTCAAACTCTCAGCATTTCATTTATTTTCTTTTAAAAGAGTGAATTTTAACTAGACTATTTAATTAAAAAAAATTATATATTTAATTATATTACGGAAAAATCACTATTCATTCATGTCATTACCTTATTAAAAACCCATAAATACCCCTCAATTCCGCGCGAAACTAAACTAACCGAACAAGGACAAACTCGTACTATTCTCCCATTGCCGTAACTAACTGGAAGGTAGGTGAGAGTTATCCTGTACAACTCCTCAGTTCAACAGATAAAGTACACATCCCTCTGAAACTTCCTGATTCGAGGGAGTTTTTCAGTTCAAGTACTTTGACGGTTCTAAGTAAACGACATACAAAATCAACGGTTGGATCTCATACTTGTCTATATACTATAACCCAACTAATTTCACACGTGATTATTCCTTTTTTTTTTCTGCCTCTTTCTTTTTCTCTGACCGATACAGAACCCAGACCTCATCGGTAACACCGTCTTTATCCATTCTTTTACTAAAGTACCCTTCACTCTATCACATTAATTACTCACTCTTTAATTCTTGTACCCGCCAATAAATAGTTACTATAACAGTAACGGCGATTCCGTCATATCCTCTAAACGCCGTTATCTTAAATCGTGTTTTCATTCAAAACGCGTTTTGCATATTGGACGGCGTGTTTGTTTCGTTGAACCACCTAACAACCACCACTACTTCTCCTCAAAGTTTCTTTCATTTAATTTAATTATTTTATTAACCAAACAAACCCATAAGTAAAATAATAAAATAAATTTAATATATTTCGGTTTTCAGAGCTAATAAAGCGATTTAATTATTTTGGAGTATAAAACTATAAATTATCACTTCCTTTCTCTTTTTCGGTTTGCTAACCTTTTGTTTCCTCTCTCTCCTCTCACTGTTTCTCTCCGTTTTTTTTCTCGCCGGGAAACCTTTTCCGTTCGCCGGAAAACCGTTTTTGATTTTTTCGTCCTTTTTCCTCGCCGTTGTGGGAAGCTCGTCACGGTGTTCCGATTGAAACGCTTGCATTCACTCTCAATTTCCCGTGGTTGCTCCTACCAGGCGTTGGATCTCTCCGTTACGCGGTATAAGTCTCGTATACGGCGTTGTTCGGGAATGTGGCGAGCCTTGTTGTCTTATAAGGCTAGCTTTTAATCTGCAACATTCAGGATCGTGATTTAGGGTTTGGTTCTGCGATTTCGTTATTCTTTTTGCTTTTGATTTCTCCTTCTAGTTAACGAAAACGGATACCTACAGGGAGACACTTCGGAATGAAATGGTAGGTTAATCGCGTTTTGGGGAATTTTTTCGTCTCGCGTTGTTTTTTCGTTTTTGATTCATGAATGCTTGAAATTCTCTGTGAAATGTATCTTCCTTCTGCTTATCGTTCAGATCTCGGACATTGTTATACTTTCTAACGGTTTCGACTTTCGATACGATTTCTCTCATTTTATTGGCTTGAATAATGATTTTTTCTATCTAAAAAAATATTTAGAAATTTTTTTATGAGAAGGACCAGGCTAAATTTTTTTCCTGTAGCTAAATTCTGAAGATATGAATAGGAATTCAGAAATTTATTTTAATCAAGGACTAACAGTTTTCTGCGCCTTTTTCTTTTTCTTTTTGGTTGAAATTTGTATGACCAATAGTACTTTTTGTGTGGTGGAGTTTAATGAGGTGGAAAACAAAGATGTTGATAGGAGTAATAGACTGTTTAAATTTCAGCGCATGCATTATTTGAAAGTTTCTATTCTATTTCTGTAGGATACGAGTAATTTTTTGTTGACTATTTCTTTTTCGATGGTGTTCTCTATATTCGGATGTTTTTTTGACTCTTAGTAATTACTTTTCCGAGTGAGGTGATTGTGCTTTCCCTTGTGTACTTTGAAAACGGTTTTGACATAGCTGGTAAATGTACCCTGATTGATCATTAAGTTATTGACTCCTCAATGATAACATTCAAAGCATATCTCATTCATTTTGCCCTAGGATTGTTTTGAGTTTGTTTGTTTTAAGGGTTTATTCCTTTCTCTTGTTGAACTGCATCCTTTGCCAACTGTAGTAAGCTAAAGCATAGGAAATTATACTTTGCTTTGATGTCCCTTGGTTCATTCTTCAAGAATCGCCAGGGCAATGTTTCAACAAAATAAATGCTTCAGTCTGTTTATTGTTGATAATATATATGTTATATTTGAAATTGCTGTAAATTTGTGACATGATTGCGTTTATCTGTTTGCCTTCAAAGTTATCCTTGCATTTGAGTACATTCCAATCTGAGTGGAAACCTGAAACATCTAACAGGTAGAAGGAGGAAGAATGCGATTATCCGAGGAAGCTAGAAATGGGTTAGAATTTTTGAAACGCAAGAGGCTTCAGCGTGCACAAGCCGTTGCCGCCTCTCAGACTAGTGTTGCTAACATGATGAATAGAAGTGGAGGAGATGCTTTGAGAGCTTCAGCTTCATGTGGTACAAGGTTGCACAGTGATCCGGATGTCTTTTTCAAACGGAAGGTGGATAAGTTTGATACAAGTGATTTGGAATGGACTGAGAACATTCCGGAATGTCCTGTATATTCTCCGACGAAGGAGGAATTTGAAGATCCTTTGATTTACTTGCAGAAGATAGCTCCAGAAGCTTCTAAATATGGTATGGAGTTTGGTCTGTTGAGACTGTTATTAGTTCTATTGTATACTAACGATAGTAGTTTGCACTGGTGTTTTCTTATTAGTTAATCACTAAAGCTGGGCATTAACATGTGCCCAAGTTTTCGCATTCTCATAATTTTGCCATTTTGTATATCTGGCTTTTCGGTGCGTAGATCATTTGTAAGAGATGAAATGATTGAATGATGCGGAGAGTATTCTGCAAACCCCCATATCCAGCCACATGCACTTACAAACTGATCAATATAATTCTATACTTTTAGCCATTCAAGCATAGTTTGGTTTAGATTTTATCATGGAGGAGCTTCGATTAAAATAACTTACTTATAGAAAAATCATCATAAGCTTATTGACAACTAAGGAAGTAGAGAGAATTTCTGAAAAAGAATTGGTATATGGAAGCTTTGTTAACTTATTCATGAAGCTGATGTTTAAAAATCACAGTTATTGCAAGATTTCCTTTACATTAATGTAGTAGTTTAAATAATTTTATTAATGCAACTGACATTTTCTGAAAATTTCTTATTTGAATTTGGTATTTATGGTCTAGGATGGTATTCTCTTTAAACAAACTGTAGCTGTTCGATGATGTTAAATTTAGCGAGAGAATCACCATTCATCTTGTATCTTGAAGCTTTTTCTTATTTGAAAAAGCTCAAATAAAATAATATTGAAACCTAGAAGTCAATAGATATACTGAGATGGTTGGAGGTTGTTGTTAAATGTTAAAATGATTTTTTTATCACTATCTTACTATCTTCTCTTGTACCATCCCTTTTCTCAAAATATTTTCCCAAGGTTTTCACTGCCTCATCTTTCCTGCAACTATTTTTGTTATTGATAAGATGATTATGGGATTGCAGTTGATAATTTGAAATTTTAGTAGTAGAAGTTATAGATTCAACTTAATGAAAGGACAATTTCTACCTTGCATTGCATGTTATTTATCATGTCTTCTCTTCTTATGGAAAGCATAGATGAAATAAGTAGTGATAGAGTTATAACCTAACTTTTTTATTTGAATCTCTGATAAATTCTAGGTATATGCAAGATTGTTTCGCCTTTGAGTGCTTCTGTACCTGCTGGGGTTGTTTTAATGAAAGAGAAAGCAGGATTCAAGTTTACAACTAGAGTACAGCCCCTCCGCCTTGCTGAATGGGACACTGAAGACAAAGTCACATTTTTTATGAGTGGAAGGTAGGTGCTCTAGTGTGCATGTTAATATTTGTAATCTCAACATTATATATCATTTCTAATTTCTAATTAATACAATTATAATTCAATCAGAAATTATACATTCCGCGATTATGAGAAAATGGCAAACAAGGTTTTTGCACGAAGATATTGTAGCTCTGGATGTCTTCCAGCCACTTACTTGGAAAAGGAGTTTTGGCATGAAATTGGTTGTGGGAAAATGGACACTGTTGAATATGCATGTGATGTTGATGGTAGTGCATTTTCATCTTCTCCTACCGATCAGCTTGGGAACAGCAAATGGAATTTAAAGGTGTTAAATTTACTACTGTCTCTCTTTTTTATATTTGGTCATTTTTTTTCGTTAACCTGTCTTTTATTTATTTAACATTTGTGTCAGTATTTTAACTGAATGACGGATCTTGCTTGTCAATTAACTTACTAAATACTCCCTCTATTATTTTAGAATCTTTCCCGTTTGCCCAAATCAACTTTGCGTCTCTTGGAAACTTCAATTCCGGTATGGCAATTTCTTATCTTTATCAATAGTACCATTTATATACTATTTTTTGGGTGTCTTATATTGGGCTTTATTTCAGGGAGTAACAGAACCCATGCTATACATTGGAATGCTGTTTAGTATGTTTGCGTGGCACGTGGAGGATCATTATTTGTACAGGTATAGTCGTATTAACTAGTTATATTATAGCAGTGAAGCATTATGTCAATCTAATAATTCCTTCTCTAGTTGCATGTTTAATGATATTGATATATTATATGGTAATGGCAGCATCAATTATCAGCATTGTGGTGCATCAAAAACATGGTATGGTATCCCTGGTCATGCAGCTTTGGAATTTGAAAGGGTAGTGAGAGAACATGTATATACTACTGATATTTTGTCAAGCGACGGGGAAGACGGAGCCTTTGATGTTCTCCTGGGGAAAACTACTTTATTTCCGCCTAATATTTTATTGGACCATAAAGTCCCTGTCTATAAAGCTGTTCAAAAGCCAGGAGAGTTTGTAATAACCTTCCCTAGAGCGTATCATGCAGGCTTCAGTCATGGTTAGCATAATCTTTTCAATTATTTTGTTCCTAGAATGAAATCTTTTCTTGTTACCACCCATTTAATGCATGTTAAATATTAATGTTGCATATTTTCAATAAAATTCTAGGTTTCAACTGTGGAGAAGCGGTGAACTTTGCACTTGATGATTGGTTTCCTCTTGGAGCTATTGCGAGCCGGCGATATGCACTTCTTAACAGGGTTCCTTTACTGCCCCATGAAGAACTTCTTTGCAAAGAAGCGATGCTTATTCATTCATGCGTGGAACTTGAAGATTCAGACTTTCCTTCCCCAGACTTGTTATCTCCTAATACAACCAAGATATCTTTCATTAACTTGTTGCGTTTCCAGCACTGTGCCAGTTGGTCGCTAATGAAATCAAGGGCATGTACTAGTGTTTCTTCACATTCGCATGGCACAATTCTCTGTAGCCTGTGCAAACGTGACTGTTACATTGCTTATGTTGACTGCAGCTGTCACATGCATCCTGTATGCCTACGTCATGGTAAGCTCTGCTCAATGTTATTTACCAAGTATGCTTCAATGCATGCAAAATCATTTTGGGAAATTGAGCTTGGGAACTCAATATTCATGTTTATTCCTGATCTTAAATCCAACTATAACTTCCCACTTTTATCTCGTTCTACTATATTTTTTCAATGTTTTAATATTTTTCCTTTATAGATATTATTGATTCCTGATCTTAAATCCGTTGGTAATACTGAATTTTTTTAACTTACCAACTATAACTTCCCACTTTTACTCCATTTTACCATGTTTTTTCAGTGTTTTAATTTTTTAATTTTAAAATAAATAAAATTTTTAAAATAAATAAAATTTAAAAGCATTCTTAATAAATATTATACGCGCAATGCCATAATGATCTTTGGTTGTCACCTGCTTGTTTGCTCCCATGCCTCTTACTTAGTACTATTTGCCATATGTCTGGTTGTCATGCTAGTGGTCATTTACTGTCATTATCTTACTGCATAATAATGAATAAATCATTATCTCAATTCTAGACCGTAAGATAAATTTGTTCACTACAATGAACCTTTTACTGCATTCGTTTTCATGTATTTTGATGATACAACATTCTCGTTTTTAATGTCTATAGTTTGAAATTTCAGAAGTTAAATCTCTTGACTTCAGCTGTGGGAACAAGCACACTCTATATTTGAGAGATGATATTGGGGACATGGAAGCTGCAGCCAAGATGTTTGAGCAGGAGGATGGGATATTGGATGAGATAGGCAAGCAATCCAAAAGTGAACAAAATATGTATTCATATCCTTTGTCAGATATGTTTCAGAGAGCTGAAGCAAGTGGATATGAACCGTATTGTGAGCTTAAATTTGATTCTATGGAGTTTTATACAACTCCAGAACAGGCAACAAATAATCAAGAGTGTGGCATACAAAGTCAATTTGGATTAGGACATTACTCAGAAAACCATAAACCAGAAGTGTCCGAGGTTTCCTTTTCTGCTGCATCAACTCTTTGTTCTCTTTCAGAACATCTTGAGTGTTCCTCTGCTAATAAAGATGTAAGTTTTTTCAATACAAATGTGTTTTAATATTGACAATTTGTTACTGCTCCACACTGCTAGGGATTTTGAACAGCTATTATTTTTAAATAAACTAACGCAGTGCATTCTTTAGGTCGAGGTGCAGACTAACTTGAAAGTGGACATTATTGATTGCAAAGAACTTGGTGAAACAATATCCAACAATGCATGCAGATCTTCACTATTCCCTGCTCGGTATCATGAAAGCTCGGTTAAAGTGCATGATCTTCAGAAACCTGATGTGAAGCCTATAGTGGATAATGACAGTGATGATTCTGATTCAGGAATATTTAGGGTAAAGCGCCCTGCCTCTCTAAAAGCAGAGAAAAGAAATTTGAAGGTTGTGGCTACGAAACATTCTGAGCAGCAGGTGTGTAAATAGTCTCATTGTTGACTTAATCAGTTCCATCATGTAAATCTGCTGGATATTCTGTTACTCAGTCTATCTGTAGCCATTCTTGTCACATATTTCCAATATTTTCCATCTTACAGAAATTGACTATCTAATTTTGATCCATATAGGGACTTAAACGATTGAAGAAAGTCCTTCCTGAAGGAAAAAGCAACAGGCAACAAATGAATGTCAGACCCAGTGAATCAAGTTATAAATATAACCCAGTTAGTCATAAAGTTGATATCGGAATTTCCTCTAAGGACAGATTTGCAAGGGGAAATGACACTCCCATTCCTGTAAGATATAAAAAGTCAGGCAATGAGGAAGTAAGTATGCATATGCAACTAAATCACCACCGGAGAGAAAGGTTTCAGCAAACTTATAGAGAAGCGTCATCCATTGAGATTGGGTCTAAGCGACTTAAAGTCCGAGGCCCTTCATTTTTGGGCTTAGAGAGCAGGTTGAATTGAAGCTTCAAGTTGCCTTTTGAAATAGATTGCGAGAGTCTGACATTGCTAACTTCATTTTAGCTAAATGGCTTTCTAACAATACAGAAAATCCAAATGATTGATTCTGGAAGCAGCTGCCATGTATTTAACCAATTAGGATAAGAATTTACATTCTTTGTGCAGACAAGCCCTAACATTTGGGCCATCTGCACTGGTGGTGACCCTTTGGGTTCTCTGGCCGGGGTGTTTTTCCTACTTCGCTGGGTGAACCTGACCGACCTGCAAAACTAGGAAGTTAGAAATTGGCTTAGTGGTTCGTTATTTCAATGTAAATTTGTTTACTTTCTAATCAGTCGTTTAGTTCTTGTTAGCAACATGGGTCCCTCCATTGTTTTCTTGTTAAAATGCTGTCAGCTGCTTCCCCTTTTGATGTTAATTCATTCTTTTTGTAGAAATAGGTCCTTGTACCTAAAACTACAACAATAAAATTCAAATTAGTTCTTTATTTTTTCTCAATATCATTTATATCATTTGTTAGCTTTCATTGTCGCAGGTTTTGTTCAAATAATATATGCTTGTAGGATTTTATTGTTGTGCTATAATGGTAATAATATACTCTTAATGTTTCTTTCAAAATTTCTAGAATAATATTATCTTGTAATACAAGCAATACAAATCTTGTTATACATGGGAGTAAGGAGTAAAGGGTAATAATATTCCTACGTTTACTGTAGCTAAATACGATGCGACTGTTATACCTTGCTTGAAAATAGGTTTCCTTTAAGTTTGTTACATATAATTTTGTCTTATCAGCATTCTTTTCAAGTTACGAATTTGGTTATGCGTTCATATTAATATTTTCCAAAATATATAACCTCTTAGGTTATAAAATTTTATTTTGTAAGTTTATATTTTTATACGCTAAAAAAAGAAATAGAAGCTGAGCTGGGCTAGACAATAGAAAAAGATATTGGAAATATAATCTGCAAGGAAGAAGATATTAAAACAATGGCAATTTCTTTTTCACTCTTGTAACTTCTCCCACACTTTTGAAAATCTAAAAATAGTTTGAAAACTTTTAGAGATGTATCTCCGAACGCATTTTAAAGCTACTCGGTTTTTGTTAAAAATAAATTCGAAAATGCATTTTCGAAAATTTTCAAGGTGAATTTTGAGATGTATCTCCGAAAACTCTTTTGATTCAAATTACTACACATTTTTAATTAAAAGTGACGCTTTTGTCGGAGTGTCAATTTTAACCAATATTAGAGTCATAGAAATTGTATTTTCACATTCGAGTTCTTGTGTTCCCGCGTTTCTGGCCTTTACGCAATCTAGCATAAAAATCTCAAATTTCTAGAAAAATCAACTCTGAATCGAAATTTCACCGTACCATTTCATCAGAAAAAATCAGGGAAACAAATCTTGTATTTTGGGACAATATATGACACTTCTCTTTTCATATTTAAAAAATAAAATTCAACAAAATCCGTAGACTTTCAATTTGATTTTATTTGATATTTAATTGTATTTTCAGATTTTTATAATTTTATTTTAATCGTTTTTCTATTTTCTAATTGTTTTTCTCAATATGATCATTGTTGATATTTACATATTTGTTGTATTACTGATGCGTGAATACTATGCCTGTCTATCCGAATACACCCAATACTAAGTTAAAAAAAATATATTAGAAAACTTTTCAGATATGCATATCCAAAAACTATTTTTCATAAAAAATAGGATTTATCCAGATATACATCTCCGAAACTAGTATAATAGGGGTGACTCTCATATTTGGATTCAATTAATATAATAGGGATATATTTTCGAAAATTGAGGGCATTTTTAAATTTTCGCCAAGAATTTGAGAAGATATAAAGATGAGAGAAGAAATACCAAAACAATTAGCAGCAAACAGCTTTTCAGATGTACTTAAATTGAGTATTTTCCAGGTTTATTATATAAATACATAATATGTGTCTCACAGTGTGTTAACTATGATTATGCATATAGATTTTTTATGGGCTTCTAATAATAAGTTTTTACTCTCGAGCTTAATATTAAACTCACATTTGACAAATTTTTGATTTTCTATACATTTTGATTTATCTATATATTTGTAGAAATTTACCATTATGTTGTGTAATAAATAGTTTAGATAGGTTTATTAACTGAGTAATCTGTTTGATATGTAATTTAGATGAGCAATACGTTTTGAGTATGTTGGATTACCATGCATCTCTGTCAATTTCATGTTTTGATCAGTTGTAGGTTAATACAGAAATGCATTTATGTATTTGATCAAAATTTGATTTTCCTAAAATCCGAAATGCATTTTCGTATTTAGTCTATCTGCATTTTTTGTCTTTATTTTTATTGTGTTTCATCTGGATAACTCTTATGCAGAACTGTGATGCTTTAAAATGCATACGTCAACCATAGTTGAAAGATTGCGATTTTGCCGCAGCATGCTGAGCAATAGTTTAAGGATGTGATGTAGCTATCTGGGCTGTGAGACTTATGTGGGATCGAGTATTCTAATATTAATCATGGTATGTTGTATGCGTTTGTTGAAATATAATATTCCGGGATACCATCTTTTCATCTTCCACATAGTGAGATGTCCATCAAACTAGACGATGTCTCATGTATGTTGCATCTTCCGATCAGGGGAAGACTATTAGACCACGACAGGATTATGAAAGATGAGGCAATGGAGTTGATGGTGATATATTTAGGAGCGGACCCATGGCATATCCTGAAGGAGATAGAAGACACTCGAGGGTGTCATGCTAGGTTTGAAATGGTGAAAAACACAAGAAGGGGGGGGTTGAATTGTAAAACTGAAATCTAAAGCAATTGACAAGATATTTTTATCCTGGTTCGTTTGATCTCAAACTACTCCAGTCCACCCGTCAAGGTGATTTCGCCTCTCTCCAACGAGGTCTTAATTCACTATATTCAACTGAATATTACAGACTGCTTTAACAACTGCTAAAGCCTTCTTGATTCAAACCACAACCCGGTTTGTCAAGGTAACACTTTCTTACAAAGAGATAAAACAATGTGTGTGGATGTTTTCTACAAAACTTTATCACAACTGTGATGTATACACAAATTGAAGCTTAGAAACTAGATTGCTAAACAGTAATGGAATATCAGAGTGTGTGGTTTAGCAAAACTGGTAGAACGAAGATTATGGTTCAGCTTTTGTGCGTGTAGAGATTTGGAGAGCATTAACCATTTCAATCTTCAAAGCCTTGTTTATATAGCACTTGAGATGATGAACGTTGGATGCAATATTCTTGATTCAATGCTAATAACAAGCTTTCCTTTTTGAGCAGATCTTGTCTGGAATGAGGCCGTTGGAATTAATTAGCTTTCAATGCATAGTACCGTTGCTTACTTAATGCAAGTTCTGGCTTGGCTCATTCTGATTCTGCTTCGCTGCTGATGAACTATTGTGTTTCTGTATCAGAGTATTTGAGCGCAGTTCTGTTCATCAAGCTTCAGCATGTACGTGAGTTGATCATCTGATTTTGACGTTCTGATGTAGCAACTTCTGATGCTGGTGTCTGAAATCAAGTTCTGATGCTGAATAGACGTGATCTTGCTTATATCAATCAGAGTATCTGCAAGTCAGAACATAATAATTTTAGGCAGCAGATAGTTCAAACATGAAACTTATAAATACTATATCTTTTCACTTTGTTATCATCAAAACTTAAATATAGGGTAGTGGATTCAAACATTGTTCTAACAATCTCCCCCTTTTTGATGATGACAAAAACTAGATATTTTAAATTAAAATAACGTGAAAAGGTATCTGGAATATGTATCAGAATAAGAAGTAAAGAATAAGGAGTAAGGAAATACTCCCCCTGAGTTTATTACTTCCCTTTGATTATACGTGTTCTTCAGGATCAGATCTTTTTCTTTCTTTGAACATCAGATTATCAGAGTCTTTGACTTATCAGAGAGCAGAGCTTCAGAGCTTTTCTTGTCAGAGCTTTGCTTTGGATCAGAGTATTAGGACGATCAGAACTTCATATTGATCAGAGCAACATTGATCAGAGCTTCTAGTCTTCAGAGTGTCCAGGAGCTTCCTTGTGCCTGTAGACTTCAAACAAAACAGAAAAAACATTTCAAGTAATAAAGTTAGAATGTTTGAGAATTTCTGTCTAGTTAGCCGTTATTGATTTAAATATCATTTCTTGTTCTCCCCCTTTTTGTCAGCAATCAAAAAGTGTTGGTGATGTGCTAAAACAATTAAGATCAGAAAAACTAATCATATTAATATAGTTCAGAATCAGAGCAAGAAAATATTACAAAACATAATCAAAACAGTACATCAGAAAATCAGGGAAAACATGAAAAAGGTCATGCAAAAAAAAGATTTAAGGTTGAGGAGGCAAGCGTGTGAACAGGCTCTCCAGCATCGCTTGAATCTTTTAAGAAGTTTCATTTTGCTTATGAACCATGCTGACAACAGTGTCAATCTTGCTGTCCTGCACATCCATTCTTGCTTTCATCTTCTGATCGTTTTCATCCATCCGCTGCTGCAGACGTATGTCATTCAGCCTTAGTTCTTCCAGAGTCTGCCTGTCCAAGGCAGCTTGAGAAGCATCAGAAGGAGAAGGCTTCTCAGAACTTTCAGCAACATCATCTGCTTGACTTTCAGCCTGAATTGTCTTGTCTTCTTCTGATGGTTGCACCTTTGCAGCTTGCTGTTTCTCAGACCAAGGTTCACTGTCCAGAGGGAGCACGTCCTTTTTCAGAAGCATACTTTCAGCTTCATTCAGAAGTTTGCTGAAATTGTGTTGTGCCTGCTCATAGTTGATATCCTGCAACTTGAGGGCTTCAGTACGTATCCAACGTCTGAACTGTGACCAGAGCTGATCAGAAGCAGCTGGGTCAATCATCCCAGGACAGACTTGCTTCAAAGAAGCAATCCATTGCAGCACACCTGTTTCAAAATTCAAAATACCAGAGCCAACATCTGGTTGCTTTGGTTTTGGGATGGCAATTTTGTGTTTTAGATCAGCAAGACGGTCAAGACTGGTTAAGTCAATGAAAGTCCTGCTGGGGTTTTCAAAGGTTTTCTGAGAGGCTGTTTGTTTTGGAGGAGGGGTATCAGAGTCAGATATTTCGATTGGAGTGGGTGGTGTTTTGGGAGTTTTTGGTGGTGTTGATTCTGATGAGGATGGTAACTGGGGCATGAAAACAGTGGTTCCACATGGCAACTGCATTGCCAGCGGTGATGGTTGAGGTGAGTGAGGGTCAGATTGAAGTGGAGAAGGAGTTTCAGAGTGGTGAAACTCTGTTTATGGTGAAGGTGGATTAATTTCTGGTTGGGGAGAGGGAGGTGGAATCTCTGATTGCTCAGGGATCAGAGGTTCTTCTGAGAGTGGTTGTTGTTGTTCTGGTTCTGGTTGTTGTTGTTGTTCTGGTTGTGGAGGAGGAACATTTTGTGGTTCAGAGTTTGGTTGAGCAGAGGCATGTTGACGCTCAATATCAGCCAGCACTTGGTCAAGTGCTGTTGTTGTTGAAATTGTTGGTTGTTTGGGTTGTTTGGTTCTAGGTCTTCTGAGTTTTAATGCCTCAGAAGGGTCTTCTTCTTGTATGGTTTCATCAATGGTAGGGATGGGAATTGATATTCTGTGAGAGGTTTGAGGAGGTATAGATGCTGGAATAGTAAAAGATTTTGAAATAGGGGCAGCAGATGAAATACCTCTTTTCTTTGGAGTCTGCTGAGATGATCCTTCTGATGGCGCTTTCCTCTTCTTTGTCTTCTTCAGAGTTACTTCTGGTTGGGGTTGACGCAGATCTCTGATATTCAGCTTTGAATCTGTATCTTCTGCCTTGTACGCATCTGGGTACCTGAGAAACATCTCTGGTTTGGATTCCATTTCAGAAAATACCGGAAAATCACTCAGAGGCACTCTTCTGCTGGAGATATCAGCAGTGGAAGTAGCTCTGGGTTCCTTCTGAATATTTTCTATCAGCTTCATCTTTTTCAGATTCTTTGCGTTCAGAGGTTTCCCAATTGTTGGTTCAATAGTGCTCAGCTCCTGAGCTTCTATCAGATGTTCAATCAGCCTATTCTCTGTCAGAATATCTGATATTAGCCTTCCAAACGGTATCCAGTCCCTCTTGGTTCTTTCTTCTTCCCTTGTTTCTTTCACACTGGTTTTGAGATGGTTGAACAGGAAGTGAGCCAGATTGATCTTTATCTTCTGATCAATAAAGTAGATCAGAAACTGCTGATCCACATTTATATAATCAGGAGAACTTGTTGGTTTCCTGTGGTTGAAGCACCCCAGAACAATCTTAGCCCATACTCTGCAATGATCCTTCAGATCTTTAATCTTGCTGCTGGGCATCCCAAGAGTGAAAATCCTGTTAGCTACCACACCTGTATCAGCACATCTTTCAGCCATGTCCACACAACGGACGCCACCACCACTTTGACCGATTAGCCTTGCAATGAGATCTTCAGAAATCACAATCTTCTTCCCCATGACAGAGGAGATGACTAGATGTTTTGAAACCTTGGCGTGAATCCAAAATTCCTTGACCAGCGCTGGGAATGTTGGTCCAACCAACCTATCGAAATACCTTTCCCACTTTTGAGCCCTAATTTCTTCAGTTAGGTCAAAACCATTCTCCTTCAAGCTTTCAAAGTCAATGATTAACTCAGAGAGCACTTCAAGGTTCTTCACCGGAGTGAGGAGAGTTCTGAGTGGCACTTGATATTGCTCAGAAGTTGCTTTCTTCTGATTACCTGCAGAAACGCTGCTGGAGGATGCCATTGTTCACACTAAAAAAGGTTTTTGAGAATGAATTGAAGAAAAAGGTTTGCAAGGGATGAACTCAGAAATATGCAGAAAATGCTTGAGTGATAGTGAGAAAGCGTAAAGAATAAGAATGAGAGATTAATGTGCTTAAATAGAGTTTTCAAAATTATTTTGAAAAGATAAACGTTTTTAAGAGAGAGAAAAATCATGATTGCCATTTAAAAGCATGATTACTTTTCATTAAATGCTTGCTGATTTTGGGGGATTTGAGAAAGATACTTAAAAACGGTTACCAGACATGTGTCTCAATGCACCCAATCAGCGTTTTGCCTTCTCAGAAGCATGCACGCGTTCTGCTTCAGAGATATGCTGATGATTGGATGACACTTGTTTGATGTAGTGATCAGCACGTCTGTCTTTGAGATTAGACTCTCAGATCTTTAGACTTGCATCTGATACAATCTGCATGTTCTATCTTTCTGAAAGGAGATTGATCAGAAGTTCACAGTAAAATAATTACATTCTGAAAGTAAATATATGGAACTAAAACATATTCACTCTGGGCACACTTTCATGCTGAGATGTTTCAGAATGAAATTAAACCTATCTTCTGAAAGGGGTTTGGTAAAGATATCAGCCCATTGATGGTCTGTATCTATAAATTTTAAGTTCAAAATACCTTTCTGAATATAGTCCCTAATGAAGTGATGTTTTATTTCTATATGCTTAGCTCTAGAATGTAAAATAGGATTCTTACTTAAGCAAATAGCAGAAGTATTATCACAAAGTATAGGAATGTTACTCTCAAAAATCTGGAAGTCTTCAAGCTGACTTTTCATCCAGAGCATTTGTGTGCTACATCCTGCTGCTGCTATGTACTCAGCTTCTGTTGTTGACAGAGCAATTGTTGATTGCCTTTTGCTGGACCAAGAGATCAGATTTTCTCCCAGAAACTGGCAGCTTCCAGAAGTACTTTTACGTTCCACTCTGTCTCCAGCAAAATCAGCATCACAGTAGCCTACTAAGCTGTAATCACTAGATTTTCTATAAAACAAACCCAGATTAGTAGTACCTTTCAGATACTTGAAAATTCGCTTAACAGCTGTTAAGTGAGATTCTCTAGGATCTGATTGGAATCTAGCACAGATACAAACACTGAATAATATGTCAGGTCTTGAAGCAGTCAGATAGAGGAGAGAACCAATCATACCTCTGTAGACTTTCTGTTCTACACTTTTGCTTACCTCTTCTCTTTCCAGAATGCACGTGGGATGCATTGGAATCTTTGATGGCTTACATTCTGAGAGGTCAAATTTCTTCAGAAGATCTCTGATGTATTTTCTCTGATGAATGTAAGTTCCTTCTGGAGTTTGATTGATCTGAATTCCTAGAAAGAATTTCAGTTCCCCCATGAGGCTCATCTCAAATTCTGCCTGCATACACTTAGCAAATTTTCTTCCAAGAGAAGGATTAGTAGAACCAAAAATGATATCATCAACATAAATTTGACAGACTAA
Source organism: Vicia faba (assembly GCA_948472305.1). Taxonomy (NCBI): domain Eukaryota; kingdom Viridiplantae; phylum Streptophyta; class Magnoliopsida; order Fabales; family Fabaceae; genus Vicia; species Vicia faba. The sequence goes on along the minus strand of OX451736.1, from coordinate 909,870,942 downwards.
GATGTCACTCTTAACTGTTTTACAGAATAGAGTAGTGTCCACTTTCCCTCTGGTGAATTCATTTTCAAGCAGAAAGTTACTTAGCCTTTCATACCAAGCTCTGGGAGCTTGTTTCAGACCATACAGTGACTTCTTTAGTTTGAAAACATGTTCTGGATGTTTTGTATTTTCAAAACCTGGGGGTTGGTGAACATAAACTTCTTCTTCTATATAACCATTTAAGAATGCACTTTTGACATCCATCTGATACAGAGTGATGCCTCTATTAACAGCAAATGAAATTAAAAGTCTGATAGATTCTAACCTGGCGACTGGGGCAAAGGTTTCTGTATAGTCTATCCCCTCTTGCTGACTATAACCTTGTGCAACCAGTCGTGCCTTGTTTCTGATGACTTCACCTTGTTCATTTAGCTTGTTTCTGAACACCCATCTTGTTCCAATGACGTTGAATCCTTTTTGTCTGGGAACGAGATCCCATATGTCGTTTCTGGTGAATTGATTCAGCTCTTCTTGCATTGCCAGAATCCAGTCATTATCCAGAAGTGCTTCATCAATAGAAGAAGGTTCAATCAGAGACACCAGTCCCATAAGAGTTTCTTCAGAGTTTCTGAAGCTTGCTCTTGTTCTGATTGGATCTTCCTTTCTTCCTAGGATAGTCTCTTCTGGGTGATCCAAGCTGCTTATGGGTAATCTCTTCTGAGGTTGATCAGCAGCTGTTGTAGGATTTCTAGCAGTGCTCCTTTCAGACGTTGAAGGAATGTCTGTGTTGAGAGCTTCTGATGACTTGTCTTCAGAACCTGCAAATTCAATTTCTATACCTGCAAAAATTTCATTCTGCTTTGACTTTTCAGAGTCAAGCTTATCATCAAAACGAACATTGATTGATTCTTCCACAATCTGTGTTTCTGTATTGTATACTCTGTACCCTCTTGAGCGTTCAGAGTATCCTAACATAATACACTTCTGTGCCTTAGAGTCAAACTTGTTCAAATAATTCTTTGTATTCAATATAAAGTAAGTACATCCAAATGGATGAAAATATGAAATGTTGGGCTTTCTGTTCTTCCACAATTCATATGGAGTCTTTTCCAGAATAGGTCTTATTTAGATTCTATTCTGAATGTAGCACGCTGTGTTTATTGCCTCTGCCCAGAAGGTCTTAGCAACGTTAGTCTCATTGATCATGGTTCTGGCCATTTCTTGCAATGTTCTGTTCTTTCGTTCTACAACTCCATTTTGTTGGGGAGTTCTAGGACAAGAGAAATCATGCAGAATGCCTCTGTCATTAAAGAATGACTCAAAATCTTTATTTTCAAATTCTCCACCATGATCACTTCTGACTTTAACGATTCTAAGATCCTTTTCATTCTGAACTTGGTTACAGAAGGTAACAAACACAGAATGTGACTCGTCCTTGTGTCTTAAGAACTTTACCCATGTCCATCTGCTATAGTCATCTACGATTACTAACCCATACTTCTTACCACTGACTGAAGCAGTTTTAACTGGTCCAAATAAGTCAATGTGCAGAAGTTCTAATGGCTTAGAGGTAGAAACAACATTTTTGGATTTAAAAGAAGGTTTTGCAAATTTGCCTTTCTGACATGCTTCACACAGAGCATCTGAATTGAACTTCAGATTAGGAAGTCCTCTGACCAGATTGAGTTTGTTAATCTGAGATATTCTTCTCATACTAACATGCCCCAATCTTCTGTGCCAGATCCACTGCTCGTTGTTAACAGACAGAAGACATTTTACATTCTGACTCTTTAGTTCAGAAAGTTTGATTTTGTAAATGTTGTTTTTCCTCTTACCATTAAACAGGATAGTCCCATCTTTCTGACTAACAGCTTTACATGATTTTTGATTAAAGATTATATCATAACCGTTATCACTTAATTGACTTATGGATAACAGATTATGCATCAATCCATCTACTAGCAGAACATTATTAATAGAGGGAAGATTTCCATTACCTACAGTTCCAGAGCCAATTATCTTTCCCCTCTGATTGCCTCCAAAGCCAACGTGGCCTCCAGGCTTAAGTTCCAGGCTTTGGAACATATGCCTTCTTCCCGTCATGTGTCGTGAGCAGCCAGAGTCCAGGTACCATGACTGGTGTTTCTGACTTGCTGCTAAAGATATCTGCAACATGTATTATTTTATCCTTAGGTACCCAGATTTTCTTGGGTCCTGACTTGTTAGTTTTACCAAAACTCTGGTTGAATTTTGGTTTCACAGAGTGCTTACTGCTAGTATATTTGATATCATGTGTGTGACCATACACAAAGTGTGAATTTAAAGGAGTGTGTTTAATGGTTAAGTCCATGACATTCTTTGGTGTAGGAACCTTACCTTGGTATCCTATTCCTTTCCTGCCGTTTCTGCTAACTCCATAGATCATTGAAGCCATTCTGCTTCTATCTATGCTTTTAGCTAGGAACTTCTGGAAACTGTGATCATACTCCTTGATGATCTCATCAGCGTTGCTGGGAGTTTCAGAAATTGGTTCCTTCTGAGAGTTTTGTAAAGTGTTTTCTAATTTTGAAATCTTATTTCTCAGCTCAGAGTTTTCCAATTTGAGACTCTCAGACTTATTAGAGTCAGATTCAAGATTCCTTTTCAGGTCTCTGAATTTAGCTCTAATTTGCTGATAACGTTCCAGAATCTCATTGAGGCTTTCAGCAAGTTCAGCCTTTGTAAAGTTAACAGCGAAGTTAGGAAATACCTCTTCTGTGTCTGATTCTGAGTCTGATTCAGAAGCTTCACTATCTTCTGAAATGTTTGCCATGAGAGCTATGTTTGCCCTTTCATCATCTGATTCTGAGTCAGCTTCAGACGAGTCAGAGTCATCCCATGTAGCCATGAGACTTTTCTTCTTCTCTCTTCCAAACTTCTTTTTGGGCTTTTCCCTCTGAAGCTTTGGGCAGTCACTCTTGTAGTGTCCTTGCTCATTGCACTCATAGCAGATGATGTCTTTTGTGTTTGGCTTTTTGCTACTGGAGGAGCCTTCAGATCTTCTGTATCCAGAGGAAGAATCTGTCCTTCTGTATCTGGAAGAAGACTCGTTCTGATCAGATCTTCTGGGATTCCTGAACTTCCTTTGTCTTTGCTTCCATAGTTGATTTACTCTTCTGGAGAGAAGGGAAAGTTCGTCTTCTTCTGATGAGGATCCATCAGATGTTTCTTCAACTGCCTGCAAAACTTTGGACTCAAATTTTCTGTTAGATTTTAATGCTAAAGGCTTACCTTGCTTCTGAGGCTCATCAGCTTCTAGCTCTATCTCATGACTTCTGAGGGAGCTTATAAGTTCCTCCAGAGTGATTTTGTTGAGATCTTTAGCTAGCTTCAGAGCAGTAACCATAGGCCTCCACTGCTTGGGTAAACTTCTGATTATTTTCTTGACATGGTCGGCAGTAGAGTATCCTTTGTCCAGAACTTTGAGACCAGCTACCAGAATCTGGAATCTAGAGAACATAGTTTCAATGGATTCAGATTCTTCCATTTTGAACGCCTCATACTTCTGAATGAGCGCCAGAGCTTTTGTTTCTTTGACTTGAACGTTGCCCTCATGCGTCATTCTGAGAGAATCAAAAATATTCTTTGCTGTGTCTCTGTTGGAGATCTTTTCATACTCAGTATAGGAGATGGCACTGAGGAGGATGGTTCTGGCCTTATGGTGATTCTTGAAGTCACGCTTTTGTTGATCAGTCATTGATTTTCTATCAATTTTCTGACCACTTGCATTCACAGGGTGCGTGTATCCATCTGTCACCATATCCCACAGATCAGCATCATGTGCTAGAAAGAAGCTTTCAATTCTGTCTTTCCAGTAATCAAAGTTTTCTCCATCAAAGACTGGAGGTTTGCCACTGAATCTGTCTCTGTCCTCATTGTTGTCATTGCTGATGTGAGAATTGTTTCCTGCCATTGTGTTTTTCTGACGCTGGATCTTGTACTGACACGGTTAAGTGTTTTAGCTCAGAACCAGGAGCTCTGATGCCAATTGAAATGGTGAAAAACACAAGAAGGGGGGGTTGAATTGTAAAACTGAAATCTAAAGCAATTGACAAGATATTTTTATCCTGGTTCGTTTGATCTCAAACTACTCCAGTCCACCCGTCAAGGTGATTTCGCCTCTCTCCAACGAGGTCTTAATTCACTATATTCAACTGAATATTACAGACTGCTTTAACAACTGCTAAAGCCTTCTTGATTCAAACCACAACCCGGTTTGTCAAGGTAACACTTTCTTACAAAGAGATAAAACAATGTGTGTGGATGTTTTCTACAAAACTTTATCACAACTGTGATGTATACACAAATTGAAGCTTAGAAACTAGATTGCTAAACAGTAATGGAATATCAGAGTGTGTGGTTTAGCAAAACTGGTAGAATGAAGATTATGGTTCAGCTTTTGTGCGTGTAGAGATTTGGAGAGCATTAACCATTTCAATCTTCAAAGCCTTGTTTATATAGCACTTGGGATGATGAACGTTGGATGCAATATTCTTGATTCAATGCTAATAACAAGCTTTCCTTTTTGAGCAGATCTTGTCTGGAATGAGGCCGTTGGAATTAATTAGCTTTCAATGCATAGTACCGTTGCTTACTTAATGCAAGTTCTGGCTTGGCTCATTCTGATTCTGCTTCGCTGCTGATGAACTATTGTGTTTCTGTATCAGAGTATTTGAACGCAGTTCTGTTCATCAAGCTTCAGCATGTACGTGAGTTGATCATCTGATTTTGACGTTCTGATGTAGCAACTTCTGATGCTGGTGTCTGAAATCAAGTTCTGATGCTGAATAGACGTGATCTTGCTTATATCAATCAGAGTATCTGCAAGTCAGAACATAATAATTTTAGGCAGCAGATAGTTCAAACATGAAACTTATAAATACTATATCTTTTCACTTTGTTATCATCAAAACTTAAATATAGGGTAGTGGATTCAAACATTGTTCTAACAAGGTTTTGGTTCCTTGAGAGGTTGTATGCATAACAACTAACAACGACATAGCAACCAACCGATGATGATGAGAGATGACCCTCTGTCATTGCATATATTTTGTCGAAGAATCAGAAAAAACTGCAACACCCCGAATTCAATTAATTGATTTAATTGAATTTAGTTGTATTTTATTTAACTATTAAGTGTGTTATATGCTTTTGATTATATAATGAGTGAATATACATGTATTATGTCTTATTGGTGAGTGTTGAGAGGAGTATAGATAAGGTAGACATTATTTAGATTTAGTTGATTTTAATTAATTAATATAAGAGGATAATATTTAGGATAATTAGAATAAAATAAAATAGGAAATTTAGTTGGAAAATAATATGTTGTAGAGAAAATAAGAGAAATAATGAGAACTATTAATAAATAAAATAAAACTGGAGTTAGTAAGAGGAGCGAGGGTGATAGATTATACTAAGTTAACCTAAGGTCTAAAATTGCATAAGTGGACAATAAGATAAAACAATTTTTCTTCTTACTTCAACAAGATGGGTCAACCAACTACTAACACAAAAGTCCAAAAGATAACATAAAAATTGCTAATTGCACCTAATATCTTAAACATAATCTTTTAAGAGAATTGATCTTCTTTTCTTTCTAATGGACTTATCTTTCTTCATAACACTACTCTCGAGCCCATAAAGAACCTTGTCTCCAAGGTTCAGAGGATAAGTGGGTTGAACATCGTGTGGGCCATAAACATAATTGGGCTTGTGGTTTGTCACTGAAGCATGGGGCGAAATGGGTGTGTACAATGTGGAAGCTTGCATGGGTGCCACATGCCCATAGATTGATTTAATAGGGGAAAGTGGATGATGATAAGGGTGAATATGTGGGAACTGTGGGTATTGGGTAGAAGGAGATATGGGTAAATCTTGTGCATTGGAAAAAGGTGTTTTTAATGATAGAGGAATCTGAACATTGGGGAAAGTGGGGCCAGCATGGTCAAAAGTAATTGAGTGCTTTGTACTTGGCAATACGTGTGAGAGAGTATAATTAGGGTTAAGTAACACTTGAGGCTCATTTTGTGAATGTAACTCCTTTGTAGTTGAGTGGAACGCTTCTGTCCTTTGCCTCTCACAAGGTTCTTCAACTTTCTCTGTGTTTTGTCCAACAGTACCATTGGAGCTTGAAGACGGTGGTTTGAGAATTCCTTATGGGTCCTGAGGTGCTAACGCCGCTTGTGGTGAAACAGTATCTGTAAGCCTTTCATCCCTTTATGTGTTTGCATGTGTCTCTGTCATATTTAAAGCTTGATGTTGAATTTGTTGATGGCCTTGTAGGTTGTTATATTCAGAGCAAAAGTCTATGAGATCTGGAGAGGGAAGCGGTTGAAGCTTTGTATCTGGGTTGTCAACATAGTAAGGTTTAAGCAAAGATACATGGACAATAGGGCGAATCCAGGAAGATGATGGTATATCCAAGAGGTAAGTGAAGGTACCGACACAACAAATGATGCGAAAAGGACCGTAGAAATATTTTGACAACTTTTGCAAAACCCTAAGAGAGACGGTAGATTGACCGCATGGCTGTAGCTTTAGCAAAACAAAATCTTCAGCTTGAAAAGTGTAAGCTCTTCATTTTATATTTGCTTTATTTTCCATTGTGACTATACTTTTCCTGAGGTGTGAATTTAACTCCATGAGCATCCGTTGTTGATTTTTCAATGCAAGGTCTAAGGATTCTTCTGTAGTTGTGCCGTCTAAGTATCGGGGTAACACCAGTGGGTCATGATCGTATAAAGCTCTAAAAGGGGTCATTTGAATGGCTGTATGGAAAAGTATTGTACCAATACTCATCCAGGTGCATAAATTTTTGCCGTTGACAAGGGTGGTCTCCAACAAAACACCGAAGATATGTCTCTAATGATTAAACACTTCGGTTTGTCCTCCAGTCTCTAGATGATATGAGGTACTGTATTTGAGGGTCGTGCCATGAAGCTTGAAGATTTATTTCCAGAACTTTATGAGAAATAACGGATCCCAATCCGAGACAATGGATGTTGGAGTGCCATGGAGGCAGAAGATTTCTACCATGAAGCGAGCGTCCAGATCCTTAATAGTGAACTTTGTTGGCAAAGGGATGAAATGCACGAATTTGGTTAAGCGATCACATAGTACCCAAATTACAGTGTGACAAAAGAATTTGGTAAAAAGTGTGTAAAAAAATCCATTGCAATTTATTCCCAAACTCTGTTTGGAATTGGCAAAGGTTGTAGAAGACCCTTCTTTTTCTGTGTGTCATATTTGTTATGTTGACAAATTTTGCACTCTCTGACCATTTTTTAACCTCTAGGTATATGTCGGGCCAACAAAATGAAGCTCCCAGTCTTGCAAGTGTTTCCTTAACACCTGAATGCCCTGCTGCTGGTGTGTGGTGGTGTTCATGGAGAATCGATTTCCGTAGTTGGTGGATGTCAGGTATGAAAACTATCTCTTTGTAATAAAGGATGCCGTTTGTAACCATATAGTCTTTGCTGGTATTGGGTTGTGCTGCTAACTTAAGTAAATTCTGACATGCATTATCTGTGTGATAAAATGTGCGCAAAGTGGTGAAAAAGTGTGGATTGGGGGAAGATAATGAGAGCATCAAATTCTTATCATATGTGAACTTACAACTCAAAGCGTCAACTAGAAGATTGGATTTTCCAGGTTTGTAGAATATTTCAAAATGAAAACCTTGTAGTTTAGTTGTCCACCATTGTTTCTCAGGAGATTGAATTCGTTGAAGCAACAAATTTCTCAAGCTTTTATGATATGTATAGATATAAAACTTCTGCCCGATTAGATATTGACACCATTTCTTTTATAGATTCAGTGATGGCAAACATTTCACGTACATACACGGATGAATCCTGCATTCTCGAACACATATTCTTATTGAAGAAAGAAATAGGATGACCTTCTTGGGACAGAAAAACACCGATGGCAACACTTGAAGCAGTTGTTTCAATAATAAAGGGTTTTGTAAAATCGGGGAGGGCTAAGACCGGCACACTGGTCAATTTGTTCTTTAATTCTGTAAAGGTTGTAGCAGCCTGTGTACTCCATGTAAAACTATTAGAACATAACAAATCAGTGAGGGGAGCGACGAGAGTGGCATAATCTTAACAAAACGACGGTAAAATCTGGTAAGGCCTAGGAATTCACAGAGTGTTGTGAGAGATCTCGGAGGAGGCCAATCCAAAATGGCTTTGATTTTGTCTGAATCAGGGGCAACACTCTCTGTTGAAATAACATGCCCTAAGTAATCAATCTGAGGCGCTGCAAACACACACTTGGATAACTTCACATAGAAATTTTGGGCCTTTAATAAATCAAAAACAACCTGCAAACGGGTTAGATGATCACTAAAAGTAGTAGTATAAATTAAAACGTCGTAAAAAAAGACTAACACAAAACGTCTTAAGTAAGGCCTTAGCAAATAATTCATCATGGATTGGAAAGTAGAAGGCCCGCTTGTTAAACCGAAAGGCATAACTAGGAATTCACAGTGTCCATCAAAAGTTAGAAAATCCGTTTTATACGTATCCTCCAATGCAACCCTGATCTCATGGTACACAGAGCATAAGTCTATCTTGGTAAATATGGTGGCTGAACCTAGCTCATCTAATAACTCATCGATAGTTGGAATATAAAATCTGTTTTTAATAGTAACTGCATTAAGGGCATGGTAATCAACACAAAACCTCCATGTGCCATCCTTTTTTTGACAAGTAACACGGGTGAAGAAAAAGGGATGAGACTAGGGGTAATAGTACCCTCCCTCAACATCCTGAATAATTATGGTCATAGCCTTTTTCTTTGAATTGGGGTATCTGTAAGGTTTTACATTGATGAGAGGTTGTATTTGGTAAAAGTGTGATATGGAGATCATGAGGTCTAGGAGGGGGAATGCCATGGGGGATTTGAAAGATGGATTGGTATTGTTTTAAAAGGTGAGAGAGCTGAGGTGGAAAGGGTGAATGTGCAGTGACTGTGGGAGAGATGGTTAAGCCATGATGTGTGGGGGAAGTGTGTAAGGGTTCCATGATCAGAAGATGAAAAGAGGCCAAAACATCGGTATGAATAAGCTGACGAAATTGATGGAAAATGGAATGAATAGGGTGAGATTTAGGGTCACCTGTCAAAGTCATAGGTTTGTTTTAATGCTGAAAAGTAAGGGAAGTGTAATACGGTGGAAGAACTGACTTTTGGGCTTTGTGTTTTATCAGAAATGTTGCGGATAACAAGAGTTGCCACTGACTTTTCTTTTATCCAATAAAGGAAAGGGTGAAAAGAACAGGAAAGACCATTGAGAATTTTCCGAGTAAGAGGGGTAGGTTATGAAAAGGGAAGGTGTTAGAACCCTTTTCATCCGTAGTTATCTACGGGCTCTTAATCGCTAGCTCACTTTAAAAATGCTTTGTGTTTGTGTATGTTTGAAAATATTTTGAAAATGCCTAAGTGCGACAATTTTGTAATGATTCTCGTATCGTTGAGAATGTATACAAAATGTTTGTTTTTTTGAAAATATTGATTGAAAGAAAGTGTTGTTTTGTGGAAAGATGCTTTGAAAATGCCAATGTAAGGCAATTTGCTTTATAATAACCCTTGTATCAGTCCTCAAGAGTGTTTATAAAGCATTTTGAAAGTAGTTGTTTATGAAAGTGTGAAGTATGGAAATTGTTTTAGTTTGTGAGCAAGTGATTACGAGCAATCTACCTACTCAAAAAGTCTTTGTTCTTTTCTACCTTCTTTAGATAGTGCTATCCTACTATTAGTTAGTAGGGAGCCATATCATTGGATGTGAGGGACATGCGCGGGTCATCGTACAGTCATATAAGGCAACTTGTAGGATGCTTTAGCAATTGCCGTAAGGGACTAAGATCATTTACCGAAGGCAGCATCGAAGGGTCATCGAGGGACTGCGATCTTTTAACCAAGGGTCTTTGCTAAAGCGTCCCACGTTCGAGGGACATGGCTGTTTATATCCAAGGCAGCAAGTGATGGTCACCCTAGAGGTGCGTGTGTGCGAAGTGTTTTAACTTCAAGTATTTATCTTTGAGATTATGTTTTCTAATGATTTATTTTAATCTTGTCATACAAACCCTAATTACTAACAGTAATAAGGAAAGCAGTAAATTGCAGAAATTAAATGTTCTACGCTATTACAAAGCTTTGGGAATGAGGGTACAAATTTATGAATGGGGATAAAAATTAGTAAACCCTAATTAAACTATTACAAACTGTAAGCAATTACATAACCGGAAAAATACGAAATAATAAAATACGCAAAAAATATAAAATAAAGAAAAGAGAGAGGAAATTGTTTTTGTGATTTTGATAGAAAAAGTTTGATGATTAACCTAATTATTTAATTAATTTTTATTAACAAAAGTTTAGTAAAAACCTAAAGAAACTAAATTAAATTTAATAATAAATAAAAAAGGCCAATTAATTTAATTAATTAAAAATAAAGCTGATTTAGTTAACTTAAAAAAAGGAGTCTAAGTTAATTTTAATTTTAAAAAAGAAACTAATTGTTAGAAAATAATTTTGATGTTTTACTTAGAAAAATATATGAAGTATAAAACCTAATTCTAATTAAATAAAATCAAAGTGATTAAATAAAATTAATTTTTATTTGTCAAAAATTAAATTAATTAAAAATCTAAATCTAATTTTCTATCATTTTTATGATTTTTTTTCTTGTGATTTTAAATAAAATTAATTAAAAGAAAAGAAAATAGTTAATTAAAAAAAACAAGAAAAATAATTTTAATGGGCCTGAGGTGTAAGCAGAATGGGAAGTATGGAAAAGCAAAAATATTAAGCCCAAAACCAAAGAGCCCAGACGCCTGTTTTGGGATCCAGTGAGGGTGGTTCCCTAGGGTTCACCATGAGGAGATCATCAGAAACGTTAGATCTGACCCCTTTGTAATCTGAAAGTCAAGATGTGAGGTACACCATGCACACCATTGGCTTGTTTGTACTAAATCTGCAAGAAGAAAATGTGAAAAAACAAAAGGGTACCACTGGGGCTTGAACCCATGTCCTTATAGTAACGTGCACTTGTTTTACCACTGGGGTGGCTATTTCATCCGGTTATGAAACGCCTCCGAGTAAATATATTATAAATTTGTTTCAAGAAATGGAATTCCCACTTCTTCTTCTTCCTCGCGCCAGGCAGATACGACAACATTTTTTGAATTTATAAAAGATTCATTTCTCAACCTTTTTGAAAACTTCCAAAACCAAACTTGCTTGCTTTTTTACCACAAATTAAACTATGTAACTTTTAAAATCTATAAGTTAAAGGCTGAAATGAATTTTGCTTGGTACCAAATTGAAACCTAATATTTCAGAAACTTCAATTCTAAAATTCTCATCACACAATCAATATAAATGAAAACTAAGGACATGGTTAGTTTCAGGACAATCATATCTATATTTTATCTTTTGAAATTGAAAGCAAATGATGTGTGTATAAGGATTTCGAAGTTGGAGAAACTTACCTCTTGAAATGAAAATTTAGAACGTGCATGGAGGCTTCCGGTTGCAAGTAAAAGATTGATTAAGCTTCCTTGGACCTCCCTGAAGCTATTCCAATCCTTACTTTGTACTGAAAGTTGCTGAAATGCTCTAGCCAAGTCAAGTTGCTGGTCATAGTTTTGGAGTTTGGAGGATGGTGACGATGATGTTACATAAGTGTAACAAGGATATAGACGAGTTATATATGATATGTAGATGATGTTTGAATGATAAAAAAAGAAAACGCACGAGTGGATTGAGAGTTGGGTGTTGGAAGCTTCAAATGTGCAACAATGGTGTTTTCTTAGTGATTATGAGTTTGAGAGAATTTGAGGGTGCTTAAGGGCTTCTGAAATTATGTTTTATAAGTGCAAGAATGACGTCTATTTATAGGGAAAGGTTGGAAGGAATGAGAACATCAGTTTTAAAAGTTGAAGAGTTATGGTTTGGTTGGAAGTGAACTTTGAAGTTGCTTGCAAAATCATGATGCTAAGGCATGGTAAAACCCTCTAGGGTGATTGACAGGCTTAGAGATGTTGCTTCTTGCTTTGACATTGTGTGTATGTAGAACAAACATTTGAGAGGCTCAAGGAGAGTGGACTTTGCATAAAGCATGCTTTTCTAAAATGGGAGTGTTAGCTTTCTTCCCTTAATGGCAAAATGGATTGGATAATGCTTGAATCAAATGCACCATAGCTCAAAAGCTTGTGTAATCTTCTGGTTAGAGATAGATTTACAAGTTTAGAGGCCTGCAAAGGGAGATTACAAGGCATGGCATGGAGATTTGATCATAAGGTTCTCAAAAGAATGGCCTATATTTCAAGTTTGACATGCCATCTTCATCTCTTTGAAACTTCTAGCTCAAGCATGATAAAGTTGTTTTCTTTGACATTTTGGAAAGCTTGAAACATTGTCTACAACTTTCATGTTGACCACTTTGGCTAAATCAAATGGGAAATTAGTGAAAATTGGCCAAGAAGTTGAGATGAAAAACTGACCAAAACTTGTTGAAATTTTTTCTAAGTGTTAGATAAAAATATCACAACTTGATGGCCCTATATCTCTTAATCCAAGCACTTTTTGGAGATCATCCCACATTATAAAATTTGTAGAATTCCTCAATCTGTACAACTTTCATGTTGAAAGTTTTCTTTGAATCAACTTGGATCTTAGTGAAAAATGACCATGAAGTAGTGATTTTGTTAAGAACAAAAACACTTAGAATTTTTCTAAGTGTTAGAAAATTTTCCAACTTTTGACTTTTGTTGACTTTTTTTTATTCTTGATGATAAAGTTTGATAGTTTTGAATGTTTTGATGATTCTTGATTTTTGAATTCTAATGTTGACCAAAAAGTCAAAGTTTGACTTTTGTGTGGCTGTTGACTTTTCATCAATTGATTCAATTCTTCCACTATCAATCACTTTCATCTTTGTAATGTTTTGAGCCATGTAATTAGGTTAAGATGTTGTATTTGAACCATTAAGATCATGATTTAAGCTATTAGGTCATGCACTAGGTCAAAAATCAATGATCAGTCATCTTCAATCAAAACCCTAATTTGATAATTTTTTTATCTTTGATGATTTGAGGACTCTCATTGAGGAATAATGATCAACCCTTTGATCCAATGATGAACATAACCTCAAAATGTTGATGTTGACAAAAAATATTGAAGTTTGACTGTATGTTGACCATAATTGACTTTTTACTCAATACAATTGATTTTCAATCATCTGAGTCATTGACTGAGCAAACATGTGATGCAAGACTTGAAACTTGATATAAGAATTATTGAGGACCTATGATGAACCATGAAATTCATTTGAGACCCTTGCAACCTTAACTTCTCTGAGAAGCACCAATCCCTAGTTGAAGACCCTTGCTTAGGAGGAGGTTTAACCAGTCAACTCTTGAGTGGCTTTGAGTATTTAAGATCTCATGAGAATGTCTTGAATAAAATGGGGGGGGGGGATTTTGAGGTACAACAGCTGCCGCTGTTCAATCTTATTAAACCTGAAAAGTTAGATTGGCATGTCCGCCATTTGTGACTTGAAGGTAGAAGATGATTGAACACCTAAGTGCCCAGAAGTTTGCACTCATCGGCGCACGAAGTAACGCTGTTGGTTGATGTAATACTGGGAATGAGCTTAAAGATGCCATTTGGATAGGTGATGGAGAATTGTCGGAGATGGGCTTATAGATGCCATGCAAAGTAACTGTTGATAGAACTTAGACTACATCAACGCTCAGCTTCGACTGGAAGAAGTATCAGAATAAATCTATGCTTGATTTAATCCGAGCCATAAAATGTCTACTGGAAGAAGTATCAGAATAAATCTATGGTAGTTTTAATCCGAGTCAGAAGATGTCTGCGCCCATCTTTAACTGGGAGAAGTATCAGAATAAATCTATGGTTAATTTAAACTAAGCCAGAAAAAGTATACTAGAAGAAGTATTAGAATAAATCTATGGTTGATTTAATCTGAGCCAGAAGATATCTGCATCCATCTTTAGTTGGGAGAAGTATCAGAATAAATCTATGGTTGATTTAAACTGAGCCAGAAAAATTCTACTGGAAGAAGTATTAGAATAAATCTATGCTTGATTTAATCTGAGCCAGAAAATGCCTACTGGAAGAAGTATTAGAATAAATCTACGCTTGATTTAATCTGAGCCAGAAGATGTCTGCGTCTGTCTTTAATTGGAAGAGGTATCAGAATAAATGTATGGTTGATTTAATCTGAGTCAAAATTTCTACTGGAAGAAGTATCAGAATAAATCAACGCTTGATTTAATCTGAGTCGAAGATATCTACGCATGTCTTTAACTGGAAGAAGTATCAGAATTAATCTACACTCGATTTACCCTGAGCCAGAAGAGATCTCTGAAGGAAGTGTTTGTCATGTAGATAGTCACCCCGTACTGTTTCGGGAATTGATCTACAATCTATTTTTGTTGGTAAACCCGTCCTGTTTCGGGAGTTCATACCACTCGGTGATAAAGATAGTCACCCCGTCCTGTTTCGAGAATTTATCTTCATCTGACCAGAAAAATAGTTTCACCGTCCTGTTTTGGGAGTTAATCTTTGCTTGGTTATATAGATAGTTTCCCCGTCCTGTTTCGGGAATTAATCTCAGACCCATTTGAGATTTGTTGATGATATTCGTCTGTTGATTGTTCTTTCCTGAAAAGGTAAAGAGTTAGCTGTATGAAATGTCATGATGTATGAAATGCATTGCGTATTGATATTCTCAAGATAAATGAGACTGTGCTATATGCATTTCGTATGCATATGCTTGACTTTTGTAAATGATGTATGAATGTGAAATGTTGTTGAATTGTATTTGTAAACCCGTGAAGTATCTTTGTCTATGAAAATAAATCCATGAATGGTGTTAGGGATGAAGAACATGTGTTATCTTCAACCTTGTCTAGAATGCTTCCGCTGGGGAATCCTGCTTGCTGTTTGAGTAAACTCCGCTAGGGAATGTTGACTTTTGTTTAGGGAGAAGAGTTCAGGAACATTAGTCGTTCATCGCCCTGCTGAGGAGTTTAATTCTTAAATACCCTGACTGGGGTTAAAAGAGATGGATAACCTTCGGACTCGTCTAGGGATTTTAATTCTTATATATCCTGACTGGGGATAAAAGAGATGGATAATGTTCCGACTCGTCTCGGGAGTTTAATTCTTATATAGCCTGAATAGGGATAAAAGAGATGGATAACCTTCCAACTTGTCTAGGGAGGATAAATTTGACTGATATCTGGTCTGGTTCTAGGTTTTGTAGCAACTCTCTGAGGATAATGGCGACTTCACCGAGGAGAGGAATTTTGCCAGTGATTCGTAGCCATCTGAGGAATAGACTCAAGTTAGGGAGACTGCAATATGTTGGGGAGATAAACCCAGTTGGGTAAATAAACCCTGTTGATGGTGAAATATTCTGTTGAGGAAACAAACTCTGCTGGAGAGAAGAAATTTATAGGGGGTTTTATAGTTTCGGAGGAATAAACTCAGTTGGGGAAGAGAATTTCCATGAACTGTAATAATTGGGACTCCTTAGGTGGGTGATATCTCCAGGAAAAATATCATATTCTATTATCCGCCAGAGCGATCCGCGGGGGAAATTACGGGGAATGTATCTTCATTGAAGATGAATTTGTGAATATTACTCTGTGGGGATAATCTCATGGAAGTGGCTCTGTGGGGATTTGTGGATGGCTTGGACGTTATCCCAACTCCTAGAGTCTTGAGTATATGCTTATTCCTGTTCTTATGCATATATTTGTTAACAGTTAATCGTGTTCATATGCATATGTTCATTCAATTTTAGTCATTGGACATTTTCGCAAACAAAACAGAAAAAATAAAAAAAATAAAAAGTTTGCATTTTAGGGTGTATTTGTATTGATAGTTTGCCTATAAACAAGCGATTTTGTACAAAGAGACATAAATCCTAGTAAAATGAAATTTTCATGAAATGAAAAGAGTACAAAGTGAAAACAAAACAAATAGCTATGTGGAAATAATCTCGTTGCGTTCTAACTCTGCTATTGCCCCTATGTCTTCGAACATCACATCTCTTGCTGTCGGAAGAAGTTGATTGAACTGATCTGTACCATTTGAACTTTTGACTTTGGCAATAAAGCTTGCTGTAAGTGATCCAACGGGATATAGTCGTACACTTTAATCCCTAACTTTTTCCTGGACCTCCCTTTTGGGTTTTCAGTCCACCGGGATACCCTTTTTTTCCCAATCCGCCTTTTCAGATTTTCGACTTGCCGGGTGTACAATCTTTTATATATATCCCTAATTTTTGCCCGAACCCTTTTGGTTCACTGGGGTGCCCTTATTTTTCCTAGGCCAGTCAACCTAGCGGGTCATTTTCATGCGTAGTATCTTTTGACTATGTCCATATTCACAGAGTGTCGAAAATCATAGTGGTTAGTATCATAGCACCGCCTGAAAATACTTTCTTGACAACAAATGACCCTTCGTAGGTAGGAGTCCATTTGGCCATGGGATCACCTTATGGTAGAATGATGCGCTTTATCACAAAGTCACCAACCTGATATACTCGATGCTTGATTTTCTTGTTGAATGCCTTGATCATACGTTTCTGATACATCTAACTGTGACAGATAACCGCAAGCCTCTTTTCGTCAATCAGATTCAACTGGTCTAGCCTGGTCTAAATCCACTCGTCTTCTTCTAAATATGCATCTTTCACGATTGTTAGTTCTCTTGTTTTAGGATTGGCTTAATTTTTGTAAAACAAATAATAGCAACAATGAAGAATAGGATAAGAAGAACAAGTATAACAAGAAGTCCTATTACAATGTTAGAACATGTTGTGTTGAAATTTTCCAACAACTAGAATAACATGTCGAAGAAGATGTCTTGACATCACGCCTGCTGAGCTAGATTAATGAGATTCAGTTTGTTCTCAACATAGGCAGAATATTCAGGAGAATATTATGCATCCTATGTGGCGCATATTTAAAGGTCTAGAAAATTCAATCAGAAATCAAGGAGAATGAAGACTTTCTAAATAAGGAGATTATTTAGGAAAGTAAAGATTAAAGACCTTTCTTAGGGAAAAAGTTTCTGCAGTTTATTACAGCTGAATTGCTGTGATTAAAGGTCCAAAACCAGTTGGGTAACAAATTATAAATAAAAGGGTGTGTAACCTAGAAAAGATGGCTCAAGATGTAGAAGTCTAGGGTTTTGTCAAGGTAAATCTCCCGGGTTGTGAGAATGTTACCATGTTCACCTCGAAGCCTGTAGGTAAGAGGTGTATTATTCTTGGAGGAAGCTTTGAAGCAACTCAGGGATGTGTTTTTAGTTAGAAGCAAAGCTAAAAAAATAGTGGAATTTGGCTTGGAAACTTAGCTAGGTATTGTCATGGAAGTGTGTCTTCCAAATTGTCTATTTGTGTGATCAGAATCTTGGTGAAGAGTCGTCTATGCAGTGACTGAGGTGTTGACTGCTAGACATCATCGTAGATGATTGGAAGTGGGATGCGGATATTCCATATCTATGGAGGACCTAGGTAGAAGGGTTATTGGGTAGTGATTAAGTTCGTAGATCGTCAACGAGTGTGTTGACTGTAGGGTCTGCAAATTGATACTACTGATAGTGGACTTCATTCCTGGTTTGGTAGCCCTCAGAGTAGGTGTTGTTGTACACTGAACTGGGTAAACAATTCTAATATGTTCTTTATATTTTCATTACTGTTTTATCTTGCCTGTGTGTTGTGTTAGATCATATGTCTTGACATCCTTATAGGACATCTGAGTCTGCTATACCAGAAATTTAATTGGTATCAGAGCAAGCATCCTGTTATGCTCTAGGTGAGATCTTGGGAAGGTACTTTCTGGTCATGGGCAAGGGAGAATGTATTTACTGAAAAGAGGTATGAACTTAGACAATTCATACTACTGTATGGATGATCTCTTGGAAAGGATCATTGGTTATATGTGACATGTATTGTTCCTGGCTGTTGCCATTAGGCCTGCAACTTAATGGGAAGCTGCTGTATGTAGGGTTTATTTCTTCAATCCTAGGTTGCCATGCTTGTACTTGTATAGTGGTTTAAGCATTGTGTCTTAATATTGTTGAGGAGTTCATTATATTCCGCTGCATGGTTTCTGATATAACCCTGAAAGTATGGGAAGGATACTAGGGTTGTTACCCTTAACAGAATATATGCTGACATTTTCAACCGTATTACAAGTGTCAAAGATACTTAATATTTACCTCAAGTCCAATCATAAAGACATTTATCAATAAAATTGATTGATCAATGATGCTCATATACATATGCATATTTACCTTGAAGACTGTCAAGTATGGTGTGTTCCAAGAAGAAGGAACCAATGTTCTATGGGATGTTAGAACATTATTTTAGTAGGCATGCAACTACCAGTTGGAGAACAGATGCTTTGGGTGCTGAACAAAAATGTTATGAATACTTTTTATTTGGAACCTACTCCTGATCTGGAAGAGGAGGCATCTAATTTGTACAATTTGATTAGGACACAATCAACAATTTATCTACTCCATGTGTCAGTTTAAGGCTTATGGGAGTATAAAGGTTAAGCTCCATGCTCTTAATAAGAACTCATAAAGGAATCTCCACCAGACCCTTTATGCATATGAGATGAGCTCGTATCTGGAAGATCCTTCTGATCAAAGGAACCAGATTCATGGAATCCTATTTGTGTCCATAGAACAAATTATGTTTGAATAGGAGTATTATGATCCGACCACAGTGTTTGATGCTCCTGAGTATTGTTTTAATTACCCTTAAGGAAGAGAATTGGTGATTCTCTTTGTGTACCCTCAAAAGTTGTTGAAAAAGATCCCCATTGTCAAGGGTTGATATGATGTCATACAGAATGTCATGATATCTTTGAAGATGTTAAAATTTGAAGGTCATTGTTTTTGAAGAATCAAGGGAAACAAATGCTTTTGAAAAGTCAGTATCTTTTAGTGTCAAGCCTAGCAAAATCTGTTCCAGAGACCTAATAGAGGGAATTTCCTCTGTAGGTACAGACAATGGCATTCATCATCTCAAAGTCATACATGAGGTCCAAAGAAAAGCTTATTGAGATGTGAATCGTGCAATCCCCTTCATATGTTGATAGTCTGATCCTGAAGATTGATCAATTGTTGTTGGTTTGTTTCCTTGTGTTAACCCCCACAAGAGTTGATTATAATTTACTATGGAGGTTACCCCCAAAACCATAGTAAGAATAGATGATGTCGTATCTAATGTCGGGACATCATCTCTAGGTGTGTGTTTCCTCTAAAAAGAAATTTGTTGTGTAGATCATGAGGTGAGTATTATGGAGTTCAAAGTTGGAACGTTTGATCATGATGGAGCTGAAGACCAATCTCTGACCAAGTATGAAATGTTGAAAGGATCCTCTTGTGTTAAGCGATGAAGAAGAAGGATGTCAGTTCAAGTGCTCTAACATCTGTTGAAAAGAAGTATCATCTGCAGTTGTGTGGGGAAGTTTTTCCTCTGATGACAAATACCTTGTGGGGAGCTGAGTAGTTATCTGAGGTATGGATGCAAATCTATTATCTGAACTGATAATTCAGATATTGTTGAGAGTTTATTTCTCTCTATGGTGATCAAGTGACTGTATCAACATGAATGAGTCGCAAAAGATGTAATCTTTTGTGATCTTCTCCTAAAAAGACTATCAAGCTTAATAATCTCTTTGGTTGATAAATCAAGAACTGAATTACTGAAGAAAGGTTGATGTCCTAAATGATGTTGTAACATCATTTTTTTTTCATAAAGGAAGGTTTGGGATTATGATTATGGAAGATTGAGGATCAATATGGTTGTCAAAAGAAGGAGTTCTGTCTTTATGGATTAAAAGATGTAGATCCTGATCTTGTCTTTAGTAGTATGCTTGGTGACTGCATAACTACTATGTTGAAGACTTCACCAGTACCAACAATTGCTAGTGATTGTTAGAGAAAAGGAATATGAAGAAGGTGGTCTTCCTCTATTGTAAGTATGGGCTTGTGTTTGTATGATGTACAAGTATGTTTTCATGATATCTTGGCTATCCAAAGAGGTATGGATATTTGTGTGGTTATGTATCAGAAATGACCTTGTAAAAGCCTGAAGACCTGGAGTTGGTATATCAGATTCAGGATGAGTTATTTTTGCAATAGTATGGATATGTTTCAGTGAGTGCATGAAGTCTCTTGGTGTCCAAGTGTTCATCCTCATAAGAAGACTTGTTTGTCAATGATAGGGGGAGCTTAGAACCTATCTATGGTAGTAGTTATGGAGCTTGCGTGCTTGTGAAGATTAGAGGCAACATGTTGTGACCCGTGGCTACTAGGTGTAGCTGTCTATGTCCCTATTGGATCGATGTGATTCTAGAAGCTAGTATATTTTGTTTTCTCCAAGGGTTGAGCTTAAGGTTAAGTCACTGAACTAACTTGGAATATTTTGGCTGCCATGATTGGATGTCTTGTCGAAGATTCAAAAAGTATCACAGGTGTGAAGAAGAAAGCTATCAGTTTTACCTAGTGTGAGAAGCTTACTACAAAATATAGTGAGAGAATATTTCTGTTGTGTGGTTAATCTGAAGATGAGACCTTGTGAGTTCCTTTTGTGAGAATTGGGAGTTTATTAAAGGGCATGGATGGAAATAAGTCCCTTGGATGATGATTCCAAAACCAAAGTAGATATGTTCTATGGTAATGTTGCTGATGTCTCAAATTATGTTGGAACACCATTTTTGATGATAGTCTATTAAAGATACTTGGAACTATGAATATCAATATTCAAACTCCACACTCATTAGTGGCAGTTCTATCTATGGTGTTGAATAAGGAGACTCTTATTGAAGGAGAAGTATGCTCAAGTAATGTATAACTACTATCTTGGTTTGAAGACCTTACTAGTGTCAACAAATACTAGTAATTTGCAGAAGGAGGATTTAATTAGCACATTGGTTAAGGGTTATTCCTTCTGTTGGAGAGTATGAATCTTAGTAAAGCTTTTAAGCACACTAAGAAATGGTTGGAAGTTTGTTTTAGACTATGGGTGCATGACATCTTATCCATCTAAAGAGTTATGACAATATGTGTGGGGGTACAAGGGCATGAATCATGTGTCCTTGTACTTGGAGTTATTCCCAGTGAACTAGTGGGTGTTTAGTGTTATGTTTTCTCCATAATGAAATTTTCGATTGTCCATGACAGGAGGAGTCAGTGGACTAATTGGTTTGTTTGGAGCTGGTGATGTTCAAGCATATAAAGTTATTGCCCTCCTAAGAGGATAATGTTGGATAACATGCTGAGACATGTTGCTACAAGATGTAGCTGTTTATGAGTCTCTGAAGACTCTAGCCAGATGTTTCTAAAGTATACCATCCTTCTCCAAGAGGATGTGCTGGTTCTACGAGAATTTATTTTTCTCTGCAGTAGTGAATGGGATAAAGAAGACTATCCTGCTGGTTGTTAGAAGATGTTGAGGATGATGTCCAGGACATTTCTCCTTTGAAGAAGTCTGCAAGCAAGAAGCCTTCTGTTAGGGTGCCTGATGCTCCTCTTGACAACATTTCCTTCCATTCTATTGGCAATGCTGAAAAGTGGAAATATGTGTTTCAAAGAAGAATTTCCCTTGAAAGAGAATTGGGAGCAGGTGCACTGGAGTGCAAAGAGATTATGGAGCTAATTTCTTTTGCTGACTTGTGCTGATTACAGAAGTAAGGAATATAGGAAGGTGTTTGTGTTGAATTTTCCCTTGCTGTCATCAATAGTTATCTGGGCAGGTCTGAAGATGATTACTGTGAGTTGGAAGTGACTGATAATCAGGTGTGCAAAGCCATTACTACAAACCAGACTGTAAAGCATGCAGGAACCTGTGCACCGGTTGTGTGTTCTAATGGGAGCTTCTTAAAGGATTTCTATGCACAATGAGTCCTTTAAATGATTGATCAAGAACCAGTTTGATTAGGCTTTGTATTATGGAGTTGATGTACCACATGATGTCTTAACATCATGATTGTTGATGTCTGTTTTGTTTAATGCTTGGGATTGTTCATGTGAAGCTGGATGCTCAATTAAGCATTATTGTGAGAAGTGGCACTTTTGACTATGTGGATTAGAATATGAAGAGACTAATCCTATCTACAGTAGCATGCATGATGAATGCATGACTACTTTGTTGAAGACTCCACTAGTATCAGCAACTACTAGTGGATATAAAGGCAGAAGGCTACTGGCAACTACTGAGGTCTGAGCAGAGTATTTTGAAATGGTATTTTTTTGCTGCAAGTCACTCCAGAAAAGGTTTGGTGATCTAGATATTAGTAAAGCTTTTAAGCAAACTAAGAGTTTTTGGAGTTTGTGAGTGACTTCACACCTAGTATGCATGACATCTTGCCTATTCAAAAGGTCATGATACAAAGTGTGGTTATGAAAAGACAATGATTGAATGTGTCCTTGTGTTGTGAAGAAGTCAGGGTTCCTGGAAGTATTCTCAAGGAGTGAGAATATCTGACTCTGGTTTGACTCTACTGAGGGAGTCAAGGTTCAGCATATGCAGGAAGTGCTGAAGTTTCTCATCTAATGCACAAGTCTTCATCTTCAGCTGGAGCATTAGTTACTCATGACAAAGAGAGTCATGTGGATATCTTTAAATTGTTGCTGCAATGATATAAGTATTATCAAGCCAGAATACTGTTCACTTTTGTAAAGGTTCTATGAGGAAATGATGTCTAAACAACATGTTGTGACATTGTGAAGTTATGGATAAAATTAACAAGACATGGTGGTTTCTAACTATGGAAAGCCCGGTGAAGATCAGAAGATCACATATCTCTTAGAAGATTAATGGGAAGTCTGGGAGAATTTATTTTGCTATATAGATTTCAAAAAGACTCCTTGAGGGTCTATATTATGAAGAGGTGTCACAAATGTGATATTTTGATATCTTAGTATATGTCACTAAGTCTAAGTGAAAGAAGAACACTTTGAATCCAATATGAATAGGTGGATAATATGGTGAAGCATCCCTGATTGGTGGGAGAAGATGTGTTGATCACTTAAATAAGAAGACAATGTGTGACTAAGTGTCAGGACATTATACAAGACATGTTCCTGCATGGTCAACATAGGGTGGAGTGGCCTATGTGTTCAAACACATGGCTGTAAACAGGGGGAGAAAAATTTGTCTTACTATGCATGTGTATGTACAGGAAGCAGCTATAGAATTCAAAGCCATTATGGACGGTGCACATTGATACTTGAAGTTTTCTCCTCAAATATCGTTTCCTTTTGACCAAGATTGGTGCTACAATCTAGGATCGTTATTTTCCAAGTAAAAATCCCAGTTATTTATAGAGAGTTCTTCATTTCCCTGTAACCCCGTGAGCTTCTTAAGTCCATAATTCTTATGGATTTTATTCGGTTTTGGGTAAGCTGTGCTTGGGTCTGGTATTATGAAGGTCTCCTTTGCCAAGTTTTGGCTATAAGGGGGGAGAAAGGTGAATTAGCTCAGATGCTGCTGATTCCCCAAGTGGTTATTATTAATGTCAAAATAAGATGTTCATTCTTATTTTGACATTAATAATAACCACTTGTGGAATCAGTAGTATCTGAGCTAATTCACCTATTTCCGTGACATATGTTTGTGACTTGTGATCTGAGTTATGAACACAATTGTGACCTGTGTTCCGAGTTACCAGGAGTGGACCATTAGTTCTAGATTGAATGATACATAAACTTTCTTCTGCTATCTTCTTCCTCGTGTGCTGATGCTGAAGCTGACTTCAGGACTTTCCTTCCTTTTATCCTGAAGCTGATGCTGCTGATGTTCGTTGGTGTTGATGCAATTAAGTTCTTCAGAGTGCTGCAAAGAAGTTTTCGAACAAGATGTTGAGACATTATTTTCAATTGAAGATCTATTGCCGTGTGCAGTAGTATTCAAATTGCAATTGTTTTTAGATTATTTATTTTAGCTAAAATTTTCCAAAGGGGGAGATTGTTAGTTATCTTGTTTTAGGATTGCCTTAATTTTTGTAAAACAAATAATAACAGAAATGAAAAATAGGATAATAAGAACGGGTACAACAAGAAGTCCTATTACAATGTCAGAACATGTTGTGTTGAAAATTTTCAACAACTGGAACAACATGTCGAAGAAGATGTCTTGACATCGCGCATGCTGAGCTGGATTAATGAGATTCAGTTTGTTCTCAACATATGCAGAAAATTCAGGAGAATATTATGCATCCTATGTGGTGCATATTTAAAGGTCTAGAAAGTTCAATCATAAATCAAGGAGAATGAGTACTTTCTAAATAAGGATATTATTTAGGAAAGTAAAGATTTAAGACCTTTCTTGGGGCAGAAGTTTCTGCAGTTTGTTACAACTGAATTGGTGTGATTAAAGGCCCAAAACCAGTTGGGTAACTGGTTATAAATAGAAGGGTGTGTAACCTAGAAAATATGGCTCAAGATGTAGAATTATAGGGTTTTGTCAAGGTAAACCTCTCGGGTTGTGGGAAGGTTACCATGTTCACCTCGAAGCCTGTAGGTAAGAGGTGTATTGTTCTTGGAGGAAGCTTTGAAGCAACCCCAAGATGTGTTTTTAGTTAGAATCAAAGCTAACAAACAATGGAATTTGGCTTGGAAACTTATCTAGGTATTGTCATGGAAGTGTGTCTTCCAAACTGTCTATCTGTGTGATCAGAATCTTGGTGAAGGGTCGTCTATGCAGTGACTGAGGTGTTGACTGCTAGACATCATTGTAGATGATTGGAAGTGGGATGGGGATATTCCATATCTAGGGAGGACCTAGGTAGAAGGGCCATTGGGTAGTGATTAAGTGCGTAGATCGTCAACGGGTTTGTTGGCTGTAGGGTCTGCAAATTGATACTGCCGATAGTGGACTTTATTCCTGTCTTGGTAGCCCCCAGAGTAGGTGTTGTTGTACACTAAACTGGGTAAACAATTCTGATGTGTTCTTTATCTTTTCAGTACTGTTTTATCTTGCTTGTGTGTTGTGTCAGATCAAATGTCTTGATATCCTTATAGGACATCTGAGTCTACTGTACCAGAATTTTAATGATCCTCAAAGAAGGAATCTGAATTTCGATCAGCAGGACAACTTCCATGCCATAAACCAGAGAGAATGGGGTTTCCCCAGTTGATGTTCACGCTGAAGTGTGATAGCCATGAAGACCAAATGGTAACATCTTGTTCCAGTTTTTGTAAGTCACAACCATATTCTGTATGATCTTCTTAATATTCGTGTTGGTGGCTTCCACTGCACCATTCATCTTTGGTCGATATGGAGAAGAGTTGTGGTGCTTGATCTTGAACTGCATGCAGAGTTCAGTGATCATAGTGTTGTTGAGGTTAGTGCCATTGTCTGTGATGATTCTCTCGAGGATGCCATACCAAAATATGAGGTTATGCTTAATGAATCGAGCTACCACATTCTTGGTAACAGAGGCGAACGAGGCTGTTTCAACCCATTTTGTGAAGTAGTCAATGGCGAAGAGAATGAAGCGATGTCCTCTAGAAGCAGTATGATTGATTTCTCCGATCATATCATGCCCCACATTGCGAATTGAAATGGAGCAGTCAAAACATTTAGAGGAATTGGAGGCACATGAACTTTATCAACATAGATCTGGCACTTTTGACAAGTCCTCGAGTGGTGGTGACAGTCGGTTTCCATGGTCAACTAATAGTAACCCACTCTCAATCTTTTTAGACATAGTATGCCCGCTGGAGTGAGTACCAAAGATGCCTTCGTGCATATCTTCCATAATATTCTTTGCTTCCTTCTTGTCCATACAGCGAAGCAGAGTTGAATCATGATTATGCTTGTACAAAATTTCATTGCTCAAGAAGAACTTAGCCGAGAACCTCCGTAGAAATTTATTGTCATTGATCGATGCCCATTCAGGGTATTCTTAAGCTTCAAGGTAACTTTTCACTTCATGAAACTAGGATTTTTCTACTACTCCATCAGTATCAATTTCGTGGCAGTGTGCTGGTTCGTAGAATCTTTCAATGGTAATTCTGGGATCCTCATTATCCCATATGACCTTGAACATGGATGACTTGGTAGCTAATGCATCCACCAATTGATTCTCTTCTCTTGGGATATGCTCAAAAGTAATCTCTTCGAAGTATGTAACCAAGGTTAGCACATGTTCTTGATAAGGGATAAGATTCAAGTGCTTCGTATCCCGTTCTCCCTTGATCTGATTGATTACCAAGGCTGAATCCCCATATACGCTTAGGAATTTGATTCTCAGGTCAATAGTAGCTTTAATACCTATGATTCACACTTCATATTCATCCATATTATTGGTGCAGTCAAAGTAAAGTTTAGCAGTGAAAGGCGTATGACAACCTTGAGGAGAGATAATTACAACACCAATTCCATTTCCAAGTGCGTCAGAAGCTCCATCGAAAACCATAGTCCATCAGGATCCTAGCTCAGGTGCTTCATACGGTCCAGGTTCTTCACAATCTATAATTAGCATAATGTTCTCATCTGGGAATTTGAAGTTCATAGGTTGGTAGTCATCTACAACTTGATGCGCCAAATGATCTTCCAGCACACTTCTTTGATTGCCTTTTGAGTGGCGTACTGAATGTCATATTCTCTTAAGATCATTTGCCATCGGGCTATTCTTCCAGAGAGAATTGGCTTCTCGAATATGTACTTGATGGGATCCATTTTAGAGATCAATAAAGTAGTATGAGTCAACATATACTGTCTTAGTCAGCGAGCAACCCATGCCAAAGTGCAACAAGTTTTCTCGAGCAGTGAATATCTTGTTTCAAAGTCGGTAAATTTTTTGCTAAGGTAGTATATTGCATGCTCTTTTCGACCAGACTCGTCATGTTATCCCAATACACACCCTATTGAGTTCTCTAGCACTATTAGGTACATGATTAGAGGCCTTCCTTAAACTGGTGGCATCAGAATCAGAGGTTCTTGTAAGTACTCCTTGATTTTATCAAAGGTTATTTGACAGTCGTCGTTCCACTTTACTACTTGATCTTTTTTCAACAACTTGAAGATTGGCTCACAGGTAGCCGTCAAATGAGAAATGAATCGGGAAATGTAATTCAGTCGACCTAAGAAACATCTAACCTCCTTCTCAGTACGGGGATCCGACATTTCTTGAATAGCTTTAACTTTTGCGGGATCAACTTCAATACCTTTACCACTGACGACGAAACCTAGAAGTTTACCGGATCTCACTCCAAAGATGCATTTGTTCGGATTTACTTGTATTTCCTCAATATTTCAAATAATTTATGCAAATGATCAAGATGTTATTTTTCAGTCTGTGATCTGGCTATCATATCGTCGATGTAAACTTCTATCTCATGATGAATCATGTTGTGAAACAAAGCTACCATGGCCCGCTTGTAAGTTGCCACGACGTTCTTCAACCCAAAAGGCATGACCTTGTAATAGAAAGTACCCCACTGTGTGACAAAGGTAGTTTTCTCCATGTCTTCAGGCACCATCTTGATCTGATTATATCCCGAAAAACCATCCATGAAGGAGAATACCTTATGCTGAGTAGTGTTTTCGACTAAAACATCAATATATGGAAGTGGGAAGTCATCTTTGTGGCTCGCCCTGTTTAGATCCCTATAATCTACACACATACGTACCTTGCTGTTGTACCCCAAAATTTACCCTCTCATTTCATCAACATTTCTCATCACAAGACTCTTGGAACTCAAGATCAAGCTAGGGTTTGCTCTGCTCAAGATACCTCCTTGCACTGTTGACCTAAATTAGGGTTTGAGTTGGCACAGGGATATTTTGATCTACAATGCCCAAAGTGACTTTCATACTTCATGTTGGACTCACAAGTTTGTCCATTCCAAGTTTCAAGCCTTGATTCAAATATTGGCCCAATCAATTGGACAGTTGACCTAGAAATCACCTGTATTGGGGAAAAAGTCAACTGTGGCCAATTGACAGTCAAACCTCATGAATTTTGACCCATATCAACATTATGAATTCATATGAACCATTTTATCAAGTTTGGATCATAATTCCACAAGAAATTTGATCAGATCACCAAAAGGGCAAAATGGTCATTTTTAGGGTTTTGACTGCACAAAGGCAATTTTTGACTGTTTGACCTAACCAATGGCAAATCAAGCTCACACATGGACTAAAGAACTCAATGACATTGTCTTGACCCATTCAACAAGTTCAAAAGATCTCAAATGCATAGGATTGACAGATGAATTTTTTAGTCAACTGATCAAAATTTGACTGTACACTGAAAAGTCAAACTTTGACATTTTGGTCAAAATCAAGTGCCAAGAGTTATTTTTCATCAAGACATGTCAAATTATGAAACTTGTTCATCAAGAAACCCAAAAATGCAAATTAGGGTTTAAAATGGAAAAATTTCATAACTTAGAAATTTTCTAAGTTATGAAATTTTCTTATTTTTTCCTAACTTTGTCCCATTGTTTCACCAAGATTCAAATGGATTCAAACAAAACTTGAAACATGAAAGTTGTAGTCCATCACAAAGTCTACAACTTTGATTCACAAAGTTTTCTCAAAATAAGCTTGTATCTCAAGTTATGATTTTTGGAACAAGGGTACCTAAAACTTTTAACTTAGAGAAATTTTGCCCTAGTTTAGGCAGGATTTTGACCCATCTTCTTGGCCATTTTTCACATAGTTCCACTTGGAGTTTCAAGTTTCATTTCAAAGATGGATTATAGTACATGTTCCAAGATTTCCAAATTGTCCAAGAACTCCTTAAACACCCTTGTGGTTAGAGAGAATCGAATGCTTGAAGTTGGCAAAAACTCACTTTTGTCCATGACCAATACATGTTCATACAAACTTGCATTTTTAGATCAGCATGCTTGGTACTAGCTTGCAGGACTCAAAACCAGTTTATACTCCATAATTTAATGCATAACCATTGAGATAAGGTATTATCTTGTTCGTTTGGACATTGCACACAAGATTAATCCCTATTTGGAAAAAGGTAAAATGCCATTTTTGTAAAGTTGCACTTTATGTCAAAACAAAATCCTTGAGGCATGGGGCCATATCTCTGAAGCAAGATTCAATCTACCAATTCCAAGAACCAAGGGAAAAGGGTGTAGCATAATAGAGGGCTTGTACAGGTTTGCATTGAGAACATACACACTCTTGCTTCAAGTAGAAGAAACTTGCAAAATACAAGCCATCTCTCACATCTGAAGAAACCAACTTACACAAACATTGTAAACAAGTTTCATACCTCCCAACAAGCCAGAAACACGACCCCTTTTCCTATCAAACCCCCTTGTACACAAAATCCCTGTTTTTCTGCAAAACAGGGCAACCCCTGCAAAACCATCTCCATCTCCATATTCCATCATGCGTTTTGCCCAAAGATACTTCAAACACCTTCCAACCAACCTACCAGAGCTATCCAGATCATCCACAAGTTGCTGTAACACCATTAACACACATTGCCATTTTTGTTTCAAAGCTTTGCAGGTTGAGTTCTGTGGCACGATTCAAGCTGTTTCAAAACAAACCAAGCATTGGAAAAGCTTCCTTGGACCTCAGGCAAGCTCAAAAGAAGCTCAAGCACCCTTGAAAGTTGCTGCATTTTCCAGCTCGAAGTCAACTGAAACAGATATTTCATGAACTTCTATCTCTCTATTTAGGAATAGTTAGGCTTAGGTTTATGAATGAAATATGTTGTACTCATAGCCCTGAAGCCATACATATGCTTAGTTTTCATTTACATTAATCGTGCTAGGAGAATTTCACCCATGAACTTTCTGAAAAAACTAGGTTTGAAATTAGGGCCAGAGAAAATCTCTCTGGTCTTTGAGAGTTAGCTTAAGTTTTTTATATGGTTGAGTTCGTTGTTTGATGCTCTACAAGTTTCATGTTATGAGTTTTGTCAAAAAATCAAAGAATCAGGAGATAGCCATTGATGTACAGAACGCGCGTTTTGGTGAACAAAGGAGGAAGATGAAGTCTGACTGGGCTGGGCCTGGTTGTTTTTACTTCTAACACCCCATTATTCAGTTTACACCCCCCTGGCATATTTATTTGAATATTTGTCATTTTGATGTTTTTATTTTTTATTCTGACTTTATTATTTTTTGTCCAAATATAAAAAATGCCAAAAAAATTATTTTATATTTTTTCATATTTATTTCACATTTATTTTTTTATTTTACTAGCATAAATATGTAAATAGTTTATTTTCTTTTATTAAAACTCAAAGAGTAATGTAAAAAATATGCTTATTTTTATTTATTATTTTTATATACACTTAAAAACATTTTCTTGAATATACACATTTTTTGTAAATAATTAATTTTTATTTTTATATATTTAATATGTTTAATATATATATATATATATATATATATATATATATATATATATATATATATATATATATATATATATATATATATATATATATATATATATATATATATATATATATATATATATATATATATATATATATATATATATATATATATATATATATATATATATATATATATATATATATATATATATATATATATATATATATATATATATATATATATATATATATATATATATATATATATATATATATATATATATATATATATATATATATATATATATATATATATATATATATATATATATATATATATACTTTATTTTATTAAATAATTAAGACAAAAATACAAAAAATATTACATTTTCACTTTTATTAATATTTTACACTAAAAATACCTTTTTTACAATATACTTTTATTTTTTTTTGTATAAATTAATATATTATTGTATATAATTAATAAATAATACTATTTATTTAAGAATTAGGGTTTTTTGCCCTAAATATCAAAATAATTAAAATTGGTTTTTTTTTTATTATTTATATTTCACATTAAAAAATACCTTTTACATACATAAAAACTTTTTGCATAATACCTTTTATTTAACATTTATTTATTGTATTTTTATTCAATTATTGTATATTTAAATATTGCCTATACATTCGATTTGGTTGTAATAATCTAGAATTTAATTTCTTGTCAAATACCCCCAATTCAAATTTGTACCCCCTCCCTATATCATGTTGTAATAGTATAGGATTTAAATTCTCGCACTTTTAAAAACATTCAATTATGCCATGGTTAGACCTAGGGTTTGTATGCAAATAAAATCAACAACTAGCTTGACCTAATCCAAGATAAACATGCATGAAAAACAAACACAATGCCCACTTGCACCCCTAGGGTTACAATCCACTTGTTGCCTTCAAAAATAGGCCATGGTTGCATGTCAAGTACTTTGGAAAAACAAAAACAAAAAAGAAGATCATAGTCCCTCGATGACGCTATCTGAGTTGCCTAAACAAAAAGATCAAGTCCCTTAAGAAAATTGCCAAAAATACTTGACACAATTGCTATCATGGTCTATACGATGACCCGCGCCTGTCCCGTTTAACATCCTAACACAAGGTTGTTCACCAAATACAATGGTGAAACAACACTGTTAAAAGGGTTAAAAACATAAGAAAGATCTTTGAGTAAAACAGGGTAGACAACTCTTAGTTACTTGATCAAAACTTGCAAAAAACATCCTTGCTATCTTCAAACACACTTCACAACACAATTTCAAAACCCTACTTTCAAACATTGAAAACTTTTCAAAAGACAAAAACACCTTTGTATACATTCAAGCAAGAATCATTACAAAGGTTGCCACAACGATGGCCTCTTTTCAAAACATCTTTCAAAACCACACACAAAGCACCATTTCAAACAATTGAAGAGCACCATTTCAAACAATTGAAAATAAAAGCAAGTGATCTAAGCAAGTAACTAAGAGCCCATGGATAACCATGGATAGAAAGGGTGCTAATACCTTCCCTTTCTATAATCTACTCCCCGAACTCAAGAAAACATCTCAAAGGTCTTTCCTGTGATTTTTGACCTTTCCTTAGGATAAAATAAAAAGTCGGTGGCGACTCTTGCTAGACCGAAACATTTGCGAACATAAAACGCAAAATCCCAAGTCAGTTCTCCCACCGTATCACAGAACTGGAGACTCTGTTGGGGAAAATTCTAAAAGTGGAGTAACCTTAGGGCTTAGATCACCCTTTGCATGATTATTGTTTGCCTTGCTTGCTTTACATTTTGATTCTCTTGTTTGGGCTTGAAATCCTCCACCCAGATTTGGGAAACATCCATAGGTAAATAACAATACTTTGTGGAAACTGTGTGGGGTATACCGATACGGTTGAAGCAATAGCTATATTAGTGCGACATATTTATGAGTACCGGTAGCCTTTGAGTCAATCAAAGAGAATACGGGGCCGCTGAGTGATGTCATGAAGCACTAATGAACTCTTAGAACCTTACTTGACCATCTTGGACTTTTATTAGGGGTAGTGAGATGACCGGCTTTGGTGCAGTCCGAAGTTGGTAGATACTCGATACTACACTCATTGAGGGTTGTTTTCTTAGAATATTTTGGTCGCTAGTTAAGTGGCTAAACCAAAACAATGAACATAGAAAACAATCCAGTGATATTGAGCTCCTTAGAACCCGATTACTATTTATAGGACAGGTTTGAGCCAACTAAACTCAAAAGGGTACTTACCTATGAAACCTCATGCAAGCCTGAAACTAGGGTTTTGTGTGATTTGCTTGTACATGTGTTTGTGCATACATCATAAACATCATAAAGCATCATATGCATCCACTAACCATTTCAAGGGTTTGGATCTTCATCTTTGTTCTTGTTTTGTAGCTCATGGAATCTCTTCGCAGGAAAACAATTCAAGTCAACCTTGTGAGAATCCCTCCTCAACTCAAGGAGCTTACATCCAGGATTCCAGAGAATTCTCTCTTCAGTGAAAGACATGGTAGACTCCTCAACTTGGTCAACACCAACATTGAAGAAGACATGGTGAAAGTTCTCTTCCAGTTCTTTGACCCCCTACACCACTGTTTCACATTCCCTGATTATCAATTGGTGCCTACTTTGGAGGAATTTTCTCAACTCCGGAGAATTCCTATTCTTAATCAACTACCCTACAATGGTACGGAAAAAGAACCAAAGCTTGAAGATGTTGCTCAAGCATTACACTTGCAACCATCTGACATCAAGGGGCATTGGGAAACCAGAAGTGGTGTCAAGGGATTCTTGGCAAAATTTCTATTTGAGAAGGCACAAGACTGTTGGAATTCTCTTAATCTACAAGCCTTTGAAGATATTGTGGCACTCCTCATCTATGGGTTGGTCTTGTTCCCAAACCCTGATCAACTTATAGATGTGAATGCTGTCAAGATTTTCATATCCAGGAATCCTATACCTACATTGCTTGGGGACATCTGTGATACGGTGGGAGAACTGACTTGAGGTTTTGCGTTTGTATTCGCACTTGTTCGGTTTAGCAAGAGTCGCCACCGACTTTTTATTTTATCCTAAAGGAAAGGTTAAAAAGCACAGGAAAAACCTTTGAGATGTTTTCATGGGTTCGGGGGGTAGATTATGAAAAGGGAAGGTATTAGCACCCTTTTCATCCATGGTTATCCATGGGCTCTTAGTTACTTGTTTTAGATCACTTGCCTTGATTTTCAATTGCTTGAAATGGTGTTTGTGTGTGTATGGTTTTTTGAAAATGTTTTGAAAAAGATGCCTTGTCTAGGCAACCGTTGTAACAATTCTTTACTTGAATGTTTTACAAAAGGTGTTTGTCTTTTTGAAAAGATGTTTCAAGGTTTTGAAAGTTGTTTTGAAAGTTGTGTTGTGGAGTGTTTTTTGAAAATAGGCAAGTGTGTTTTGCAAGCTTGATCAAGTAACTAAGAGTTGCCTACCCCTAAATTTACTCAAAGATTTTTCCTATGTTTTAACCCTTTTAACAGTATTGTTCCACCATTGTATTTGGTGGACAATCTTGTGTTAGGATGTTAATGGGACGGGCGAGGGTCATCGTTTAGACCATGGATGCAATAGTGCCAAGTGTCTTTGGCAATTTTTCCTTTAAGGGACTTGATCATTTTTTAGGCAACTTGAGAAAGCGTCATCGAGGGACTATGATCATTTGATTTGTTTTTGTTTTGCCAAAGAAACTCAACATGCAACATGGCCCATTTTGGAAGGCAACAAGCGGGATTACCCTAGGGGTGCAAGTGTGAATTGTGTATTGATGTCATGCATTTGTCTTTGTATTAGGTTATCTAGCGGTTGATTTTGAATCTTCGCATACAAACCCTAATTACTATACAGTATATAGAAAGCGATAAATTGCGAGAATTTAAAGTCTAAGCTATTACAAATAAGTATCCGGGAATGGGGGTACAAATATTTACAAATGGGGATGAGTCTTTATCAGGATAGTAGTGTCCAAATAATATTTACAACCAAATCAAATCGCATTCTCAATGTAAAATGTAGCAATATATAAGAATAAAAGCAATGTATCAAAAGTATTTGTGAAAGTGTATGTGATTATTTACAAGTGATGCAAATATGTATTTATTAAGTATTATTATCTTTTTTGTGTTTTTGTTAATATTATATAAACAAAAGTTTTTAAAGAAAAATGTTTTAAGTTAAAGAAAATTAATGTTTATGTATTTTAGTTAATGCTTTTAAAGAAAAAAGCTTATATAAAAGTTTAACTAAACAAAGGTTTTAAAACAAAATGTATTACTTTTTTATTTGACAAAAGTATTTATTTAAGTTATGGATATAAGAAAGGAAAAAAAAGTGATAAACAAAAAAATTATTGGTTCATAAGTATTAAGAAAAAAAAATAAGAATAAAAGAAAAGGTTGAATGGGCCTTAAGGGGATGCTTGGCCCAAACAAAACCAGACAGGATTAGGAAAAGAGGGGGGGGGGTACGTGCTAGATTTGAAAGTGGGCTTAGGGTTTTTGGTGAGGGAACAGGCCCAAACGTGCATTTGACACATTTTGTTTGTTAGGGTTTTCAATTCTTTGTTTCAGAATAAGGGTTTACAGCGTTGAGCGGCGCCGTTTCCATCTTCGTTATCTTCTCCTCTTTACTTTCTCAAGCCATGGTCATTGATGTTCTTCCAACCGCCTCAGGCCACCATGCGCCATCTCCGCTTCCTCCTCCTCATAGTTGGGCAAGGCAGTGACGGAAATAAAGAAGGGTACGATTCGTTCCTAAGCTCTTAGGGATTTCAGATTCTCTCTTGTATGTTTTATTTATTCTGATTCTTTTGTATTATTATTTATTTCTTGTGAGGTGTTAAAGAAAGGGAATAGGTACTACCTTTGGAGAGGAGACGAGGAGTGGATTGGAGGCGTTTTAGGCGGCCGTAGGCGGAGGGAGTATGATGCTGATGAGCTTTGTTCTGGTATTCCTGGTATCTTTCTTTTGTTAGGTTTTATGATGATATCCCTGAAAACCCTAGCTCATCCATTTCTGAAACTTCTTTTCCTCTTCTGCTTATCTGAACGCTTTGCTTATTGTTGTGATTCTCGATGATGAGCTTTTGCTCTGAGAGTACGTTTGGATATTTGTGATTCTGACTTTTGATGAACTTTTGTGTTCTTTGATAATGATGATGATTTCGAATCTGAGTTGCTTTTGATATGCTTATGTGTAGCCTATGATGAACCTTGGTTCTGAGGCATTGTTGGCTATTGATCTTCTTCCTCTCTTTTTTGGTTTTGGTTCTGAGTTGAATATACTAAACCTATGATGAATTTGATTCTGAGGGTTTGGGATTTGTTTGATTCTGAGTTGGCCCTATGATGAAGTTGTTCTAAGGGTTTGGGATTTTTGTTATCTAGTTTGGATTGAAGGGTTATTGGTACAGGTTTAAAAGGCAAGCTTGAATGCTGTAGTTTTTGACAGACTTTGTTGTTTTGGCTTTGAGGTAGGTTTATTGTACAGGCAGGTCTGTGGTATATGCAGGTTTGGCTTTTTGGCTTGTGTTCTTGACACAGTTTTGAAAGGCTCGTGTTTGAAGTTGTAACAGGTTTGAGAACTTGTTTGGAAGTTACATGCTCATTGTTGTTGGCTTCTGTTTAGAGGCTTGCTTCAGTTTGTTTACAAGTTTGTGTTTTGAGGCTTATTGTGGTTACAGGCAGGAGGCAAGCTTTGGTTGCAGTTTGCAACTTATGCAGGTTTTGAGAGCTTGTCTTTTTTAGTTACAGGCTGGTAGTTTGTATGGTTTTGTGAGGCTTCCAAGCTGGTTATGCAGGTTGAAGCTTAGCAGGTTTTGAGTTGGTTCATGCTTGCTTTGTAACAGGTTTGAAGCTTGAGGCAGCTTTGTTTGTGTTTTTGATACAGGCTTGAGAGCTTGTGTTATTTTTCTTTGTATTTTTCTGCCTCTCTCTTTTACAATTATGATCTGTTTGGTTTATATCTCTTTTTCTTAAGCCTGTCCACTGTAAGCCTCTCTTCTCTCTCTTTTCTCTCTCCACAGAAAAGCATTTTTTATTGCTTACACTGTACTTTTTTCTGAAAAAGTGCTTGGCCTGGAAAATGATGATACTTTGCAATATTACTTGCCTTTTGTCTTTCCTCTGCATCTTGTACTTATCCCAGATTTTCTGCATTGCTTTGATATCTTGTTAACATCCTTTTGACAGTTTGACAACTTTGTTGACATTTTGGACTTGGTTAGGCATTTTTTCAGTTTGCATATGTGCAGTTCAGTTTGGACTTTGTAATTTGTTTGGCATATTCAGTTTGTCCATTTTGACATTTTTGTTGACACTTTGCAATTTGAAATTATGCAGCCTTGTACATTTAATTAATTCCAATGCTTGCAAACATTTTCTTTCCCTCTTTGTGAACCAAGAGCCTTCTTGTGATTTGCAGAGAGGGAGAATAAACTGATTCCGGCCAATCACTTTTAATGATGAATTTTTTTGATTAACTATCTGCCTTTTTATTTCATCTGCATTTGACTTCCTTCTTTTTTTTGTCTTTGCAGATAAAAATCAATTGAGCAATGAGGAGCAGCAGTAGAAGATGAAGACTTAGGAAACTTTAGGATGTAATTTATTTTACTTTTAATCATTGTAATAAATATTATTATAAATACTTGTAAAAGTTACTTGTATTTAAATAACACTTGTATCGATAATTAAAAATAAATAAAAGTCTTTTTGTCAGATATCTCTTTTATTTCACTGTTTATTTAATTATTTAAGTTTTCTTGAATTAAAATAACTGGAAGTAAATCCCAACTATTCTAACTTAGAATAAATAATTAATAAACACCGTAGTCTTGTAACTTCGCATTAATCAATAATAAACCCGGCGTTCCAATTAGCCATAAGCATTGCACAGTCAAATCAAAGAAACATCCATATGCCTTTTCTTTTACTGATTAAACTAAACGCTGCAAATTTTCAACCAGAAGCCTCAGCTTCTAAACCAGAGGTTCAGGTTTATTGAGAAATAAACTGAGATCTTGAGCAGGCGTCAAAGTAGTGTAACAGTCAATTAATACATTGTGGATTCAAATTCTTCTGAAAATGCGCGTGCAAACCCTAATTCTTGATTTATTGTCAAAGAAACGTCCGCCTGATCAAACCCTGAGCCAAACTCAACCAAATCACTAAAAACCCTAATAATCTGCTTGAACTGATTCAAAATCAATGGAAACCCTAATTTTGTCTGACTGACGAGAAAAGTCTGTTTGACTGATTCTTAAGCTAATCTGAAAAATCAAGAAAAGCCCGAAGCTGTGATTTCTTGTGGAAAAGAGAGGGCAAATTTTGGGGTACAACAGGTGCCCCTGTTCAATCTTCTTGAACCTGAAGAGTTAGATTGGCAAGCTTGCCGTTCGCGACTCGAAGGTAAAAGGAGATTGGACACTAGAGTGCCCAAAAAAATTTGCACTCGTCAAAGCGTAGTCTGAGAGAATGGGCTTAAAGATGCCATTTGGAGATGGGCTTAAAGATGTCATCTGGAGATGTGACAGAATCTTGTCGGGGGATGGGCTTAGAGATTCCATCTGGAAATTGCTGGTAGGAGGATGGGCTTAGAGATGCCATCTGGAAATGTGACAGAATCTTGTCGGGGGATGGGCTTAGAGATTCCATCTGGAAATGTTTGTTGAACTGTATGTCGTTGGTGAGTGAGTGAGTATCAGAAAGGTATCCATGTTTTGGAACATCTCTGAACTGGGGGTCTGAATAAGTAATAGATTGACATCCGTATCTGGAAGCATCCGTAAACTGTCTTCCGTAGTTACATCTGAACAAGCGATAGATTAACATCCGTGTTTGGAGAATCCGTAAACTTTTTTCAGAAGTCTTAAATCTGAACAAGCGATAGGTTAACATCCGTGTCTGGAGAACCCGTAAACTGTTTTCAGAAGTCTTGAAGTTGAATAAGCAATAGATCAGCATCCATGTTGGGAAGCGCCCGTGAACTGTTTTCAAAAGTTGAGTCTGAACAAGCGATAAATTAACATCCGTGTTTGGAGAATCCGTAAACTGTTTTCAGAAGTTGAAGAATCTGAACAAGCGATAGGTTAATATCCGTGTCTGGAGAACCCGTAAACTGTTTTCAGAAGTCTTGAAGTTGAATAAGCAATAGAGCAGCATCCATGTTGGGAAGCGTCCGTGAACTGTTTTCAAAAGTTGAGTCTGAACAAGCGATAGATTAACATCCGTGTTTGGAGAATCCGTAAACTATTTTCAGAAGTTGAAGAATCCGAACAAGCGATAGATTAACCTCTGTGTTTGGAGAATCCGTAAACTGTTTTCAGAAGTTGAAGAATCCTAACAAGTGATAGATTAACCTCCGTGTTTGGAGAATCCGTAAACTGTTTTCAGAAATCTTGGAATGGTGAAGGAACCGGTGTAGGGTTGCCTGATGATGAGTCCGTGTAAAACTGCATCTGAAGTTGAGAAGGAACCGGTGTAGGGTTTCCTGATGATGAGTCCGTGTAAAACTGCATCTGAAATTGTTAATGATAGCCTTTTATTCTTATCCTGAAAAGGAAAAAATGTTAGCTTAACACAAAGTTATGTTGCATGAAATGTATGATGCAATATATGTTATATCAATGTTTATGATATGAATGTAATGAATGCGCATGTAAGCTGATGAGCTGTCTTGCTGGGGATAGATGAATCCTGGATGGCTGGAGATAATAGAATCTTGACTGCTGCCGGAGAAAGTAAATCCTTGACTGCTGCAGGGGATGGTTGGAAATGAGAAGTCCTGGAACCACTGTTGGGGAATCAGGAGCTTGGGTTGTATGCCAATCTACTGGGGATTCCTGTCTTGAGGAGATCTTCACTGGGGAATGTCTGAATATCCTGTGAGGAACTGAGAATGAGAGTCTTCATTCTGCTTGGGGATTGATAGTTGGAAGTTTTAGCTCCGCTGGGGATTGCAAGAATCTTTTGATTGCTGCAGGTATTGATCTGGGATCTTGAAAAGGTTGGTCGGTGAGATAGTTGTCCTGGCTGGTTTCAGGTATTAATCTCTGACCTGAGAAAGAAATATAGTTTTCCTGGCTTGTTACAGGTATTAATCTTCAATCAGTCGTCCACAGATAGTTTTCCTGGCTTGTTACAGGTATTAATCTGGAACTCGGTTTACACGCCACTTTGAGAATGAGAATCTTCATTCTGTTGGGGGTCAGAAATTGGGAGTATACCAATCTTCTGGGGTTTTAAGGATGAGAGTCTTCATTCTATTAACGGTCAGAAATTGGGAGTATACCAATCTTCTGAGGTTTTAAGGATGAGAGTCTTCATTCTGTTAACGGTTAGAAATTGGGAGTATACCAATCTTATGAGGTTTTAAGGATGAGAGTCTTCATTCTGTTAACGGTCAGAAATTGGGAGTATACCAATCTTCTAAGGTTTTAAGGATGAGAGTCTTCATTCTGTTAACGGTCAGAAATTGGGAGTATACCAATCTTCTGAGGTTTTAAGGATGAGAATCTTCATTCTGTTAACCGTTAACTGCTATCTGGTCGATCTCCAGGCTTTCACAGAAACTTGTATTGCTATCTGGTCGTAATCCAGGCTTCACAATAACTTGTTGGGGATAAAACTATTATCCGGTCGAATCCGGGCTTCATAGCTTGCTCTTAGGAGACACCACTATCTGGTCGTAATCCAGGCTTCGCGGTAGTCTGATACTGTAACTGGGATCTGAATGAGTGACAGAATGGCTACCGTGTCTGGAGCGTATCTGAAACGGTATCTTGGAGTTGAGATCTGTATGAGTAGCAGAATGACTTCTGTGTCTGGAATGTATCTGAAACTGTAACTGGATCTGAATGAGTGACAGAATGGCTACCGTGTTTGGAGCGTATCTGAAACTGTATCTTGGAGTTGAGATCTGTATGAGTAGCAGAATAACTTCCGTGTCTGGAGTGTATCTGAAACTGTAACTGGATCTGAATGAGTGACAGAATGGCTACCGTGTCTGGAGCGTATCTGAAACTGTATCCTGGAGTTGAGATCTATATGAGTAGCAGAATGACTTCCGTATCTGGAGTGTATCTGAAACTGTAACTTGGATCTGAATGAGTGACAAAATGGCTACCGTGTCTGGAGCGTATCTAAAACTGTATCTTGGAGTTGAGATCTGTATGAGTAGCAGAATGACTTCCGTATCTGGAGTGTATCTGAAATTGTAACTGGGATCTGAATGAGTGACATAATGGCTACCGTGTCTGGAGCGTATCTGAAACTGTATCTTGGAGTTGAGATCTGTATGAGTAGCAGAATGACTTCCGTATCTGGAGTGTATCTGAAACTGTAACTGGGATCTGAATGAGTGACAAAATGGCTACCGTGTCTGGAGCGTATCTGAAACTGTATCTTGGAGTTGAGATCTGTATGAGTAGCAGAATGACTTCCATATCTGGAGTGTATCTGAAACTGTAACTGGGATCTGAATGAGTGACAGAATGGCTACCGTGTCTGGAGCGTATCTGAAACTGTATCTTGGAGTTGAGATCTGTATGAGTAGCAGAATGACTTCCGTATCTGGAGTGTATCTGAAACTGTAACTGGGATCTGAATGAGTGACAAAATGGCTACCGTGTCTGGAGCGTATCTGAAACTGTAACTAGGATCTGAATGAGTGACATAATGGCTACCGTGTCTAGAGCGTATCTGAAACTGTATCCTGGAGTTGAGATCTGTATGAGTAGCAGAATGACTTCCGTATCTGGAGTGTATCTGAAACTGTAACTAGGATCTGAATGAGTGACAGAATGGCTACCGTGTCTGGAGCGTATCTGAAACTGTATCTTCCAACAGGTGATGAAGGAATTGTTGAACACTTTTGACATTCGAATGCCCCAAGTGATGGTGAGGGAGACTTGCCCCAATTTAATCTGTAATTGAGAGATTTGTTGAAATCTTGACTGGACTGCCCCAGGTTAACTGAACTTTGAAAGATCTGTTGAAACCTTGGCTGGACTTCCCCAGGTTAATTGAGCTTTGAAAGATTTTGTTGAAATCTTGACTGGACTGCCCCAGGTTAATTGGATAGTGACATGTCATGCCCCCTTGTTGACAGGAGATTTGTCTTTGGAAGTGTCATCCTTCTTGGAGTGATTTTACTCACTGAGAGAGTTTTCGTTCCTCCGAACATTCAATGTAGGAATTTCTT
Source organism: Vicia faba (assembly GCA_948472305.1). NCBI lineage: Eukaryota > Viridiplantae > Streptophyta > Magnoliopsida > Fabales > Fabaceae > Vicia > Vicia faba. The sequence continues at coordinate 909,829,241 of OX451736.1, read as the reverse complement.
CGCTGTCAAACAAATAACCATGTGCAAACAACGATATTCAAATAATGCAAAGTTTATGCTTGTCTCGAAGTTTTGAAAAATGCGTTTTTTAGCAGAAAACTTTTTATAAGACAAATTCAACACAAGATTTAGGGCAAAGCCTTACAGGAGTCAGGATACCTTTTGTAACAGTATGCTTTCGAACTAACCCATGCTTCAATTAGGACTTTTGAAGGGTTGTAACGTGGCTTGGTTCACGGTTTAAGAAACAAAGGATAAAGGCTCAAAGTATATTTGTACCCACCCGCTCTTCGTGATGTCCTTCAATCCTAAACTCAGTTAATTGTGCGTCGAACTCTGTTCGAGTTTGGAATGACTCTTTTTGGGTGATGGTTCACACCAATTGAATTTTATGGGAAGGCAGTCATTTTTGCAACATTTTTTCATGTTGTTGAGGATTTGTAGTGACCTCATTCTTTTGATTTGTTATCCCTAACTTTTACCTGACTGTTCCTGTTTTCGAGATTACAGTCAGCGGGATGCCCCAGCTTTCTTAAGCCTCCTTTATAGGTTTTGGCTCAGTGGGCTTTTCTCTTTTGAGAGGTAATGACTGCCTATGAGATAAGGAACCATCACTATCTTTTGATTCCATAGGAATGCTTTTCCTTTTTTGATGTCGTTCGTTGTGTTACGAACTGAGAGTTTGCGACTTTAATGCGCATCTTTTTTTGAATTAACTGAGAGACTACCCTGCCCCAGGTTTAAATCAAAGGTTTCAATTTGTTTAGAACAGAAAACTCCTACTTCTTTGGCTCGAAGGGGTTGACTAGGGATTATCTTCCTTATAACTCCAGTGTTTGGGAATTGAAAGAAATGCCTGTACATCATCAGCAAGGTCTGTTCAAAAGCATACCGTATGAGATTATGGTATTGTTTCGTCATCCTCCCTCTAAAGGCTTGCAGCTTTTTATCAAGAGTTAAATATCATAAAGAAAGCATAAGAGTAGTGAAAACGAATGGATGAATTCAAGACAAACATATGCAATGCATTAATGAAACAAAGTTTGACATTAATAGATAATTGTTTGAATAACAGAAGAAATTACAACTTGAAAGTTCAAATGAAACAAAAGTCTCTCAGTTCGAGCCTTGTCATTTCAGGTGGAGAAACCCTTAACGGAAGATTTTCATCTCGCCATCGGGCATGAATCTCAGCACTCCAATGTCAATCAGATCTTGAATCTTGTTCTTCAAGGCCCGACAGTCGTCGGTGTCATGTCTCGGACTATAGGAGTGGTATACACAAAATGCGTCGGGATGATAGCTAGGAGCGGAGGTATTGGGCTTCCGAATAGGATCCCTTAAAGCAGTCAGATTGACCTCCAACAAGCGTTCCAGTATTAGAGATGACGGTATGTCAGTCTCAGTGAACTGTCTTCCCGACGTATTTTGCTTACGCCGATTACCCCGCTGACCCTGACGTGGTTGTTGATGATCTTGTGACCCTGAAGCAAGTAGAGGAGCCTTCCCCTAGTCTTCTTGTCTCAAAGGGGGTTGAATGGTGACTTGCTCTTCAACCTTAGATGTTTGCCCCTCTCGGTTGTCCCGAAGTAGTTGGTTGACGAGAACCCTGAGCTCTTCTTGTCTTTGAGCCAAGTCCTGGATGAGAGCCATCTGGCCCACCAGTTGTCCCATCATTTGGATCCTCATTGTTGTCAGCTCAGACTGAAGTTCTTCCAATTGATCACTCCTGGAATTGCTTGAATTCCCCTGGACCAAGCCCCTTGTGAGGAGAGCCTTCACTTCTTCTTTCCCCAAGGACAGGTTCAAGAACATTTCCTGAAGCTGAGCATTTTGATCCTGGATATCCTTGACAGTCCTCTCTAGAGCCATCTCTTACTGAAATAAACAGTAGGAGAATAAGGAAACCTGAAAAGGAAAAACTGTTATGATGCAATGCATAATATGTGAATGCATGTTTTCAAGGATCTCTCGGGGTAAACACGAGAAAGTGTTAGAGGTTGAACTTCGATTTTTGATTGGAGAACTTTGCACCAGTGGATGTCTTTCCACGAGAATCAAGCTCACCATGTCAAGTGGGTCATAGCCCCTGATTCAAGTTGTTGCACTTGATCTTTGATGGCATTTGTTTAGAGGAGAACCCTCTTGCCCCTTGGTAGACGTCTGGTTCAACGTGACCCTGCATCGAAAGACCCTCGAGATCCTTAAAATGGTTATTGAAAATGCTATGGTATGATGTTATGATGTTATGTACATGTATGCAAAAGCAAGTAAGTGTATATACAGGTAATCATATTCACACAAAGCAAACAAGTCCTTAGGTTTAGGCTTGCATGGGGTTTGTAGGTAAGTACCCTCTTGAAGTTAGTTGGCTCATCCTGTCCTAAAATAGAAACCGGGTTCTAAGGAGCTCAATATCATTGGATTGTTTTCTGTGTTCATTGTTTTGGTTTAGCCACTTAACTGGCGACCAAAATATTCCAAGAAAACAACCCTCAATGAGTGTAGTATCGAGTATCTACCAACTTCGGACTGCACCAAAGTCGGTCATCTCACTACCCCTAAAAAGGCTAAGATGGTCAATTAAGGTTCTAAGAGTTCGTTAGTGCTTCATGATATCACTCAGCGGCCCCGTACTCTCCTTGATTGAACTCAAGGGTTACCGGTACTCACAAATATGTCACACTAACATATCTTACTGCTTCAACCATGTCGGTATACCCCGCACAATTCCCTCGCAGTTTTATTGCTATTTACCTAAAAAGGTGCCCCCAAATCCGGGTGTAGGATTTACAACAAACCCAAACAAGGACCCAAAAAGTAAAGCAATCAAAGCAATCAAAAAAGGTGATCTAAACCCTAAGGTAACCCCACTTTTAGTGCATTCCCCAGCAGAGTCGCCAGTTCTGTGATACGGTGGGAGAACTGACTTGAGGTTTTGCGTTTATATTCGCACTTGTTCGGTTTAGCAAGAGTCGCCACCGACTTTTTATTTTATCCTAAAGGAAAGGTTAAAAAGCACAGGAAAAACCTTTGAGATGTTTTCGTGGGTTCGGGGGGTAGATTATGAAAAGGGAAGGTATAACACCCTTTTCATCCATGGTTATCCATGGGCTCTTAGTTACTTGTTTTAGATCACTTGCCTTGATTTTCAATTGCTTGAAATGGTGTTTGTGTGTGTATGGTTTTTTGAAAATGTTTTGAAAAAGATGCCTTGTCTAGGCAACCGTTGTAACAATTCTTTACTCGAATGTTTTACAAAAGGTGTTTGTCTTTTTGAAAAGATGTTTCAAGGTTTTGAAAGTTGTTTTGAAAGTTGTGTTGTGGAGTGTGTTTTGAAAATAGGCAAGTGTGTTTTGCAAGTTTGATCAAGTAACTAAGAGTTGTCTACCCCTAAATTTACTCAAAGATTTTTCCTATGTTTTAACCCTTTTAACAGTATTGTTCCACCATTGTATTTGGTGGACAATCTTGTGTTAGGATGTTAACGGGACGGGTGCGGGTCATCGTTTAGACCATGGATGCAATAGTGCCAAGTGTCTTTGGCAATTTTTCCTTTAAGGGACTTGATCATTTTTTAGGCAACTTGAGAAAGCGTCATCGAGGGACTATGATCATTTGATTTGTTTTTGTTTTGCCAAAGAAACTCAACATGCAACATGGCCCATTTTAGAAGGCAACAAGCGGGATTACCCTAGGGGTGCAAGTGTGAAATGTGTATTGATTGTCATTCATTTGTCTTTGTATTAGGTTATCTAGCGGTTGATTTTGAATCTTCGCATACAAACCCTAATTACTATACAATATATAGAAAGCGATAAATTGCGGGAACTTAAAGTCTAAGCTATTACAAATAAGTATCCGGGAATGGGGGTACAAATATTTACAAATGGGGATGAGTCTTTATCAGGATAGTAGTGTCCAAATAATATTTACAACCAAATCGAATCGCATTCTCAATGTAAAATGTAGCAATGTATAAGAATAAAAGCAATGTATCAAAAGTATTTGTGAAAGTGTATGTGATTATTTACAAGTGATGCAAATATGTATTTATTAAGTATTATTATCTTTTTTGTGTTTTTGTTAATATTATATAAACAAAAGTTTTTAAAGAAAAATGTTTTAAGTTAAAGAAAATTAATGTTTATGTATTTTAGTTAATGCTTTTAAAGAAAAAAGCTTATATAAAAGTTTAACTAAACAAAGGTTTTAAAACAAAATGTATTATTTTTTTATTTGACAAAAGTATTTATTTAAGTTATGGATATAAGAAAGGAAAAAAAAAGTGATAAACAAAAAAAGTATTGGTTCATAAGTATTAAGAAAAAAAATAAGAATAAAAGAAAAGGTTGAATGGGCCTTAAGGGGATGCTTGGCCCAAACAAAAACAGACAGGATTAGGAAAAGAGGGGGGGTACGTGCCAGATTTGAAAGTGGGCTTAGGGTTTTTGGTGAGGGAACAGGCCCAAATGCGCATTTGACACATTTTGTTTGTTAGGATTTTCAATTCTTTGTTTCAGAATAAGGGTTTACAGTGTTGAGCGGCGCCATTTCCATCTTCGTTATCTTCTCCTCTTTACTTTATCAAGCCATGGTCATTGATGTTCTTCCAACCTCCTCAGGCCACCATGCGCCATCTCCGCTTCCTCCTCCTCATAGTTGGGCAAGGCAGTGACGGAAAGAAAGAAGGGTACGATTCGTTCCTAAGATCTTAGGGTTTTCAGATTCTCTCTTGTATGTTTTATTTATTCTGATTCTTTTGTATTATTATTTGTTTCTTGTGAGGTGTTAAAGAAAGGGAATAAGTACTACCTTTGGAGAGGAGACGAGGAGTAGATTGGAGGCGTTTTAGGCAGCCGGAGGCGGAGGGAGTATGATGCTGATGAGCTTTGTTCTAGTATTCCTGGTATCTTTCTTTTGTTAGGTTTTATGATGATATCCCTGAAAACCCTAGCTCATCCATTTCTGAAACTTCTTTTCCTCTTCTGCTTATCTGAACGCTTTGCTTATTGTTGTGATTCTCGATGATGAGCTTTTGCTCTGAGAGTACGTTTGGATATTTGTGATTCTGACTTTTGATGAACTTTTGTGTTCTTTGATAATGATGATGATTTCGAATCTGAGTTGCTTTTGATATGCTTATGTGTAGCCTATGATGAACCTTGGTTCTGAGGCATTGTTGGCTATTGATCTTCTTCCTCTCTTTTTTGGTTTTGGTTCTGAGTTGAATATACTAACCCTATGATGAATTTTATTCTGAGGGTTTGGGATTTGTTTGATTCTGAGTTGGCCCTATGATGAAGTTGTTCTAAGGGTTTGGGATTTTTGTTATCTAGTTTGGATTGAAGGGTTATTGGTACAGGTTTAAAAGGCAAGCCTGAATGCTGTAGTTTTTGACAGGCTTTGTTGTTTTGGCTTTGAGGTAGGTTTATTGTACAGGCAGGTCTGTGGTATATGCAGGTTTGGCTTTTTGGCTTGTGTTCTTGACACAGTTTTGAAAGGCTCGTGTTTAAAGTTGTAACAGGTTTGAGAACTTGTTTGGAAGTTACAGGCTCATTGTTGTTGGCTTCTGTTTAGAGGCTTGCTTCAGTTTGTTTACAAGTTTGTGTTTTGAGGCTTATTGTGGTTACAGGCAGGAGGCAGGCTTTGGTTGCAGTTTGTAACTTATGCAGGTTTTGAGAGCTTGTCTTTTTTAGTTACAGGCTGGTAGTTTGTATGGTTTTGTGAGGCTTCCAAGCTGGTTATGCAGGTTGAAGCTTAGCAGGTTTTGAGTTGGTTCAGGCTTGCTTTGTAACAGGTTTGAAGCTTGAGGAAACTTTGTTTGTGTTTTTGATACAAGCTTGAGAGCTTGTGTTATTTTTCTTTGTATTTTTCTGCCTCTCTCTTTTACAATTCTGATCTGTTTGGTTTATTTATCTTTTTCTTAAGCCTGTCCACTGTAAGCCTCTCTTCTCTCTCTTTTCTCTCTCCACAGAAAAGCATTTTTTATTGCTTACACTGTACTTTTTTCTGAAAAAGTGCTTGGCCTGTAAAATGATGATACTTTGCAATATTACTTGCCTTTTGTCTCTCCTCTGCATCTTGTACTTATCCCAGATTTTCTGCATTGCTTTGATATCTTGTTAACAACCTTTTTACAGTTTGACAGCTTTGTTAACATTTTGGACTTGGTTAGGCATTTTTTCAGTTTGCATATGTGCAGTTCAGTTTGGACTTTGTAATTTGTTTGGCATATTCAGTTTGTCCATTTTGACATTTTTGTTGACACTTTGCAATTTGAAATTATGCAGCCTTGTACATTTAATTAATTCCAATGCTTGCAAACATTTTCTTTCCCTCTTTGTGAACCAAGAGTCTTCTTGTGATTTGCAGAGAGGGAGAATAAACTGATTCCGGCCAATCACTTTTAATGATGAATTTTTTTGATTAACTATCTGCCTTTTTATTTCATCTGCATTTGACTTCTTTCTTTTTTTTGTCTTTGCAGATAAAAATCAATTGAGCAATGGGGAGCAGCAGTAGAAGATGAAGACTTAGGAAACTTTAGGATGTAATTTATTTTACTTTTAATCATTGTAATAAATATTATTATGAATACTTGTAAAAGTTACTTGTATTTAAATAACACTTGTACCGATAATTAAAAATAAATAAAAGTCTTTTTGTCAGATATCTCTTTTATTTCACTGTTTATTTAATTATTTAAGTTTTCTTGAATTAAAATAACTGGAAGTAAATCCCAACTATTCTAACTTAGAATAAATAATTAATAAACATCGTAGTCTTGCAACTTCGCATTAATCAATAATAAACCCGGCATTCCAATTAGCCATAAGCATTGCACAGTCAAATCAAACAAACATCCATATGCCTTTTCTTTTACTGATTAAACCAAACACTGCAAATTTTCAACCAGAAGCCTCAGCTTCTAAACCAGAGGTTAAGGTTTATTGAGAAACAAACTGAGATCTTGAGCAGGCGTCAAAGCAGTGTAACAGTAAATTAATACACTGTGGATTCAAATTCTTCTGAAAATACGCGTGCAAACCCTAATTCTTGATTTATTGTCAAAGAAACGTCCGCCTGATCAAACCCTGAGCCAAACTCAACCAAATCACTAAAAACCCTAATAATCTGCTTGAACTGATTCAAAATCAATGGAAACCCTAATTTTGTCTGACTGACGAGAAAAGTCTGTTTGACTGATTCTTAAGCCAATCTGAAAAATCAGGAAAAGCCCGAAGCTGTGATTTCTTGTGGAAAAGAGAGGGCAAATTTTGGGGTACAACAACATCCTATACTCATTTTACACACGAACAATGAGGAAAAGAGGTGTTCTCATGTGCTATACTCCTATCCTAGCAAGGTGGTTTATTTCTCACCTTCCACAATCAGTTTTGAAGAATGAGCAGGATTTAAGGTGGTCACAACGATTGATGACCCTCACACATTCTGATGTACATTGGTGTTCTCGATCCAAAGAAAATGTCATCATTATTGATTGTTGTTGGGAATTCCCTAATGTCCCACTACTTGGCATTAGGGGAGGCATCACCTATAACCCCTGTCTAGCTTTGAGACAATTTGGATATGCTCGGAGGGATGGCCCTCATGACATGTTGATTCTGGACTTAGTTTTTGACTTCGACAATGATGCGCAAGGACTTCGACAAAGGTTCATCAGAGCTTGGAGGATGCCTAACAAGGTAAATAGTAAGACACTGGGGCACAAGAATTCCATCCCCCTTGAGCCTTATCTCAAGTGGGTACGAACCCGCTCCCAGAATCTTATGATGCCATACCCTCACATTCTCCCCTTGATCAAAGAGCCTGTTATGGAAGGAGAGGTTCCATACACCATCCTACATCCTGACATGCCAACATCATGGGAAGAAATGCAAAAGAGTTAGATCCAACTCAAGGAAGAACGGGATACTTTTGAAGCCAGCTTCTATGCCAGTGAGAAGAAGGTTTTGGAGCTCACCCGCCGACTTCACGAGGAGGAAACTATCAACATTTACATCGCGCCAAAGAGGATGCACAATGTCTTTTTACATTAAGAATTTTTTAAATATTTCGCCCTTGGGGCACTTATGTACTAACAAATTTCTTCTTAATATGACGTGCGTTCTTTTTGTTTGCAACAAATTTGAATTTCTAAACCCTTGAATGCATTACATGAATAACATACCATTCATCATATGCATAAACAGTTCTTCACGCCAGGTTTCCTTATCTTTCTGCTGTTTATTTCAGCAAGATGGATTTGGAGCAAACGGTAAAGGATCTACTGGCACAAAATTCACAGTTCCAGCAACTCCTCATGACCTTGGCAAAGAGTCAAGAGGACCTCAAAGTTTTGTTGGAGAAGAATAAAGAGAAAAAGAAAAAGAGACCTGGAGTAGCCACTTTGGGAAGAAGATTTGAGCATCAGGCCAGAAGAGTTCTCGAGTTCCCCTCAACGTCTGACGAAGGGGCCGGTAAAGGGAAAGAGACTGCTGTGCCTTCTGAATCCGAGGTTGAAGAGGAGGAAGAGGAAGAAGACGAAGACTACTCCGAACAACAGTATCCACCAGCGGATGATAAATATAAGAACCTTGAAGATAGACTGGCAGCTATGGAGTTGTAGAGGGTGCCCGAATTGGATTTTGAAGAACTAGGGCTGGTAGCTGGGATTGTTATCCCTCCTAAGTTCAAAGTGCCAACATTTGCCAAGTACGACGGTCTGTCTTGCCCAAAGATGCACCTGAGGTCGTATGTCAGAAAAATCCAACCCCACTCATCCGATAAAGACCTCTGGGTACACTTTTTCCAAGACAGCTTGTCTGGCACGCAGTTAGACTGGTTTTATCAACTCGAGAGATCAGAGGTTCACAATTGGGAAGACTTGGAAGCTGCTTTTTATCGTCGGTATCAATACAATGCTGATTTGGCGCCCACTCGTACTCAGTTACAAAGTATGGGGATGGATTCCAATGAAGGGTTTAAAGAGTACGCCCAGAAGTGGCGTGATTTGGCTGGAAGGGTGCAGCCACCGCTATCGGATAGGGAGTTAGTTGACATGTTTCTGGGGACCCTGTCTGGCCCCTTCTTCAATCATCTGATCGGAAGTTCTTCAGCGGGATTTACTAAACCAATTTTGACCGGCGAAAGGGTTGAGGCCGGTATTAAGAGTGGAAAGATTCAAAAGGATGCTTAGGCATCCACGACTGTTAAGAAACCCTTCCCAGCCAAGAAGGAAGCATCTGCTATGTATTCTCAGAAGGGAAAGGGAAGAACTGAGCGCCAGCCGACTGTAGGGGCTGTGATGATTCAAAACTTGTCAAATGATTAACCTCGTAAAAATCAGTCGAGACCTAATCAACAACGGGTGGAAAGGCCACACCGGTAGTTCACCCACATCAACATGACGCCCGCTCAGGTACTTCCTCATTTGTTGAAGCTAAATCTAACCAGTTTGAAAGAAGTGCCAAAGAACCCTAACACCTCCTCTCCATACTACCACTCCAATGCCAAGTGTGTCTACCATTCCGACAGTGCTGGGCACGATACCAATAATTTCTGGGCGCTTAAGAACAAAATCCAGGATCTGATTGATGCTAAGGAAGTAGAATTTGATGCTCCTGAGAAGCCCAATGTTATATCTGCTCCGATTCCCAAGCACGGCCATAATATTCATGTTGTTATGGAGGACACTCATGTTACTGATGTTGTTGACCTGCTGACGCCATTACTTGTGATTAAGGAAAATTTGTTGAGAGCCGGGATCTTTCCTGGTTGTGGTAAAGACTGTTATTTTTGTTTGAACATACAAGGTGATTGCCCAATGTTGAAATCAGGTGTCCAACGCCTGATGGATATCCAAGAGATACTTTTCCAGAAAACCCCTGTTGATACCTTTAATCCTGTTACTCCTGATACTTTTGCTACTACAACCAACGATATTGCAATCATAACCATTTCCGACAATCCTCCCAAGGCTTGCAAAAGACCTGTCAGGATTACACCCAACTCTGAATGTGTACCATTAAAGATCACCATGCCGGGACCTGTCCCGTACCAATCCAGCAAAACGATACCATGGAACTATGGGGGAGAAATCTTCTACCATGGTATCAAACAAATCGAGAAAGTCCAAGAGATTTCTAAAGAAGAAAACCCTGGTGTAGGGAACATCACAGGTACAAGCAAGATAACCCGCAGTGGCCGGATCTTTTCTCCGGAGATTGCCCCCCCTCGAGCAGTTTTCGGACCCTTGAAAGCTTCTGCACCTGTTGGACCATATGTGCAAGGCCCAGTGATTGAAGAACTGGATACTCCTGTAGTAAGACCATCTGCTGAAACTACCGACAAGGGTAAGGGGATACTGGAAGTGCCTGTCAGGACGAAGGCTCATGCTGTGGTTATCCCCAAAACCACTCAGAAAGAAATGGATGAAATCTTGAAAATAATCAGAAAAAGTGACTACGACGTTGTGGAACAATTAGGGCAGACCCCTTCTAAAATTTCAATGTTGGCTCTTCTGCTCTGTTATGAGGCCCACGCTAAGGCCCTGATAAAATTCTTGAAGGCGACACATGTTCCCCAAGAGACTTCGGCTGACCAGTTTCAGGAATGTGTGGCCAGTCTTACTGCTGATAATGACCTTGGCTTTTCCGATGCTGACTTAACTCCCAAAGGAAGGAAACACAACGACGTGTTACATGTTTCAGTTGAATGCCGGGGAACCACTCTCGCCCATGTCTTAGTTGATACTGGTTCTTCCTTGAACGTGCTACCGAAGAAAGCCTTAGACCGTTTGGACTGCGAAGGACTGACTCTCAAGCCTAGTAACATCAATGTTAGGGATTTTGATGGTTCCAAAAGAATGGTTCATGGAGAGGTTGATATTCCTATCAAAGTAGGCACAGAAGTTTTCAACTCCACCTTCTACGTGATGGACATCCGTCCTTCATATTCATGTTTGCTAGGAAGACCGTGGATCCATTATGCCAGGGCAGTTACCTCCTCTTTGCACCAGATGCTGAAATATCCTGTTAAGGGTAAGATTATAACAGTGCACGACGAGGAAGAGTACATGATAAGCCACCTCAACTCCTTCCGTTATGTGGAGCTGGATGGCGAGTTCATCGAAACACCTTTCCAGCATTTTGAGGAAGTTTCTCCCAAGGTAGCAGCTGCGAAGACAATGGTTGAGGTGCCTATCGTTCCCAAGCATGTATCTAGGATGGCATCTCTCAAGGACGCAGAGGCGGTGATCAAATAAGGGAAGAGTACAGCATGAGGGCAATTGCCTGATTTTCCCCATAAGACGGACAAATTTGGACTAGGGTTTACAACTGCAGGACAGAAGGCTATGCGTCGTTCCAAGACTGGAGGGCCACCTACAAGGATCACTCATCATGAAATTAATGCTGTTGAGGATGAAGATGAAGAGAACGACTTCGAAGATTGGATCTTTTCGACCGTCGAAGGGGGTCTAAGCAACTGGGAAGCCAAGGATTTTATTCCCATCACCTTTATCAACCAGTAATTTTATCTTTGAACAATTTCCTATTTTCGGTCTGTAATAACTAAAACAATTCGTACACTATGTTCACCTCATGCCTTTCCAGGGGCATGTAGGTCCATTTGTAAGGGTTTGATTTTCTTCATTATCATATGCCATGTTTTAATGAATCATTGGACGTTTTTCATCTATAAACTGCTGTGTTCATTTTATTTCCTTTTGCATTTTTGTTTAAGGATGGATATCCCTTACACACACCCACACTCACAAATGCAGGTACCCATCCATTCCGGATTCCATGGGCAACTGTTCTGTTTCAGCCTTCGATAACTCTGAAGATTTGGTCAATCACGCTGAGTGCGAAGTTGACGAAGATTGTGAAGTGCCGGGAGAGTTAGCCAGACTTCTACAACAAGAAGAGAGGGCCATTCTGCCTCATGAAGAGTTTCTAGAAACCATCAACTTGGGGACAGAGGAAGACCGGAAGGAAGTAAAAGTGGGTGCCAACCTGGAACCAAATGTCAGGGAGCGCTTAGTGCAATTGTTGAATGATTATGTTGAAATCTTCGCCTGGTCTTATGAAGACATGCCAGGGTTAGACACAAATATCGTGGTTCACCGTCTCCTTACAAGAGAAGACTGTCCACCGATCAAGCAAAAGGTTTGCCGAATGAGGCCTGACATGTCTGAGAAGATTAAGGCTGAAGTAATGAAGCAATTCAACGCTGGCTTTCTGGCTGTTACCTCCTATCCACAATGGGTTGCTAACATCGTGCCCGTACCTAAGAAGGACGACAAAGTCAGAATGTGCGTGGACTATCGGGATTTGAACAGGGCCAACCCCAAGAATGATTTTCCGCTACCGCATAATGACATTTTGGTTGATAATACAACTCAGCACAAGGTGTTTTCATTCATGGATGGATTCTTGGGATACAACCAGATCAAAATGGCCCCCGAAGACATGGAGAAAACTACCTTTGTCACGCAATGGGGTACCTTATGCTACAAAGTGATGCCGTTCAGACTGAAGAACGCAGGGGCAACCTATCAACGCGCCATGGTAGCTTTATTTCATGATATGATACATCATGAGATCGAAGTTTACGTAGACAACATGATAGCTCGATCACAGACAGAAGAAGAACACCTTAATCATTTTCAAAAGCTGTTTTCCAGGTTGAAGGAGTACAAACTCAGACTGAACCCAAGCAAGTGAACTTTTGGAGTTAGGTCTGGTAAACTTTTGGGATTTATTGTCAGAAACAAAGGCATTGAGGTTGATCCAGCTAAAGTAAAGGATATACAAGAAATGCCTGCCCCCCGTACTAAAAAGGAGGTTAGAGGATTCTTGGGACGCTTAAACTATATCGCGAGATTCATCTCTCACCTGACATCTACCTGTGAGCCGATCTTCAAACTGTTAAAGAAAGATTAGGTGGTTGAATGGAACAATGATTGTCAAGTTGATTTTGATAAGATCAAGGAGTACTTACTAGAACCTCATATTCTGATGCCACCCGTCGAAGGAAGGCCGTTAATCATGTATCTGACTATTTTGGATAACTCCATGGGGTGCGTGCTGGGCCAACATGACGAGTCTGGCCGAAAAGAGCATGCCATTTATTACCTTAGCAAAAAGTTTACCGACTATGAGACTCGCTACTCACTGCTCGAGAAAACTTGCTGCGCTTTGGTATGGGCTACTCGCCGGCTAAGGCAGTATATGTTGACTCACACCACTTTGCTGATTTCTAAAATGGATCCGATCAAGTATATCTTCGAGAAGCCTGCTTTATCTGGAAGAATCACTAGATGGCAAATGATCCTGATAGAGTATAATATCCAGTATACTACCCAAAAATCTATAAAGGGGAGTGTACTAGCTGACCATCTAGCTCATCAAGCCGTCGAAGATTACCAATCTATGAGATTCGACTTCCCTGACGAGGACATCATGACTTTGGACAACATCGAAGGTAACAGACCGTATGACGGACCTGAACAAGGATCCCGATGGACCCTGTACTTTGATGGTGCTTCAAATGCACTTGGCAACGACATCGGTGCGGTACTCATTTCTCCGGAAGGTTTCCATACACCCTTCACTGCCCGACTTTGTTTCAGCTGTACCAACAACATGGTCGAATATGAAGCTTGCATCTTTGGTCTCAAGGCTGCTATAGACTTGGGAATCAAATCTTTGGTCGTATTTGGGGACTCGGCTTTGGTTATCAGTCAAGTCAAAGGAGAGTGGGACACTAAACATCCTAATCTTATCCCATACAAAGAACATGTCTTGACGTTGTTGCCTCATTTCGAGCAGATTACCTTCGAGCACTTCCCGCGAGAAGAAAATCAGCTAGCAGATGCTCTGGCTACAATGTCTTCCATGTTTAAACTCAACTGGGATAACGAGGCTCCCCAAATTACCATCGAGCGAATGAACAAACCAGCGCACTGTCATGAGATTAATACCGAAGAAGTAGTGGAACAACCCTGGTTTCATGAAATCAAAAGGTATCTCCAGACTAGAGAATATCCTGAAGGAGCTTCCGTCAATGACAAAAAGTTCTTAAGGAGATTTGCTGCCAAGTTCTTCCTAAGCAATGGCATCCTTTATAAGCGCATCCATGATTGTGTTCTCCTTCGTTGTGTGGACAAATCTGAAGCAGAGTTGATCATGACTGAGATACACAGTGGCACATTTGGCACCCATTTGAGCGGGCATAAAATGGCTAAAAAGATCCTAAGGGCAGGTTACTACTGGTCTACCATGGAAGCTGATTGTCACCAACATTCTCGTACTTGCCACAAGTTCCAAGTCTACGCTGACAAGGTACATATTCCTCCTGTTCCTCTCAACGTTCTGACAGCTCCTTGGCCATTCGCAATGTGGGGCATTGACATGATTGGAGACATCAAGCCCACGACATCCAATGGACATCGCTTCATCCTGGTGGCTATTGATTACTTCACCAAATGGGTCGAGACAACTTCCTTTTCCTCTGTTACAAAGAACATGGTTGCCCGCTTCATCAAGCAAAATCTCATATGCCAGTACGGTGTCCCCGACAGGATCATCACAGACAATGGTACAAATTTAAACAACACTATGATCACCGCTCTATACGAACAGTTCAAGATTTATCATCACAATTCATCTCCCTACCGGCCGAAGATGAACGGTGCTGTTGAAGCCGCGAACAAAAATATTAGGAAGATCATTCAAAAGATGACAGTTACCTATAAGGACTGGCATGAGATGTTACCGTTTGCTCTACATGGATATCGTACCACGACACGTACTTCAACAGGGGCAATCCCATTTTCTTTAGTATATAGCATGGAAGCTGTGCTACCCATGGAAGTTCAGATTCCTTCCTTAAGGATTATGAAGGACGCTGGTTTGAGCGAAGACGATTGGATTCAGACCCGGCTTGATCAACTTAATTTGATCGACGAGAAGCGACTTACTGCTATCTGTCATGGTCAGACGTATCAAAAACGCATGATCAAGGCTTTCAACAAGAAAGTCAGACGTCAGGTATATCAAGTCGGAGATCTTGTAATCAAGCGGATCATCTTGCCGCAAAGTGATCCCAGGGGCAAGTGGACTCCTACTTACGAAGGACCATTTGTGATTAAGAGCATCTTTTCTGGTGGGGCAATGATTCTGACTGTTGTACCCCAAAATTTTCCCTCTCCTTCTTCAGGAAATCATCTTGGATTTTCAAGGTCCCTCTGAAACAAATCCAAGTCCTGAGTTATCTTCTTTTTTGCCCAAGCAGACCATTTACAAGAGCAAGATGATCACACAAGCTCTAAAGACAACGCTTTTATCTTGAGAAATAAATTAAATTCTAAACACTTGAAATGTTTCTTTAAAAAAAAAAGAGTGTTTAAGAAAAAAATCAGCGCTTCAGAACTTCTGGACCAATTCCAGATAAAAATGGTCAGAAGTTGCAAGCTTGGCTCAGCTTAGTCAGAAGTTGGCTTTTCAGCAGCTACATCAGCTCAATCAGAAGTTGTAAACGTGGTTCAGTATGTAAGCCTCAGACAGAACATGACCCTTTCAGTAGTTACACAAGCTCAGTCAGAATTTGCTAAAGGAATGCAAAAGAAGCAGGGAAGTCTGAAGGCTCTTTCAGAACATGTTGAAATCAGAAGATGAAAAGGTCAGAAGAGTGGGTGTTACACTGATACAGAATCTCTAAGCCCAGGAGGTCCAGAAGCAAATCCAAGGAATGTATCAGAAAATTAGGAGAATCCCCAGAACTTACTAAGACAGCAGGAAGCCAAGGCCAGAGCATGGTTTACGCTGTTCTTTTTGAAACAGAACTGCTGATTCAACGTTGATTTCCATTACCAGAATATTGATATTGATAGGTCTTATCACCATTTAATGCTCATTAATGCTTCCAACCACTCCTGAACATTCATCCAAGTAATCCCTTCACGTGTGGCTTGGAAAACGCCTTTCTGCAGACTCTGGCATGGGTCTACACGCCACCGCCCACTTAAGAGGTCACTTCTCTCCAATCCACGCCTGCTGCTGCAGCCTAGGCTGAAGGCTATCTGTTATCACAACTTCCCAGGAATTTCTGTCAAAGAGCAATTCAAACTCTGTTGGCGCTTTAATGTTCAAGGCACCCACAAGAACTTTGCCTATAAATAGAGAGTCATTGTCCACTGCAAAAGGGCGTTCAAGAAACAGAAAAATTGCTAAGAGAGAAACAGAAACCCTTAGCAACATAGCGTTCTGAAACTCTGCCAAAATCTCCAGTTTGTTTCATAAACTTTGAATTTCTCATCTTCAAACTTTATCCAATACCCAGTTTTCTGTATGAACTAAAAAACCTCTGTTCAAACTTCTGACCCTATATACGCATACACCTTCACCTACCCTTTTCAAAAAAAAGAATCTGTCCAGAACACCACCAGAGCCAAAAGCTAGCTTGCACCCACAAACTTTTCCAACAGCCAGGTAAGCACCTGCTGACCTTTATCACGCTGCTAAGCATCATCAGCTGTGCATACTCAAATAAACATAATGTAAATATCATGTTGTTGCTGTTTATATTCTAAGGGTTTTCATACCTCAGAACGTTCTGAGCCAGTGTAGGACTTGCCTGTAACCTTGTTGGTTCTGCCCTCTGAAACATTTTGACATTTGCTGGATCTGTTCCAAATATGTTTCCTGTTTTGTAGAATAACAACAAAATTGCAGATGTTCTGATTAGTACAGGGAAAAGCCAAGTGCTGACTTTGACGTTAGCACATCTGAAGCCTGTTTTGCTGTCAATGATATCAGAACCTCTGAGAGTTATTGCCTTTCCAGCAGAATCAGAACTTCTGGTTTCTCCACTAACAAACTTCTGTCTTGTAGCGCAGGGGAGTCAGAACTTCTGATTTCCCCACTAACAGGGTTCTGTTTTGCAGGTGCCAGAGTCAGAAGTTCTGACTCATACAGTTTAACCAAGAGGTTGATCATCTGGCGGTGGATCTGAGTCAGAACTTCTGATGATCTCTCAGCAGTGCGCTGGCTCCCTCTCTCTCTCTATATCTTATTTTTTTGCTATTTTCTTTTTTGTCTATTTTTCTCGTTGAACCCCCCATGTACAAATGTGTATCCTCATCCCCTAATTGTTGTAATAGCGTAGGATTTTATATTTCCACTTCTTATTGCTAGTAATTAGGACGTGTATGGCAAGACAAAATCAATGAAATAGAAAAACCTAATTCAAAGAAAAAAACTCTTGTATGCAATAAAACACACTTGCACACTAACACCCCTAGGGTTACATCCACTTGTTGCCTTCCAAAATTGGGCCATATTGCATGTTAGGTCTCTTTGGGCAAAACAAACAATTCAAATGATCATAGTCCCTTGATGACGCTTTCGAAAGTTGCCTAGAAATGATCAAGTCCCTTAAAGGAAAAATTGCCCAAAGATACTTGGCACCATTGCAATTATGGTCTAAGCGATGACCCGCGCCCGTCCCTCTCACATCCTAACACAAGATTGTCCACTAAATACAATGATGGAACAAAATTGTTAAAAGGGTTAAAACATAGCAATAATCTTTGAGAAAATTAGGGTAGATAGCTCTTGGTTACTTACCAATTTGCAAAACAAAACACTTGCCTATTTTTTTCAAAACCACACATCACAATACACTTTCAAAACAACTTTCAAAAAAAAAAACAAATGAAAACCTTTTTCAAAAGACGTACACCTTTGTATACATCCCAACATGGATCATTACAAAGGTTGCCACCACATTGGCCTCTTTTCAAAAACATTTTTCAAATCCACACACAAAGCACCATTTCAAACAATTGGAAAATAAGGCAAGTTGATTTAAGCAAGTAACTAAGAGCCCATGGATAACCATGGATAGAAAGGGTGCTAATACCTTCCATTTCTATAATCTACTCCCCGAACCCAAGAAAACATCTCAAAGGTTTTTTGCTGTGCTTTTTAACCTTTCCTTAGGATAAAATAAAAAGTCGGTGGCGACTCTTGCTCAACCGAAACATTTGCGAAAACAAACGCAAAACCGTAGTCAGTTCTCCCACCGTATCACACTGACCACCATGGACGGCGATGATTTGCCGCACCCTGCGAACGCAGACATAGTCAAAAGATACTACGCATAAAACGACCCAACAAGTTGAAAACCCGAAAGGGTGACTTGGGCAAAAAAGGGCATCCCGGTGAATCGAAAACCCGAAAGGGCGGTTCAGGCAAAAATTAGGGATAAAACAAAAAAAAATCTGTACACCCGGCAAGTTGAAAACCCGAAAGGGCGACTTGGGTAAAAAAGGGCTTCCCGGTGGATCGAAAACCCGAAAGGGCGGTCCAGGTAAAAGTTAGGGAATTAAAGCGTATGACTATGTCTCGTCGGGTCAGTTTAAGAACAATCTCTTCACCAACAAGCTCCAAGCTTCTGATCAATCCAGTCATCGACGGACGAAGCAACGAATGGACAAAATATTCAGAGTTGTGAAGGCTATAGCAGAATGGGAATCCCATGGAATTGTTACACATAGCCATCTTTCTTTTGTATAAAATTTTTCAATTTTTACGACAACATTCTCTTACTAGGATATCTGTCTCCTTTGTACAAAAATACTCACAAAAGTTAATACAAAAATACTTCAAAGTGCAGAAATTTGCTTGCCTTTCTTTTCTTTTTTTACTTATGTTTTATTTGAAAACGTCCAATGTTTTGTTAAATAGGCATATGCATTTGAATATAATCACTGCTTACAAATAAAACAAATTTAAAAAAGGATAATTACTGATAGGTTGAAGGAGTAGGAAGAAATCTTTATGCCATTCCAGAAGAAATCCCATACGTTACATTATTCGGATCCTCAACAAGGTTAAATATGGAGTATATTTCCCTAGCTAAGTTAAACTTCAAGATCCGCAACAGAGCCAGTACAGTCTAAAACTTGATTCCCCAGCTGAGTTAATTTTCAAAATTCCCATCAGAATTAAGCTTCGAGATCCCCAGTAGAGCCCGAAAACCCTGAAAATCCAATCCTCAGTGGAGCCAGAATAGTCTAAACATTCTCCCCACAGATTTATTTCCCAGCAGATTGAAGATTCTCAGTCTCATTTCTCCAGCAGAAGTCTCCAAGGTTTTAACTTCCCAGTAGAGATTTTCAGAGTTTTCCTTATTCCCCCAAGCAGTCAGCAGTCAGTAAGGATTTCTCCTCTTCAAAGATTTTTGGAATCCCCAACTTTGGTCAAGGATCTACTTTCCCCGACAGTAATCAAAGATTTCATTATCTCCAGTTATCAAGGATTTATTTTCCTCAGCAAGACAGTTACTCAGCTTACATGCGCAACCATTACATTCATATATCACAAACGTTGATGAAACACAATTCATTGCATCATACATATCATGCAACATAACTTTGTGTTTCAGCTAACATTTTACCCTTTTTAGGATAAGATTAAAAGGCTTTTGTTAACAATTATTCAGATACAGTACGGATGCACCCTAGACACGGCGGTCATTCTATTACTCATTCAGAACTTCAAGTCAAAATACAGTATGGATACACCCCAGACGCGACGGTCATTCTACTACTCATTCAGACTTCAGCAATCAGATACAGACTAGATACACTCCAGACACGACTGCCATTCTATCTCTCATTCAGATTCAACTATCAACTACAAGTTCAGATACGCTCTAAACAAGGATGCCGTTCTGGACTTTACACCAGCAGTTTGATCCCCCCAGTGCAGTCGCCACAGAGGTCTTTCTGTCACTTATTCAGATCCCAGTTACAGTACGGATACACCCCAGACACGACGGTCATTCTACTACTCATACAGATCTCAACTTTAGATACAGTCCAGATACGCTCCAGACACGGTTGCCATTCTATCACTCATTCATAGTTTATCCCCAACACACAGTTGCTCCATACGCAGTTGTTTCTCTGTTACCTAGATACAATACAGATACACTCCAGACACGGAAGTCATTCTGATATTCATTCAAAATTCAAATACAGTTACAACTCAGATACGCGCCAGGCACGGACGCCATTCTTTTGCTCATACAAACTCAGTCAACTGACCTCAAATGCATAGGATTGACAGATGAATTTTTCAGTCAACTGATCAAAATTTGACTGTACACTAAAAAGTCAAACTTTGACTTTTTGGTCAAAATCAAATTCCAAGAGTTATTTTTCATCAAGGCATGTCAAATTATGAAACTTGTTCATCAAGAAACCCAAAAATGCAAATTAGGGTTTAAAATGGAAAAATTTCATAACTTAGAAATTTTCTAAGTTATGAAATTTTCTTATTTTTTCCTAACTTTGTCCCATTGTTTCACCAAGATGAAAATGGATTCAAACAAAACTTGCAACATGAAAGTTGTAGTAAATCACAAAGTCTACAACTTTGATTCACAAAGTTTTCTCAAAATAAGCTTGTATCTCAAGTTATGATTTTTGGAACAAGGGTACCTAAAACTTTTAACTTAGAGAAATTTTGCCCTAGTTTAGGCAGGATTTTGACCCATCTTCTTGGCCATTTTTCACATAGTTCCACTTGGAGTTTTAAGTTTAATTTCAAATATGGATTATAGTACATGTTCCAAGCTTTCCAAATTGTCCAAGAACTCCTCAAACACCCTTGTGGTTAGAGAGAATCGAATGCTTGAAGTTGGCAAAAACTCACTTTTGTCCATGACCAATACATGTTCATACAAACTTGTATTTTCAGATCAGCATGCTTGGTACTAGCTTGCAGGCCTCAAAACCAGTTTATACTCCATAATTTAATGCATAACCATTGAGCTAAGGTATTATCTTGTTCATTTGGACATTGCACACAAGATTAATCCCTATTTGGAAAAAGGTAAAATGCCATTTTTGTAAAGTTGCACTTTATGTCAAAACAAAATCCTTGAGGCATGGAGCCATATCTCTGAAGCAAGATTCAATCTACCAATTCTAAGAACCAAGGGAACAGGGTGCAACATAATAGAGGGCTTGTACAGGTATGCATTGAGAACATACACACTCTTGCTTCAAGTAGAAGAAACTTGCAAAATACAAGCCATCTCTCACATCTGAAGAAACCAACTTACACAAACATTGTAAACAAGTTTCATACCTCCCAACAAGCCAGAAACACGACCCCTTTGCCTCTCAAACCCCCTTGTACACAAAATCCCTGTTTTTCTGCAAAACAGGGCAACCCCTGCAAAACCATCTCCATCTCCATATTCCATCGTGCGTTTTGCCCAAAGATACTTCAAACACCATCCAACAAACCTACCAGAGCTATCCAGATCATCCACAAGTTACTGTAACACCATTAACACACATTGCCATTTTTGTTTCAAAGCTTTGCAGGTTGAGTTCTGTGGCACGATTCAAGCTGTTTCAAAACAAACCAAGCATTGGAAAAGCTTCCTTGGACCTCAGGCAAGCTCAAAAGAAGCTCAAGCACCCTTGAAAGTTGCTGCATTGTCCAGCTCGAAGTCAACTGAAACAGGTATTTCATGAACTTCTATCTCTCTATTTAGGAATAGTTAGGCTTAGGTTTATGAATGAAATATGTTGTACTCATAGCCCTGAAGCCATACATATGCTTAGTTTTCATTTACATTAATCGTGCTAGGAGAATTTTACCCATGAACTTTCTGAAAAAACTAGGTTAGAAATTAGGGCCAGAGAAAATCTCTCTGGTCTTTGAGAGTTAGCTTAAGTTTTTTATATGGTTGAGTTCGTTGTTTGATGCTCTACAAGTTTCATGTTATGAGTTTTGTCAAAAAATCAAAGAATCAGGAGATAGCCATTGATGTACAGAACACGCGTTTTGGTGAACAAAGGAGGAAGATGAAGTCTGACTGGGCTGGGCCTGGTTGTTTTTACTTCTAACACCCCATTATTCAGTTTACACCCCCTGGCCTATTTATTTGAATATTTGTCATTTAGATGTTTTTATTTTTTATTCTGACTTTATTATTTTTTGTCCAAATATAAAAAATGCCAAAAAAATTATTTTATATTTTTTCATATTTATTTCACATTTATTTTTTTATTTTACTAGCATAAATATGTAAATAGTTTATTTTCTTTTATTAAAACTCAAAGAGTAATGTAAAAAATATGCTTATTTTTATTTATTATTTTTATATACACTTAAAAACATTTTCTTGAATATACACATTTTTTGTAAATAATTAATTTTTATTTTTATATATTTAATATGTTTAATATATATATATATATATATATATATATATATATATATATATATATATATATATATATATATATATATATATATATATATATATATATATATATATATATATATATATATATATATATATATATATATATATATATATATATATATATATATATATATATATATATATATATATATATATATATATATATATATATATATATATATATATATATATATATATATATATATATATATATATATATATATATATATATATATATATATATATATATATATATTATTAAATAATTAAGACAAAAATACAAAAAATATTATATTTTCACTTTTATTAATATTTTACACTAAAAATACCTTTTTTACAATATTCTTTTTATTTTTTTGTATAAATTAATATATTATTGTATATAATTAATAAATAATACTATTTATTTAAGAATTAGGGTTTTTTGCCCTAAATATCAAAATAATTAAAATTGGCTTTCTTTTTTTTTTATTATTATTTACATTTCACATTAAAAAATACCTTTTACATACATAAAAACTTTTTGCATAATACCTTTTATTTAACATTTATTTATTGTATTTTTATTCAATTATTGTACATTTAAATATTGCATATACATTCGATTTGGTTGTAATAATCTAGAATTTAATTTCTTGTCAAATACCCCCAATTCAAATTTGTACCCCCCTCCCTATATCATGTTGTAATAGTTTAGGATTTAAATTCTCGCACTTTTAAAAACTTTCAATTATGCCATGGTTAGACCTAGGGTTTGTATGCAAATAAAATCAACAACTAGCTTGACCTAATCCAAGATAAACATGCATGAAAAACAAACACAATGCACACTTGCACCCCTAGGGTTACAATCCACTTGTTGACTTCAAAAATGGGCCATGGTTGCATGTCAAGTACTTTGGCAAAACAAAAACAAAAAAGAAGATCATAGTCCCTCGATGACGCTATCTGAGTTTCCTAAACAAAATGATCAAGTCCCTTAAGAAAATTGCCAAAAATACTTGACACAATTGCTATCATGGTCTATACGATGACCCGCGCCTGTCCCGTTTAACATCCTAACACAAGGTTGTTCACCAAATACAATGATGAAACAACACTGTTAAAAGGGTTAAAAACATAAGAAAGATCTTTGAGTAAAATAGGGTAGACAACTCTTAGTTACTTGATTAAAGCTTGCAAAAAACATCCTTGCTATCTTCAAACACACTTCACAACACAATTTCAAAACCCTACTTTCAAACATTGAAAACTTTTCAAAAGACAAAAACACCTTTGTATACATTCAAACAAGAATCATTACAAAGGTTGCCACAATGATGGCCTCTTTTCAAAATATCTTTCAAAACCACACACAAAGCACCATTTCAAACAATTGAAAAGAAAAGCAAGTGATCTAAGCAAGTAACTAAGAGCCAATGGATAACCTTTGATAGAAAGGGTGCTAATACCTTCTCTTTCTATAATCTACTCCCCGAACTCAAGAAAACATCTCAAAGGTCTTTCCTGTGCTTTTTGACCTTTCCTTAGGATAAAATAAAAAGTCGGTGGCGACTCTTGCTAGACCGAAACATTTGCGAACACAAAACGCAAAATCCCAAGTCAGTTCTCCCACCGTATCACACTTGCCATCTTTCTTTGGTACCAGAACAACATTAGAAACCCATTGAGGATATGACGTCACTGCTAGGAAACCTGCATTGAATTGTTTCATAACCTCGGCTTTGATCTTCTCAGACATCTCAGGACGCATGTGACAAACCTTCTACTTAATCGGAGAACAAACCTCTTTCATTGGAAGATGGTGAACCACAATATCAGTATCAATCCCTGACATGTCCTCGTATGACCAAGCAAATATCTTAACATAGTTGTGCAACATATGAATCAATCTGTTCTTGACACTGCCCTCTAAGTTGGCACCTATCTTGACCTCTTTTTTGTCTGTCTAGGTACCCAAATTTACAACTTCGATTGGCTCTTCATGTTGTCGGATAGCCTTTTCTTCTTGTATTAAGAGTGGAAAGTTCTCCAGGTATTTCACAATCTTCCTCACCTTCGTCCTCGGCTTGGTAGATCAGGTTTTCAAATTCATAAGCGGCAATAGCAGGATCGTTATCAACGAGATCCGAAGTGGATGTGGATCTGCAACGTAGTGTGTGGGTGTGTGTAAGAACACATAGCTATTTGAAAGTGCAATAAAGTAAAAGAAAGACAGAGAGCACAAAATTTGAATGCAAAACGTCCAATGTTTTCATAAAATGAAAATATGACATATGAAATGACAATCCTTAACGAATGAACCATTTGTGCCGCGGGAAAGACACAGGGTTTAAAGTCATTGTTTTAAAAGAATTTAAATAAACAAACTTCTTAAAGAAATAAAAACAGAAATAGTTATTACTCCTGACTGAAGGAGATGGAGATAATGTCTTCCGCCTTCCAATTGCTAAGCCCGTTGCTAATGGTAAGGAAAATCCAATTGTCGAAATCACAACTAATGTCAGCGTCTTCTATAGCATTGATTCCATTATTGCTGATACGAAACAAAGGTCTTCTAGATCGATCATGACGAATAACCTTTTGATCATCTACAGTAAAGCCCAAACCAAACTTATCAGATTTGTAAGGGATATCAGGAAGCCGACCCCAAATTGTGCAACCACCTTCTTCTATAGTAGCTTTGGAATCTTTCAAAGAAGCCATCTTGTGAAGAACCCTGGTAGTCTTTGGAATGGCAGAAACATTTTCAACAACAGTAGAGGAAATCACTTCAAAGTTATGACATGGAGTCTCGATGAATTCCCCGTCCATCTCCACGTATAGAAATGAGTTCAGATGGATGACCATGTACTCCTCTTCTCCGCAGACAGTAACAACCTTCCCTTTTACATGATACTTTAATTTCTGGTGTAAGGTGGAGGTAACAACACCTTCCCCATGGATCCAGGGGCATCCCAATAGACAAGAATAAGCTGGCCGGATGTCTATTACATAGAAAGTGGATTCAAATATCTGAAAATTCACTTTGATTGGGAGGTCCACTTATCCATGCACCATTCTTTTAGATTCGTCAAAGGATCTAACTATAATGTCACTGGGCTTCAACACAACCCCTTCACAATCCAGTCTGTGAAGAGCTCCCTTTGGCAGAACATTCAGAGAAGAACCAGTATCAACTAACACATGAGATAAAGTAGTTCCCCTGCATTCAATGGAGACATACAGGGCCTTATTGTGATTTCTTCCTTCCGAAGTCAGATCAGCATCAGAGAAACCTAATCCATTATCATTCGTTAAACTAGTAACATGACTTCCAAATTGATCGACAGAAATCTCTTGTGGTACATGAGTAGTCTTTAAAAATTTCAATAAAGCTTGTGCATGAGCTTCAGCATACAGTAGCAGGGATAACATAGAGATATTAGATGGGGTCTGCCCTAGCTTCTCAACAATATTGTAGTCGCTCTTGCGGATGATTTTCAAAACCCCTTCCAACTCTTGTCAAGAGGTGTCCTTGACTATAGATTCTTTTGGTGTCTCCGTCTGGACAAGATCTATCATTGGCTCTTTACCCCGAGCCTTGGTAGTAACTTGAACCGGTGGAGAGGTTTCCGAGGAGAAAATCCTCCCGCTTCTAGTAATTTTGCTGGTCTCTGCAATATTGTCAATGTTGGGATCAACCTCTTCATCATCTTCGTCAGACAACTCTTGTTTAACACCATGGTAATAGACGTCAGACCCATAATGCCATGGAATAACCTTCTTCGAGGAATATGGGATGGGCCCAGGTGTTGTAATGACTAAAGGAGCAGTTTTTGGATTGGCAGTAATCCTTACAGGACCCTTGGAAGTGATCCTGAAAGGAGTACCAGTTATGACAAACACATCTTGGCACAAATTCTCAGCATACGAAAATTTCTCAATCAAAATTACATGTTCATCCATCAGACGTTGAATGCCTTCCTTCAGTAACCCGCAACCATTGGGTTAAACATCACAACAATAACATTCTTTAACACAACCCGAAAATAAACCGACTTGTAGCAAATTCTTCTTGATTGTTGAGAGAGGAGTAACCATATCACTTACATAGGTAACATACAAAACATCTTCAATAGAACTTATGCCTTTGTCATGTCTCGGCATAGGAGCAGTAATCACGTTCGGAGTCTCTAGAGGGTCGAACTCAATTTCCTTGTTATCAATCATGTCTTGAATTTTGTTTTCCAGTGCCCAACAATTGTTGGTGTCATGCCCAGGACTATTATAATGATAGGCACACTTTTCGTTTGGATTGTACTTTCGAGAGGATGTGTTGGGATTAGGAGGATGATCCCGTAGTGTTATGAGTTTAGCTTTTAACAAATGTTGAAATGCTTGAGCCAATGACATATTAATCCTGGTGAATTGCCTCCTCGGAGTGTCTAACCTATGTTGGTTGCCCTGTTGTTATTGTTGTTATTAAACAGGAACCGAATTAGAGATCAACACCGCTCCCACAGACTGATAGCGGTCAATTTTACTACGGTTTTTCTGGCCACAGACAACATTGGTTTCTTTCTTACCATTGAATGGATTCTTCACAACATTAGAAGATGTAACCATCCGAATCTTCTCGCTCTTGATACCACTTTTAACTTGTTCGCCAGTCAGAATTAGCTCAGTAAACCCTGATGAAGAGCTTCCAATTAGCAGATTAAAGAATGGACACGGCAGAGTGCCCATGAACATATCCACCAATTCTCGATCAGTTAAAGGAGGTTGCACCCTTCCAGCTAGGTCCCTCCACTTCTGGGCATACTCCTTGAACCCTTCATTTGAGCCCATGGACATGTATTGCAATTGTACACGAGTTAGTGCAAGGTCAACATTATATTGATACTGCTTGTAGAAAGCAGTAGCCAAGTCTTCCCATGTGTGGATGTTGGTTCCTTCCAGCTGATAGAACCATTCAAGTTGAGTATCGGACAAACTTTCTTGAAAGAAATGGACCCATAATTTCCTGTAAGCAGTATGAGGTTGGATTTTTTGAACATACGACCTCAAATGATGTTTGGGACAAGAGACCCCATCATATTTAGAAAATATAGGGACCTTGAATTTGTGAGGGATGACCACCCTCGGGATCATACCTAGCTCTCCAAAATCCAATCCAGTCACTTTCTGGATTTCCACAGCTTTGAGTCGGTCTTCCAACTGCTTGTATTTGTCATCTACAGGAGGATACTGTTTGTCGGAGTAGTCTTCATCCTCAGAAACCTGATTATTTCTATCTTCACCCTGACGCTTCTGCCATCCTCCTCTTGGTTGTCGTCTTCCTTAGAGGAAACATCATTCACTCGAATTGGTTGAGCAGGAGCTTTTAATCTTCTCCCTATGTTGAGAATAACACCCCGCTTCTTAGTCTTATTTTTCGTGATGAGGAGCGCCACCATCTCTTGTTTCCCTTTGGCCAGATTCAGAAGAGTCTCTTAAAATTGTGCATGCTGAGTCTGGAGATCCTTGACAGTTTGTTCGAGGGCCATCTTATACTGAAATGAACAGTAAGTAGATGAGAAGAACTGTATTGGAAAACCTGTTTATAAAATGATGCATGATATGTAGATGCAATGTTTTCAAGGACCTTAAGAGATTTAAATTTTCTAGCCAAAAGGAAACAAAAACAAATATTTCATTAATAAATTCAAAATTACAACTGCCTTCTAGGCTTACAATGAAAAGCAAAAGGGTCTCAAGGAAACAACAATATAAACTCATAAAACCTAAGACTCAAGAATCCCACAGACGCTTCCTCTTTGTGTCGATGTATGCATTAAGGCTTTTCTCCTAGTGAAGTTGCTTTGTGAGCTCCAACACTTTCTTTTCACTTGCATAGAATTGAGCTTCAAAGGTGTCCCGTTCTTCCTTGAGTTAAATCCAGGACTTGTGCAATTCTTCGAGGTCAGTGGGAATGTCTGGATGGAGGATGATGAAAGAAACGTCTCCTTCGACAACAAGCTCTAAGATCAACGGTAGAACAGCTGGATATGGCATCATAAGGTTTTGAGCACAAGCTCGTACCCAAAGGGATATAGCTCTTTTGTCCTAAAGTTTTTCTACCAACCTTGTTTACCATGCCCCAAGCACGTATAAACCCTTGACGATAACCTTGAAAATCGTTCTCGTAATCGAACACAATACTCTGGATTAGTGTGTCATGAGGACCATCTCTTTGAGCATAACCAAATTGACATAGAGCCAGAGAAGGGTTATAATTAATACCTCCCCTAATGCCAAGGATTGGAACATTAGGGAATTCCCCACAGCCGTCAATGATAGTAATATCTTCCAAAGATTGGGAACACCAATAGATATCTGAATGAGAGAGCGACATTATCCTTTGAGATCACCTTAAACCTTGTTCATTCTTCATTACTGATCGAGGAAGGTGAGAAATAAACCACCTAGATAGAAAAGGTATGCAACACATAAGAGTTCCTCATTTCCTCATAGTACGAGTGTGAAGAGAATGTAGAATGTCTTCGAGTAAAGTAGGCACAAGGTTACGAGAAAGAAATATTTTGATGGCATTCACATCTATGAGTTGGTCTAGATTAGGGAATATCACTAAACCATAAATCAATAAAGCCAAGATTTCTTCGAAAGCTTGAAAACTCATAGCATCCAAAAACAGCCGAGCCTTCTCTAACTTAAATTTAGCTAGAAAACCTTTGACTCCACTCCTTGTTTCCCAATTAGATACAATGTCAGACCGTTTTAGATGTAAGGCTACTGCAATTTCTTCAGGTTGTGGATCTTTCTCTAAACGAGTGAAAGGTGTTTGATCAAGAACATGTATTCCCAGTAATTAAGAGAACTCCTCAATTATGGATACCAACTGATAATCTGGAAAGGTGAAACAGTGATGTGCAGGATCAAAGAACTAGAATAGAACACTTATCACGTCTTCTTCAAAACCCAAGGTAACCAAAATGAGTAGCCGACCATGCCTTTTGATGAATGGATATCTTTCAGGAACTTTTGAGACTAACTCCTTAAGTTGAGAAGGTATCCTCACAAAACTGATTCGAATAGTGTTTCTGCGAGCGGAGGCCATAACCTACAAAACAGGACAAAGATAAATCCCTAGGTCCTTGAAATGGTTAGTGAAAATGATATGTGTAATAATGTCATGATGTTATGATGTCATGTTTGAACAATTTAATCATACAAAAACGAAACACACAAGGCCTTAGGTTTAAGCTTGCAAAGAGTTTGTAGGTAAGTACCCTCTTGAAGTTTTAGTTGGCTCAACATGTCTTAAAAGAAGTAACCGGGTTCTAGGAATCTCAAATCACTAATTTTTCTCCCAGGCATTGTTTCAGCACAAGCATATGATTTGTGACTGAAAAATCCCGAGAGTCTGGTCTCAATGAGCGTAGTATCGAGTATCAACCAACTTTAGTCTCCACCAAAGTCGGCTATCTCACTACTTTCTAATGGCTAAGTTGTGTCAACTAAGGTTCTAAGGCCAGTTAGTGCTTATGACACCACGCGGCAACGCAACATTCTCCTTGGCTTACTCAAGGGACACTGGAACCAACCAATGTCTCACACTAACATAGCCATCGTTTCAACCATATCGGTCTACGCTGTATAGTTCTTTATAATCTATTGCTACTTTACCTAAAATTCCCTCAGATCCGGGTATAGGATCTAAACAAGAAATAAACCCAAGCATATTCCGAAATATAAAACATACAAAGCAAACAAGTAAAGCAATAAAGGTGATCTAGCTCTTAAGGTAACCCCATTTTTAGTTACATTTCCCTAGAAGAGTAGCCGGTTCTGTAATACTATAGGAGAACTGACTTTTGGGTTTTGTGTTTTATCACAAATGTTGCGAATAGCAAGAATCGCCATCGACTTTTCTTTTATCCAACAAAGGAAAGGGTGAAAAGAATAGGAAAGACCTTTGAGAATTTTCTGAGTAAGGGGGATAGGTTATGAAAAGGAAAGGTGTTAGAACCCTTTTAATCCGTAGTAATCTACGGGCTCTTAATCGCTAGCTCACTTTAAAAATGTTGTGTTTGTGTATGTTTGAAAATATTTTGAAAATGCCTAAGTGCAACAATTTTGTAATGATTCTCGTATCGTTGAGAATGTATACAAATTTTTTGTTTTTTTTGAAAATATTGATTGAAAGAAAGTGTTGTTTTGTGGAAAGATGTTTTGAAAATGCCAATTTAAGGCAATTTCCTTTATAATAACCCTTGTACCAGTCCTCAAGAGTGTTTATAAAGTGTTTTGAAAGTAATTGTTTTGAAAGTGTGAAGTGTGGAAATTGTTTTAGTTTGTAAGCAAGCGATTACGAGCGATCTACCTACTCAAAAAAGTCTTTGTTCTTTTCTTCCTCCTTTAGATAATGATATCCTACTATTAGTTAGTAGGGAGCCCTATCATTGGATGTGAGGGACAGGCGCGGGTCATCGTACAGTCATAGAAGGCAACTTATAGGACGCTTTACCAATTGTCGTAAGGGACAAAGATCGTTTACCAAAGGCAGCATCAAAGGGTCATCGAGGGACTACGATCTTTTAACCGAGGGTCTTTGCTAAAGTGTCCCACGCTCGAGGGACATGACTGTTTATATCTGAGGCAACAAGTGAGGGTCACCCTAGAGGTGCGTGTTTGCGAAGTGTTTTGACTTTAAGTATTTATCTTTGAGATTAGGTTTTCTAATTATTGATTTTAATCTTTCCATACAAACCCTAATTACTAACAGTAATAAGGAAAACAGTAAATTGCGGAAATTAAATGTCCTACGCTATTACAAAGCTTCAGAAATGGGGGTACAAATTTATGAATGGGGATGAAAATCAGTAAACCCTAATTAAAATATTACAAATCGTAACCAATTACATAACCGCAAAAATGTGAAATAATAAAATATGCAAAAAATGTAAAATAAAGAAAAGAGAGAGGAAATTGTTTTTGTGATTTTGATAGAAAAAAGATTGATGATTAACCTAATTATTTAATTAATTTTTATTAACAAAAGTTTAGTAAAAACCTAAAGAAACTAAATTAAATTTAATAATAAATAAAAAAGGCCAATTAATTTAATTAATTAAAAAGAAAGCTGATTTATTTAACTTAATAAAAGGAGTCTAAGTTAATTTTAATTTTAAAAAAGAAACAAATTGTAAGAAAGTAATTTTGATGTTTTATTTAGAAAAATATATGAAGTATAAAACCTAATTCTAATTAAATAAAATCAAAGTGATTAAATTAAATTAAGTTTTATTTATAAAAAATTAAATTAATTAATTAAAAACCTAAATCTAATTTTTTAATCATTTTTATGATTTTTTCTTCTGATTTTAAATAAAACCGTTTAAAAGAAAAGAAAATAGTTTATTAAAAAAAATAACAAAAAGAATTTTAATGGGCCAGAGATGTAAGCATAATGGGGTATGGAAAAGCAAAAATATTAAGCCCAAAACAAAAGAGCCCAGGCGCCTGTTTTGGGATCCAGTGAGGGAGGTTCCCTGGGTTTCACCATGAGGAGACCATCAGAAACGTTAGATCTGACCCCTTTCAAATATGAAAGTTAAGATGTGAGGTACACGATGCGCACCATTGACTTGTTTGTACTGAATATGCAAGATGAAAATGTGAAAAAATAAAAGAGTATCACTGGGGCTTAAACCCAGGTTCCTATAGTAACGCGCGCTTATTTTACCACTAGGGTAGCTGTTTCATCCGGTTATGAAACGACCCCCAGTAAATATATTATAAACTTATTTCAAGAAATGGAATTCCCACTTCTTCTTGTTTCTCGCTCCAGGAAACAACGACATCATTTTTTAAATTTGTAAAAGCTTCATTTCTAAACCTTTTTGAAAACTTCCAAAACCAAACTTGCTTGATTTTTTACCACGAATTCAACCATGTAACTTTTGAAAGCTATAAGTTAAAATCTGAAACGAATTTTTCTTGGTACCAAACTGAAACCTAATATTTCAGAAACTTCAATTCCAAAATTCTTATCACACAGTCAACATAAAGGAAAACTAAGGACATGGTTAGTTTTAGGGCAATCATATTTACATTTTATCTTTTGAAACCGAAAGCAAATGATGCGTGTATAAGGATTTCAAAATTGGAGAAACTTACCTCTTGAAGTGAAAAATCATAACGCGTATGGAGGCTTCCAGGTGCAAGTAAATTATTGATTAAGCTTTCTTGGACCTCCCTGAAGCTATTCCA
Organism: Vicia faba; assembly: GCA_948472305.1. NCBI lineage: Eukaryota > Viridiplantae > Streptophyta > Magnoliopsida > Fabales > Fabaceae > Vicia > Vicia faba. Next base: position 909,796,685 of record OX451736.1, on the reverse strand, counting down.
ATCCTTATGTTATATTGAAAGTGGCTGAAATGCTCTAGCCAAGTCAAGTTGCAGGTCACAGTTTTGGAGTTTGGAGGATGATGATGATGATGTTACAAAAGTGTAACAAGGATATGGATGAGTAATATATGATATGTAGATGATGTTTAAATGATAAAAAAAAGTAAATTCACGAGTGGATTGAGAGTTGGGTGTTGGAAGCTTCAAATGTGCAACAATGGTGGTTTCTTAGTGATTCTGAGTTTGAGAGAATTTGAGGGTGCTTGAGGGCTTTTGAAATCGTGTTTTGTAAGTGCAAGGATGACCTCTATTTATAAGGAAAGGTTGGAAGGAATGAGAACATCAGTTTGAAAGTTAAAGAGTTATGGTTTGGTTGGAAGTGAACTTTGAAGTTTCTTGCAAAATCATGATGCTAAGGCATGGTATAACACCTCTAGGGTGATTGACAGGCTTAAATATGTTGCTTCTTGCTTTTACATTGTGCGTGTGAAGAAGAAACAATTGAGAGGCTCAAGGAGAGTGGACTTTGCATAAAGCATAACATGGAAGTGTTAGCTTTCTTCCCTTAATGGCAAAATGGATTGGATAATGCTTGAATCAAATGGACCATATCTCAAAAGCTTGTGTAATCTTATGATTAGAGATAGATTTACAATTTTAGAGGCCTACAAAGGGAGATTACAAGGCATGACATGAAGATTTGATCATAAGGTTTTCAAAAGAATGGCCTATATTTCAAGTTTGACATGCCATCTCCATCTCTTCGAAACTTCTAACTAAAGCATGATAAATTTGTGTTCTTTGACATTTTGGAAATCTTGAAACATTTTATACAAGTTTCATGTTGACCACTTTGGCTAAATCAAATGGGAAATTGGTGAAAATTGGCCAAGAAGTTGAGATGAAAAACTGACCAAAACTTGTTGAAATTTTTCTAAGTGTTAGATAAAAATATCACAACTTCATGGGCCTATATCTCTTAATCCAAGCACTTTTTGGAGATCATCCAAAATTAACAAAGTTGTAGAGTTTATCAATCCCTACAACTTTCATGTTAAAATTTTTCTTTGAATCAACTTGGATCTTAGTGAAAAATGGCCATGAAGTAGTGATTTTGTTAAGAACAAAAACACTTAGAATTTTTCTAAGTGTTGGAAAATTTTCCAACTTTTGTTGACTTTTTTTTTCTTCTGATTCTTGATGATAAAGTTTGATATTTTTGAATGTTTTGATGATTCTTGATTTTTGAATTCCAATGTTGACCAAAAAGTCAAAGTTTGACTTTTGTGTGGCTGTTGACTTTTCATCAATTGATTCAATTCTTCCACTATCAATCACTTACATCTTTGGAAATGTTTTGAGCCATGTAATTAGGTCAAGATGTTGTATTTGAACCCTTGAGATAATTCTTTAAGCCATTAGGTCATGTACTAGGTCAAAAATTAATGATCAGTCATCTTCAATCAAAACCCTAATTTGACAATTTTTTGATCTTTGAGATTTGAGGACCTTCCTTGAGGAATCATGATCAACCCTTAATCTAATGATGAACATAACCTCAAAATGTTGACGTTGACAAAAAATCTTAAAGTTTGACTGTATATTAACTACAATTGACGTTTTACTCAATACTGTTAATTTTCAATCATCTGAGCCATTGACTGAGAAAACATGTGATGCAAGACTTGAAACTTGACATAAGAATTATTGAGGACCTATGATGAACCATGAAAGTCATTTGAGACCCTTGCATCCTTAACTTCTTTGAGAAGCACCAAACCCTAGTTGAAGACCCTTGCTTAGGAGGAGGTTTGACCAGTCAACTCTTGAGTGGCTTTGGGTATTTGAGACCTCATGAGAATGTCTTGAAGAAAAAGGGAGGGAAAATTTTGGGATACAAGAGCTGCCCCTATTCAATCTTCTTAAACCTAAAAAATTAGATTGGCATGTCTGCCATTCGTAACTTGAAGGTAGAAGATGATTGAACACCTAAGTGCCCAGAAATTTGCACTCGTCGGTGCACAAAGTAACACTGTTGGTTGATGTAATACTGGGAATGGGCTTAAAGATGCCATTTGGAGAGGTGATAGAGAATTGTCAGAGACGGGCTTATAGATGTCATCTGTAACGCCCGTAATTTAATTAATTATTTAATTAAATTATTTTTGGGATATTTATGAAGATGTGCTATAATTAATTGGATTTATTTTATTTGAGTGGAGAAATAATATTAGAGATTTAATATTATGTGGTGAAATAATATTAAAAGTGTAATATTATTTAATGTGGGCTTACTTTGAGAGAATAGAAGTAATAAGGGGGTGTGTTGGTTTTAAGCCCAATAAGGAATAATAGAATAATAGGGTTATTTTATTATTTGTTAGAAGGAATAGAAAGAGGAAGCAATAGAAAGAAATAAGGATTGAGAAGAACGTGCAAGCTGCTAGAGAAAGTGGAGAACGACAAGCACGAGGATCCAACCAGAAATTGTAGAGCGACCTTCAATCCAAGGTAAGGGTGGGGTTATAACTCTATAATTGGGTTTATGATGATTGGTATGTGGGATTAGAGGTGATTGCTGTCCTGTTTTGATATGAGAATATATGATTGATGTATGATGAGGATTAATGAATTCTGATGAATATTGATGTCTTGATGCTATTAAAATGCTGTAAGATTATAGGTGATTTATGGGTGATGAATTATCTTTATTAGATTAAGTTTTAGGGCTTAGTTAGGGAATCCTGGTGAGATGCAGTAATGGAAAACATTGAATGTAGCAGTAATGAAAACGCAAAATTATGCAGGGACGGGAAACGCAGAATTAGGCGTGCAGAACAATCAGAAGTTGTTGTTTTAGAACAATGAGTCAATTAGGGATGGCATTAGGTACTGTTCCTAATTAGGTTTATAACAGGAAAAGGAATTAAAATAATAACGTTAAGAAAAAGTAGCAGTTCTGACGTTAGAAGGATGCTGATACAAGTTGTGTTAGATTAGTGTAAGATAGAAGTTCTGAAGTTAGACATAAGCTGTTAGAAGTTGCGTGGCCTAGTGAAAGGTAGAAATTATGATATTAGAAGTTGCATTAGTCAGAAGATGAGATGATCAGAAGTTGTATCTGGTCAGAGGTTGGGTGGTCAGAACATGAGATGGTCAGAAGTTGTATCTGGTCAGAGGTTGAGTGGTCAGAAGATGAGATGATCAGAAGTTGTATCTGGTCAGAAGATGAGATGATCAGAAGTTGTATCTAGTTAGAGGTTGAGTGGTCAGAAGCTGTGATGATCAGAAGTTGCATCTGATTAGAGGCTGCATTAGTCAGAAGTTATAGCAGTCAGAAGTTTGTGTCGCAAGAGGTTGCGTCATTAGAAGTTGTGTATTTTAGCAACTGTGTTGGTTAGAGGTTTCATGGTCAGAAGCTGTGTTGGCCTTTGTGTTGTTTGTGCAGAACGATGAACAGTAGATGCATAGAAGCTGCTGTTTTAACCATAACAGTAGGAAAGTGACGGTCTTGACTTTAGAGTTGCAGAATGACAGTGTTGTCTTACTGTAGATGTTAAAATACTGCTGAGTTATAAATGAGAAGTTATTAATAAATAAATGATGTTTGATGAATTAATTTGATTATTTTGTGATGATTATTTGAGATGTTTTGAGATGATTATTTGAGATGTTTTGAGACGATTATTTGAGATGTTTTGAGATGATTATTTGAGATGTTTTGAGATAATTATTTGAGATGTTTTGAGATGATTATTTGAGAAGTTTTGAGATGATTGTTTGAGATGTTGTTAACTTGGGTGTTATCATTACATTCATGGTTGTGTCGCATACATTGCATTTTGAGATGGAGCTTATGCTCGTTGAGATGGCCTGGATTGGAAAATTTTGAGATGAAGGCTATGCCTTGTTGATGCCTCTATTAATTGGCAGATTTTTGAGATGGGAGTTCTGCTCCAATGGTACCACATGCATTTGCATAGTATTGAGTCGCATTATATGATTTCATAAAGAAGTGTATTTTGATGTTGATGAATGTATATTATTGTTGAAATTTTCGTTGATTATGAGATGAGAAGTGGTGATGTTGATGATCTAATTTAATATATTAATTATCATGTGCTTTATTATATTGTTAGATATCTCACCCCTTCTGTTTAAATGTTGCCCCTATGTTGGTAACGTGCAGGTAATCGAGAGTGAAGGCTGTATACCTTCAATAGTTCGAGTCGGTGTCATTGCTCTGATATGTAACACTCGGGGGGATGAACACTTGCTGTTTTGATTGATGATTTTTATTTGTCGAATTTCAAATTGATTATTATTAAAAATGAGATGTTTTCGAAGTTGCTAAATTATTAGAGATGTTATTAAGAATTCCGCTGCATAGATGTTGATTTATTTGATTAAAGATGTTATGTTGATAGTTTATCTGATATTTGAAAAAGTGTTATATATCCACGATGAATGCAATGAATTTGTTAGAAGAATTTGTGAAGTCCCGATTCATTTGTATGATTACAATTTTATAACTCTGATTTATTTATATATTTTGCCGGGGTAGAATTGGGGTGTTACAAAGTTGGTATCAGAGCAAAAGGTTGGTCCGACCTTGTCGTTGAGTCGTAGTTGTCTAACAATCGAGTATTGTTATTTTGATGTTCTAATCGTTGTTTATGTTGTAGTAAGAAGTTGAGATGGCCGGAAGGAATGATGCTACACTTGCTGCTGCTCTAGAAGCAATGGCTCATGCGATGGAAAATCAGCCGAATGCTGACGGGAATGTTGGATCTCGTAGCTTGGCGACTTTCCAGAGAGAGAATCCACCTACGTTCAAAGGAAAGTATGACCCTGACGGAGCATTGTAATGGTTAAAAGAGATTGAGAGAATCTTTCGCGTGATGGATTGTACTCCAGCGCAGAAGGTTCGTTATGGGACTCATATGCTAGCAGTCGAGGCTGATGACTGGTGGCTAGAGACTTGTCAGAAGTTGGAAGCTGCAGGTGAGAATGTCACTTGGGCTGTGTTTCGAAGGGAGTTTTTGAAGAAGTATTTTCCTGAAGATATCCGTGGTAAGAAGGAAATTGAGTTCCTTGAGTTGAAGCAAGGAAATCTGTCAGTTGTTAAGTATGCTGCCAAGTTTGTTGATTTAGCTAAGTTCTATCCGCATTACACTGAGGAAAATGCTGAGTTTTTGAAGTGTATTAAGTTTGAGAACGGGTTGCGGCCGGAGATCAAGAAAGCAGTTGGATATCAGAAAATCCGTGTCTTTGCTGATTTGGTTGATAGCTGCAGGATTTATGAGGAAGACAATAATGCCCACCACAAGATTATTAGTGAGAATATGGGTAAGCACCCGCAGAATCGTGGTAAACCCTATGATGCCCCAGCTGGTAAGGGTAAACAGAGAGTTGTTCATGGACAAAGGACTAGTGGGGGAGATGGTCATGCTGGTATGATTTGTTTTAAGTGTGGGAAACCTGGACACAAGAGTAATGTATGCACTACTGAAGTGAAGAGGTGTTTCCGTTGTGGTAAGAACGAAAATGTTGTATCTAAGTGTGAGCACAAGAGTGTGGTTTGTTTCAACTGTAAAGAAGAAGGGCATATTGGTAGCCAGTGTCCAAAACCGAAGAGGGCTCAGTCAAGTGGTAAAGTGTTTGCTTTGGTTGAGAATCAGACAACTGCTGAGGACAGACTTATTAGAGGTACATGTTTCATTAATAGTTCTCCTTTAATCACTATTATTGATACTGGTGCTACGCATTGTTTTATTGCTGCTGATTATGTTGAAAGATTGGGTCTTGTGTTGTCTTCTTTGAATGGAGAAATGGTCGTCGATACTCCAGCCAAGGAGTCGGTGACTACTTCTTTTGTGTGTGCTAAGTGTCCCTTTTCGATCTTTGACAGAGAGTTTGTTGTTGATTTGATTTGTTTATCGTTAAGAGGTTTGGATGTAATTCTGGGTATGAACTGGTTAGAGCATAACCATGTTCATATTAACTGTTATGACAAGTCGGTGAAGTTTTCTACTCATGAAGAAGAAGAATATGGTTTATTGTCTGCTAGACAGTTGAGAAAGTTGATACAAGAGGAAGCATAAATGTTCTCGTTGGTGGAGTCATTATCTGTAGAGACTCAAGATGTAATTGAGGAATTGCAGGTGGTATGTGAATTTCCTGAAGTTTTCCCTGATGAGATTCCTGATGAACCGCCATAGAGGGAAGTTGAATTTGCAATTGATCTTGTACTTGGTACCAGAACTGTGTATATGGAACCATACAGGATGTCTGCGTCTAAGTTGTCAGAATTGAAGAGGAAATTGGAAGAGTTACTTGAGAAGAGGTTCGTAAGACCAAGTGTATCGCCGTGGGGAGCTCTAGTGTTGTTAGTGAAGAAGAAAGATATAAGTATGAGGCTTTGTGTTGATTATAGACAGTTGAATAAGGTGACGATTAAGAACAAGTATCCGCTTCCAAGAATAGATGACTTGATGGACCAATTGGTGGATGCTCGTGTGTTTAGTAAGATTGATCTGAGGTCGGGTTACCATCAGATTAAAGTGAAGGATAAAGATATTCAGAAGACGGCTTTCAGAACACGTTATGGACATTACGAGTATTCGGTGATTCCTTTCGGTGTTACTAATGCGCCGGGAGTATTCATGGAATATATGAATCGTATCCTTCATACTTATTTGGATCGGTTTGTAGTGGTGTTCATTGATGATATTTTGATTTACTCTAAGTCAGAAGAAGAGCATGCTGGACATTTAAGGGTAGTATTGCAAGTTTTGAAGGAGAAGAAGTTGTATGCAAAGCTGTCCAAGTGTGAATTCTGGCTGAAAGAGGTTAGTTTTCTTGGTCATGTGATTTCAGGTAGTGGCATTGCTGTAAATCCATCGAAGGTTGATGCTGTGTGGCAATGGGAAACCCCAAAGTTAGCTACTGAGATTAGAAGCTTCTTGGGATTAGCTGGTTATTATAGAAGGTTTATTGAAGGGTTTTCTAAGTTGTCACTTCCTTTGACTAAGTTGACTTGTAAAGGTAGAGCTTTTGTTTGGGATGTTCAGTGCGAAGAAAGTTTTACGGAATTGAAGAAGAGGTTGACGTCAGCTCCGATTTTGATGTTGCCTAACCCAAGAGAGCCTTTTGTGGTTTATTGTGTTGCTTCTAAGATGGGTTTAAGAGGTGTGCTTATGCAGAATGGTAAGGTAGTTGCTTATGCGTCGAGGCAGTTAAGGAATCATGAGAAGAAATATCCTACGCATGATTTAGAGCTTGCTGCCCCTGTTTTTGTGTTGAAGATTTGGAGGCATTATCCTTATGGTTCTAGATTTGAAGTGTTTAGTGACCATAAGAGTTTGAAGTATTTGTTTGATCAGAAAGAGCTGAATATGAGGCAACGAAGATGGTTGGAATTGTTAAAGGATTATGATTTCGGTTTGAATTATCATCCAGGAAAGGCGAATGTGGTAGCTGATGCGTTGAGTCGAAAGACTTTACATATGTCAGCAATGATGATTAAAGAGTTGGAATTGATTGAGCAGTTCAGAGATATGAGCTTAGTTTGCGAGGTTACTCCGCAGAGTGTTATGTTGGGTATGTTGAAGATTAATAATGATTTTTTAGACAGTATCAGAGAAGCTCAGAAGTTGGATGTGAAACTGGTAGATTTGATGGTTGGGACTGATCAATCTGAGAAAAGTGATTTCAAGTTAGATGAGCAAGGTGTGTTGAGATTTCACAACCGGATTTGTATTCATGATGATGCTGAGATGAAGAAGGTGATACTTGAAGAGAGCCATAGAAGTAAGTTGAGTATTCATCCAGGAGCTACAAAGATGTATCAAGATTTGAAAGGTTTATTTTGGTGGCCTGGGATGAAGAGTGATGTGGTTTGTGTATCCATGTTTGACTTGTCAGAAGTCGAAAGTTGAACATCAGAAGCCTGCAGGATTGATGCAATCGTTGGAAGTTCCAGAATGGAAATGGGATACCATTTCAATGGACTTTGTGACAGGGTTTCCTAATACTTTAAGAGGACATGATTCGATTTGGGTGATTGTTGATAGGCTTACGAAGTTAGCTCATTTTATTCCTATTAACATCAGTTTTTCAGTGCCGAAGTTGGCTGAGATTTATATTAGTGTGATTGTGAAACTGCATGGTGTTCCTTTGTGCGTTGTGTCAGATAGAGATCCAAGATTTACTTCTGATTTTTGGAAGAGCGTGCAAGAAGCGTTGGGTTCTAAGTTGAGATTGAGTTCAGCGTATCATCCTCAGACAGATGGTCAGACTGAACGAACGATTCAATTGTTGGAAGACTTGTTGAGGGCGTGTGTTCTTGAGCAGGGAGGTTCGTGGGATACTTATCTTCCGTTGATAGAGTTCACGTATAACAACAGTTATCATTCCAGTATTGGGATGGCACCTTTTGAAGCGTTGTATGGTCGAAGATGTAGAACTCTGTTATGTTGGCATGAATCTGGTGAAAGTGTAGTACTTGGATCTGAACTTGTTCATGAGACTACTGAGAAGGTGAAGTTGATTCGAGAAATGATGAAAGCTTCACAAAGTAGACAGAAGAGTTATCATGACAAGCGAAGGAAAGATTTAGAATTTCAAGCGGTGATCATGTGTTTTTGAGAGTTACACTTGTGACTGGTGTTGGGCGAGCGTTGAAGTCTAAGAAGCTCACTTCTTGTTTTATTGGACCGTATCAGATTTCAGAGAGAGTAGGGAATGTTTCTTATAAAGTGGCTTTACCGCCTAATCTTTCGAATTTGCATGATGTGTTTCACGTGTCGCAACTTCGGAAGTATATTTCAGATCCATCTCATGTGATTCATATGGACGATGTGCAAGTACGGGATAATCTTACGGTGGAGACGATGCCTGTACGGATCGCGGATCGTGAAATGAAGAATCTGAGGGGAAAAGAGATTGCCTTGGTTAAAGTGGTTTGGCTAGGAGCTGCTGGTGAAAGCATGACTTAGGAGTTGGAGAGCAAGATGCGAGACTCCTATCCTGAATTGTTTGATTGAGGTAAATTTTCGAGGACAAAAATATTCTAAGTGGGGGAGAATTGTAACGCCCGTAATTTAATTAATTATTTAATTAAATTATTTTTGGGATATTTATGAAGATGTGTTATGATTAATTGGATTTATTTTATTTGAGTGGAGAAATAATATTAGAGGTTTAATATTATGTGGTGAAATAACTTTAAAAGTGTAATATTATTTAATGTGGGATTACATTGAGAGAATAGAAGTAATAAGGGGGTGTATTGATTTTAAGCCCAATAAAGAATAATAGAATAATAGGGTTATTTTATTATTTGTTAGAAGGAATAGAAAGAGGAAGCAGTAGAAAGAAATAAGGATTGAGAAGAACGTGCAAGCTACTAAAGAAAGTGGAGAACGGCAAGCACGAGGATCCAACCAGAAATTGTAGAGCAACCTTCAATCCAAGGTAAGGGTGGGGTTCTAACTCTATAATTGGGTTTATGATTATTGGTATGTGGGATTAGAGGTGATTTCTGTCCTGTTTTGATATGAGAATATATGATTGATGTATGATGAGGATTGATGAATTCTGATGAATATTGATGTCTTGATGCTGTTAAAATGCTGTAAGATTATAGGTGATTTATGGGTGATGAATTGTCTTGATTAGATTAAGTTTTAGGGCTTAGTTATGGAATCCTGGTGAGATACAGTAATGGAAAACGTTGAATGTAGCAGTAATGAAAATGCAAAATTATGCAGGGACGGGAAACACAAAATTAGGCGTGCAGAACAATCAGAAGTTGTTGTTTTAGAACAATGAGTCAATTAGGGATGGCGTTAGGTACTGTTCCTAATTAGGTTGATAATAGGAAAAGGAATTAAAATAATAACGTTAAGGAAAAGTAGCAGTTCTGACGTTAGAAGGATGCTGATAGAAGTTGCGTTAGATTAGTGCAAGATAGAAGTTCTAAAGTTAGACATAAGCTATTAGAAGTTGCGTGGCCTAGTGAAAGGTAGAAATTCTGATATTAGAAGTTGCATTAGTCAGAAGATGAGATGATCAGAAGTTGTATCTGGTCAGAGGTTGGGTGGTCAGAAGATGAGATGATCAGAAGTTGTATCTGGTCAGAGGTTAAGTGGTCAGAAGATGAGATGATCAGAAGTTGTATCTGGTCAGAGGTTGGGTGGTCAGATGATGAGATGATCAGAAGTTGTATCTGGTCAGAGGTTGAGTGGTCAGAAGCTGTGATGATCAAAAGTTGCATCTGATTAGAGGCTGCATTAGTTAGAAGTTATAGCAGTCAGAAGATTGTGTCGCCAGAGGTTGCATCATTAGAAGTTGTGTATTTTAGCAACCGTGTTGGTTAGAGGTTGCATGGTCAGAAGTTGTGTTGGCCTTTGTGTTGTTTGTGCAGAACGATAAACAGTAGATGCACAGAAGCTGCTGTTTGAACCATAACAGTAGGAAAGTGACGGTCTTGACTTTAGAGTTGCAGAATGACAGTGTTGTCTTACTGTAGATGTTAAAATACTGCTGAGTTATAAATGAGAAGTTATTAATAAATAAATGATGTTTGATGAATTAATTTGATTATTTTGTGATGATTATTTGAGATGTTTTGAGATGATTATTTGAGATGTTTTGAGACGATTATTTGAGATTTTTGAGATGATTATTTGAGATGTTTTGAGATGATTATTTGAGATGTTTTGAGATGATTGTTTGAGATGTTGTTAACTTGGGTGTTATCATTACATTCATGGTTGTGTCGCATACATTGCATTTTGAGATGGAGCTTATGCTCGTTGAGATGGCCTGGATTGGCAAATTTTGAGATGAAGGCTATGCCTTGTTGATGCCTCTATTAATTGGCAGATTTTTGAGATGGGAGTTCTGCTCCAATAGTACCACATGCATTTTCATAGTATTGAGTCGCATTATATGATTTCATAAAGAAGTGTATTTTGATGTTGATGAATGTATATTATTGTTGAAATTGTCGTTGATTATGAGATGAGAAGTTGTGATGTTGATGATCTAATTTAATATATTAATTATCATGCACTTTATTATATTGTTAGATATCTCACCCCTTCTGTTTGAGTGTTGCCCCTATGTTGGTAACGTGCAGGTAATCGAGAGTGAAGGCTGTATACCTTCAATAGTTCGAGTCGGTGTCATTGCTCTGATATGTAACACTCGGGGGGATGAACGCTTGCTATTTTGATTGATGATTTTTAGTTGTCGAATTTCAAATTGATTATTATTAAAAATGAGATGTTTTTGAAGTTGCTGAATTGTTAGAGATGTTATTAAGAATTCTGCTCCGTAGATGTTGATTTATTTGATTAAAGATGTTATGTTGATGGTTCATCCGATATTTGAAAAGTGTTATATCTCCACGATGAATGCAATGAATTTGTTAGAAGAATTTGCGACGTCCCGATTCATTTGTATGATTGAAATTTTATAACTCTGATTTATTTATATATTTTGCCGAGGTAGAATTGGGGTGTTACATCATCCAAAGTAACTGTTGATAGAAGTATCAGAATAAATCTATGCTTGATTTAATCTTAGCCAGAAAATGTCTACTGGAAGAAGTATCAGAATAAATCTATGGTTGTTTTAATCTGAACCAAAAGATGTCTGCGCCCGTCTTTAACTGGGAGAAGTATCAGAATAAATCTATGGTTGATTTAAATTGAGCCATAAAAAGTCTACTGGAAGAAGTATCAAAATAAATTTATGGTTGATTTAATCTGAGCCAGAAGATGTCCGCGTCCATATTTAACTGGGAGAAGTATCAGAATAAATATATGGTTGATTTAAACTGAGCCAGAAAAAGTCCACTGGAAGAAGTATCAGAATAAACCTATGCTTGATTTAATCTGAGCTAGAAAATGTCTACTAGAAGAAGTATCAGAATAAATCTACGCTTGATTTAATCTTAGCCAGAAGATGTCTGCGTCCGTCTTTAACTGGAAGAAGTATCTGAATAAATCTATGGTTGATTTAATCTGAGCCATAAAATGTCTACTGTAAGAAGTATTAGAATAAATCTATGATTGATTTAATCTGAGCCAAAAGATATCTACGCCAGATTTATATGTACTTCCCGTGTCAAAGAGAACCATAATAGTTAGACCTCTAATGGACCCTTTAAATTTTAAAGTTTTTGGTGAGAATTAACCCGTCAAGGCTTAAGGAGAGAGCTGGAAATAGGTGTCATTGATGTCTGGTTCACTAGGTGGTTCAATAGCACCCGAAATATCGAGCTGATCGTCCACCGCATTATCATCAACCAATAAGATGAGAAATCTGTTAGTAGTTCACTTGTGACCTATGACAAACTTTTCGTCACAGTTAAAACATAAGCCTTGAGCTCTTATTTCTTGCAATTGTGATTGGGTGATACGGTAAATGGGGTAACTTAGTCACGGATGAGGCAATAGTCTGCTGGGTTGTAGCTTGGGAAATTGGGGGTGTTAGTTTGTAGGTCTTTGTGTTGGGAAAGGCAGTGGAAGGTTTATGGTAATTTGTGGTGAACATTTTGGATATTTTGGATTTTGAATCTTTAGTCTTGGACTCAATAAGCTTGGCAAGGCCTATGCCTATGAAATAGAGGTAGGACAATGAATAGAAATTTCATTTTGAATTTCTAGTTGGAGGCCCAACAACCATATTTCCCAACTGCTCTAATTTAGTTTGATATTCCACCACTGATCCTGTCTATTTGAGCTTAAAAAGTTCAACTTGGTGATTTTCAAAAGTAGAAGGACCAAATCGTAACTCCAAGGATTTCGTAAAAGAAAACCAATCTGTTAAAAACTGGTTTTAAGACATCCATTTAAACCAGCATAAAGCATCTTCTTTCATATAGAAAGAAATTAATGATAAACGATTCTCAGGTGGTAAATTGTAAAACCCAAAAAACCGCTCTACTTGGAAGAGCCATTCTAATGGGTTCGATCCATCAAAAAGTGCTAGCTCAAGTTTTGGGGTTTTAAAAGGGGGGTAAGGGGGAATTTGTGTGAGCTGATGGTAAGGAGTCAGCTGGTTAAAGTGGGGAGCGTTACTTTGTTTTTGCATAAATGCGGCTTGAGGATGTTGGCCATGTGGGTATGGTGGAAACGGTGGTGGTGGTGGAACTGCTGTGATTAATGGTGGGATGGTGATGGTAGTGTGGGTGGGGGAAAAGTATATGTGGTTGCGTTTCGTAAGGGAGTGCGAAGCAGGGTTGTAACGATGGTGATGGATGGTTTACGCATAAAGGATGAAGGAGGTGTTCGGGTAATACCTGAATATTTTTCAGCGGAAATGTTGGAGGCAGCTTGCTGGTTTTCTCGTTGCATAACGAGCTGGTGGAGAATCGTCATAACCAATTCATGACGAGAATCTGCAATGTGTTTCTCTTTGTCAAAACGCGAATGAATTTCTCTGACCTGCTGCGTGAGATCTGAGGCTGCTATGTTGAACCTTTCATCCAATTGTTGCTGTTGTTCTTGCATGACATTATTCAAATTGAGTTGAGCAATATGAAATACTTCTTCCACAATATCTTTGGAAGAAAGGTTTGTAGGTTTTGGGGGAGCCATGAATTCAAGGGAAGGAAAGCACCAATGATAGACTATACTAAGTTAACCTAAGGTCTAAAATTGCATAAGAGGACAATAAGATAAAATAACTTTTCTTCTTACTTCAACAGGAACACAATTACAACTTATATAGTAGGGTTTACAAACAAAATGGGCCATGAGCCAACCAACTACTAACACAAAAGTCCAAAAGATAACATAAAAATGGCTAATTGCACCTAATATCTTAAACATAATTTTATTAAGAGAATTGATCTTCTTTTCTCTCTAATGGGCCTATCTTTCTTCATAATAGAGGGTATTAGGAGAAATATAAAGATAAGTTGAGGGTAAAAAGGGAAGATCCTAATCAAGGAATTCAGTTTGAAATAAAATAAGGAGTTCAAGAACCTGAAGGTGTCAGTACGTGTTTTGACTTTTGAGAGAGTTGGAGCTACAGAGGGAAATTGGCTAGAGGTAGATGAAGAGGAATTCAAGAGAAAATTACATCAATTGCTAGGAATAACAAGGTAATGGTGAATAATGATTTTTAATTGTGATTGACATATGGGCTCAATCAATTGACCTATTATCAGACTGAACCATCCGATTCAATGGGTTAGACCAAGAACCAGATGTGACTTTGATCCGGAAAACAGAATTAAAACTGAAAAAACCCGATTGCTATGTTGATGATGATTATGTTGTTGATGATACACTTGACTAGATGAGATTGAACATATGTGTGTTGTTGTTGTTGCATGATTGATAGTCCATGCATCCATTTTGTGAAATTTATGTTCTGAATTATGTTGTGGCCTCGTTTCCTATGGTGATGGTAGCGATTTGGTGTACTCCAGTTCCAAGAGGGAATCAATCCTATGGTGGGGATCATGGAGTGAAAGAAACCTAAGTGTTCATGTTATGGTACCACATGCACAGTGTCAGTGTTGTTGTATTGCATGAGCTTTATTGATGAATTATGATGTGATAATACTACTATTCCGTCCGATATTATAACAAAATTTCACCTTTTTAGATTAATTGAATAATTAATGTATCTCGTATATGTATAAATCAAATACAATAATTATTCAATAAATCTAAAAAGGTGAAATTTGTTTATAATATGAGACAGAGGGAGTACTTGAGACATGTCATGTGATTCATGTGAGAATTTTTTGACGAATATGATGTGTGAGCTATATATAAGATGAATGAAGGTGGGAGTATATGTTATATTGATGCTGTTAATTGTTGACCATATTTGTTGAAGTTTACTTTTCTCTTATATCTCTTATAATTGAATATGATTACTCACTCCTTCTGTTTGAATATTGTCTCTACGTGGGTAACGTGCAGATTCTCAAGAGTAGTGTTGCTGAAGCAAGAGGAAGGATTAAATCTTGAAATTTCTTCCATTTAGTGTCGTTTATTTATAGTAGGGTCTTGCTCTGATCATGTAACATTGGAACGAGAATCATTTTGTGTTATTTACATTTGTTGACTGTTTGTTGAAACTATGTTTTATGCTGTTGAGAGTAGAATATTATATCTCTCTTATTTATGTTAATTGAAGTTGAAAAGGATTTTATGAGACCAATGCCATGTTTGCGTAGATGTTGGACTATATGTTTTAATTGTATTCCAATTGATGCTATTCAGAATAATTGGATATCGTGTAACATCCCAAGTGAGTTATCAGATGTGTTTAGATGTCGTGTAACATCTCAGGTATATAAATATGTGAATTAAATATTTATGGTAACCCGTGTTATGGAGAAGGACATGTTATGTGTGTTTATGCGTGTGACACCCTTGTGGTTATGTTTTCTAATTGAAATATCTAATTATTATTTTGGGGTTTAGAAGGGTGTTACATTAGTTGTATCATAGCAGATCAGTCTGTCCGACTAGGTTTTTCATACGATGTATATGTTCTGTTAGTCTAATAATGTATGGGTACTATCGATATGTTAATAATAATAATAATAATAATAATAATAATAATAATAATAATAATGATATTGATTTAAGACTAATAGTATGATATTTTGGAGTTTAGAGTTAGAGATAATATAAGAGTTAATTGATTAATTTAAATTATTTTCAATTCTGTTAGTGTTGTCAATAGAATTGTTAGAGTTGTCAATAGATTTGTCAGAGTTGTTTTGAATTACTAAGAGTTATAGTTTTTATTTGTAGTGAATAAGCATGAACCAAATCGATTGGCATAAGGGCACAATCAATTGGCCTTTCCCCTTCAATAGCGTGATGTGTGGAAGAAGCATAGGACAATCGACTGACATGGTAGACCAATCGATTAGTCCTCTTTGATTTCTATTTTTTTTTAAAAACAATAGCACAAAACAAATGATTGTTCTAATGCATCAATCTATTATTTCGCTGAGTATTTTGATCATAATTTTTAAACTGTAAGTCTAAATGAAGTTCCGTTTAAAGTGTTGGAAAGCTAATAAAATTTCCTATCTAGTTGTAGTATACTCCAAGTTTGAATATGCTGGTGATTTGATTGAAATTATTCGTTTTGTTAATGAATCTTTGTGTTGTGTGCTAACGTCATGCGATAATAATGTGACAGACTACGTGTTATGTGACTATGATGTTGTTGTGTCATTGTTGCTAAGTTGTTGTGATGTTATTGTGTTGATATTGTTGCTATGGTGTTGATATTGATGATGATATTCGTATAATATCGTAATGATGTTGTATGTCCATATATATATATATATATATATATATATATATATATATATATATATATATATATATATATATATATATATATATGCTATGTTAATGATGATTATGTTGTTGATGATACACTTGACTACTTGAGATCAAACATATGTGTGTTGTTGTTGTTGCATGATTGATAGTCCATACTGTTGAAACATTAAATTAGATTTGTTAAAATATTAGATTAGATTTGATTTGATTAGATTTCATATTTAAACATAATCCTCGTTGTGTTTTCCCAAATCCAATTAGAGTTGTATATAAATAGTCATAGTGTGTATCACTATTTGTACAATTCAATAATACAAATCCTTATTTCCTTTATTATTCTCTCTTTCTCTCCTCACTAAAAGTGCCTCACACACTAACAAATTGGTATCAGAGCATCCAGTTATTGTTCTTGATCAAGTTTTCAAAAATTTCACGTCAGAGATCGTGTTTCTAGGACAAGTGAATCAACTGTTGTGAAGATGACTAGTGATAAGGGCATTCTGAATTCTCTTCTAATGCTTGACGGTAAAAATTGGATCCAATGGAAAAACAGATGCAATCCTTGTTTGGCTTCCATGAAACCCTAGAAGTGGTTACCGACGGTGTTCCTGCATTGGCTGCAAATGCAAACGACAAACAAAAAAAAGCCCACAACAAAGTCCAAAAGAAAGATTGGAAGGATGATTATTGCATTCAAACGGCTGTCGATGCTGCCAATTTTGACAGAATCTCTCATGCTGAAACAACAAAGGAGGCATGGGATATTCTAGTGAAGTATTACAAAGGAGGTGAGAAAGTCAAGGTTGTCAAATTACAAACCTTGCATCGACAATATGAGTTATTGTCAATGGGAGAAGATGAAAAAGTTGTAGAATATGTGTCGAAGGTTCAAAAACCCGTCCATCTCATGAAGGGTTATGGTGAAACCATTACTGATAAGATGATAGTTGAGAAGGTAATGAGAACATTGGTATCCAAGATATGGTTATTGGTATCCAAGCCTTGAGATGCCTGAAAAACTTTGTGAAGGTTGTTTATTGGGAAAACAATCCATAAATTCCTTCATTTCGACTATGTCAATGAGATCATCCTGCATTCTCGAAGTGGTGCATTCAGATGTATGTGGTCAATTTGAAGAACATACAATTGGTGGAAACATATATTTTATTTCGTTTGTCGATGAGTTTAGTTGAAAGCTGTGGACCTATGTTATCAAACGAAAGTACAAAGTATTTGAAATATTTAAGAGATTCAGTATACTTGTCGAAAACCAGAGTGAGAAGAAGATCAAAGTTCTGCAAACAAATGAAGGTGGAGAATACACATGCAAGATGTTTGAAGATTTCTGTGCAGAACATGGTGTTGATCATGAGGTAACTGCTCCTTATACACCTCAACATAATGGAATTGTTGAAAGAAGAAACAGAACCATATTAGATATGGCGAGATGCATGCTAAAGCAAAATAATTTGCCAAAGTCTTTATGGGGAGAAGCTATTTCGACTGCAATTTATCTTTTGAATAAGTGTCCTACTAAGATATTAAAGAAAAAGGTTCTTGAAGAAGTGTGGAATGGCAAACGACCATCAGTAAGTCATTTGAAGGTGTTTGGTTCTATGTGTTACAAGCATGTTCCTGATGCAAGGAGAGCGAAGCTTGATGACAAAAGTGAACCTATAATTCTGGTAGGATATCATAAAACTGGTGCACACAGACTATTAAATCCAGTTAATGAGAAGATTGTATTGAGTCGAGATATTGTTATTAATGAAAACTCTTCCTGGGATTGGAATTCTAGTAATTCAATTAACAAGCCATTAATGAACTTTGATTTCTACGAAGAAACTGATGAAGTAGAGGTCAGAGGAATTGTTGAGAATCCAGTCGAAGTCAAAGAAGAAGCAGTTGCTGACACTCCCGACACAGTCTAAGTTGAAGAGGATGTGGATGAAACAAGCCAAAGACCTCAAAGTAATAGAGTTCTCCCATTAAGACTTCATGATTATGAAGTGGTGTGTGATAATGAAATCACACCAGTTGGAGAATTAGTTCATTTTTCTTTACTTGCAGGTGCTGAACCAATCAACTATAGCGAAGCTTTAAAGATTAACAAGTGGAAGTTAGCTATGATCTAAGAGTTACAAGCAATCGAAAGAAACAACACATGGGAGTTAGTCGAATTGCCAGCATATACAAAAGCTATCAAAGTAAAGTGTGTGTTCAAGTTGAAACACAATGCAGATGGGTTAATAGCAAGACATACAGCAAGATTAGTAGCTCAAGGTTTTCTTCAAAGAGCAGGACTCGACTACTCTGAAGTATTTTCTCCAGTAGCAAGATTAGAGACTGTTCGACTAGTGGTAGCATTGGCATGCAACCAAGGCTGGTCGACATTCCACCTAGATATGAAATCAGCATTTCTGAGTGATCCTTTAGACGAAGAAGTTTATGTCACACAACCTCCTGGGTTTGTGATTCAGAAGGAAGCGAGTAAAGTATATAGATTGCACAAAGGCTCTATGGCCTCAAGCAGGCACTTAGGGCATGGAACAAGAAGATCGACTCATACTTAGTCGAATTGGGATTTGTCAAATGAAAATCAGAGTATGGTGTCTATGTTCAGGTTATAGCACAAGATATAACAATCATCTACTTGTATGTTGATGACTTGCTAGTAACTGGAAATATTTTGGAGAACTTGTGGAAGTTCAAAGAGCTGATGACGAAGGAATTTGAAATGTCAGATCTAGGAAAATTGTCTTACTTTCTAGGAATGGAATTTCAAATGTTGAAGCAAGGTATGGTGCTACATCAAAGAAAGTATGTCAAAGAGATACTCAAGAGATTCAGAATGGATGATTCGAATCCTACATCCTCACCCGTTGAACTAAATGTGAAGTTGGAGAAGAATGGAGAGGAACACAAAGTCGATGCAACTTTGTTCAAGAAAATTGTGGGATCTCTGAGGTATGTGTCCAACAGTCGACCTAATATAGGTTTCGCAGTCGGATTAGTAAGCAGATATATGGGTGAACCAAGAGTGTCACATATGAAGGCTGCAAGAAGAATCTTGAGATATTTGAAGGGTTCAATAAATTGTAGAATACTATTTCGACGAGATTCTGAAGGCAAAGAAGCAATAGTTAATTGTTTTTCAGATGTTGATTGGTATGGAGATAAGGAAGATCGAAGAAGCACAACTGGATATTTCTTTCAAGTATTTGGTGTCCCAATCCCATGGTGTTCGAAGAAGCAACCTTTGGTGTCATTATCATCGTGTGAAGCTGAATATATAGCAGGATCCTATGCTACATGTTAAGCAATTTGGATCAGATTTGTACTTGAAGAAATGACTGTCGAAGTGAAGAAACCTCTAGTATTGCAAATCGACAACAAGTCAGCCATAAATCTGGCAAAGAATCCAGTTCTGCATGGAAGAAGTAAACATATTTAAACAAGGTTTCACTTCTTGAGGGAAAAATTAAATCAAGGTGAACTTGAAGTTAGTCATTGCTCAAGTGAAGCACAATTGACCAACATTTTCACCAAAGGATTGAAGATCGACATATTCCTGAATTTGAGAAAGAAATTAGGAATAGTTCAGATTGACTATTTTTGAGGATGTTCAACAACTTGGATTATGGGGGTGTGTTGAAATATTAAATTAGATTTGTTAAAATATTAGATTAGATTAGATTTAATTAGATTTAATATTTAAATATAATCTAAGTTGTGTTAGCCCAAATCCAATTAGGATTGTATATAAATAGTCATAGTGTGTATCATTATTTGTACAATTCAATAATACAAATCCTTATTTCCTTTATTATTCTCTCTTTCCATCCTCACTACAAGTGCCTCACGCACTAACGCATGCATCCATGTTGTGGAATTTATGTTCTAAATTATGTTGTGGCCTCGTTTCCTATGGTGATGGTTCGAGTGCGAGTAGCTAAATCCTTCGTCTGAGGATTTAGTGAGGCGTTACTTATGTTGATGGTAGAAATTTGGTGTACTCCAGTTCCAAGAGGGAATTAATCCTATGGTGAGGATCATGGTGTGAAATAAACTTAAGTGTTCATATTATGGTACCACATGCATTATGTTAGTGTTGTTGCATTAACATCCTATATGATATTGCATGAGCTTTATTGATTAATTATGATGTGATAATACTACTATTCCATCCCATATTATAACCAAATATTATCTTTTTAGATTAATTGAATAATTAATGTATCTGATATATATATATATATATATATGTATATATATATATATATATATATATATATATATATATATATATATATATATATATAAAATATAATAATTATTCATGTGGGAATACTTGATAAAGAGGGAGTACTTGAGACATGCCATGTGATTCATGTGGGAATTTTTTGACGAATATGATGTGTGAGTTATATATAAGATGAATGAAGATGTGAGTATATCTTATATTGATGCTGTTAATTATCGACCATATTTGTTGAAGTTTACTTTTCTCTTATGTCTCTTATAATTGAATATGATTACTCACCTCTTCTGTTTGAATGTTGTCTCTATATGGATACCATGCAGATTCTCAGGAGTAGTGTTGCCGAAGTAAGTGGAAGGATTAGCTCTTGAAGTTTCTTCTATTTAGTGTCTTTTATTTGTAGTAGGGTCTTGCTCTGATCATGTAACATTGAGACGAGAATCATTTTGCATTATTTACATTTGTTGATTGTTTGTTGAAACTATGTTTTATGCTGTTGAGAGTAGAACATTGTATTTCTCTTATTTATGTTAATTGAAGTCGAAAAGGGTTTTATGAGACCAATGCCATGTTTGCTTAGATGTTGGACTATATGTTTTAATTGTATTCCGATGTGATGCTATTCAGAATAATTGGATATCGTGTAACATTCCAAGTGAGTTATCAGATGTGTTTGAATGTCGTGTAACATCTCAGGTATATAAATGTGTGAATTAAATATTTATGGTAACCCGTGTTATGGAGAAGGACATGTTATGTGTGTTTATGCGTGTGACACCCTTGTGGTTATGTTTTCTAATTGAAATATCTGATTATTATTTTGGAGTTTAGAAGGGTGTTACATTAGTTGTATCATAGCGAATCAGTCTGTTTGACTAGGTTTTTCATATGATGTATATGTCCTGTTAGTCGAATAATGTATGGGTACTATCGATATATTAATAATAATAATAATAATAATAATAATAATAATAATAATAATAATAATAATAATAATAATAATAATAATAATAACAACAATAATAATAATAGTGATAATAATAATAATAATAATAATAATGATAATAATGATAATAATAATAATAATAATAATGTTAATAATAATAATAATAATGATAATAGTAATAGTAATAATAATAATAATGATAATAATAATAATAATAATAATAATAATAATAATAATAATAATAATAATAATAATAATAATAATAATAATAATAATAATAATAATAATAATAATAATAATAATAATGATGATGATAATGATTTAAGACTATTAGTATAACATTTTGGAGTTTAGAGTTAGAGATAAATATTTGGGTTAATTGATTAATTTAAATTATTTTCAATTCTATTAGAGTTATCAATAGAATTGTTAGAGTTGTCAATAGATTTGTCAGAGTTGTTTTGAATTACTAAAAGTTATATTCTTTATTTGTATTGAATAAGCATGAACCAAATCGATTCGCATAAGGGCGCAATCGATTGGCCTTTCCCCTTCAATAGCGTGATGTGTGGCAGAAGCATAGGACAATCGATTGATATGGCAAACCAATTGATTAGTCCTCTTTGATTTCTAATTTTTTAAAAATAGTAGCACAAAACAAACGATTGTCCTAATGCATCAATCTATTATTTCACTGAGTATTTTGATCATAACTTTTAAACCGTAAGTCCAAATGAAGTTCCGTTTGAAATGTTGGAAAGCTAACGAAATTTACTATCTAGTGGTAGTATACTCCGAGTTTGAATACGTTGATGATTTGATTGAAATTATTCGCTTTGTTAATGAATCTTTGTGTTGTGTGCTAATGTCGTACGATAATAATGTGACAGACTACGTGTTATGTGACTATGTTGTTGTTGTATCATTGTTGCTAAGTTATTGTGATATTATTGTGTTGATATTGTTGCTATGGTGTTGATATTTATGACGATATTGGTATAATGTCGTAATGATGTTGTATGTCCATATTTATATATATACATGCTATGTTAATGATGATTATGTTGTTGATGATACACTTGACTAGCTGAGATCGAACATATGTGTGTTGTTGTTGTTGTTGTTGTTGTATGATTGATGATTATAATACGGTGGGAGAACTGACTTGGGTATTTTGTATTTGATCGCAAATGTTGCAGATAGCAAGATTCGCCACCGACTTTTCTTTTATCCAATAAAGGAAAGGGTGAAAAGAATAGGAAAGACCTTTTGAGAATTTTTCTTGAGTTCGGGGGGTAGGTTATGAAAAGAGAATGTATTAGCATCCTTTTCATCCGTAGTTATCTACGTGCTCTTAATTGCTTGATCACATTGAAAATACTTTGTGTTTGTGTAAGTTTGAAAATATTTTGAAATTGCCTTTGTTCGGCAAACTTTGCAATTATTCTCGTATCGTTGAGAATGTATACAAAGTGTTTCTTTTGGAAATATTTTGAAAACGCCTTAGTGCGGAAATTTTGCAATGATTCTCGTATCGTTGATAATGTATACAGAATGTTTGTTTTGAAAATATTTGTTTGAAAAGAGAGTGTTTGAAAAGATGTTTGTTTTTTAAAGTGTATGGTGTGAAAATGGTTTTAGTTTGTGAGCAAGCAATTACGAGAAATCTACCTATTCAAAAAGTCTTTGTTCTTTCCCCCCTCCTTTAGATAGTGCTATTTTACCATTAGTTGTTTAGAAGCCATATCATTGGATGTGAGGGACAGTCGTGGGTCATCATATAGTCATAGAAGGTAACTTGTAAGACGCTTTAGAAATTGTCGTAAGGGACTAAGATCGTTTATCAAAGGAAACATTGAAGGGTCATCGAGGGACTACGATCTTTTAATCGAGGGTATTTGCTAAAACATCCTACGTTCGAGGGACATGACTGTTTTTGTCTGAGGCAACAAATGTGGGTTACCCTAGATGTGCATGTGTACAAATTGTTTTGATTTAAAGTATTTTATCTTTGAATTAGGGTTTTGCTAATGTTGGTTTTAGTCTTGTCATGCAAACCCTAATTACTATCAATAATAAGGAAAGTGATAAATTGCGGAATTTAAATATCCTACGCTATTACAATGCTTTGGGAATGGGGGATACAAGTTTTGTGAATAGGGGGAAGAAATAAATAAAGTCCTAATTATCTATTACAAACCATTGAACATGAATAATAATAAAATGCACAAAATGTAAAGATGAAGAAGAAAAAGAAATTGTTTTTAGGGTTTTTTGATGGAGACAGATTTGATAATTTAACCTAATTAAACTAACTAATTTTAATTACAAGAGAAGTTTAATCAACTTTTAACAAAACCTAAAATATAAGTTAGTTGATTTTAAGAGAATGAAATCTAAGTCTAAATAATTTGTTAGAAAATAATTTGAATGTTAATGTTAATTTGGAAAGAAAATGTTTTAATCATGTAAAAAAGAGAGTAATAAAATTTAATTTAATTAAAAAAAGAAATAAATTATTTAAATTAAAATATTTTTAATTTAAAAAAATATATTTTTGTATTTTTTGATTAAAAAAAAATAAAGAAAATATAAAAGGTATAAAAAATAGTTGGGCCTGGGTGTCAAAAAGTAAAGATGGGGGTTAAAAAGAAAAATGAGGCGCTGGGCCCAAATATATTCTTGTTTGAAATCAGAAAAATAAAAAAAAAGATGGAGTGGGCTTGGTTGTTTTTAGTAAGCATGGTGTATGAATGTTGCAAAATGTCAAGGCCCAGAAACAAAAGTCCAACGCCTATGAGATCCAGTGTGGCCAACCTTTTGAAGTGCATCATAGTCCTACTCATGTGGAGCGGTTGATCTGGTTGTTTGGCTGATCTGATGGTGTTGCTATGAAGCCCATGGTAGGCACGCGTGACTTGTATGCATATAATCTGAAATAAGAAATCATGTGAAAAATAAAAGGGTACGTTGGGGCTCTAGCCCGGGTTCCTATAGATCAATGCCTTAGCATGCACTTCTCTACCACTAGGATGACTGTTTCATCCGTCTATAATACAACTTCAACTAAATATAAAATAAAATCATTTCTGAACATGACTTCACCCCTAATCTCGTGCCAATCACCATTGTCAAATTTTTGAATTTTCAAACATACTAATTTCTCAACCATTTTCAAAAATGTAAACATGAAAGTTGTTCTATTTTTCAACATGAGTTCAACCATATAAATTTCATAAGCTATAAATCAAAGATAAATGAGAATTTTGTTGGTACCAAATTAAAACCTAATTTTTTCAGAAAGTTAAAACTCAAAATTCGCATCACTCAGGCAACATAAATGAAAACTAAAGGCATGGTTATCTTCAGGGCTATGATGTCTACATTTTTCATTCACAAAGTAACCATTAATGATGCTTGTATAATGAGCTCAAAGTTGAGAAAACTTACCTCAAAAATGAAAATCATGTTTGGAATTTGAGCACTTCAGGAGGTGTTGTGATGATCTGGATAGCTTCACTGAACTCCTATGAAGTTATTGCAATGCTTACTTTGAGCTGAAAGTTCCTGAAACTTTCTGGATAAGTCAAGTTACATGTGTGAGTTTTTGGAAATGGAGGATGGTGTAAATGAAGTTACAGTTGTG
Organism: Vicia faba; assembly: GCA_948472305.1. Lineage (NCBI taxonomy): Eukaryota > Viridiplantae > Streptophyta > Magnoliopsida > Fabales > Fabaceae > Vicia > Vicia faba. Next base: position 909,771,489 of record OX451736.1, on the reverse strand, counting down.
TAGCAAGGTCTTGGATAGTTTCTAAGTGAGGTATGTAAGCTTTGTGATTAATTTAGAGTGAAAATGCACGAGTGAATTGTGAGTTTAGTGTTCAAAGTCAGAAATGAAAAACAATGGAGCTTTGGATGCAAAAATATGATTTCATGGAGTTTGTGAGTGTTTCAAGGCTTGTGAATTCGTGCTATGTCTTGCAAATGGCTTCTCTATTTATAGAGGAAAGGTTTTGAAGGCTCTAGTGACCAGAAATCAAAGATCACATGTTATGGTTATGTGACTTAATTTTGAAGCAAGCTTGAAACATATTATTCCAATGCATAATACAAAGGCTTATAGGGTGGTTAGAGGCTTTAGATATGTTGCTTTTGAGCATACACGTTGAGTGTGTGCAGAGGGAGCAAGTGAGAGGCACAAGAAGTTGATTTTGTGATTAAAGTTGACTTTTATAAAATGGAAGTGTGAACTTTGTTCCATTAATGGAAAAATCACTTGGACAATGACTCAAATGCTTAGACAATGGCTCAATCAGTTGTGTAAACATTTAATTATTTAGTTATTTGTAAGTTTGAAGGCCTTCAAAGCAAGATTATGCAGCATGCTTGAATATTGGATCATAAGGTTCATCACAAAATGACCTAAAATTCAAGTTTATGATGCCAACTTCTTCTCTTCGATTCTCCTAGCTCAAGAATGATCTCTTCAAGTTCTTGAACATTTTGGAAATTTTGAAACATTATCTACAACCTTCATGTTTACCATTTTGTCTAAATAAACTTGGAGCTTGGTGAAAAATGGCTAAGAAGTTGGGACAAAAATCTGATCAAACTTGCTAAAATTTTCACTAAGTATTTTGTAAAAATGTCATGACTTCATGAGCCTATATCTTCAAATCTAAGAATTTTTTGGACATCAACCCTCAAGGAAACATTTGTAGAATTCATTAAGATCTGCAACTTTCATGTTGAAAGTTTTCCTTGAATCATCTTGCATCTTGGTGAAAAATTGTCATGAAGTAGTGAAATTATCAAGGTCAAAAACACTTAGAATTTTTCTAAGTATTGAAAATCTTGACTTTTGTTGACTTTCTTGATTATTGATGATCAAGTTTTGTATTTTTTAATGTCTTGATAAATTTTTATCTTTGAAATTCAATGTTGACCAAAAAGTCAAAGTTTGACTTTTGTGTGCTAGTTGACTTTTCATCAGTTGATCCAAATTTCAACTATTAATCCCTTGATCTTGAGAAATGAATTAAGCCATGAAATTAGGTCAACATGTTGTGTTTGAGTCCTTGATATCATGCTTCAAACCATTAGGTCATGTACTAGGTCAAAAGTCAATAATCAGTCATTCTCAATCAAAACCCTAATTTTGACAATTTTGCCCCTTTGATGATTTGAGTGCTTTTATTGAGGAGTTGTGATCAACCCTTGATAAATTGATGAATATGACTTAAAAATGTTGATGTTGACCAAAAATCATGAATTTTGACTGTATGTTGACCATAATTGAATGTTTACCCAATACAATTGATTTTTAGTACTCTGAGCAATTGACTGAGCAAATTTGTGATGCAAGAATTGAAACTTGGTATGAGAATTCTTGGAGACTTATGATGAACCTTGAAAGTAATTTGAGGCATTAGAAGTGCAATTTTCCTTGTGAAAACTAAAACCCTAATTTATGGTCTCAGTGCATAGGAGGTGAGCTCGTCTGATCAACTCTTTGAAAATCCTTAAGCATTTGAGAACTTTTTGTGAGAACTATCTTGAAGAAAAGAGAGGGAAAAATATTAGGGTACAACAGCTGCCCCTGTCAAATCTTCTTAAACCTAAAGAGTTAGATTAACTCGTTCGCCATTCGTGACTTGAGTTTGGAAGATGACTGAACACTTAAGTGCCCAGAAATTTGCAGTCGCCTGTGCATGAAGCAAAACTGTTTGTTGATTTTATCGGGAATGGGCTTATAGATGCCATTTGAAGAGGTAATGAAGAGTTATCAGAGATGGGCTTATAGATTCCATCCAAAGTAACTGTTGATCGAGAAGTTAGACTAAGTCTACGCTCGACTTTAATTCGATCCAGAAAATGTCAACTGGAAGAAGTATCAGAATAAATCTTTGGTTGATTTAATCTGAGCCAAAAAAGGTCTACTGAGAGAAGTATCATAATCAATCTTTGTTCGATTTAAGCTGAGCTAGAAGATATCTACATATGTCTTTAACTAAGAGAAGTATCAGAATAAATCTTTGGTCGATTTAATCTGAGCCAGAAAAGTTCTACAGAGGGAAGTATCAGAATAAATCTTTGGTCAATTTAATCTGAGCCAGAAAAGGTCTACTAAGAGAAGTATCATAATCAATCTTTGGTCGATTTAAGCTGAGCTAGAAGATATCTACATATGTCTTTAACTGCGAGAAGTATCAGAATAAATCTTTGGTCGATTTAATATGATCCAGAAAAGGTCTACTGAGGGAAGTATCAGAATAAGTCTTTGGTCGACTTAATCCGAGAAGCAGATGTATTTAAATCTTTAACTTGGAGAAGTATCAGAATAAATCTTTGGCGAGTTAATCTGAGCTAGAAAAGGTCTACAGAGAGAAGTATCAGAATAAATCTTTGGTCGATTTAATCTGAGACAGCATATGTCTTTAAATTTTTAACTCGTAGAAGTATAAGAATAAATATTTGATCGACTTAATTTGAGCCAGAAAAGGTCTACTGAGAGAAATATCAGAATAAATCTTTGGTTGATTTAATCTGAGCCAACAAATGTCTTTAAATGTTTAACTGGGAGAAGTATCAGAATAAATCTGGTCGATTTAATCTGAGCCAGAAAAGGTCTACTGAGAGAAGTTTCAAAATAAATCTTTGGTCGATTTAATCTGAGCCAGCAAATGTCTTTAAATCTTTAACTGGGAGAAGTATCAGAATAAATCTTTGGTCGATTTAATCTGAGCCAGAAAAGGTCTACTTAGAGAAGTATCGGAAAAAATCTTTGGTCGAATTAATCTGAGCCAGCAGATGTCTTTAAATCTTTAACTGAGAGAAGTATCAGAATAAATCTTTGGTCAATTTAATATGAGCCAGAAAAGGTCTACTGATAAAAGTATCAGAATAAATCTTTGGTCGATTTAATCAGAACCAACAAATGTCTTTAAAGCTTTAACTCAGAGAAGTATCAGAATAAATCTTTGGTCGATTTAATCTAAGCCAGAAAAGGTCTACTGAGAGAAGTATAAAAATAAATCTTTGGTCAATTTAATATGAGCAAGCAAATGTCTTTAAATCTTTAACTGGGAGAAGTATTAGAATAAATCTTTGGTCGATTTAATCTGAGCCAAAAAAGGTCTACTGAGAGAAGTATCAAAATAAATCTTTGATCGATTTAATCTGAGCACCCGTTGTTCTCAAATCTTTAACTTGTAAAATTATCAGAATAAATCTTCGATCGATTTAATCTGAGCCAGAAAAGGTCAACTGAGAGAAGTATCAGAATAAATCCTTGGTCGATTTAATCTGAGCCAACAGATGTCTTTAAATATTTAACTGGGAGAAGTATCAGAATAACTCTTTGGTCGATTTAATCTGAGCCAAAAAAGGTCTACTGAAAAAAGTATCAGAATAAATCTTTGGTTGATTTAATTTGAGCCAGCAGTTGTCTTTAAATCTTTAACTGGGAGAAGTATCAGAATAAATCTTTAGTCGATTTAATCTGATCCAGAAAAGGTCTACTGAGAGAAGTATCAGAATAAATCTTTGGTCGATTTAATCTGAGCCAACAGATGTGTTTAAATCTTTAACTTAGAGAAGTATCAGAATAAATCTTTAGTCGATTTAATCTGAGACAGAAAAGGTCTACTGAGAGAAGTATCAAAATAAATCTTTGGTCAATTTAATCTGAGTTAGCAGTGAAGAAGTGAAAACCACAAGAAGGGGGGTTGAATTGAAAACTTAAAATCAAATGCGTAGAGACACGATATTTTTATCCTGGTTCGTTTGATCTCAAACTACTCCAGTCCACCCATCAAGGTGATTTCGCCTCTCTCCAACGAGGACTTAATCCACTAATCAATAACTGATTACAATCACTACTTTGACAACTGCCAAAGTCCTCTTGAGTACAACCACAACCCGGTTAATCTCAAGGAAAACTATTGACAACTGCCAAAGTCCTCTTGAGTACAACCACAACCCGGTTAATCTCAAGGAAAACTAGCTTAATCAAGATAAAAGAATTCTGTGTATGGTTGTTTTTCCTTACAAAAACAGTTATCACAACTGTGATATTTTACCCAATTTTGAGGGTAGAAAGAGTATGTAAGCTTGTAGCATTTTTTGATGTATATGTGGTTCTGTTGAAAATCGTTGACGATTTTTTCTCTTAGCTTTGTTTATATAGGCATAGGAATCCTGTCCAACATAAAGCGTGATAATGGACATTTAAACTGTTTCCATATTGAGAAGATTCTTGTCTGAATGAAGCCGTTGCATGTGATGCTATCTTTATTGAATAGTGTGATGCGGTGAGAGAACTGACTTGAGGGTTTTGCGTTTTATCGCAAATGTTGCGGTTAGCAAGAGTCGCCACCGACTTTTATTTTATCCAAAAGGAAAGGTGAAAAAGCACAAGATAGACCTTTGAGATTGTTTCTTGAGTTCGGGGGGTAGATTATGAAAAGGGAATGTATTAGAACCCTTTTCATCCATAGTTTTCCATGGGCTCTTAGTTACTTGCTAGATCACTTGCTTTTGTTTGAAATTGTGCTTTGTGTGGTATTTGAAAGTATTTTGTAAAGAGGCCATTGTTTAGGCAATCTTTGTAATGATTCTCATTTGTAAGAATGTATACAAAGATATTGATCTTTTTTGAAAATATTTTCAATGTTTGTAAGATGTTTTGAAATGTGTAAGTGTTTGTTTTTTTTTAAAATAGAAAGGATGTTTTGTTTTAAAATGGAGCAAGTAATTGGGAGTAATCTACCTACTCAAATGTCTTTCTTGTTCATTTTCTTTTCCTTTGATATTGTTGTCTTACCATTGATTTGGTAAGAACCCTATCTTTGGATGTAAACGGGACGGGCGTGGGTCATCATATAACCATGATTAGTAATGTTGCAAAGTATCTTAGCATTCTTTTTTGAGGGACTAAGATCATTTTGTAAGGCAACTTTGAATAGCGTCATCGAGGGACTATGATCTTGTATTTGTTTGTTTGTTTTGCTACGATACCTTACATGCGTAATACGGCCATTTTTGTAAGGCAACCAAGTGGGATAACCCTAGGGGTGCTTGTGCGCAAAGGGTGTCATTTTCATGCTTGTTTGTGTCTTGGATTAGGGTTTTCTATTTGATTGGTTTTATTATTTCCATATAAACCCTAATTACTAGCATGTTATGTAAAGGCGATAAATTTGCGTAATTTAAAGTTACTACGCTATTATAACATTTGTGGGAGGGGGGTATACAATTTATGAATGGAGATTGCAATAATATAAACCTAATTAATCTATTACAACCAAATTGAATTTGTACAAATAATTGAAAAAAATAATATGCAAGATGAAATAAATATGCAAGAAATGTAAATGCAAAGAAAAAAAGATTTTGTTTTTGGTTTCTTAAAAAAAAGTCTTGATTTTAACCTAATTTGATAAAGAAAATAATTAGTTAATTTCAATATCATTAAGAAAAAGATTCTTGAATAAAAACCCTAATTCTACTTAAAAAGAAATGAAGTTTATAAAAAAGAAATTTTTTTTATATATTTTATATATTTTTTTGTCTTGAAAAATAAATGGTATTATAAAATATTTTTGGTCCTTTTTATACTAAAAATAAGTGTATTTGAATAAATAATAACCTAGTTTTATTTTAATATTTACAAGGAAATTAATACAAGTAAATAAAGTATGATAAATAAAATAATTTTATGTAAAAAATAATTAAATAATGTCAAAACATAAATCTACATTTTTTTATACATTTTATGATTTTTTTTGGTATTTTTAGAAAATATATTTAAAAAGAAAAAGAAATAATTAAATGAAAAAATAAAAATGGGCCAGGGAGGTATCATAAGTAAACAGAGGGTATAAGCTAGCAAAAAAACAATGCCAGGCCCAAAAGGCCTAGCGCCTGCCAAAAATATGTTAGAAAAATCAGAAGATTGAAAAACTGTAATAGGGGGGTTCACATTGGTTCAAACCCTCATCCTTTAGGTAACATATGCCTTAGTACGCGCGCGCTTGCCACTGAGGTGGCTGTTTCATCCGGTCATATAATAAAAGCATAAATACATAAGGCAAATTGCTTCCTGAAGGCAACTTCATCTTCAACCTTGAGCTATGGTCGGACCACCATTATCTTTCTCATTTCTCCACAAAAATGGAAACTCCAAACATGAAAGTTATAGTGTTTCTTCCCACGAATTCAAACATATAACTTATGTAAACTAAATGTCAAAGATAAAAACTAATTTTGCTGGCTCTAAATTGAAACCTAATTTTCTCTGAAATTTCAAATCCAAAATTCTCTATACACAGTCAATATAAATGAAAACTATGAACATGCTTAGCTTTAGAGTAAGGATATCTACATTTTGTTTTCAGAAATCAGGACCAAATGATGCTTGTATGAAGAGATATAAGTTTGAGTTTTTACCTCTTGCAGCTGGAGTCGTGAATGGAGTTTGAGCAACTTTTGAGATGACCTGAGAATCTGTTTAGCTTGCTTTGACCTCCTTGAATGTATCCCAACTCTTACTTGGCCTTGAATGTCCTTGAATCTCTCTACTCAAGTCAACCTGCAAGCTTGGTTTTTGAAAATGGTAGATAGTGATGGAGGAGTTACAGTGAGGAAACAGGGGCCTGGATTATTTTGGTATGATGTATAGAAGGTGTTTGAGTGATTAGTTTTCAAAACGCACGAGTGGAAATAAAGATCATGAGTTTTGGTTCAAAACTGTATGTTAATGGTATTCTTGGAAAGGTTTTTGGTTTTTGAATGTTTGAGGCAGTTTCAGGGAAATAACATTCGTGTCTCAACTTGAAAATAGTGTACCTACTTATAAGCAAAAGGTTTCAAGACTTGTATCAACTCAGATTTCAAAAACTCACATGTTTTGCTTGGTTTCTTGTTTTTGAAGAAAAGCTAGCAAGCATGGTTTCAAGGTGAAGTACAAAGCTTGTAGGGGGGCTGAGACCTTTAAGCACACTTGCTCTAATTGTGTGGAGTGTGTTTGTGCAGAAAGAACCAATGTAAGGCTCAATGCAAGCTGACTTTGCAAAAGCTTGCTTTTCTAAAATGGCAATGTTGCCTTTCTCCCAAAAATGGAATTAAGTTTGTACAATGCATTGAATGCTTGGATTAAAGCTTCCAACAACTGTGAAAACATTAAATTATGGAGTGAAAATAAAGTTAGAAGCCTGCAAATTTGGATTTGTACATCATGCTTGAGGATTGGATCCAATGTTCTTCACAAAATGGCTTGTAAACCAAGTGACAAAACACCAACTTCATCTCTTCGATTCTCTCTACTCAAGAATGACCTCAAGGAGTTCTTTGACATTTTGTAAAGCTTGCAATGTGATATATAAATCATCTTTGAATTGCTTTTGAGGATTCCCATTGGAACCATGTGAAAAATTGCCATGAAGTTAGGTAAAAAATCTGCCTAATTAGGGCAAAATTTCACTAAGTTATTTTTAGTTCACGAGCATGTATTCACAAAATTATAACTTGAGATCCAAGAATTTTTAGGAGAAATTGTGTGAAGCAAAGTTGTAGATTTCATGGAGGTCAACAACTTTCATGTTGGAAGTTTCCTTTGAATCACTTTGCATCATGGTGAAAATTTGGCTCAAAGTTGTGAGAAAATAAGAAATTTTCTATACTTAGAAAGTTTCTAAGTTAAGAAATTTCAACTTTTCAAACTAAAATCTTGAATTCTTGATTTCTTGGTGAACAAGTTTCATGTTTTGACATGTTTTGATGAATTATGATCTTTGGCATTTGATTTTGACCAAAAAGTCAAAGTTTGACTTTTCAGTATACATTGACTTTTGATTAGTTGACTTAAAAATTCATCTGTCAATCCAATGGACTTGTAGTGTTTTGAACCATGTAATTAGGTCAAAGTGATGCAATTGGACTCTTGAGATCATGACTTAAATCAATTGACCATTTGCTAGGTCAAAAACCAGAAATTGCCCTTTCTCAATCAAAACCCTAATTTTGACCATTTTGCCCTTTTGATGATTTGATCAAATTTCTTGAGGAGTTATGGTCCAAACTTGATCAAATGACACATATTGGTTTAGAATGTTGATGTGGATAAAATATTATGAAGTTTGACTCTAAATTGGCTATGGTTGACTTTTTCCCCAATACAGCTGATTTTTAGGTCAACTGTTCAATTGACTGATCAAAAGTGTGATCCAAAGCTTGAAACTTGACACGAATAATCTTGGGGGTCCATAATGATCCATGAAAGTCATATGGGGCATTGTAAGTTCAAAAATCCTTGTGCAAACTCAAACCCTAATTTTCAGTCATCAATGCTTGAGGAGGTGTCTTGAGCTGATCAACCCAAATGCAGTCTTGATCCAAAGGAGATCTTGTGAGAAAATTCTTGATAAGTGAGAGGTAAAATTTTGGGGTACAACAACTGCCCCTGTTCAATCTTCTTTAGCCTGAAGAGTTAGACTGGCGAGTTTTGCCATTCGTGACTCGAAGGTGGAAGATGATTGGACACTAGAGTGCCCATAAATTTGCACTCAACGATGTGATGGTAGAGGGAATGGGCTTAAAGATGCCATTTGGAGAGGTGATAGAAAGCTGTAGGAGATGGGCTTGCAGATGCCATCCAAGAGTGATTGTTGAATTTGTAATTTGTAAGCTGAAAGAATGAGTATCAGAATGGTGTCCGTGTTTGGAGCGTATCTGAGCTGTATCTGAAAGTTGAGTCTAAATGAGTATCAGAATGGTATCCGTGTCTGAAGCGTATCTGAAACGTATCTGAAGACTGAATTTGAATGAGTATTAGAATGGCATCCATGTCTGGAGCGTATCTGAACTGTATCAAAGAGTTAAGTCTGAATGAGTATCAAAATGGTATCCATGTCTGGAGCGTATCTGAACCGTATCTGAGAGTTGAGTTTGAATGAGTATCAAAATGGCATCAGTGTTTGGAGCGTACCTGAACCGTATCTGAAGACTGAATCTGAATGAGTATCAGAATGGCATCCGTGTCTGAAGCGTATTCGAACTGTATCTAAAGACTGAATCTGAATGAGTATCAGAATGGCATCTGTGTCTGGAGCGTATCTGAACTGTATCAAAGAGTTGAGTCTGAATGAGTATCAGAATGGCATCCGTGTCTGGAGCGTATCTGAACTGTATCTGAAGACTGAATCTGAATGAGTATCAGAATGGAATCCGTGTCTGGAGCGTATCCGAACTGTATCTGAAGACTGAATCTGAATGAGTATCAGAATGGCATCCATGTCTGGAGCGTATCTGAACTGTATCAAAGAGTTGAGTCTGAATGAGTATCAGAATGGCATCCGTGTCTGGAGCGTATCTGAACCGTATCTGAAGACTGAATTTGAATGAGTATCAGAATGGAATCCGTGTCTAGAGCGTATCCGAACTGTATCTGAAGACTGAATCTGAATGAGTATCAGAATGACATTCGTGTCTGGAGCGTATCTGAACTGTATAAAAAGATTTTGGAATTTTGTTAATGGTAGCTGTTAACCTTATCCTGAAAAGGGTAAAATGTTAGCTTAATATAATATGTTTATGTTGTATGAAATGCATAGTATAATGCATTCGTGTCATCAATGTTTATGATATATGGATGCAATGTATGCGTATGTGAGCTAGTTTGCTGCATTGCTGTTGGATTGGGAAAAATAGATCCCTGACTGCTGCTGAGGATACGGAGTATAAGTCTTCATGTTGTGAAGTCTAAGTGTTGATGAATTTCTGCTTAGAGAAATAAGCTCTGTTGTAAGGGAAATGCCGTATACTGCTTGAAAAATTCCATTGGGAAATCCTGAGAAACTTTGACGACTTCTATTGGGGAGTGATAATTGGGAGTTTTGTTCCGTCGGGGATTAAACGACATACTGTGGGGATTTCTTATGAAATAGCCTAGAGGTATTTCCCTATCCATTCAAACCATCAGCAATTGCCTTTTTTCATTTTGTTTATTTGTAAACAGTAATTATGTTCAAATGCATATGTTCAACAATTATTCATTGGACGTTTTTCGCAAATAAAACACAAGCGTGAAGAAAAACAGATAGTTTTGCACTTTCAAGGAGATATCTTTGTATTAACATTGAGTAAGTATTTTGTACAGGGAGACAAACATTCTAGTAAGAGAATGCCATCGTAAAAAAGGTATGAAAATTTCGATACAAAAAAAGATAGCCATGTGTAAAAATCCCATAGGGTTTCCATTATGCTATAGCCTTCGTATCTCTGAGCGTCTTGTCTCTTTGTTGCCTTGTCCGAAGTTGATTGAATTGATCAGAACCGCTGAACTTGTTAGTTGAAGCCAAAGGTTGTTCGTGAGGTGATCCAACGGGACATAGTCATACGCTTTACATTCCCTAACTTTTGCCTGGACCGCCCTTTCGGGTTTTCAGTCCACCGGGAAACCCCTTTTTGCCCAAGTCGCCCTTTCGGGTTTTCAACTTGCCGGGTGTACAAATTTTTTTTTTAATCCCTAATTTTTTTCCCGAACCCTTTTGGTTCGCCGGGATGCCTTTGTTTTTCCTAGGTATGTCAACCTAGCGGGTCTCTTATGCGTAGTATCTTTTGACTATGTCCGCGTTTGCAGGATACGACAGGTCGTCACCATCCATGGTGGTTAAGATCAATGCCCCACCAGAGAAAATTTTTTTGATTACAAATGGTCATTCATAGGTAGGAGTCCATTTTCCCCTAGGATCACCTTGTGGCAGTATGATGCGTTTGATCACCAGATCTCCAACTTGATACACTTGGCATCTGACTTTTTTGTTGAAAGCCTTGATCATCCGTTTTTGATGCATTTGACCATGGAAAACAGCAATAAGTCTCTTCTCATCAATCAAGTTCAGTTGATCAAGTCGAGTCTGGATCCAGTCGTCTTCGTTCAGCCTTGCATCCTTCATAATCCTCAGAGAGGGGGATCTGGACCTCGATAGGCAAGACAACTTCCATGCCGTAAACCAGAGAATAAGGTGTTGCTCCGGTTGATGTGCGAGCCGTGGTATGATACCCGTGGAGAGCGAATGGTAGTGTCTCATGTCAGTCTTTGTACGTGACTGTCATTTTCTGTATGATCTTTTTTATGTTTTTATTTGCAGCTTCGACAACACCATTCATCTTTGGCCGATAGGGAGAAGAATTGTGATGCTGAATATTGAATTGTTCGCACAAGGCGGTGATCATAATGTTGTTGAGATTTGTACCATTGTCGGTGATGATCCTTTCCGGGATACTGTATCGGCAAATGAGATTTTGCTTGATAAAGCGGGCAACAACATTCTTGGTAACGGAAGCGAAGGAGGCTGCCTCCACCCATTTTATAAAATAGTCTATTGTACCCCAAAATTTGTCCTCTCATTTCTCAAGGAATCACCCTGGATCCTCAAGTTTGCTTCCATCCAATTCCAAGCCTTGAACTGCAATTTTCCAAGAAAATCACCCACAAGGGCAAAATGGTCATTTGCATGCTGAGAAGTCTAACTTTGACTTTTGGATCAAAATCAAATCTCAAAAATCATATTTCATCAAGACATGTTGGAATATGAAGTTTGTTTCATCAAGAATTTCAAAATTCAAAACTACTTTGGGAAAAGTCAAAATTCTAAATACTTAGAACTTTTCTAAGTTTTTAAGAAACATGACAAGCTCAGAACTTCTAACCAGATTATCATCCTAACATTCAGAAAATTCTGGATATTCTCAAGACAGAGTTTGGTCAGAACTTCTGGGCAAGTTTTCACAAAAGCTTCAGTCAGAGTTTGCCAGGGAGATTCAAAGAAGGTTAAGAAGCGTGTTGCAAGCTTTCTAGAAAGTCTGAAAGCTCCTTCAGAACATACTGGAGCCAGAAGATACAAAGATCAGAGGATGGATGCTACGCAGAAGCATAACTTCTGATCCAGAACTAAGCCATGGTGTAGAATCTCACGTTGTAGGATTTCTGGTTGTGATAAGTCTCATCATCATTTAATGCTCACAACCTTTTTTGAGTCTTTATCAAAAGGATTTCCACCACGTGTACCTCTACTGCCTTGGGATAACAAACTCTGATACTTGGCCCATGCTTTGCCTTTTGTTTTTCCTTAATTCCTGCTGACAACCACCATGCTTGCTTCAAGAACAAGGCAACACTTCAGCATATGAAGGTTATATTCAACTCTTTGGTCAGAACATGACCAAATCCCAAAACCTTGTTTACACAACCTAGTGCAGACCTATGACCAACATCTATTTCAGCCTACGCCTGCATCCCATAATTGCACCAAACTAGCATACGAAAACAGGGATGAAAAAGAAATGGAATAGGATGCCAAAAAAGGTTCAAATCCCATTTGTTTTCCCCCCCAAAATCACAACAAATTCACCTATAAATACTTTTCTCCATTACACGTTCAAGAGGCTGGCTTTTGGAAAGAGAGAACTATCAAAAGAGAAAAAGAAATATGTGAATACCTTCATAAAAATCCAGATTTCCCAAACAGAAAACCAAAACCTCTGTTCTTCCTTTTGAATCAAAGAGCTTGGCATTTCCTCTTCCGTTTCTCTTGCTGACTTAGAACATCCAAAGGCAGCCACTCAAAGCTCCAAGCACGCTCCAAGTTCAAGGTAAGTCTTTATGACTTTTCTTGTTTTTCATTCTGAACATCATTAACATGTAAATATCATAGTATTAATGTTGTACATATCATTTCTTAAGTAGAAAAATTGTGGATCAGAACTTCTTGATTAAGGCTAGGCTCAGGATCAGGATTAGAACTTCTGTAAACTGTTGTGCTTTTATCCTTCTAACTTGCTGATTGTTGAAAACTGAATAGATTACTGATGTGATGATTGAGTGTTGAAATGTGGCATTAAAACTTCTGATGTTCATTCATAGTTTTAACATACATAACTTCTATGATTTTTCTCACTGTTAAACACACACAGAACTTGAGTTCTCTTCACTGTTTTAACACACAAAACTTCTATGATTTTCGTCACTGTTAACACACACTGAACTTTTGATGCTTACATGCTGATAACGCACTGAATTGCTAATGGTCACTCACTGGCTCAACACAATTTAGAACTTTTGATGATTCACTCACTGTTTCAACACAACACAGAACTTCTGAGTTCTCCTTACATGTCAAATACACTGAACTTCTGATGTTTCCACTCGCTGTTTTCTAACACTCAGAGTTTCTGGTTTTTACATGATGATAACGCACTGAACTGCTGACGTTTACTCACTATTTTAGTGTAATACAAAACTTCTGACTTGTGGCCCACTGTATGAATACCACCCAGAACTTCTGTGTTTTCCCTCTAACGTTTCTTGCAAGAACTCAGAGTTTACCAATCCAGAACTTCTGATTCCACTGACGTCTCCTGCTGAGTCACATCACTCTTGGCTTCAGAACTTTTGATCCTAGTTGTTCTTCTTGCAGCAGCACGCTGTTTCTATCTTGCATTTATTTTCCTTTTCATCATTTTTTAACATAAAAAAACATAAAAATATCTTCCTTTTAATTTATTTCCTTAAGACAAAAACATTTTCTGAACAAGTCCATTTATTTATTATATTATGCATTTCAATATGGTTGTAATAGGTAATTAGGACTTAAATTCCTTGCAATCCCCATTCCTTAATATGTACCCCCATCCCCTAAATATTGTAATAGCGTAGGACTTTACATTTCTGCAAATTTATCGCTTTCGAATATAAATGCTAGTAATTAGGGTGTGTATGGCAAGACATGAAATTGACAAATAGATCACCCTAAACAAGACAAAATGCATGCAAACTAACACACTTGCACACTAGCACCCCTAGGGTTACTCCACTTGTTGCCTTACAAAAATGGCCATGTTATGCATATGGGATGTCTTAGCACAAACGCAAATATAAGATCATAGTCCCTTAATGACACTATCAAAGTTTCCTTTCAAAATGATCTTAGTCCCTAAAGAAAAATGCTAAGTCATCTCACAACATTGTTATCATGGTCATACGATGACCCAACACCCGTCCCTTCACATCCAACGATGGGGCTTCTTACCAAATCAATGGTAAGATAGCAACATCTAAAGGAGGAGGAAAAGAACATCTAAGACCTTTTGAGTAGGTAGATTCGCTCCTAATTACTCGCTTGCTCACAACAAAAACATTTTATGCACCAACACTCTCACTTTGAAACATTTTCAAAAGATAAACACTTTGTACGCATTCTTATAGAAACGAGAACCATTACAAAGAATACACCTTTTCAAAATCACTTTCAAAAACACATTCCACAAACACATCTTTGAACTATTTTTGAAACAACACTTTGTACGTGTTCTTATAGAAACGAGAACCATTACAAAGACATTTTCAAAAATACTCTTAAAACTCATACCACAAACACATTCAAACAAAAGCAAGTGATCTAGCGAGTAACTAAGAGCCCATGGAAAACCATGGATGAAAAGGGTGCTAATACCTTCCCTTTTCATAATCTACCCCCCGAACTCAAGAAAACATCTCTAAAGGTCTTTCCTGTGGTTTTTCACCTTTCCTTTTAGATAAAAGAGAAGTCGGTGGCGACTTACTAAACCGCAACATTTGCAAACACAAACGCAAAACACCTCAAGTCAGTTCTCCCACCGTATCACAGAAATTGCGACTCTGCTAGGGAGTATCTTAAAGTGGGGTTACCTTAGGGTTAGATCACATTTACTTGCCTTCATTTGTTAGAATTGCTTGCTTTACATTATTGGTTCCTTGCTTGGGTTTGTTTTGATCCTCTACCCAGATCTGGGGCACCTTTTTAGGTAAGTAGCAATAGATTGTGGAAACTGTACAGCGTAGACTGATATGGTTGAAACAATGGCTACGTTAGTGTGACGCATTTGTTGATACCGGTATCCCTTGTGTTGAAACAGGGAGAATACGAGGCCGCTGAGCGGCGTCATGAAGCACTAATTGACCTTAGAACCTTACTTGACCAACTTGGCTATTAGGATGTAGTGAGATAACCGGTTTCGGTGTAAAGCTGAAAATTGGTTGATACTCGATGCTACACTCATTGAGACCGAACTTTTGGGATATCTTGGCCGCAAGAAAAGATTGATTGAGCTGAGACAATGCCTAAAAGAAAGGTCAGCGATATTGAGATCCTTTAGAACCCGGTTACTATTAACTAGGACAGGTTGAGCTAACTAAACTTCAAGAGGGTACTTACCTACAAACTCCATACAAGACTAAACCTAAGGACTTGTCTGCTTTGTGTGAATATGATTATTTGTATATAAACTTGCTTACCTCGCATATTTGTACATAACATCATAACATCATACCATGGCATTTTCAATAACATCAACCATACCATTTAAAGGATCTCGAGGGTCTTTGATGCAGGGTCACGTTGGACCAGACGTCTATCAAGAGACAAGAGGATTTATTTCCCTCTAACCAAACTCCGTCAAAGATCAAGTACAACAATTTGAGTCAAGGGCTATGACCCACTTGACATGGTGAGCTTAATTCTCGTGGAAGGACATCCATCGATACAAAGTTCTCCAAACAAAGTTGTTGATCAAAGTTCAACTTCTAACATTTTCTTGTATTTACCCCACGAGATCCTTGAAAACATACATCCACATATCATGCATCATATCATGACAGGTTTCTCCCTTACAGGTTTCCTTATCTTCCTGCTGTTTATTTCAGTAAGATGGATATGGAACAAACGGTGAAAGATCTCCAAGTTCAAAACGCTCAATTCCAACAAATGTTCCTGGCTATGGCTAAAGGGCAAGAGGACCTGAAGACTCTTCTCAAAGACAAGAAGAAAAAGTCCAAGAAGTCAATAGGCGTCCTGAACTTGGGAAGAAGACCTAGAGAACCAGTCAAGGAAACTATAGATCTTTCAACTCCATCCAACATGGGGGATAGTCTTGAAGAAGACCACAATTTGGAGATTGATGAAGTTGAAGCTGACTACTCCGAGGAACAATATCCTCCCACTAATGACAGGTACAAATAGTTGGAGGATCGCCTCAGTGCTCTAGAGATTCAACATGTACCTGGCTTGGATTTAGGAGACATGGGTTTAGTTTCTGGAGTGGTCATTCCGCCAAACTTCAAAATCCCTACCTTTTCCCTGTAAGATGGAGTCTCTTGCCCTAAGATGAACTTAAAGTCTTATGTCCGCAAGATTCAACAATACACAACTGATCCGAAGCTTTGGATCCATTTCTTCCAAGAGAGCTTAGTTGGGACACAACTTGAATGGTTCTATCAATTGGAGAGTTCCAACATTCACACTTGGAAAGATCTAGCTGCTGCTTTCTACAAGCAGTATCAGTACAATGCTGATCTTGCACCAACTCGTGTGCAATTGCAGAACATGACCATGAGTTCCGACGAGAGCTTCAAAGGATACGCCTAAAAGTGGAGAGATCTGGCTAGTAGGGTGCAACCCCCTTTAACTGAAAGGGAGATGATTGACATCTTGATGGGAACTTTGACATGACCTTTCTTTAAACACCTAATCGGAAGCTCCTCAGCCGGGTTCGCCGAGCTAATACTGACCAGAGAAAGGGTCGAAGCTGGCATCAAAAGTGGAAAGATCCAAGGAGCTACACCTTCTGATGCTCAAAAAAAGCCATACAATGGGAAGAAAGAGTCCAATGCTGTGTATGGTCAAAAGAGTCGTCATGACCAACACGTAGGTGCAATCTTGGTCTCGAATCCTACGCCTGATCAACAAAGACAAGGGCATCAGCGTAAGGAGTTCGCGCCTAAAAGAAAATACACTAAGATTAACAAGTCACTGGCTCAAGCGCTACAACACATGTTGAAGGCAGAGCTGATTACGTTAAAGGATCCTCATCCGAACCCTAAGATTTCTTCTCCTAACTACAACCCGGGTGCAAGGTGTGCTTATCATTCTGGTAGCCTAGGGCATGACACAAACAACTGTTGGGCTCTGAAGAACAAGGTCCAAGACATAATTGATGCCAAGGAGATCGAGTTTTACCCTCCGGAGACTCCAAACATAATCAATGCTCCTATGACGAATCATTGAAAGCTTTTGTTCATTTGAATTTTCAAGTTGTAATTTCTTTTGTTATTCAAACAATTATCTATTAATGTCATACTTTGTTTCATTAATGCATTACATATGTTTGTCTTGATTTGATCCACTCATTTTCATTACATTTAAACTATGCTTTTTACTCACTTTATGACATTCAACTCTTGCTAAAAGTTACAAACCTTTAGAGGGAGGATGACGAAAACAATGCCATAATCTCATACAGTATGCTTTTGGACAGACTTTGATGATGATGTACAAGCATTCTTTCAAATCCTAAACACTAGATTTATAAGGAAGATAATCCCTAGTCAACCCCTTTGAGCCAAAGAAGTAGAAGTTTTTCTTTTTCACAAAATTAAAACCTTTAAACAAAACCCGGGGCAGGGTAGTCTCTCAATTAATTCAAATGTGCGTTTAGCCGCAAACTCTCATCTCGTAATACAACGAATAAAATCAAGAAACATTCCTCTGGAATCAAAATATGGTGATGGTTCCCTATCACATAGGCAGTCATTATCTCTCAAAAAATAAAATCCAACTAAGTCAAAACCTACAAAGGATACTTAAAGAAAACCGGGGCATCCCGCTGACTGTAATCTCAAAACAAGAACAGTCAGGCAAAAATTAGGGATAACAAATAAAAAGAAAGAGGTCACTACAAATCCTCAACAACATGAAAAAAGTTTCAAAAGAAATGATTTCCTTCCGATAAACTTAACTTGTCTGAACCATCACCAAAACATCATTCCAGACTCAATTGGAGTTCAAACGCACAATTAACTGAGTTTAGGACTGAAGAACATCACGAAGAGTGGGTGGGTACAAATATACTTTGAGCCTTTATCCTTTGTTTCTTAAACCGTGAACCAAGCCACGTTACAACCCTTCAAAAGTCCTAATTGAAGCATGAGTTAGTTTGAAAGCATACTGTTACAAAAGGTATCCTGACTCTTGTAAGGCTTTGCTCTAAATCCTGAGTTTGAATTTTCTTAGCAAAATTTCTTTACTACTAAAACGAATTTTCAAAAAACTTCTAGACAAACATAAACTTTTAATTACTTAAATTTCACTATTTGCATATGGCTATTTGTTTGACAGCGGAGAAATTCACACAACGAATATCCAGTGAATGAAATCTCTCTCAGTGAACAAAATCACTTCAAGTAGGATGACACTTCCATTGACAAATCTCCTATCAACAAGGGGGCATGGCATGTCACTATCCAGCATACCTGGGGCAGTCCAGTCAAGATTCCAAGAAATCTCTCAAGAAGTGCAGAGTAACCAAGGGCAAGTCTCCATCTCCGCCACTTGGGGCATTGAACATCAATCTCAGCAAAGGGTTACGTACAATCAAACATTTTTGGTAATACCACAAACATTTGCTGCTAGGGGCAATGATAAGTCTCCCCAAAGTCCTTCTCATAGGATAATTTCCCAGCAAGAGTTTAACCTCTGAAGACCTTTCCCCAGTTGAGACAACCTCAAGAATCCTCGAGGACTTTCCCCAACGGAGTCATCACCTCTCTAGAAGACCGGAAACAGGGTTTATTTCCCCAACAAACGACAGGATTCCCCAGCTTGAGGTGGCCTCTCTGACTACTACAAATCAAAGGACCACAACTCCTCTTCCCCAGTAGAGTACTCTACAATCCCCATCAAGTTACTGTGAAACCTGGACCCGACCAGATATCAATTCAACTTCGACTCCCCAGTAGAGCAACAAACGACTAAGACTCCTGAACTCTTTTCCCCAAGCAGGAATCAATACTCTCCACAAAGTTCTCAATATTCCCCAACAGAGTTCTCCTCCTCAACAAAACAGGAATCCCCGGTGGAAATATTCTAAGAAAGTTTGAAGATGCACCTACTCTTCAACAACAATCCGAGATTTAACGACTCCCCAGCATTTGTCAAGGATTTATTTTCCCAGACAAAAATACATTCATTAACATTTCACATTTCATACATCCTATTTGTATACATGATAAGTGCATACGACACAATCTCATTTATTTTGAGAACATCATGACATCATGCATTTCATGCATCACGACATTGCATACAACTAACGTTCTACCCTTTTTCAGGAAAGATCAATCAACAAATGGCTACCATCAAACCTTTTCAAGTTCCAGACTAATACCTGTAACAAGCCATTAAAACTATCTGTGGACGACTGATTGTAGATTAATACCTGTAACAAGCCAGGAAAACTATCTACATGAAGAGATTGAAGATTAACACCTGTAGCAAGCCAAGAAAACTATCTTTCTTTCTAAGGTCAGAGATTAATACCTGAAACCAGACAGGACAACTATCTCATCGACCAACCTTTTCAAGTTCCAGATTAATACCTGTAGCAAGCCAGTAAAACTATCTGTAGACCACTGATTGTAGATTAATACGTGTAACAAGCCAGGAAAACTATCTAAATGAAGAGATTGAAGATTAACACCTGTAGCAAGCCAGGAAAACTATCTTTCTTTCTCAGGTCAGATATTAATACTTGAAACCAGACAGGACAACTATCTCATCGACCAACCTTTTCAAGTTCCAAATTAATACCTGTAGCAAGCCAGGAAAACTATCTGTGGACGGCTGATTGTACATTAATACTTGTAATAAGCCAGGAAAACAATCTACATGAAGAGATTGAAGATCAATACCTGTAACAAGCCAGGAAAACTATATTTCTTTCTCAGGTCAGAGATTAATACCTGAAACCAGACAAGACAACTATCTCATTGACCAACCTTTTCAAGTTCCAGATTAATACCTGTAACAAGCCAGGAAAACTACCTGTGGACGACTGATTGTAGATTAATACCTGTAACAAGCCAGGAAAACTATCTGCATGAAGAGATTGAAGATTAACACCTGTAACAAGCTAGGAAAACTATCTTTCTTTCTCAGGTCAGAGATTAATACCTGAAACTAGACAAGACAACTATCTCATCGACCAACCTTTTCAAGTTCTAGATTAATATCTGTAGCAAGCCAGGAAAACTATCTGTGGATGACTGATTGTAGATTAATACCTGTAACAAGCCAGGAAAACTATCTACATGAAGAGATTGAAGATTAACACCTGCAGCAAGCCAGGAAAACTATCTTTCTTTCTCAGGTCAGATATTAATACCTGAAACTAGACAGGACAAATATCTCATCGACCAACCTTTTCAAGTTCTAAATTAATACCTGTAGCAAGCCAGGAAAACTATCTGTGGACGGCTGATTATAGATTAATATCTGTAATAAGCCAGGAAAACTATCTACATGAAGATATTGAAGATTAATACCTGTAACAAGCCAGGAAAACTATCTTTCTTTCTCAGGTCAGAGATTAATACCTGAAACTAGACAAGAAAACTATCTCATCGACCAACCTTTTCAAGTTCCAGATTAATACATGTACCAAGCCAGGAAAACTATTTGTGGACGATTGATTGTAGATTAATACCTGTAACAAGCCAGGAAAACTATCTACATGAAGAGATTGAAGATTAACACCTGTAACAAGCCAGGAAAACTATCTTTCTTTCTCAGGTCAGAGATTAATACCTGAAACAAGACAGGACAACTATCTCATCGACCAACCTTTTCAAGTTCCAGATTAATACCTGTAGCAAGCTAGGAAAACTATATGTGGACGACTGATTCTAGATTAATACCTGTAACAAGCCAGGAAAACTATCTACATGAAGATATTGAAGATTAATACCTTTAGCAAGACAGGAAAACTATCTTTCTTTCTCAAGTCAGAGATTAATACCTGAAACCAGATAGGATAACTATCTCATCGACCAAACTTTTCTAGTTCCAGATTAATTCCTGTAACAAGCCAGGAAAACTATCTGTGGACGACTGGTTATAGATTAATACCTGTAACAAGCCAGGAAAACTATCTACATGAAGAGATTAAGGATTAACACCTGTAACAAGCCAGGAAAACTATCTTTCTTTTCACAGGTCAAAGATTAATACCTGAAACTAGACAGGACAACTATCTCATCGACCAACCTTTTCAAGTTCTGGATTAATACCTGTAGCAAGCTAGGAAAACTATCCGTGGATGACTGATTGTAGATTAATACATGTAACAAGCCAGGAAAACTATCTACATGAAGAGATTGAAGATTAATACCTTTAGCAAGCCAGGAAAACTATCTTTCTTTCTCAGGTCAGAGATTAATACCTGAAACCAGATAGAACAACTATCTCATCAACCAACCTTTTCAAATTCCAGATTAATACCTGTAGCAAGCTAGGAAAACTATCCGTGGACGACCGATTGTAGATTAATACTTGTAACAAGCCAGGAAAACTATCTGCGTGAAGAGATTAAAGATTAACACCTGTAACAAGCCAGGAAAACTATCTTTCTTTCTCAGGTCAAAGATTAATACCGGAAACCAGACAGGACAACTATCTACTCGACCAGCTCAAACAACCCAACCTTCCGATACAGTTCAAATGCGATCCAGTTATGGTTGACATTCTGATACTTATTCCAGATTCCTTCTAGAGACAGTTCAAATGCGATCCAGATATGGCTGACATTCTGATACTTATTCTAAATTCCTTCTAGAGACAATTCAAATGCGATCTAAATATGGCTGACATTCTGATACTTATTCTAGATTCCTTCTAGAGACAGTTCAAATGCGATCCAGATATGGTTGACATTCTGATACTTATTCCAGATTCCTTCTAGAGACAGTTCAGATGCGATCCCGATATGGCTGACATTCTGATACTTATTCCAGATTCCTTCTAGAGACAGTTCAGATGCGATCCAGATATGGATGACGTTCTGATACTTAATCCAGATTCCTTATAGAGACAGTTCAGATGTGATCCCGATATGGCTGACATTCTGATACTTATTCCAGATTCCTTCTAGAGATAGTTCAGATGCGATCCATATATGGCTGACATTTTGATACTTATTCTAGATTCCTTCTAGAGACAATTCAGATGCGATCCAGATATGGCTGACATTCTGATACTTATTCCAGATTCCTTCTAGAGACAGTTCAAATGCGATCCAGATATAGATGACATTCTGATACTTATTCCAGATTCCTTCTAGAGACAGTTCAGATGCGATCCAGATATGGATGACATTCTGATACTTATTCCAGATTCCTTCTAGAGACAGTTTAGATACGATCCAGATATGGCTGACATTCTGATACTTATTCCAGATTCCTTCTAGAGACAGTTCAGATACGATCTAGATATGGCTGACATTCTGATACTTATTCCAGAAACAGTCCAGATACGATCCAGATTCGGATGTCATTCTGTCACTCATTCAAATACAGTCCAGATATGATCCAGATTCGGATGTCATTCTGTCACTCATTCAAAATACAGTCCATATATGACCCAGATTCAAATGTCATTCTGTCACTCATTCAAATACAATCCAGATATGATCAGATTCAGATGTCATTCTGTCACTCATTCAAAATACAGTCCAGATACGATCCAGATTCAGATGTCATTCTGTCACTCATTCAAATACAGTCCAAATACGATCCAAATTCGGATGTCACTCTGTCACTCATTCAAATAGAATCCAGATACGATCCAGTTTTGGATGTCATTCTGTCACTCATTCAAATAGAGTCCAGATATGATCCAGATTCAGATGTAATTCTGTCACTCATTCAAATACAATCTAGATACGATCCAGATTCGGATGTCATTCTGTCACTCATTCAAATACATCCCAGATACGCTCCAAATACAGATGCCATTCTGATAATCATTCAGTTCCATCTTACAGATACAGTCTAACAATCATTTCGGATGGCATCTTTAAGCCCATTCCCTACACAATCAATCACAACATCTTCGAGTGCAAATTTTATGGGCACTCTAGTGTTCAATCATCTTCCACCTTCAAGTCACGAATGGCAGAATTACCAATCTAACTCTTCAGGTGTAAGAAGATTGAACAGGGGCAGCTGTTATACCCCAAAATTTTCCCTCTCATTTCTCAAGGAATCACCCTGGATCCTCAAGTTTGCTTCCATCCAATTCCAAGCCTTGAACTACAATTTTCCAAGATAATCACAAACAAGGGAAAAATGGTCATTTGCATGCTGAGAAGTATAACTTTGACTTTTGGATCAAAATCAAATCTCAAAAATCATATTTCATCAAGACATGTTGGAGTATGAAGTTTGTTTCATCAAGAATTTCGAAAGTTAAAACTACTTTGGGAAAAGTCAAAATTCTAAATACTTAGAACTTTTCTAAGTGTTTAAGAAACATGACAAGCTCAGAACTTCTGACCAGATCATCGCCCTAACATTCAGCAAATTCCGGATATTCTCAAGACATATTTTGGTCAGAACTTCTGAGCAAGTTTTCACAAAAGTTTCAGTCAGAGTTTGCCAGGGTGATTCAAAGAAGGTTAAGAAGCATGCTGCAAGCTTTCTAGAAAGTCTGGAAGCTCCTTCATAACATGCTGGAGCCAGAAGATACAAAGATGAGAGGATGGATGCTACGCAGAAGCAGAACTTCTGATCCAAAACTAAGCCATGGTGTAGAATCTCACGTTGCAGGATTTCTGGTTGTGATAAGTCTCATAATCATTTAATGCCCATTTAATGCTCACAACCACTTATGAGTCTTTATCCAAAGGATTTCCACCATGTGTACCTGTACTGTCTTGGGATAGCAAACTCTGATACTAGGCTCATGCTTTGCTTTTTGCTTTTCCTTAATTCCTGCTGACAACCACCATGCTTGCTTCAAGAATAGGCAACACTTCAGCATATGAAGGTTATATTCAACGCTTTGGTCAGAACATGACCAAATCCCAAAACCTTATTTATACAACCTACTGCAGACCTATGACCAACAACTATTTCAGCCTACGCCTGGATCCCATAATTGCACCAACTAGCATACGAAAATAAGGATGAAAAGAAAGGGAACATGATGCCAAAAAAGGTTCAAATCCCATTTGTTTTTCCCCCAAAATCACAACAAATTCACCTATAAATACTTTACTCCATTACACGTTCAAGAGGCTGACTTTTGGAAAGAGATAACTATCAAAAGAGAAAAAGAAATCTGTGAAACCCTTCATAAAAATCCAGATTTCCCAAACAGAAAACCAAAACCTTTGTTCTTCCTTTTGAATCAAAGAGCTTGGAATTTCCTCTTCCGTTTCTCTTGTTGACTCAGAACATCCAAAGGCAGCAACTCAAAGCTCCAAGCACACTCCAGGTTCAAGGTAAGTCTTTCTGACTTTGCCTGTTTTTCATTCTGAACGTCATTAACATGTAAATATCATAGTATTAATGTTGTACATATCATTGCTTAAGTAGAAAAATTATGGATAAGAACTTCTTGATTAAGGCTAGGCTCAGGATCAGGATTAGAACTTCTGTAAACTGTTGTGCTTTTATCCTTCTGACTTGCTGAATGTTGAAAACTGAATAGATTACTGATGTGCTTATTGAGTGTTGAAATGTGGCATTAAAACTTTTGATGTTCATTCATAGTTTTAACATACATAACTTCTATGATTTTTATCACTGTTAAACACACACAAAACTTCTGAGTTCTCTTCACTGTTTTAACACACATAACTTCTATGATTTTCCTCACTGTTAAAACACACTGAACTTCTGATGCTTATATGCTGATAACGCACTGAATTGCTAATGTTCACTCACTGGCTCAACACAATTCAGAACTTATGATGATTCACTCACTATTTTAACACAGCACATAACTTATGAGTTCTCCTTACATGTCAAATACACTGAACTTATGATGTTTCCACTCGCTGTTTTCTAACACTCAGAATTTCTGATATTTACATGCTGATAATGCACTGAACTGCTGACGTTTACTCACTGTTTTAGTGTAATACAAAACTTATGACTTATGGCCCACTGTCTGAATAACACCGATAACTTCTGTGTTTTCCCTCTAACGTTTCATGCAGGAACTCAGAGTTTACCAATCCAGAACTTCTGATTCCACGACGTCTCCTGTTGAGTCACAACGCTCTTGGCTTCAGAACTTCTGATCCTAGTTGTTCTTCTTGTAGCAACACACTGTTTCTATCTTGCATTTATTTTCCTTTTCATCATTTTTTAACATAAAAAAACATAAAATATTTTCCTTTTAATTTATTTCCTTAAGACAAAAACATTTTCTAAACAAGTCCATTTCTTTCTTATATTATGCATTTCAATATGGTTGTAATAGATAATTAGGACTTAAATTCCTTGCAATCCCCATTCATTAATATGCACCCCCATCCCCTAAATATTGTAATAGCGTAGGATTTTTCATTTCTTCAAATTTATCGCTTTCGAATATAAATGCTAGTAATTAGGGTGTGTATGGCAAGACATGAAATTGACAAATAGATCACCCTCAACAAGACAAAATGCATGCAAAATAACACACTTGCACACTAGCACCCTTAGGGTTACTCCACTTGTTGCCTTACAAAAATGGCCATGTTATGCATGTGGGATGTCTTAGCACAAACGAAAAATATATGATCATAGTCCCTCAATGACGCTATCAAAGCTGCCTTTCAAAATTATCTTAGTCCCTAAAGAAAAATGCTAAGTCATCTCACAACATTGCTATCATGGTCATACGATGACCCAACGCCCGTCCCTTCGCATCCAACAATGGGGCTTCTTACCAAATCAATGCTAAGATAGCAACATCTAAAGGAGGAGGAAAAGAACATCTAAGACCTTTTGAGTAGGTAGATTCGCTCCTAGTTACTCGCTTGCTCATAACAAAAACATTTTATACACTAACACTCTCACTTTGAAACATTTTCAAAAGATAAACACTTTGTACGCGTTCTTATAGAAACGAGAACCATTACAAAGAATACACCTTTTCAAAATCACTTTCAAAAACACATTCCACAAACACATCTTTGAACTATTTTCGAAACAACACTTTGTACGCATTCTTATAGAAACGAGAACCATTACAAAGACATTTTCAAAAATACTCTCAAGACTCACACCACAAACACATTCAAACAAAAGCAAGTGATCTAGTGAGTAACTAAGAGCCCATGGAAAACCATGGATGAAAAGGGTGCTAATACCTTCCCTTTTCATAATCTACCCCCCGAACTCAAGAGAACATCTCTAAAGGTATTTCCTGTGCTTTTTCACCTTTCCTTTTAGATAAAAGAAAAGTCAGTGGCGAGTCTTGCTAAACCGTAACATTTACGAACACAAACGCAAAACACCTCAAGTCAGTTCTCCCACCGTATCACATAGTCAATGGCCACTAAGATGAAGCGATGTCCATTAGAGGCTTTCAGCTTGATTTCCCAAATCATATCAATCCCCTACATAGCAAAGGGCCAAGGAGCCGTCAAGACATTCAAAGGAACCGGAGGTACGTGCACCTTGTCAACATATATTTGGCATTTATGGCAGGTTCGAGAGTGTTGATAGCAATCTGCTTCCATGGTGGACCAGTAATATCCTGCCCGTAGGATTTTATTTGCCATCGTATGCCCACTGGAATGGGTGCCAAAACTGCCGTCATGTAATTTAGCCATGATCCTTTCAGCTTCAACTTTATCTACGCACCGAAGTAATACAATGTCATGATTGTGTTTGTACAGGACGCCGTTACTAAGGAAGAACTTAGCAGAAAACCTCCTTAAGAACTTCTTATCATTGATTGAAGCTCCTTCTGGATATTCCCGAGTCTCGAGATACCTCTTGACTTCGTGAAACCAAGGCTGGTCCACTACTTCTTCAGTATTAATCTCGTGACAGTGTGCTGGTTCCTCCATTCGTTCAATGGTGATATGGGGAGCCTCGTTATCCCAATTAAGTTTAAACATAGATGACATTGTGGCTAGAGCATCTGCTAGCTGATTTTCTTCTCGCGGGAAATGCTCGAAGGTAATCTTCTCAAAATGAGGTAGCAATGTCAAAACATGTTCTTTGTAAGGGATAAGGTTTAGGTGTTTGGTGTCCCATTCCCCTTTGATCTGGATGATAACCAAAGCTGAGTCTCCGAATACATCCAAGGATTTGATTCCTAAGTCTATGGCAGCTTTGAGACCGAAGATGCATGTTTCGTATTCCTCCATGTTGTTTGTACAATTGAAGCAAAGTCTGGAAGTAAAAGGGGTATGACACCCTTCCGGATATATGAGTACAACACCAATACCATTTCCGAGTGCATTGGAGGCTCCATCAAAGAAAAGGGTCCATCAGGATCCTTGTTCAGGTCCGTCATATGGCCTGAATTCTTCACAGTTGTCTAATGTCATGATGTCTTCATCCGGAAATTCAAACTTCATGGACTGGTAGTCTTCTACAGCTTTGTGAGCAAGGTGATCGACTAATGCATTGCCCTTTATTGCTTTATAGGTAGTATACTGTATGTCATATTCTTTCAGGATCATCTGCCATCTCGCTATTCTCCCAGAAAGAGTAGGCTTCTCGAAGATGCATTTTATCAGATCCATTTTAGATATCAACAAGGTAGTATGAGTCAACATATACTGTCTTAGCCGGCGAGCAGCCCATGCCAGAGTGCAGCAAGTTTTCTCGAGCAATGAATATCTGGTTTCACAGTCGGTAAACTTTTTGCTCAGGTAGTAAATAGCGTGCTCTTTTCGGCCACACTCGTCATGCTGCCCCAATACACACCCCATTGAGTTTTCTAAAACAGTCAGATACATGATCAACGGTCTTCCCTCGACTGGTGGCATCAACACAGGAGGCTCTTGTAAGTATTCTTTAATTTTGTCAAAAGAAATTTGGCATTCATCATTCCATTTGACTACTTGATCTTTCTTCAATAGTTTGAAGATTGGCTCACAAGTAACTGTCAGGTGAGAAATGAATCTGGAAATATAGTTCAAACGTCCCAAGAATCCTCTGACTTCCTTTTCAGTGTGAGGAGCATGCATCTCTTGTATCGCTTTAACTTTGGTAGGATCAACCTCGATACCTTTGTTACTGATGATAAAGCATAGGAGTTTACCAGACTGTACCCCAAATATGCATTTGTTTGGATTCAACCTCAACTTGTACTTCTTCAGTCTCTCAAACAGTTTTTGTAAGTGATCAAGATGCTCTTCCTCTGTTTGAGATCTGGCTATCATATCGTCTACGTAGACTTCTATTTTGTGATGTATCATGTCATGAAATAGAGCTACCATGGCACACTGATAGGTTTCCCCTGCATTCTTTAGTCCGAACGGCATCACCTTATGCAGAAAGTGCCCCACTGCGTGACAAAGGTTGTTTTCTCCATGTCCTCAGGCGCCATTTTTGATTTGGTTGTAACCTGAGAAACCGTCCATGAAGGAAAACACTTTGTGTTGTGCCGTATTGTCAACTAGGATACCAATGTAGGGGAGTGGAAAATCATCCTTAGGGCTTTCCCTATTCAAATCTCGGTAGTCCACACACATTCGCACATTGCCGTCCTTTTTGGGCACGGGAACAACATTGGCAACCCATTGGGGGTAAGAGGTGACATCCAAGAATCCAATGTTGAATTGCTTCACGACCTCTGCTTTAATATTTTCTGACATATCCGGCCTCATTCGATGAACCTTTTTCTTTACTGGAGGACAATCCTCTCTTGTAGGAAGACGATGTACCACAATATCTTTATCAAGTCCTGGCATGT
Organism: Vicia faba; assembly: GCA_948472305.1. Taxonomy (NCBI): domain Eukaryota; kingdom Viridiplantae; phylum Streptophyta; class Magnoliopsida; order Fabales; family Fabaceae; genus Vicia; species Vicia faba. The sequence continues at coordinate 909,742,484 of OX451736.1, read as the reverse complement.
CTTCATACGACCAGGAAAAGACTTCAACATAATCATGTAACAACTGAATCAGACGCTTCTTGATACTGGGTTCCAGATTGGCACCCACCTTGACCTCTTTTTTATCTTCTTTGGTACCTAGGTTGATTGTATCCACGGGTTCCTCGTGAGGCTGAATGGTTCTCTCTTCCTGTTGTAACATTCTGGAAAGTTCCCCTGGTACTTTAAAATCTTCCTCACCTTCGTCTTCGGCTTGGTATATTAGATTCTCAGAGTCACAAAAGGCCATAGCAATATCGTTACCCATGGGATCCCGAATGGATGTATACCTGCATTATGAGTGTGGGTGTGTGTAAGGGTATAACTGTAACACCCCAGTTTCAATTATTTGATTTATTTAAATTTGGGAAATTATTTTATTAGAATTAATAAAATAAAAAGGAATTATTTATTTTGAAATATGGAGGAAAATAAAAGAAATAAGAAATGCTGAGTTTTTAAGTTATTGGGCTTGGATGTTGTTAGTAAAGAGTGGGGGTGCAAAAGAAGTAAAGTTATGTTTTGGAACTCAAGTTAGTTTTCTCATTTTCACGATAAACAGAGTTTGGGAAATTTGGGGAAATAGAGCTCTGAAGGTACGAAGAACGAAGAACGAAGAACGAAGACCATCGCTCAAAAAGTTCAAAGCTGCTAATTGATAAGGTAAGGGGGGCTATTACTCGATTTACCTTTGTTTATGGGTTTAAGTACGGTTGATTTGGGTAATCGTAGGGAAAAACCCCAATTTTTAGATGTTACTAGGAATCGATACCCTTAGGATTGAACCTTGTTAGAAAAGGGTTAGGTTCCCAATTGTTATGAATCGATTAGGAATTTTAGGTTCCAAATGGTGGATTGGGAGTATAACTGCATGATCGTGAATTTACCTTAGAGGTTTAGGGATAACCTTAATGTTGTCAGAAATTCCCTAAAAAGGACGAGTAATCACTGTTAAGGTTACTATGATAATTGTTGGTAATTATGGAATGGATGTGTTGTTTTGTGTTGTGAAAAATCGATGTCGTTAAGTACCGAAATGCGCGTTTAGCCGGCATTTTTCCGCGTTGGCTGCTATTTCTGAGCTGCTGCAGGTACAGGAAATTTCTGTACGCGCTCAGCAACACGGGCCGTGTTGCACAACACGGGTACCCGTGTTGCTCTTCTGAGTTGCACAACACGGGCCGTGTTGCACAACACGGGCCGTGTTGCACAACACGGGCACCCGTGTTGCTCCCCCTGTATTGATAAGAAAAATGTGTTTTCTGGTTGTTACAACACGGGCCGTGTTGCACAACACGGGTACCCGTGTTGGTCCCCTGTAATGAGAAAAATGTGTTTTCTGTACGCGCTCAGCAACACGGGCCGTGTTGCACAACACGGGCCGTGTTGCACAACACGGGCACCCGTGTTGCTCTGCTGTGTTGATTTTTCTGAATTTTGTTTTTTGTGCGTTATTGTGGATTTTATTGTCGTGCTTTTGGATAATGTTATCGAGCATGAATTATGATATGACTTGATATGATTGATGTTTAAATAGTATGCTGAGTGATTACATGCTATCCATATCCTGTTATGATTGATGTTGTTAATGTGCATGATATGTTGATTGATGTTCATAGTATGCTGAGTGTTACATACTTACATATCATGTTGCATTTGTTAATTCCCATTGTGTGGAATTAACATAGTGGCCAATATACGTGTCCGCGATTTAATGGAACGTTGAGGTGGTAGCCGTGTCCGCGATATAATGGAACGGTGAGTTATCCGTGACCCGAGATTTAATGGGGCGGTAAAGTGGTACCACATGCATGGGTGTGTTGCATTACCTTGAATATAACATGAATGGATGATTTTTCCAATGTTGTATTTGATTGTTTGTATGCACGTATGATTGCTAAACGGTTGACGATGTTTGATGATTATTTGCAAATATGAAAAGTAATATATCATGGGTATATGAATTGTAAAGGTTTTGTAAACTATGAAATATGCTAATTATTGGGTGATACTTATGATTTCCTGAATTGATTGTTATGAACGTATAATCAAATGTATAATTGAGATGCTCACCCTTACTGTTGAATATTTCAGATTGAGGAGCTTCGTTCAGGTGCTTGGCGAAGGCTTGTCGTTCTAGTTTATTTTTCGTTTTAGTATTGTCCGGGTCATGCTCTGGTAGTTGTAACTCCGGGAACGTTTGTTTGTCGAGCTGCTTTAGTCAGACTCGTTTATTTCCTTAGTATTTGGTTATAATATGATGTTGATATATTCCAGGTGTTAATCCCTGATGATTGAAAATATCATAACTTTGGTTTTATTAAATAAATTATTCCGCTGTGTAAACATGTATGAGTTACTACTAAGATTATGCATGACAGGAATTTGTGTTATTTAAAGAGAATTGTAGCATCCTCGTTAGTACATGTACTCTGAAAATATGATTTTAATTATTTGCGAAATTTTATGCGGGGTTTTAGAGGGTGTTACAATAGTGGTATCAGAGCATAGTCGGTCGTTGCGACCAAAGTCTTGAGCCAGTCATCCCTTTTGTATGCGATTAGTGTAAGGTAACACTGTCGATACTGTATTCTAATGAAGAGTATGTTTTAATTCTCAGGAATATGGCTGGAAGAGGTAACGGACGAAATGATGCTGCACTCGCTGAGGCTTTGGGGATGTTAGCTGGTGTACTTGCTGGAAATCCAAGTGGAGGCGTGATTGGTGCTGATAGGCAATTGGGAAATTTCCAAAGGAACAATCCTCCGTTGTTCAAAGGTACACATGACCCTGAAGGTGCTCAGAAGTGGCTGAAGGAAATCGAAAGGATTTTCCGTGTAATTGATTGTGCTGAAGATCTGAAAGTCAGATATGGTACGCATATGTTGGCAGAAGAAGCCGACGACTGGTGGGTTGCCACAAGGACTGAAATGGTTCAGGATGGAGAGGCACTGACTTGGGCTAACTTCAGAAGGGCTTTTCTGAGGAGGTACTTTCCTGAAGATGTTCGGGGAAGAAAGGAAATTGAATTTTTGGAGCTTAAGCAGGGCAATCTGACTGTTAGTGAATATGCTACTAAGTTCACTGAGCTGGCAAAGTATTATGCACACTACAACAATGATGAGGCTGGGGAATTCTCTAAATGTATCAAATTTGAGAATGGTCTCCGAGATGAGATTAAGCAGGGAATCAGGTACCAGCGTATTCGTAGATTTTCTGATCTGGTGGATTGTAGCAGAATCTTGGAAGAAGATATTACCAAGAATAGGTCGTCTCACTCTCGTGGGGCTGTTGATAAGAAGGGAAAGCAACATATGGACCGTGGCAAGCCATATGGTAGAGATAACCAGAGATCAGGCGGTTGGAAAAGGCCTAGTGGGGGAGATTCTAAGGCTCCTATCAGATGCTACAGGTGTGGTGAGTCTGGTCATCACATTCGAGATTGCAAGAGTGATGAGAAGAAGTGCTATAAATGTGGAAAGGTTGGTCATTTGTCTATTGATTGCAAAGGGAAGTCTATTACTTGTTACAATTGTGGCGAAGAAGGTCACATTCGTCCGCAGTGTCCTAAGCCTAGGAAGGATCAGTCAGGTGGAAAAGTGTTCGCTTTGTCTGGATCTGAGACTACTCCAGAGGATCGATTGATTAAAGGTACGTGTTTTATTCATGGCACACCTTTAGTTGCAATTATTGATACTGGTGCAACTCATTCTTTCATTTCTTTGGATTGTGCTGAGAGGTTGAAACTGGACATATCTGGTATGCAAGGTAGCATGATTGTTGATACTCCTGCATCGGTTTCAGTGACAACTTCACTTGTATGTAGGAATTGTCCTATTGAGATTTTTGGTAGAGGTTTCGGTATGGATTTAGTGTGCCTACCGCTTGAACAAATTGATATTATCCTTGGGATGAACTGGTTGGAATTCAACCGGGTTCATCTGAACTGCTTTGCTAAGACGGTGATTTTTCCAGAAGCAGTTGGTGTCGAGAACTTGACTATGACTGCTAGGCAGGTACAAGAAGCAATGGAAGACGGTGCTAATGTGTTTATGTTACTTGCTTCGTTAGATGCAACAGGAAAGGTCAGGAGTGGGGAATTGCCAGTGGTGTGTGATTTTCCAGAAGTCTTTCCGGATGATGTTGGTGAGTTACCTCCAGAGAGAGAAGTGGAATTTTCTATAGATTTGATTCCTGGTACGAGACCGGTGTCGATGGCGCCATATCGTATGTCTGCGTCTGAGTTGGCTGAATTGAAGAGTCAGTTGGAAGATTTACTGGAGAAGAAGTTTATTCGTCCAAGTGTTTCGCCTTGGGGTGCTCCGGTATTGTTGGTTAAGAAGAAAGAAGGTTCTATGAGACTGTGTGTTGATTACAGGCAATTGAACAAGGTAACCATTAAGAATCGGTATCCGTTACCGAGGATTGATGATTTAATGGATCAACTAATTGGAGCCAGTGTATTCAGTAAGATTGACTTGAGATCGGGATATCATCAGATTCGTGTGAAAGCGGAAGGCATTCAAAAGACTGCTTTTCGAACGAGGTATGGGCATTATGAATATTCTGTTATGCCGTTCGGAGTCACTAATGCACCTGGTGTTTTCATGGAATATATGAACAGGATTTTTCATCCGTATCTGGATAAATTTGTTGTGGTTTTTATTGATGACATTCTGATTTATTCCAAGAATGACGAAGAGCATGCGGAACATCTCAGAATTGTGTTAGAGTTGTTGAAAGATAGGAAGTTGTATGCAAAGTTGTCCAAATGTGAGTTCTGGCTGAATGAAGTTAGTTTTCTTGGACATGTGATTTCTAAGAATGGTATTGCAGTGGATCCTACAAAGGTAGAAGCAGTATCTCAGTGGGAAGCACCGAAGACTGTTTCTGAAATCAGAAGTTTTCTTGGTCTTGCAGGTTATTACAGAAAGTTTATCGAAGGATTCTCAAAGTTAGCTTTGCCGTTGACGAAGTTGACTCGTAAAGGACAAGCGTTTATTTGGGATTCTGATTGTGAGAAAGGTTTCCAAGAATTGAAGCGGAGATTGACTAGTGCTCCTATCCTGATTTTGCCGAATCCGGTGGAATCTTTTGTGGTTTATTGTGATGCATCTCTGTTGGGTTTAGGTGGTGTTTTAATGCAGAATCAACAGGTAGTTGCGTATGCTTCGAGACAGTTGAAGGTTCATGAAAGGAACTATCCTACTCATGACTTAGAGTTGGCAGCAGTTGTGTTTGTCTTGAAATTATGGAGACATTATCTGTATGGTTCGAGATTTGAAGTGTATAGCGATCATAAGAGTTTGAAGTATCTTTTCGATCAGAAAGAGCTCAATATGAGGCAAAGAAGGTGGTTGGAATTTCTCAAAGATTATGATTTTGGTTTGAATTACCATCCTGGTAAGGCAAATGTGGTTGCAGATGCTTTGAGCAGGAAATCCTTGCATATGTCTATGATGATGGTTTGTGAATTGGATTTAATTGAACAATTCCGAGATTTGAGTTTAGTTTGTGAAAGTACTCCGAAGTGTGTTCGTTTGGGTATGTTGAAACTTACTAGTAGTATCCTAGAAGAGATCAGGATCGGGCAGAAATCTGATGTTAATTTAGTTGATAAATTGACATTGATCAACCAAGATCAAGGTGGTGAGTTTAGAATTGATGAGAATGATGTTATGAGATTTGGCGATAGAGTTTGTGTTCCTGATGTCGCAGAAATCAAGAAGAGTATATTAGAGGAAGGACATCGCAGTGGGATGAGTATTCATCCGGGTGCCACGAAAATGTATCATGATTTGAAGAAATTGTTTTGGTGGCCGGGAATGAAAAAGGAAATAGCTGAATTTGTGTATGCATGTTTAATCTGTCAGAAATCGAAGATTGAACATCAGAAGCCGTCTGGATTTATGCAACCAATGTTTATTCCAGAATGGAAGTGGGATAGTATTTCTATGGATTTTGTATCTGGGTTGCCGAGGACTCCTTTGAATTGTGAAGCGATATGGGTCGTTGTGGATAGATTGACTAAGTCTGCTTATTTTATACCGGTGCGAATGGATTACTCGATGGAGAGATTGGCACAGTTATATATTGAGAAAATAGTGAGTTTGCATGGAGTTCCTTCTAGTATTGTGTCGGATAGAGATCCGAGATTCACTTCGAAATTTTGGGAAGGATTGCAGAAGGCTTTGGGTACTAAATTGAGGTTGAGTTCAGCTTACCATCCTCAGACTGATGGACAGACGGAGAGGACGATTCAATCGTTGGAAGATTTATTGCGTGCTTGTGTTTTAGAGCAGGGTGGAGCTTGGGATAGCTATTTGCCATTGATTGAATTTACTTATAACAATAGTTACCATTCGAGTATTGGTATGGCTCCGTTTGAGGCATTGTATGGTAGACGGTGTAGAACACCTTTGTGTTGGTATGAATCTGGAGAGAGTTCGGTAGTTGGGCCAGAGATTGTTCAGCAGACTACTGAAAAGATCAAATTGATTCAAGAGAAGATGAGAGCTTCTCAGAGTCGTCAGAAAAGTTATCATGATAAGAGGAGAAAGAATTTAGAATTCAGTGCTGGAGATCATGTGTTTATGAGAGTTACTCCGATGACAGGTATTGGTCGAGCGTTGAAATCTAAGAAATTGACTCCGCGTTTTATTGGTCCGTTTCAGATTACGGAAAGAGTTGGAGAAGTTGCTTATCGTATTGCTTTACCTCCGAGACTTGCGAATTTGCACGATGTTTTTCATGTTTCTCAGTTGAGGAGATACATTCCAGACCCATCTCATGTAATCCAAATAGATGATGTACATGTGAGAGATAACCTGACAGTAGAAACATTGCCTATGAGGATAGAAGATCGGGAAGTGAAACAGTTAAGAGGTAAGGAGATAGCATTAGTGAAGGTTGCTTGGGGAGGTCCAGCAGATGGAAATATCACTTGGGAGCTGGAGAGCCAAATGAAAGAGGCTTATCCGGAACTGTTCGTCTAAGGTATGTTTTCGAGGACGAAAACTCTTTTAGTGGGGGAGAGTTGTAACACCCCAGTTTCAATTATTTGATTTATTTAAATTTGGGAAATTATTTTATTAGAATTAATAAAATAAAAAGGAATTATTTATTTTGAAATATGGAGGAAAATAAAAGAAATAAGAAATGCTGAGTTTTTAAGTTATTGGGCTTGGATGTTGTTAGTAAAGAGTGGGGGTGCAAAAGAAGTAAAGTTATGTTTTGGAACTCAAGTTAGTTTTCTCATTTTCACGATAAACAGAGTTTGGGAAATTTGGGGAAATAGAGCTCTGAAGGTACGAAGAACGAAGAACGAAGAACGAAGACCATCGCTCAAAAAGTTCAAAGCTGCTAATTGATAAGGTAAGGGGGGCTATTACTCGATTTACCTTTGTTTATGGGTTTAAGTACGGTTGATTTGGGTAATCGTAGGGAAAAACCCCAATTGTTAGATGTTACTAGGAATCGATACCCTTAGGATTGAACCTTGTTAGAAAAGGGTTAGGTTCCCAATTGTTATGAATCGATTAGGAATTTTAGGTTCCAAATGGTGGATTGGGAGTATAACTGCATGATCGTGAATTTACCTTAGAGGTTTAGGGATAACCTTAATGTTGTTAGAAATTCCCTAAAAAGGACGAGTAATCACTGTTAAGGTTACTATGATAATTGTTGGTAATTATGGAATGGATGTGTTGTTTTGTGTTGTGAAAAATCGATGTCGTTAAGTACCGAAATGCGCGTTTAGCCGACATTTTTCCGCGTTGGCTGCTATTTCTGAGCTGCTGCAGGTACAGGAAATTTCTGTACGCGCTCAGCAACACGGGCCGTGTTGCACAACACGGGTACCCGTGTTGCTCTTCTGAGTTGCACAACACGGGCCGTGTTGCACAACACGGGCCGTGTTGCACAACACGGGCACCCGTGTTGCTCCCCCTGTATTGATAAGAAAAATGTGTTTTCTGGTTGTTACAACACGGGCCGTGTTGCACAACACGGGTACCTGTGTTGGTCCCCTGTAATGAGAAAAATGTGTTTTCTGTACGCGCTCAGCAACACGGGCCGTGTTGCACAACACGGGCACCCGTGTTGCTCTGCTGTGTTGATTTTTCTGAATTTTGTTTTTTGTGCGTTATTGTGGATTTTATTGTCGTGCTTTTGGATAATGTTATCGAGCATGAATTATGATATGACTTGATATGATTGATGTTTAAATAGTATGCTGAGTGATTACATGCTATCCATATCCTGTTATGATTGATGTTGTTAATGTGCATGATATGTTGATTGATGTTCATAGTATGCTGAGTGTTACATACTTACATATCATGTTGCATTTGTTAATTCCCATTGTGTGGAATTAACATAGTGGCCAATATACGTGTCCGCGATTTAATGGAACGTTGAGGTGGTAGCCGTGTCCGCGATATAATGGAACGGTGAGTTATCCGTGACCCGAGATTTAATGGGGCGGTAAAGTGGTACCACATGCATGGGTGTGTTGCATTACCTTGAATATAACATGAATGGATGATTTTTCCAATGTTGTATTTGATTGTTTGTATGCACGTATGATTGCTAAACGGTTGACGATGTTTGATGATTATTTGCAAATATGAAAAGTAATATATCATGGGTATATGAATTGTAAAGGTTTTGTAAACTATGAAATATGCTAATTATTGGGTGATACTTATGATTTCCTGAATTGATTGTTATGAACGTATAATCAAATGTATAATTGAGATGCTCACCCTTACTGTTGAATATTTCAGATTGAGAAGCTTCGTTCAGGTGCTTGGCGAAGGCTTGTCGTTCTAGTTTATTTTTCGTTTTAGTATTGTCCGGGTCATGCTCTGGTAGTTGTAACTCCGGGAACGTTTGTTTGTCGAGCTGCTTTAGTCAGACTCGTTTATTTCCTTAGTATTTGGTTATAATATGATGTTGATATATTCCAGGTGTTAATCCCTGATGATTGAAAATATCATAACTTTGGTTTTATTAAATAAATTATTCCGCTGTGTAAACATGTATGAGTTACTACTAAGATTATGCATGACAGGAATTTGTGTTATTTAAAGAGAATTGTAGCATCCTCGTTAGTACATGTACTCTGAAAATATGATTTTAATTATTTGCGAAATTTTATGCGGGGTTTTAGAGGGTGTTACAATAACTATCTTTGAAAGAAAGTAAAATGTAAAAGAAAAACAATGAGCACAAAAGTTTGTATGCGAAAACGTCTATGATTCATTGATGTCATATGAAAAATGAGGTAATAACCCTTACAAATGGACCATTGTGCCTTGGGTAAGACACAAGGTTTTAAGAGTGCTAATTGTTTTGAATATTACAGATCCAACAAAATGTAAAGACAAATTACTGAGGGATGAAAGTGATTTGGACGAAGTCTCTAGCTTCCCAATTACTGAGCCCTCCATTGATAGTTGGAAAGAACCAATCCTCTAGGTTGCAGCCATCTTCACCATCTTCCACTGCATTGAATTCACAGTTGCTGATCTTCAAGGGTGGCCCTCCAGCACGGGCACGACGTACAACCTTTTGAGCACTTGAAGTGAAACCTAGGCCAAACTTGTCAGACTTATATGGGATATCTGGGATTTGTCCCCAGATAGTGCATCAACCTTCTTCTACCACTGCTTTGGCATCCTTCAGCGACGACATCCGAAGTGGAGGCCTTGTAATCTTGGGAACAACCATGGTCACTTCCACCTCTTGGGGGACCTCTTCAAAGTGTTGAAATGGAGTTTCAATGAATTCACCGTCTAATTCCACATATCTGAAGGAATTGAGATGGATGATCATGTATTCTTCCTCTCCATGAACGGTGATAATTTTCCCTTGAACTGGATACTTCAACATTTGGTGCAACGTAGAAGTAACAACGCCAACATTGTGGATCCATGGTCGGCCTAGCAAGCAGGAGTATGAAGGGCGGATGTCCATTACATAAAAGGTTGAATTGAAAGTTTGGGTTCCAACCTTTATGGGGATGTCCACTTCCCCATGCACCTTCCTCTTTGAGCCGTCAAATGCCCTTACTACTATGTTGCTTGGCTTTAATGTCAGTCCCTCGCAGTCAAGTCTATCAAGAGCCTTTTTGGGTAATACATTTAAAGATGAGCTAGTGTCCACCAAAACATGAGCCAATGTTGTGCCCCTACATTCAACCGAGACATGCAATGCCTATTATGCTTTCTTCCCCTCGGTGTTAGATCAGCATCCAAAAAACCTAGGCCATTATCTACTGTCAAGTTGGCTATGCAGTCTTGGAATTGATCAGCAGACGTCTCTTGAGGCACATGGGCAGTTTTTAAGAACTTTACCAAGGCTTTTGCATGTGCCTCGGAACATAGTAGTAATGCTAGCATGGAGATTTTAGAGGGAGTTTTCCCCAATTGTTCAACTACATCGTAGTCTCTCCTCTTTATAATTTTTAGGATCTCCTCCATTTCTTTCTTGTAAGTCTCACGGATAGTCAATGACTGGGCCTTCATCCGGACAGGCTCAACCAAAATACTTTTTCCTTGAGTTTCAGTTAACTCGGCAGCAGGAGTGTCAGTAGAAATGATTACAGGGGTTGTAATGGCTTTGTCAATTGGAGTACTGTTGGAGATAAATGTAGGACCAGGAATAACTTTTGGGGGAGCAACAACAGGAATGATTACGGGTCCAGAAACTGCTTTTGGGGAGAAATTTCTGGAGAAAAGATCCTACCACTTCGGGTAATTTTGCTAGTTCCTGCAATGTTATTGATGTCAGAGTTGACCTTCTCGGAGCTTAAATCTTCGGCGGCTGGCCAATCCTGCTTGACACCATGATAGTAGACATCCCCTCCATAATTCCATGGTATCGTTTTGTCTGATGAGTATGGGACTGGTCCAGACATTGTGATTATTAGAGGAGCTTCTTTCAGAACTGATGTAATTCTAACGGGTCTTTTGGTGGAGACCCTGGAAGAATTGGCGGAAATGGTAATGATAGAAACATCTTCAAAGAGGATAGGTGGAACAAGAGTCTTCTCGAATAGAATTTCTTTGTTATCTATTAGGCACTGAACACCTATTTTCAACAAAGGACAGCCGATTGGGGAGGACAAACTGAGATGGCAAACTTCACCACAGCCCGGGAACACACCGGCATTCAACAAATTCATTTTAACAGTCAGAAGTGGGTCCATGATTTCATCAATTGAAGTAACAAATAATCCTTCTTCAATGGAATTGGTATTGTGGCCATGTATAGGCATAGGGGCAGAAATGACATTCTTCTTTTTAGGCGCATCAAACTCAATTTCTTTTGCTTCAATGAGGTCTTGTATTTTGTTCTTTAGAGCCCAATAATTGTTAGTATCGTGACCAAGACTTTCAGAGTGATATGCGCAACGGGCATTGGGATGATAATGAAGAGATGTTGTATTGGGGTTTTTTGGAGCTTCTTTCAAGGTCACCAAGTTGGATCTTAGTAGATGAGGTAATACTTGAGACGGGGTCATGTTGATTCTGGTGAACTGCCTAACTAGCCTTTCTACCCTTTGTTGATTATTTCTTTGCTGATCAGATGCAGGTTTTGGGATCACAATAGCCCCCACCATTGGTCGACATTCAACCCTATCTTGGTTTCTTTGTGGATATACGACATCCACCTCTTTCTTTTCGATAAAGGGCTTCCTTATAGCTGTAGAAGAGGATGTGTCTTTCTAAATCTTTCCATTCTTTATATCAGCTTCTATCCTCTCTCCGGTCAATATTAGTTCAGTAAAGCCTGCAAATAAACTTCCTATTAAATGATTGAAGAAGGGACCAGATAAGGTGCCTAAGAACATGTCTACCAATTCTCTCTCAGACAAAGGGGGTTGAACTCTTCTAGCCAGATCTCTCCATTTTTGTGCATAGTCCTTGAAACCTTCATTGGAAACCATGGCCATACTCTGGAGTTGAGTACGGGTAGGCGCCAGATCAGCATTGTACTGATATTGTTTGTAGAAAGCTGTAGCAAGATCTTCCCAATTGTGAATGTTGGCTCTTTCTAGTTGGTAAAACCAGTCGAGTTGAGTCCCAGATAGGCTGTCTTGGAATAAGTGCACCCATAAGTCTTTATCTGCGATATGGGGTTTAATTTTACTCACATATGACCGGAGATGAATTTTAGGGCATGAAACTCCGTCATATTTTGCGAATACAGGTGCTTTGAATTTTGGAGGAATCACAATCCCCGACACCAAACCCAATTCCTCAAAGTCCAAGCCAGGCACCTTTTGGATTTCCATCGCGCTCAAACGCTCTTCAAGATGTTTGTACTTGTCATCAGCTGGAGGGTATTACTCTTCAGAGTAGTCCTCTTCTTCCTCTTCCTCTTATGATTCTAACAGGATAACTGTTTCCTTTCCTTTACCATCTTGGTTGTCTCTTTCACCGGATGTTGTTGCAAAGTCCAAAGTCCTTCTTGTCTGCCCATGAAATCTTCTTCCCATGTTTAAGACTCCGGTTACCTTCTTTGTCTTCTTTTTCCTCTCTTCCGCTAGCAAAGTCTTCAATTCTTCTTGTCCCTTGGCTAAGGTCAAGAGCAACTGTTGAAACTGTGTATTCTGAGCTTGAAGATCCTTCACTGTTTGCTCGAGATCCATCTTACTAAAATAAACAATAGAGAGATGAGGAGACTTGTTGCAAAATACATGTTTATGTTATGATGAATGTTATATGCATATGCAATGTTTTCAAGGATTTCAAAGATTCAAATTTGTTTTAGACAGAAAGGAAACACACGTTATATTAATAAGATAAAGTTTGAGTACATCAATGCCCCTAGGGTAAAATAATACAAAACTCTAAGATAGAAAAGTAGTGTGCATCCTCTTTGGTGCAATGTAGACATTCAAAGTCTGCTCCTCATGAATTAGCCTAGTGAGTTCCAAAACCTTCTTCTCGCTTGCGTAGAATTGGGCTTCGAAAGTATCTCACTCTCCTTTGAGTTGTATCCAATCCCTTTGTAGGTCTTCAAGAGATGTGGGAATATCAGGATGTAGTATAGTGTATGGAGCATCTCCCTCCATGACAGGCTCAAAGATTACCGAGAGAATGGAGGGGTAAGGCATCATAAGACTCTGAGCACGAGTTCGTCCCCATTTGAGGTAAGGCTCAAGAGGGATGGAATTTTTGTTCCCCAAAGTCTTGCTATCCACCTTGTTTAACATCCTCCAAGATCGGATAAATCTCCGGCGAAGACCTTGATCGTCGTTGTCGTAGTCAAATACCAAACCTTGAATCAGCATCTCGTGCGGGCCATCCCTTCGGGCATAACCAAACTGTCTTAAAGTTAAACAGGGGTTGTAGGTGATACCTCCCCTAATTCCATGTAAAGGGACATTAGGAAATTCCCCACAACGGTCGATAATGATAACATTCTCTTTGGATCGGGAGCACCAATGAATGTATGAATGTTTGAGCGTCATCAACCTTTGTGACCACCTTGAACCTTGCTCATTCTTTAATACCGATTGGGGAAGATGCAAAATAAACCATCTTGCCAAGAGAGGAGTGCAACACATAAGGACACCTCTTTTCCTCATTGTGCGAGTGTGAAAAGAGTGTAGGATATCTCCTAGCAATGTAGGCACCGGGTTGCAGGATATGAAGATTTTAACGGTGTTGACATCTATGAGTTGGTCAGGATTTGGAAACAAAACCATCCCATAGATGAGGAGAGCCACAATTTCCTCAAAGGCTTGCAAGTCCAAGAAATTCCAACAGTTTTGGGCTTTCTCAAACAGGAACTTTTCTAAGAAACCTTTGACACCACTCCTTGTTTCCCAATGAGTTGTGATATCAGATGAGTGCAAGTGTAGAGCTTGAGAAATCTCTTCTGGCTTTGGATCTCTTTCCGTACCATTGAAAGGTAGTTGATTGAGAATGGGAATCCTCAAGAGTTGGGAGAATTCTTCCAAAGTAGGCACAAGTTGATAGTCAGGAAATGTGAAGCAATGGTGTAAAGGATCAAAGAACTGAAAGAGCACCTTCATCATGTCCTCATATGTGTTGGAGGTGACCAAGTTGAGTAGGAAACCATGTCTCTCGATGAATGGAGAGTTTTCAGGAATCCTTGAAACTAGCTCCTTAAGTTGTGGAGGGATTCTCACAAGGTTGACTTGAATAGTTTTCTTGCAAAGTGAATCCATATCCTACAAAACAAGAACAAAGATGAATCCCAAAATCCTTGAAATGGTTAGTGGATGTATATGATGTTCATGATGTTATGTACAAATATGCATATACAAGCAAATCAAACAAGTCCTTAGGTTTAGGCTTGCATGGAGTTTTATAGGTACGTACCATCTTGAAGTTTAGTTGGCTTAAACCTGTTCTAGTAATAGTAACCAGGTTCTAAGGAGCTCAATATCACTGTATTGTTTCCTTGGTCATTGTTTCAGCTCAAGCCTCTTTAATGGCGACCGAAATATCCCAAGAAACCAAACCTCAATGAGTGTAGTATCGAGTATCTACCAGCTTCGAACTGCACCAAATCCGGTCATCTCACTACATCCTAAAGGCCAAGTTGGTCAAGTAAAGGTTCTGGAAGTTCATTAGTGCTTCATGACATCACTCAGCGGCCCCGTATTCTCTTTGATTAACTCAAAGGCTATCGGTACCCACAAATATGTCGCACTAACGTAGCTATTGCTTAGACCAGGTCGGTATACCCCGCACAGTTTCCACAATGTATTGCTACTTACCTATAATGTATCCTAAATCCAGGTAGAGGATCAAACCCAAACAAAGAACCATAATGTAAAGCATACAAGTCAAACAATGTAAGCAAATAAATAGGATCTATCCCTAAGGTAACCCCACTTTTAGAATTTTCCCTAGCAGAGTCGACAATTCTGTGATGCAGTGGGAGAACTGACTTGAGGGTTTTGTGTTTTATCGTAAATGTTACGGTTAGCAAGAGTCGCCACCGACTTTTCTTTTGTCCAAAAGGAAAGGTGAAAAAGCACAGGAAAGACCTTTGAGATTGTTTCTTGAGTTCGGGGGGTAGATTATGAAAAGGGAAGGTATTAGCACCCTTTTTATCCATGGTTTTCCATGGGCTCTTAGTTACTTGCTAGATCACTTGCTTTTGTTTGAAATTGTGCTTTTTGTGGTTTTTGAAAGTATTTTGTAAAGAAGCCATTGTTTAGGCAATCTTTGTAATGATTCTCGTTCGTAAGAATGTATACAAAGATATTGATCTTTTTTGAAATTTTTTTCAATGTTTGTAAGATGTTTTGAAATGTGTAAGTGTTTGTTTTTTTTGAAAATAGAAAGGATGTTTTGTTTTGAAATGGATCAAGTAATTTGGAGCAATCTACCTACTCAAATGTCTTTCTTGTTCATTTTCTTTTCCTCTGATATTGTTGTCTTACCATTGATTTGGTAAGCAACCCTATCTTTGGATGTAAATGGGACGGGCGTGGGTCATCGTATAACCATGATTAACAATGTTCCAAAGTATCTTAGCATTCTTTTTTGAGGGACTAAGATCATTTTGTAAGTAAACTTTGAATAGCGTCATCGAGGGACTATGATCTTGTATTTGTTTGTTTGTTTTGCTAAGATACCTTACATGCGTAATATGGCCATTTTTGTAAGGCAACCAAGTGGGATAACCCTAGGGGTGCTTGTGTGCAAAGGGTGTCATTTTCATGCTTGCTTTTTTCTTGGATTAGGGTTTTCTATTTGATTGGTTTTATTCTTTCCATACAAACCCTAATTACTAGCATGTTATGTAAAGGCGATAAATTTGTGTAATTTAAAGTTACTACGCTATTACAACATTTGTGGGAGGGGGGTATATAATTTATGAATGAGGATTGCAATAATATAAACTTAATTAATTTATTACGACCAAATTTAATTTGTACAAATAATTGAAAAAAATAATATGCAAGATGAAATAAATATGCAAGAAATGTAAATGCAAAGAAAAAAAAGATTTTGTTTTTGGTTTCTTATAAAAAAGTCTTGATTTTAACCTAATTCGATAAAGAAAATAATTAGTTAATTTCAATATCATTAAGAAAAAGATTCTTGAATAAAAACCCTAATTCTACTTAAAACGAAATGAAGTTTATAAAAAAGATATTTTTTTTAATATTTTTTATATATTTTTTTGTCTTGAAAAATAAATGGTGTTATAAAATATTTTTGGTCCTTTTTATACTAAAAATAAGTGTATTTGAATAAATAATAACCTAGTTTTATTTTAATATTTACAAGGAAATTAATACAAGTAAATAAAGTATGATAAATAAAATAATTTTTATGTGAAAAAAATAATTAAATTATGTCAAAATATAAATCTACATTTTTTTATACATTTTATGATTTTTTTTTGGTATTTTTAGAAAATATATTTAAAAAGAAAAAGAAATAAATAAATGAAAAATAAAAATGGGCCAGTGAGGTATCATAAGCAAACAAAGGGTATAAGCTAGCAAAAAAACAATGCTAGGCCCAAAAGGCCCAGCGCCTGCCAAAAATATGTTAGAAAAATCAGAAATTTGAAAAAATGCAAAGGGGGGCGGGGGGGGTTCACATTGGTTCGAACCCTCGCCTTTTAGGTAACATATGCCTTAGTACGCGCACGCTTGTCACTGGGGTGGCTGTTTCATCCGGTCATATAATCAAAGCATAAATACATAAGGCAAATTGCTTCCTGAAGGCAACTTCATCTTCAACCTTGAGCCATGGCGGGACCACCTTTATATTTCTCATTTCTCCACAAAAAAGTCAACTCCAAACATGAAAGTTATATTGTTTCTTCCCACGAATTCAAACATATCACTTATGTAAACTAAATGTCAAAGATAAAAACTAATTTTGCTGGCCCTAAATTGAAACCTAATTTTCTCAGAAATTTCAAATCCAAAATTCTCTATACACAGTCAATATAAATGAAAACTATGAACATGGTCAACTTTAGAGCAAGGATATCTACATTTTTTTCACAAATCAGGACCAAATGATGCTTGTATGAAGAGATAGAAGTTTTAGTATTTACCTCTTGCAACTGGAGTCGTGAATGGAGTTTGAGCAACTTTTGAGATGGCCTGAGGATCTGTTTAGCTTGCCTGGACCTCCTTGAATGTATCCCAACTCTTACTTGGCCTTGAATGTCCCTGAATCTCTCTACTCAAGTCAACCTGCAAGCTTGGTTTTTGAAAATGGTGGATAGTGATGGAGGAGTTACAGTGAGGAAACAAGGTCCTGGATTGTTTTGGTATGATGTATAGAAGGTGTTTGAGTGATTAGTTTTCAAAACACACGAGTGGAAATGAAGATCATGAGTTTTAGTTCAAAACTGTATGTTAATGGTATTCTTGGACAGGTTTTTGGTTTTTGAATGTTTGAGGCAGTTTCAGAGCAATAACATTCGTGTCTCAACTTGCCAATAGTGTACCTACTTATAAGCAAAAGGTTTCAAGACTTGTACCAACTCAGATTTCAAAAACTCACATGTTTTGCTTGGTTACTTGTTTTTGAAGCAAAGCTAGCAAGCATGGTTTCAAGGTGAAGTACAAAGCTTGTAGGGGGGATGAGACCTTTAAGCACACTTGCTCTGATTGTGTGGAGTGTGTTTGTGCAGAAAGAACCAATGCAAGGCTCAATGCAAGCTGACTTTGCAAAAGCTTGCTTTTCTAAAATGGCAATGTTGCCTTTCTCCCAAAAATGGAATTAAGTTTGTACAATGCATTGAATGCTTGGATTAAAGCTTCCAACAGCTGTGAAAACATTAAATTATGGAGTGAAAATCAAGTTAGAATCCTGGAAAGTGGGATTTGTACAACATGCTTGAGGATTGGATCCAATGTTCTTCATAAAATGGCTTGTAAACCAAGTGACAAAACACCAACTTCATCTCTTCGATTCTCCCTACTCAAGAATGATCTCAAGGAGTTCTTGAACATTTTTGAAAGTTTGCAATGTGCTCTACAACTCATATTTGAATTGCTTTTTAGGATTCCCCTTGGAACCATGTGAAAAATTGCCATGAAGTTAGGTCAAAAATCTGCCTAATTAGGGCAAAATTTCACTAAGTTATTTTTAGTTCATGAGCATGTATTCACAAAATTATAACTTGAGATCCAAGAATTTTTAGGAGAAGTTGTGTGAATAAAAGTTGTAGATTTTATGGAGGTCTACAACTTTCATGTTGTAAGTTTCCTTTGGATCACTTTGCATCATGGTGAAAATTTGGCTCAAAGTTGTGAAAAAATAAGAAATTTTCTATACTTAGAAAATTTCTAAGTTAAGAAATTTCAACTTTTCAAACTAAAATCTTGAATTCTTGATTTCTTGGTGAGAAAGTTTCATGTTTTGAAATGTTTTGTTGAATTATGATCTTTGGCATTTGATTTTGACCAAAAAGTCAAAGTTTGGCTTTTCAGTATACAATTGACTTTTGATCAGTTGACTGAAAAATTCATCTGTCAATCCAATGGACTTGTAGTGTTTTGAACCTTGTAATTAGGTCAAAGTGATGCAATTGTACTCTGGAGATCATGACTTAACTCAATTGACCATTTGCTAGGTCAAAAACCAGAAATTTCCCTTTCCCAATAAAAACCCTAATTTTGACCATTTTGCCCTTTTGATGATTTGATCAAATTTCTTGAGGAGTTGTGGTCCAAACTTGATCAAATGACACATATGGGTTTAGAAGGTTGATGTGGATAAAAAATTATGAAGTTTGACTGTAAATTGGCTATGGTTGACTTTTTCCCCAATACAATTGATTTTTAGGTCAACTGTTTAATTGACTGATCAAAAGTGTGATCCAAAGCTTGAAACTTGACATGAATAATCTTGGGGGCCATAATGATCCATGAAAGTCATATGGGGCATCAGAAGTTCAAAAATCCTTGTGAAAACTCAAACCCTAATTTTCAGTTATCAGTGCTTGAGGAGGTGTCTTGAGCTGATCAACCCAAATGCAGTCTTAATCCAAAGGAGATCTTGTGAGAAAATTCTTGATAAGTGAGAGGTAAAATTTTGGGGTACAACAAATAGTAAGACTTCAGAATCTTACAATATTGTATGCTGCAATTGCTTCAGAACATTGATGTCTTAGAGTTGTGAGGATCTGATTGTATATGAACCTTCTATTCAGAATCAAAGTATTCTTCACTTCAGCGCAGGTTCTGATCATCATTCTTCAGCACAGATTCTAATTACCTCAGCATGAAAGCTTCTATTGCTTAACTTCTGATGCTGCTTTGGTCAGAACTTCTGCATATAAAATAACACAAATTTAGAGTGCATATTTGTTCTTTGTGTTTGTTATCATCAAAACTCTAATTAAGGGTTGTAGAATCAAACTATGTTCTAACAATCTCCCCCTTTTTGATGATGACAAAAACTAGGATTTGCAATGAAAAATATAGAACAAAAAGCTTAAGAGAGACTCCCCCTGAGTTGATTACTTCCCTGAAGTTCCTTCTCGTCATAGCTTTTGATGCATCTCCTTTCGTTCTTATCAAAATGTGTTCATGTTTAAGCTTTTCAGAAAGTAGAGTGTTGTACCCCAAAATTTGTCCTCCCATATTTCTCAATACATGTCAAGTGAGGTCCTCAAATTGCTCAAGGAAGTCCAAGAGTTGACCAGACAAACTCTCTCCTAAGGCAGTCTACCTCAAATTAGGGTTTTATTTTTCATCAAGGTGGTTGAGTCCAAAGGATCCCAAATTCCTCTCATTGTCCTAATATGTTCCCAAGATCATCCATGTCAAGTTTCAAGCCTTGCAGAAGAAGTTTGCTCAGTCAATTGCTCAAAGGCCTGAAAATTAACTGTACTAGGTCAAAAGTCAATTGTGTCCCACATACAATCAAACTTCAAGATTTTCGGTCAACATCCTCATTTTGAAGTATTATACATCATTTGATCAAGGGTTGATCATGATTCCTCAAGGATTTCTCACAATTCATCAAAATCCAAAAGTTGCTAAATTAGGGTTTTGTAAGAAAAGTCAACTCAACTTTGACCAAGCAAAACTTTCTCATACTTTATCAGAATGGACCATTCAAATCTCATTTTGAAGATGATGCAATTACCTACAATTCATCTTCACCCCTCAAGTTCAAAATATGCACTCACAAAAAGATATGAATTTTGACATTATAGGTCATTTTGAAAAGTCAACAAAAACACCTTTTGGGTCAAAGCTTCATACATGAACATGGAAGACTAAATTGAGATGAGAAAAAAAAGGTTGCTTAGAGGACATCCTAAGGTTTCTAAAAAGTCCCAGAAAACCCTCCTAGGGTTAACATTGAGAGAGTTACACATAGGCCAAGTTGACCTTTTTTGCAAAATTGCCAAAAGTCAAATATGCTCAAATTTGCATTTTTTGCTAAATGGGCCCAACTTTTTATGCTTGCACTTCAATGATAACATAGTCCACGACCTATGGGACCTTCCATGCTTTATTTATTCATTTATTTAATTTATTTTGATTTTTATTCATTTAAAATTCAAATAAAATCAAATAAATCCTAATAAATCATATATTGTGTTTTAGGGATGATTTTTGCATTGAAAGAAGATCTTATATGCTGTCAATTGAGAATCAATTCGTGCAAGGCTAATTTGGTTGGAAAAAGATTTAATTTGAGCAAATTTGGGAAGATATCATATGCCATGAAAGACCAAATCAAATCTTCATAATGGGCAAGATTGATTTCGTTTTTGTTTACCTAACAGGTTGTAGTACATATACAGAAGCAATCGAAGGCATGAGAGAGGTGAGAGCAGTCATGCAGAGCTAGAACAAAACTAAAAAAATTCAAGAAAAAATGGTGATCCAATTTCCATACTAGAGACCAAATCGTGCCATCTTTCCTTTGCCAATCAATTGCTGGAGGTCTCAAGATCATATTCCTATCATTATCAAGCCTCTCCAGGTCCTGTAACCCGTTGTAGCAGTCACACGGTTAACTGAAATTTCCGTTCTCGTTTTCATAAATTTATACACCATTTGCACGTTTTGATTGCATATTCTTATTCCTTAACATGTTTGCAAGTTAATCATTATATTCAATTGCGTTTTTGGTGATTGTATGACAACCTGCCATGGTTAGGGTTTCTTGTTTAGTTTTAGGGCTTTGCAGGATAGGTAAAATTGGACATTGATTCTGGTACCATGAGACTCGTGAGGATGAGACGAGTTGATTGGTACCAGCCATGGTCATTTATGTGGCCTATGGAAAATTTTTGAAACACACAGGGTTGTAGCTACAGCCCGATGTCCGTAGGTAAAAACATCCTGGGCTAACACGACGGATGGGAGGAAGAATATGAGGCGTGGCGCCCCTGGTTGGGCAATTTGAATTTAGCGTGCTTTTCATTATTGTCCACATATTATCTTTTGTTTTTATTGTATATACAAATGAATTAGTTAGCTCAGTTGGCAAGCGTGCAGGGGAAGAGTGCCTAAGGACCTGGGTTTGATTCCCAGGTCCCAACCTTTATTCATAATATTTTTCAACAGGTAATCCAGCGCTTTGCAAATCAAGAGGCTCACCATGTACCATCAATATCTGGCCATCCAACTCATCAGCGCTCCAGATTTAATGCCTTTCCTTTGGAGGATCACCATACGCCTACAGTCAAGAACCACATTGGATCAGGCAAAGTCAAACGGGCCTGGATCATTTGGGCTCAAAATCTCAAACATCACCCCCCATAATTGCTAATACAGGCCCATTTACTAACTTTTCTTTATTTTATTTCTTTTTCTTTATTTTTTATTCTTTGAATTTTCTTTATTTATTTCATTTCACAAATTAATTATTTGTTTTTACAAAAAAACATAATTCATCAAAAATTAGGATTAGTTTTTATTTTATCAAAATTAATTTAATTTAGTTTAAATTAGGGAAATTGTAATTTGATTATCAAAAATAAAATCAAATATAAATTAGGTTAAACTTTTGACTTGATTTATTTTTTCTTTTCTTTCTCAAATAAATAAAAATACAAAAAATAGGTTTTAGATTAAATTAATTCATTTTTTTTAATATTAGGATTAATTAGAATTAGAATTTTCTTTTTAATGTAATAATTTATCTATTTTCCTAAATAACAAAACAAAACAAAAACATTTTTTTAACTAATCGCAATTAGGTTTAGGCACGAATCAAAACCCTAGTTGTCTCGTTTTCGATTTATCGCGCGCGTATTATTATTTTTACGATATTGTTGTAACTGTTCATGGTTTGTAATAGTTTAATCTAGGGCTTTTTATTTATAGCTTTTTCCCGGGTTTTTGGCTATGTAATTAACCCCCCTCCCCGAAGCCTTGTAATAGCGTAGATTTACTTTCTTGCCTTTTAATTCCTGCAAATATTTAACTGTTTAGATGTATGTTAATAGGATTGTATGACAAGAATGCACGACAAATTAATCCAGTTAGAAAACCCTAATGTGCAAAGACTAAATAATTGAAACAGATCACTCGCACATATCACTCTTAGGGTATACTCCCACTTCGGTTGCCTTCGGTAAAATGATCATTAAGCATAGGGTGTCCTAGTGGTTTCCCTCATGTCTAAAAAAGATCAAACGTCCCATTCGAATGTTGCCTCAGAAATGTTGCCTCAGAAATGTTGCCTCGAAAATGTTGCCTCGGAAATGTTGCCTCGAATATGATCTTAAGACTCTAGGGTTATTACTAAGGTATTCTAACATTGCTTTAGTGATTGTACGTCCCTTTCGAATTGAACCTTACAACTCCAACAACGGCGCTACCTATTTCTCAAATAGTAGGATAGCACTGTCTAAAGGAAACGAGAATAGAAACAATTTTTTTTGAGTAGGTAGATTCTAGTAGGTACTTGCTCAAATAAAAACTTTTCACACTTACACTTTTCAAACAAATTTTCAAAACAACTTCGTCACACCTTTGAGGACTGATACAAGGGTTATCACGAAGTCAAACTTTTCAAAACAAAGCACATACACAAGCAATTTTTAAAAGATGAGCAAGTACCTAAGAGCCCATGGAAAACCATGGATAAAAAGGGAGCTAACACCTTCCCTTTCTATAATCTACCCCCTGTACTCAGAAACATCTCGAAAACAGATTTTTCTATACTTTTTCCCTTTCCGATTGGATGAAATAAAAGTCGGTGGTGACTCTTGCTTACCTCGACATTTTGCGAACAAAAAACGCAAAACGCAAACCAGCATTTCAAACAGTCGGTTCTGCCACCGTATCACAGAACTGGCGACTCTGCTGGGGAGTAATTAATAGGGGTATACCTTAGGATCTAGTTCATCATATTTGCTTCTCTTGATTGCTTTGTCTGCTTTACTTTTAAGGGTTTTGTTTGGGGTTACTATAGATCCTAACCCGGATCTGGGGATACCTTTTAGGTAAGTAGAAATAGACTGTGAGGGAACTGTACGGCGTAGACTGATACGGTTGAAGTAGTAGCTACGTTGATGTGGCACATTGGTTGGTACCGGTATCCCTTATGTAGAAACGAGGAGAATACGGGGCCGCTGCATGGTGTCGTTAAGCATCAACTGACCTTAGAACCTTTAATCGCCCAACTTGGCCATTAGAAAGTAGTGAGATAGCCGGCCTCGGTGTAAAGCTGGGAACTGGTTGATACTCTACGCTACACTCATTGAGACCATACTCTCGAGATAGTTCCGGCCGCAAGAAAATATTGCGTGAGCTGAAACCATGACCGATGGAGGATGGTCAGTGATATTGAGATCCTCTAGAACCCGGTTACTTTTTCTAGGACAGGTTTGAACCAACTTAACTTCAAGAGGGTACTACCTTTTGACCTCATGCAAGCCTTAAACCTAAGGACTTTGTGTGATTTGTTTGTGTGTGCAATACTTGTTGTTTGCTATACCTGTGGTTTATCATGACATCATGCATTATAACATGGCATTCATGCTTCATTACACTAATTATTTCCAAGATCGAGGGAATTTATATTTGTTCTGTTTTGCAGATCATGGCTTCCGTGCATAGAAATACCATCCGAGTTAACTTTGTGCAAATACCTGCCCAACTTAAAGAGCTAGCCTCAAGAGTTTCTGACACTTCTATGTTAATTAAGAGACATGGTCAACTTCTCAGCCTGGTCACTTCAAATCTTAATGAGCAGATGATGAGCATACTTTTTCAGTTCTTCGATCCCGTGCATCATTGCTTCACCTTTCTAGATTACCAGCTGGGACCCACCTTGGAAGAGTTCTCTCACCTATTGGGCATATCCATCCTTGAATAGGTACCCTTCACAGGTATGGAAGAAGTTCCTAGGCAAAAAGACATTTCCTCGGCTCTGCATTTGAAACGGGCTGATGTAGTATCCAATTGGGAAACACGAAGCGGGGTCGAAGGTTTTCTAGCCAAATTTCTGATAGACCGGGCTCAACTATTCTGGGATGATTTGGATTTTCAAGCTTTTGAAAATGTATTGGCTCTCCTTATATATGGTTTGGCTCTCTTCCCGAATCCGGATTCCTTTGTAGATGTGAATGCTATCAAGATTTTCCTTTCTCGCAATCATGTGCCTACCTTGCTGGGTGATATCTTGCATGCCCTCCACACCCGTACTATGAGGAGGAGAGGTACTCTTATGTGTTGCATTCCGTTGCTGTTGAGGTGGTTTATTTCTCACCTCCCTAGGCCCGTGCTGAAGAACGAAGAAGGTTTAGGTTGGTCCTACAGAATAATGTTGCTTACTCATACAAATATTCTTTGGTGTTCCCGGGGTATGGAAGACACTGCTTTTATTGACCGTTGTGGGGGATACCCTAATGTCCCATTGCTTGGAATTAGAGGAGGTATAACTTACAATCCTTTTTTAGCTTTGCAACAATTTTGTCGTGCTCGGAGAGATGGTCCCCACGAGTTACTTCTCGAGGACATTGTATTCGACTATAAGAAGGATGTTAAGGAGCATCGCCGAAGGTTCATACGAGCTTGGGGCACGGTGAACAGATCTGACCCCCAAGAGTTGGGACTAAAGACTTCCCTTCCTATGCAGCCTTATCTCCAATGGCTCCGAGCTCGTGCCCGGATGCTTGGGATGCCTTATGAGGTCGTGTTACCAGTGATTGTGGAGCCCACTAATGAAGATGGAATTCCTTGCACGGTTCTCCATCCTTACATGCCCACTGATCCCGGGGAGCTGTAGAGGTCTTGGATTCAGCTGAAGAATGAGCGAGATACTTACCAGGAACAGTACCATGAGCAAGAAAGGAAGATTTTGAAGCTCACCAGGCAGCTCGAGGAAGAAAGAGTGATCAATGACTACATCAGCACAAATACGAAGCGACCATGGGACTTTTGATTTTGCTTTTTCTAGTTTTAGATTTTGTTTTATTTACTCTTTTGTAACGCCTTAAAGGCATTGTTGAACCTTTCAAAGTTAAGCTAATAAAGTTTTATTTATTTTTTTGGTTTGCAAATTTAAATCTCCCAAAGTCTTTGAAATCATTACATGCGCATCCCATTATCATGCATATCATTACAAGTACCCTTACAGGTTTCTCATCTTCTTCGTCGTTTATTTCAGCAGTAATGTCTTCCGATCAAGCCATCAAAGATCTTCAGGCACAAAACGCCCAATTCCAATAGATGTTCATAAGTTTGGCTAAAGGGCAAGAGGACCTAAAGACCCTTATTCTGAAAGAGAAGAAGAAGAAGAAGAAGGTCGGTATTCTGAATATGGGTAGAATATTCGGAGAAAGGTTGAGGCCACCAGCTGATCTGACCTCCTCATCCAGAGAAGGGGAGAACCAAGAAAGGGAAAAGGACCCTAGTCCTGCAGTTTCTGACAACGATACTGATTACGACGATGAGCAATATCCTCCTGCTGAGGATAGGTACAAGCAGTTAGAAGACCGTCTGAGCGCTATGGAGATTCAGAGAATACCTGGTTTGGATTTCGGAGAATTGGGACTGGTATCGGGAGTGGTCATCCCTCATAAGTTCAAAGCTCCGATTTTTGCCAAGTATGATGGAGTATCCTGCCCAAAGCTCCATCTCCGCTCTTACGTCAGGAAAATCCAACCCCACACTGCTGATAGAAATTTGTGGGTGCACTTCTTTCAAGATAGTCTGTCAGGGACTCAGCTTGAATGGTTCTATCAGTTAGAAGGAGCCAGTGTCCGAAACTGGGAAGACCTTACTGCTGCTTTTTACAAGCAATATCAGTATAACACCGACCTTGCTCCCACTCGTACTCAGCTCCAGGTTATGTCTATGGGTGCAGGTGAAGGTTTTAAGGACTATGCTCAAAAGTGGAGAGACTTGGCTGGAAGAGTCCAACCCCCTTTGTCTGATAGGGAGTCGGTTGACATGTTTCTAGGGACGCTATCTGGTCCATTTTTCAATCATTTGATCAGTAGCTCATCATCTGGTTTTACTGAGTTGATTTTTACTAGAGAAAGAGTGGAGGCTGGCATTCAAAGTGGTAAAATACAGAAGGATGCCTCTTCGAATTCGGTAAAAAAGCCTTTCATTGGTAAGAAGGAAGCTGGTGCAGTCTATAGCCCGAGGGGCCAAGGCAGATCTGAACATCGTCAAACGGTAAATGCTGTCGTGATACCAAGAACCACAGTTGCTCCATAACGCAACAATCAACAAAGGTTGGAAAGACCACAATGGAAGTTTACCTGCATCAACATGACTTTGGCTGAAATTATGCCTCATTTGTTAAAGTCCAACTTGGCAACCTTGAGAGAGGCTCCCAAGAATCCAAACACTGCTTCTCCCAGATACAATCCCAACGCGCGGTGCGCCTACCATTCCGAGAGTCCGGGCCATGATACAAATGATTGCTGGGTCCTGAGAAATAAAGTAAAAGATCTGCTCGAAGCCAAGGAGATAGAGTTTGATGCTCCAGAAAAGATGAATGTTATAACTACTCCCATGCCCAAACATGGTCGTGGAGTTAATGTTGTTGACACCGATTTGTTTGTGACCTCTATTGAAGAAATTTCTACTCCTCTGATGACTGTTAAGAAGAATTTGTTGTTGGCCGATTTATTTCCGGGTTGTGGTGAAGGTTGCCACATGTGTTCGACTCTACCTTCCAGTTGTTGTTTGTTGAAGTCAGGTGTTCAACACCTGATGGATAATAAGTAAATTTTGTTCGAGAAGACTACGACTCCTGTTGTTTCCAATGAAGATATTTCCATTATTATCATTTCCTCCAATCCTTCCAAGGTTTCCTCGAGAAAAACTGTTAGGATTACACCTGTTCCAAGAATTGCTCTGCTAATAATCACGGCTCCTGGTCCCATCCCGTATACCTCAAATAAGGTTATCCCATGGCACTATGGTGCTGATGTGTATTACCATGGTATTAAGTAAGATCTGAAGACTGAAGAAGCTGATACTGATGACAGTAATATTGTCGGGATTAGTAAGGTTACCCGAAGTGGAAGGGTCTTCTCTCCCGAGATTTCCCTGAAGACTATCATCAAGCCTACTGTTATTCCAACTGCTGCTCCAACCAGAACTCCTGATTTTTTTCATGTTCCTACTCCAATTATTACACCTGCAACTATTCCTATTCTTACTCCAGTTACCACCCCTGCTGCCGAGCCATTTGGGACTCGGGGCAAAGAAATTATAGGTGAGCCTTCCCGGATGGAGGCACCTAATAAAATCATTGTAGAAACTTCTAAACAAGAAATAGAAGAAATATTGAAAATTATCAAGAAAAGCGACTACAGTATGGTCGAACAGCTGGGACAGACCCCATCAAAGATCTCCATGTTGTTTCTGCTATTATGTTCTGAAGCCCATGCGAAGGCTTTGATTGCATTTCTCAAGACTGCGCACGTGCCGCAGGAGACTTCCGTAGATCAGTTCAAAGATTGCAATCCTAGCCTGACTGTTGACAATGGGATAGGTTTCTCAGATGCGGATCTGACCCCTAAAGGGAGAAATCATAATGATGCTCTGCATGTATCAATCGAGTGCAGGGGCACCACTATGGCCCATGTGCTGGTAGATACCGGGTCTTCGTTGAATGTTCTGCCAAAAAAAGCATTAGACCGTTTGGATTGTGAGGGTTTGACTTTAAAGCCGAGTAACATTGTGGTAAGGGCTTTTGATGGATAAAAGAGAATGGTACACGGGGAGGTGGACATCCCTGTCAAAGTAGGTTCTTAGACCTTTGGGTCCACCTTCTATGTAATGGATATCAGACCATCGTATTCTTGCTTGTTGGGTCGTCCTTGGATTTATAAGGCTGGGGCAGTTACTTCCACACTCCATCAAATGCTGAAATATCCGATGAAGGGGAAGATTATCACGGTGCAAGGTGAAGAAGAGTATATGGTGAGTCATCTCAATTCCTTCCGCTACATGGAGATGGACGAGGAGTTCATAGAAACACCTTGTCAGAATTTCGAAGAGGTTCCTCAGACTTTAGCGTCAACTGAAGTTACTACCGACAAACCTCCGCTGAAGATGGCTTCTCTCAAGGATGCCAGGGTTGTAATTGAAGGAGGTGGGTGTACCAATTAGGGTCAGCTCCCTGATTTCATTCACAAAACTGACACATTTGGTTTGGGTTTTACTGCAGGGGCTCAAAGGGATGTTAGGCGCACCCGGATTGGAAAACCTCTGCTACACATCAGCAATCGGGGAGTTAATGCAATTGAGGACAGTGAAGAAGATTTAGACATTGACAGCTGGATCTACCCAATAACCAACGGTGGACTGAATAACTGGACGGTGAAGGATTTCATACCTGTTTCTTTTATTCCGCAGTAATTGACTTTTGTTTTAAGATTTGTAATAAATAGTTTGAAACTTTACGGCTCGATGCCTTGCCCAAGGCACCTTGGCTTTGTTTGTGAGGGCTATTATTTGTCATTTCACATATCATTAATAAAGCATTGGACATTTCTTGCATTACAAGTTTTGCACTCCTTGTTTTTCTTTTCTGTCTCTCACTTTATCAAAACAGCTATTCTCTTACACACACTCATGTATCATACTACAGATCCATATCCACTCTGGATCCCATTGATAACAACTATGCTACTGCTAGTTATGACTTCAAAAATCTGATCAACCAAGCCGAGGACGAAGGTGAGGATGATTGTGAGGTGCCTGGAGAACTTGCTAGACTGTTACAGCAGGAAGAAAGGGCCATACAGCCTCATGAAGAGCCAGTTGAGTCAGTGAATTTGGGTACAGAGGAAGACAGGAAAGAGGTTAAGATAAGAGCGAATCTGGAGCCTAGTGTCAAACAACGGTTAATACAGATGCTACAAGACTATGTTGAAATCTTCACATGGTCTTATGAAGACATGCCTAGTTTGGACACTGATATTATGGTACATCGCCTGCCGACTAAAGAAGACTGCCCTCCTGTAAAGCAGAAGGTCCGTCGTATGCACCCTGAAATTCCAGAGAAAATCAAGGCAGAGGTCATGAAACAGTTCTACGCAGGATTCTTAGCTGTCACTTCTTATCCGCAGTGGGTTGCCAACGTCATTCCGGTACCTAAGAAGGATGGTAAGGTATGGATGTGTTTGGACTACAGAGACCTGAACAGGGCAAGCCCCAAGGATGACTTCCCACTGCCTCACATTGATGTTCTAATCGACAACACCGTGCAACACAAGATCTTATCTTTCATGGATGGTTTTTATGGCTACAACCAGATCAAGATGGCTCCTGAGGACATGGAGAAGACAACCTTCGTTACATAGTGGGGCACCTTTTGTTATAAGGTAATGCCTTTTGGGTTGAAGAATGCTGGGGCAACTTATCAGCGCGCCATGGTCGCTTTGTTCCATGATATGATTCACCACGAGATCGAGGTTTATGTCGATGACATGATAGCCAGGTCCCAGACAGAGGAATAACACCTTGATCATCTCCAGAAACTATTTGACAGGTTGAAAACGTACAAGCTAAGGTTGAATCCGAACAAGTGTACCTTCGGGGTAAGGTCTGGTAAGCTTCTGGGTTTTGTTATCAGTGACAAAGGTATTAAGGTGGACCCTGCAAAGGTAAAAGCCATACAAGAAATGCTGGCTCCCGGCACAGAAAAGGAAGTTAGAGGTTTCTTGGGACGTCTAAATTACATCGCCCGATTCATTTCACATCTGACTGCTACTTTTGAGCCGATCTTCAAGCTGCTGAAGAAAGATCAAGTGGTAAAGTGGAATGATCAAATAGTCTAAGTATTTTAAAGGGTTTTTATGGTTCATGTTGATTATTAAGTGTCTTAGAAAAGAAATGAAAATCTCAAATGAGCAAAATAAAAATGACATGAAATGTAATGCTTAAAGTAAATGGTACATAAATCATAAAAAATAAAAGGCCACAAAGTAAAAACAATTTAATAATTAGTGGTTAGTTGGATGACCATCTTGAAACTTGAATTTGGAATTCATTAGAGGATTGGTAGAACCAAATCCTCCACACAACAAGTTGCATTTGCTTTTTGTCAAGTATATCATCCATTTGGAAACCTCACAAGTACCATTTAATGATCAACGATGTTTATGTGATCCGCGTTGACCAAAAGCATTGTAGATCCATTAGAGGATTGGTAGAACCAAAGCCTCCACATAATGAATCTTAAGGTTATTGGATCAAAGGGATCAAATTAACATACTTGGGCTTGTAAACATAGGTTTTGGCCACGAATGATCATTTATTCGAATCGGGACAAAATTTAGCGTTATATTAAGAAATAGTAAGTGGATTTATATAGAAGTCGCACCTGTAATGCCCGTAATTTAATTAATTATTTAAGTAAATTATTTTTGGAATATTTGTGAAGATAAGTTATTACTAAATTGGATTTATTTTATTAAGTGGAGAAATAATAATATTAGAGGTATAATATTATTATGTGGTAAAATAATATTAGAAGTGTAATATTATTAAGGTGTGCTTATTTTGAGATAGTAGATGTATTAAGGGGGGTGTAAGTTTGGAGCCAACTAAGGAATAATAGAATATTAGGTTATTTTATTATTTGTTGTTAGAATAGAAGAAAGAAGCAGTAGAAGAAAATAAGGATTTGGAAGAGAACGTGAAGCTGCTGGAAAAAGTGGAAAACGACAAGAACGAGGATTCAACCCGGAAATTGTAGAGCGACGTTCAATCCAAGGTAAGGGTGGGGTTATGACTTTATAATTGGATTCATGATGTTTGATATGTGGGGTTAGAGGATTGTTGTTTTGTTTCTTGAATTGGATGTATTATGATTGTTGTATGATGAGAATTGATGAATTTTAGATGAATAATGATGTTATGATGTCGTTTAATCGATGTAGTATTATAGGTTAATGATTAGGTGATGAGTTACCATGTTTATAATGAGGTTGTAGGACTGTAATTGAATCCCCATCGTGAAAATACAGAAGAAAATCTTGGAAGAATGCGGGAAGTAACAGGATGCATCGATTCATGGAAGCATGCGTCGACACATAGGCGCTGTTAGACTCAGGATGAGTCGATCCATGGAGGGCTTGCATCGATGCATGATGAGTACAAGACTCAGGATGATTCGATCGGAGATGAGCATGCATCGATACATGTTGTGATTAGGACCAGGATGAGTCGATCCATAAGGAGGATGTGTTGACTCATGCTGTGCAGGAGAAGCATTACGCGTCGACCCCAAGGGATTTGCGTCGATCCATACTGACTAATTATGACAAAATCAGTTTTAAATTGCTGTAACTTGAGTTTTAGGATGCTGTTTGAGATGCTGTTTGAAGCATTGATTAGCTAACGCGATGGGCTTTATTCTAGGTGATTAAATGATGAATAAGAAGTGTAATCCTAGTAACTAATTTAGGATTTAGGATTAATTCCCGTGATTGGTCGTTGTGCTGATGTTTTGGACATAATGATGAACATGAGATGTGTAGAGGCTGCTGTCAAAATTTTGACAGTGGGATTAGCGACAGTAAAAATGTAAAATCGCAGAATAATAGTATGGATTACTGTATTATTGATATACAACTGAGTTATTAATGAGATGTGGTTATTAATGTTGTTTTTGACAATTATGATGAATAAATGACGTTTGATAAATAAATGATGTTCAATAAATTATTTTGAGATGTTTATGAGATGCTGTGATTGAGATGTTTTGAGATGATTGAGATGTTGTTATTTTGAGATGTTTATGAGATGTTGTGATTGAGATGTATTTTGAGATGTTGTTAACTGAGTGTTGTTATTACATTCATGATGAGTCGCATACATTGCATTTTTGAGATGGAGCTTATGCTCGTTGAGATGGCCTGGATTTGCAAATTTTGAGATGAAGGCTATGCCTTGTTGATGCCTCTATTAATTGGCAGATTTTTGAGATGAGAGTTCTGATCCAATGGTACCACACGCATTTGCATAGTTTTGAGTCGCATTATATGATTGAATAATGTAGTGTATTTGATGTTGATGAATGAGTATATATGCTTTAATTATTGTTGATTATGAGATGAGAAGTGGTGATATTGTTGATCTAGTTTAATATATTAATTATCATGCGTTTTATTATATTGTTAGATATCTCACCCCTTCTGTTTGAATGTTGTCCTTATGTTGGTAACGTGCAGGTAATCACTAGTGAAGGCTGTATACCTTCAATTAGTTCAAGTCTGTGTTATTGCTCTGATATGTAACACTCGGGGGGATGAACGCTTGCTGATTTTTGATTGTTGATTTTCATTTGTTGAGTTTTGAATTGATTATTATTAAATATGAGGTGTTTCGAATTTGTTGTTTTATTTAGAGATGTTATTGAAGAATTCCGCTGTGTGGTTATTGAATTATTTTATTAAAGATTTTATGACAATGGTTCATCCGATGTTTTAAAAGTGTTATATATCCATGATGAATGCAATGAATTTGTTAGAAGAATTTGTGGCGTCCCGATTCATCTGTATGATTGAAATTTTATAACTCTGATTTATTTTGCATAATTTTCTTGGGGTAGAATTGGGGTGTTATAAAGATGGTATCAGAGCCTGGTTGGTCCGACCTTGTCGTCGAGTCATAGTTGTCTAACAATCGAGTATTGTTATTTTGAGTTCTAATCGTTGTTTATGTTGTAGTGAGAAGTTAAGATGGATGGAAGGAATGATGTTGCACTTGCTGCTGCTTTAGAAGCAATGGCTCATGCGATGGAAAATCAGCCGAATGCTGACGGGAATGCTGGATCTCGTAGCTTAGCGACTTTCCAGAGAGAGAATCCACCTACGTTCAAGGGAAAGTATGATCCTGACGGAGCATTGGAATGGTTGAAAGAGATTGAGAGGATCTTTCGTGTGATGGACTGCACTCCAGCGCAGAAGGTTCATTATGGGACTCATATGCTAGTAGTCGAGGCTGATGACTAGTGGCTAGAGACTTGCCAGAAGTTAGAAGCTGCAGGTGAGAATGTCACTTGGGCTGTGTTCCGTAGGGAGTTTTTGAGAAAGTATTTTCCTGAAGATGTCCGTGGAAAGAAGGAAATTGAGTTCCTTGAGTTGAAGCAAGGGAATTTGTCTATTGTTGAGTATGCTGCCAAGCTTGCTGAGTTGGCCAAGTTTTATCCACATTACACTGAGGAAAATGCTGAGTTTTCAAAGTGTATTAAGTTTGAGAATGGGTTGCACCCGGAGATTAAGAAAGCAGTTGGATATCAGAAAATCTGTGTCTTTGCTAATCTGGTTGATAGCTGCAGGATTTATGAGGAGGACAATAATGCTCATTACAAGATTATTAGTGAGAAGAGGGGTAAACACCCACAGAGTCGTGGTAAACCTTATGATGCCCCAGCTGGTAAGGGTAAACAGAGAGTTGCTCATGGTCAGAGGACTAGTGAGGGAGATGCTCCTGCTGGTGTGATTTTCTTTAAGTGTGGGAAACCTGGACACAAGAGTAATGTGTGCACTATTGAAGTGAAGAGGTGTTTCCGTTGTGGCAAGAACATACATGTTCTAGCTGAGTGTGAGCACAAGAGTGTGGTTTGTTTCAACTGTAAAGAAGAAGGGCACGTTGGTAGTCAGTGTCCAAAACCGAAGAGGGCTCAGTCAAGTGGTTAAGTGTTTTCTTTGGTGGAGGATCAGACAGCTGTTGAGGACGGACTTATTAGAGGTACATGTTTCATTAATAATACTCCTTTAATTACTATTATTGATACTGGTGCTACACATTGTTTTATTATTGCTGATTGTGTTGAAAAATTGGGTCTTGTGTTGTCTTCTTTGAATGGAGAAATGGTCGTCGATACTCCAACCCAGGGGTCGGTGACTACTTCTTTTGTGTGTGCTAAGTGTCCCTTGTCGATCTTTGACAGAGACTTTGTTGTTGATTTGGTTTATTTACTGTTAAGAGGTTTGGATGTGATTCTAGGTATGAACTGGTTAGAGCATAACTGTGTTCATATTAACTGTTATGACAAGTCTGTGAAGTTTTCTACTCATGAGGAAGAGGAAGATGGTTTGTTGTCTGCTAGACAGTTGAGGAAGTTGATGCAAGAATAAGCACAGATGTTTTCGTTGATGGCGTCGCTATCTGTAAAGACTCAAGCTATAATTGAGGAATTGCAGGTGGTGTGTGAATTTCCTGAAGTTTTCCCTGATGAGATTCCTGATGTACCGCCAGAGAGGGAAGTTGAATTTGCAATTGATCTTGTACCTGGTACCAGACCTGTGTCTATGGCACCATACAGGATGTCTGCGTCTGAGTTGTCAGAGTTGAAGAAGCAATTGGAAGATTTACTTGAGAAGAGGTTTGTAAGACCAAGTGCATCGTCGTGGGGAGCTCCAACGTTGTTAGTGAAGAAGAAAGATGGAAGTATGAGGCTTTGTGTTGATTATAGACAGTTGAATAAAGTGACAATTAAGAACAAGTATCCGCTTCCAAGAATAGATGACTTGATGGACCAATTAGTGGATGCCCGTGTGTTTAGTAAGATTGATCTGAGGTCGGGTTATCATCAGATTAAAGTGAAGAATGAAGATATTCAGAAGACGGCTTTCATAATGCATTATGGACATTACGAGTATTCGGTGATGCCTTTCGGTGTTATTAATGCGCTGGGAGTATTCATGGAATATATGAATCGTATCTTTCATACTTATTTGGATCGGTTTGTAGTGGTGTTCATTGATGATATTTTGATTTACTCTAAGTCAGAAGAAGAGCATGCTGAACATTTAAGTGTAACATTGCAAGTTTTGAAAGAGAAGAAGCTGTGTGCAAAGCTGTCCAAGTGTGAATTTTGGTTAAAAGAGGTTAGTTTTCTTGGTCATGTGATTTCAGGTAGTGGCATTGTTGTAGATCCATCAAAGGTTGATGCTGTGTTGCAATGGGAAACTCCAAAGTCAGCTACTGAGATTAGAAGCTTCTTGGGATTAGCTGGTTATTATATAAGGTTTATCGAAGGGTTTTCTAAGTTGTCACTCCCGTTGACTAAGTTGACTTGTAAAGGTAGAGCTTTTGTTTGGGATGTTCAGTGCGAAGAAAGTTTTACAGAATTGAAGAAGAGGTTGACGTTGGCTCTGATTTTGACGTTACCTAATCCAGGAGAGCCTTTTGTGGTTTATTGTGATGCTTCTAAGTTGGGTTTGGGAGGTGTGCTTATGCAGGATGGTAAGGTAGTTGCTTATGCGTCAAGGCAGTTAAGGACTCATGAGGAGAACTATCCTACGCATGATTTAGAGCTTGCTGCTGTTGTTTTTGCATTGAAGATTTGGAGGCATTATCTTTATGGATCTAGATTTGAAGTGTTTAGTGACCATAAGAGCTTAAAGTATTTATTTGATCAGAAGGAGCTGAATATGAGGCAACGAAGATGGTTGGAATTGTTAAAGGATTATGATTTCGGTTTGAATTATCATCCAGGAAAGGAGAATGTGGTAGCTGATGCATTGAGTCGAAAGACTTTACATATGTCGGCAATGATGATTAGAGAGTTGGAATTGATTGAGCAGTTCAGAGATATGAGCTTAGTTTGCGAGGTTACTCCACAGAGTGTTATGTTGGGTATGTTAAAGATTAATAATGAATTTCTAGACAGTATCAGAGAAGCTCAGAAGTTGGATGTGAAACTGGTAGATTTGATGGTTGGGATTGATCAATCCGAGAATAGTGATTTTAATCTTGATGCGCAAGGTGTGTTGAGGTTTCGTAACCGGATTTGTATTCCTGATGATGCTGAGATGAAGAAAGTGATACTTGAAGAGAGTCATAGAAGTAAGTTGAGTATTCATCCAGGAGCTACGAAGATGTATCAAGATTTTAAAGGTTTGTTTTGGTGGCCTGGGATGAAGAGTGATGTGGCCTAGTTTGTGTATGCATGTTTGACTTGTCATAAGTCGAAAGTTAAACATCAAAAGCCCGCAGGATTGATGCAACTGTTGGAAGTTCCAGAATGGAAATGGGATAGCATTTCAATGGACTTTGTGACGGGGTTTCCTAGTACTTCAAGAGGACGTGATTCAATTTGGGTGATTGTTGATAGGCTTACGAAGTCAGCTCATTTTATTCCTATTAACATCAGTTTTCCAGTGTCGAAGTTGTCTGAGATTTATATCAGTGTGATTGTGAAGCTGCATGGTGTTCCTTTATGCATTGTGTCAGATAGAGATCCAATATTTACTTCTGATTTTTGGAAGAGTTTGCAAGAAGCGTTGGGTTCTAAGTTGAGGTTGAGTTCAGCGTATCATCCTCAGACAGATGGTCAGACTGAACTGACTATTCAATCGTTGGAAGATTTGTTGAGGGCGTGTGTTCTTGAGCAGGGAGGTTCATGGGATACTTATCTTCCGTTGATAGAGTTCACTTATAATAACAGTTACCATTATAGTATTAGAATGGCACCTTTTGAAGCGTTGTATGGTCGAAGATGTAGAACTCCGTTATGTTGGCATGAATCTGGTGAGAGTGTAGTGCTTGGACCTGAACTTGTTCGTGAGACTACTGAGAAGGTGAAGTTGATTCGAGAAAAGATGAAAGCTTCACAAAGTAGACAGAAGAGTTATCATGACAAGCGAAGGAAGGATTTAGAGTTTCAAGTCGGTGATCATGTGTTTTTGAGAGTTACACCTGTGACTGGTGTTAGGTGAGCATTGAAGTCTAAGAACCTCACTTCTCGTTTTATTGGACCACATCATATTTCAGAGAGAGTGGGGAATGTTGCTTATAGAGTGGCTTTACCGCCCAATCTTTCGAATTTTCATGATGCGTTTCATGTGTCGCAACTTCGGAAGTATATTTCAGATCCATCTCATGTGATTCATATGGACGATGTGCAAGTACGGGATAATCTTACGGTGGAGACGATGCCTGTACGGATCGCGGATTGTGAAATGAAGACTCTGAGGGGAAAAGAGATTGCCTTGGTTAAAGTGGTTTGGCTAGGAGCTGCAGGAGAAAGCATGACTTGAGAATTGGAGAGCAAGATGCGAGACTCCTATCCGGAATTATTTGATTGAGGTAAATTTTCGAGGAAGAAAATGTTCTAAGTGGGGGAGAGTTGTAACGCCCGTAATTTAATTAATTATTTAATTAAATTATTTTTGGAATATTTGTGAAGATAAGTTATTATTAAATTGGATTTATTTTATTAAATGGAGAAATAATAATATTAGAGGTATAATATTATTATGTGGTGAAATAATATTAGAAGTGTAATATTATTAAGGTGGGCTTATTTTGAGATAGTAGATGTATTAAGGGGGGTGTAAGTTTGGATCCCACTAAAGAATAATAGAATATTAGGTTATTTTATTATTTGTTGTTAGAATAGAAGAAAGAAGCAGTAGAAGAAAATAAGGATTTGGAAGAGAACGTGAAGCTGCTGGAAAAAGTGGAAAACGACAAGAACGAGGATTCAACCCGGAAATTGTAGAGTGACCTTCAATCCAAGGTAAGGGTGGGGTTCTGACTTTATAATTGGGTTCATGATGTTTGATATGTGGGGTTAGAGGATTGCTGTTTTGTTTCTTGAATTGGATGTATTATGATTGTTGTATGATGAGAATTGATGAATTTTAGATGAATAATGATGTTATGATGTCGTTTAATCGATGTAGTATTATAGGTTAATGATTAGGTGATGAGTTACCATGTTTATAATGAGGTTGTAGGACTGTAATTGAATCCCCATAGTGAAAATACAGAAGAAAATCGTGGAAGAATGCAGGAAGTAACAGGATGCATCGATTCATGGAAGCATGCGTCGTCACATATGTGCTGTTAGACTCAGGATGAGTCAATCCGTGGAGGGCTTGCGTCGATGCATGATGAGTACAAGACTCAGGATGAGTCGATCGGAGAGGAGCATGCATCAATACATGTTGTGATTAGGACCAAGATGAGTCGATCCATAAGGAGGATGTGTCGACTCATGCTGTGCAGGAGAAGCATTACGTGTCGACCCCAAGGGTTTTGAATCGACCCATACTGACTAATTTTGACATAATTAGTTTTAAATTGCTGTAACTTGAGTTTTAGGATGCTGTTTGAGATGCCGTTCGAAGCGTTGATTAGCTAACGCGATAAGCTTTATTCTAGGTGATTAAATGATGAATAAGAAGTGTAATACTAGTAACTAATTTAGGATTTAGGATTAATTCCCGTGATTGGTCGTTGTGCTGATGTTTTGGACAGAATGATGAATATGAGATGTGTAGAGGCTGCTGTCAGAATTTTGACAGTGGGATTAGCGACAGTAAAAATGTAAAATCGCAGAATAATAATATGGATTACTGTATTATTGATATACAACTGAGTTATTAATGAGATGTGGTTATTAAAGTTGTGTTTGACAATTATGATGAATAAATGACGTTTGATAAATAAATGATGTTCAATAAATTATTTTGAGATGTTTATGAGATGCTGTGATTGAGATGTTTTGAGATGATTGAGATGTTGTTATTTTGAGATGTTTATGAGATGCTGTGATTGAGATGTTTTGAGATGTATTTTGAGACGTTGTTAACTGAGTGTTGTTATTACATTCATGATGAGTCGCATACATTGCATTTTTGAGATGGAGCTTATGCTCGTTGAGATGGCCTGGATTGGCAAATTTTGAGATGATGGCTATGCCTTGTTGATGCCTCTATTAATTGTCAGATTTTTGAGATGGGAGTTCTGCTCCAATGGTACCACATGCATTTGCATAGTTTTGAGTCGCATTATATGATTGAATAATGGAGTGTATTTGATGTTGATGAATGAGTATATATGCTGTAATTATTGTTGATTATGAGATGAGAAGTGGTGATATTATTGATCTAATTTAATATATTAATTATCATGCGTTTTATTATATTGTTAGATATCTCACCCCTTATGTTTGAATGTTTCCCTTATGTTGGTAACGTGCAGGTAATCGCGAGTGAAGGCTGTATACCTTCAATTAGTTCGAGTCGGTGTCATTGCTCTGATATGTAACACTCGGGGGGAAGAACGCTTGCTGATTTTTGATTGTTGATTTTCAGTTGTTGAGTTTTGAATTGATTATTATTAAATATGAGGTGTTTCGAAGTTGCTGTTTTATTTAGAGATGTTATTGAAGAATTCCGCTGCATGGTTATTGAATTATTTTATTAAAGATGTTATGACAATAGTTCATCCGATGTTTTAAAAGTGTTATATATCCATGATGAATGCAATGAATTTGTTAGAAGAATTTGTAGCGTCCCGATTCATCTGTATGATTGAAATTTTATAACTCTGATTTATTTTGCATAATTTGCTTGGGATAGAATTGAGGTGTTACAACACCTATTTTGAGGCTGGTCAATAGCAATCTATGCACCATTTATTTTGAGACATGATATAGAGATCATGCTCCAATAACACTTAGTGAAATAAGAAAGAGATGAGATGAAGAATGGTGGGAAAGAATATACAAACCATATTTGAATTAAAATTAAATCAAACTATTATTAAAATCATTCATCCATTTTTATGGAGTTAGACTCAACACCTTGGATCTAATAATGTTAATAAAGTTCATGATCAAAATTCAACCCAAGTTCAGCCAGCAAAATAATCACAAAATAATATTGCATTTAATATATACATTAAAAAAGGTTTTAAAAATATTTTAAAATGGAAATAAGAAAGAAAAATATCAACTATATTCAAATCAATCAAGAAAAATTAAGTAAGCCCATAGAAAAATCAGAAAAGGACTCAAATATTTTTATAAAATTTTTGGCAATTTTTAAAAGTTAGAAACTATTTTAAAACTAATTAAAATTGTTCAAACGAATAGAAAATAGATCAAAAATAGTAAAAATCAATAAAAAAATTCCATAAAATTTTCAAAAAAGTCAGAAATATGCAAAATCATATTTAGGAATTTTTTTAGAATTAAAAAAATGTCAGAAAGTATTTTTAAGGTAATTAAAACAAAGCAAATAATGCAAAAAATATAAAAAATATCAATTGCCAAAGTAAAAATATGAAAAAATATTCATGAGATCAGAAATAATTCAAAATATTTTTTGAATTTTTTCTTAATTTTTGGATAAAAATAAAAGAGTTATGAATTTTTGAAAATTAAATCAATTAAAATTTAAAATCAGAAAATAAAGTAAAACCAAAAAGATATGGACCATCAGATCATAGTCAAAATGCGTTAGTAAGCTAATCCAATGGACCAGATGCGCTGTGCTTGATATGGACCTTAGTAAGATGCACAGGAAATCAGAAAAAAGGCAACCAATGAAATTAAAATGTTTGGCACGTTATCATTGGCTAAGACGAGACATGTCATCATCTTCAACCTCCAGCCACCCTGCAATGGAGATTTTTTGAGATCTTTCAAACGATAAAATTAGGATCCCAGACCAATATCATTGGATTTGTCTCTTCAAGACGAACCTAACACCACCATCATGCCAAATTTTTATAAAGTATACAAAGAGATATGAATCAAAAACCCAGAAAATAACGAGCACCTTCAATTTGAGATTTCTCTCTCAATTATCAATGGATTTAAAAATTGTAAGAAGCACTAGAATCAGGAGAAGGAGTAGAACAGGCTAGTGCTTTATTTAGATCCAAATGGTGGAGAATTCTACCTTTTGGAAGTTCAAGAAAGAAGCTCTGAAACTGGACTTCTGTAGCTTGGATTATAGCTCGTTTTGATTGGTTTAAGTGTTGGAGAGTTTGTATGATGCTTAAGGAAGATGAATGTGCAAAGAATTTTGGAGGAAAAGGCTGGAATCTCAGAAAGTGATTTCAAAAATTTAAAGTTCGTGTGAGGTTTTGACAGAGTGTTTTTGGCTCTCAAAGCTTGAGGAAATGAATGGGGGATGACCCTCTATTTATAGGGAATCAAATGGAATGTTCAAGCATGTCAAATGATGAAGTTTAGAGGGAAATCGTGTGAACCTGATGCACGAGCAAAGTGTGATTTGATTTCCATCAAAACTCATCCAATACTTGCGGTTTAAGGCTCTAATCCACTTTGGAAACTTGGTTAAACATGATTAGATCACAAACGCGTGCTAATTTGATGTTTAGAGGCCAAAACATGAATTTCAAGTTCTGACTTATGAAGAAACTTCAGTTCCAAGTTACCAAGTTCAAACCAATGGCATTCTCAGCTCAAGGGGTCTTAAGGCATGATTCTTGATGCTTTAGAAAGATGAGGTTACAAGCTTTGAAATGGAAAAATAATGGAATTAAATGGATGCTTGAGCTGAAAGTTGCATTGAGTCAAAGTTGGAGAAAAAAGGTTGACTTTCCATACTTAGAAATATTTCAAAATTTTCTTCAAAAGTGACCTATAATGTTTTGCATCCAAACATAGCCTTTCACTTGGAATTTTCTTTTGACCAAAAGATATTTCATGAAATAGACATCTTGAATGAAATTTTGAAATTTGAACCATTCAAAATCTCCAAAAATTGAGAGAGTTATGAATTATTGAAGTTGGCAAAAAATCATGAAATGACCTATAATCTTATGTATCCTTAGGGCATCTTACATCCATTTTATAACATTGCACATAAAAGAAAGCATAAAGTTCACATCCTCAAGATCGTTATGGAAAAAGAGTGGGCTCAAGGTGATAAGAATTGACCAAGTTATGATCATTTGAAGTCACACATGGGAAAATGGGGGTTCATCTGGAGGACTTCTAATCCTTCTTCATCATCAAGTTTCTTCCACATGAAAACTCCTTGAAACTTTTGAAGTGATTTATTAATAACCATTTGAATAGAATGATGTATTTGGAATCACTCAAAAATACCAAAAGATGAGAAAGATATGCTTCTTTGAAGTTCAAAACCCTAGCTTCTAGATCAAGAAAATGCTTTGAGGAACTTTGACAAATTTGAACAAACTTCTTGTACCAAAACAATTGGTTTGTAAATAGAAGTTATTGATGATGAAAATTAGAACTCATATCCACCAAAACCACTTCCATATCTTGAGAATTGAGAGAAATATGCACTTGTGATCAATGGGAACAAGACTTTGTCAAACCATGACAACTTTTTCAATCAATCCCTTGCACTTTTGAATCAATCTTGATATCTGGGAATGTAGTGAACCAAAATAAACCTTGCCATGCCATCCCTTCCAAAACAACTTCAAAGATGAGGTTTGTAATTCTCATGCTTTATTGCCTAGGGCATGGAAATAAACTCATGAACCCATGGAGCAACTTGCTAAATCTCATTGCCTTTACCTACACTAGTAACAAGCATGACAAACCACATTGAATTTTGTTAATTAAAAGGAAAAATCAAGACAGAATATTCATGATTACAAAAGAAAACAAGTCAAGGTGCTTAGTGATTCCTCAAAGAGCAAAGCTAAAGGTAGGGAGGAGAACCAAGAACCCTAATGTGACCTTGTTGTGATTGAATCAATATGGTATGATGAAGGGATCTTAGGGGGGAAAATTGGGGTACAACAGCTGCGCTTATTTAAGTTTCTTCTATCCGGAGATACGGAGGTTAAAAATCTTTGTGTCGATGTGATCGAAGATACTTAAATATAAAACAAACCCTATTTTTGGCCCTAAGATGCCATGCAATGCATATGAGTATGAGTGCACAAGGATAACTTCAAAGGGACCCAAAGCACCACTGGGGATGTAACAAAATAAAGAAACAATAGAGAAACCCGACTAGGAAAATAAATCACTGGCAGATCAAAAGACCCGACTTACGGAGAATGATAAAAAGTCAAAGGATACACCAATTCCTACTGAATGAGAAACTACCAACATTCACTAGAGGTAGAAAGAGGAACGAAATAACAACACAGACGTTCATTGACGGTGAGCTACCAAAGTCTACTAGGGGTAGAAAAAAGATAACAATCATCGATGTTCACTGCCGAAGACTTACCAACTTTCACTGAAGGTAGAGAGAAAATATCATAGCATCGCCGTTCACTGACGATGAACTACCAACGTTTACTGAAGGTAGAAAAAAGACAAAAATCACCAACTTTTACTGAAGGTGACCTACCAACATTCAATAAAGGTAGAAAGAGAAAATATATCATGGCACCGCCGTTCACTGACGATGAACTACCAACGTTCACTGAAGGTAGCAAAAAGATAACAATCACCAACTTTCACTGAAGGTGACCTACCAACTTTCACTGAAGGTAGAGAGAAAATATATTATAGCACCGCCATTCACTGACGATGAACTACCAACATTCACTGAAGGTATCAAAAAGATAACAATCACCAACTTTCACTGAAGGTGACCTACCAACTTTCACTGAAGGTAGAGAGAAAATATCATAGCATCGCCGTTCACTGACGATGAACTACCAACGTTCACTGAATGTAGCAAAAAGATAACAATCACCAACTTTCACTAAAGGTGACCTACCAACATTCAATGAAGGTAGAAAGAGAAAATATATCATAGCACCACAGTTCACTGACGATGAACTACCAACATTCCCTAAAGGTAGCAAAAAGATAACAGCCACCAACTTTCACTGAAAGTAGAGAGAAAATATATCATAGCACTGCCGTTCACTGACGATGAACTACCAACGTTCACTAAAGGTAGCAAAAAGATAACAATCACCAACTTTAACTAAAGGTGACCTACTAACTTTCACTAAAGGTAGAATGATAAAATATATCATGGCACCACCGTTCACTGAAGATGAAATACCAACGTTCACTGAAGGTAGCAAAAATATAACAATCACCAACTTTCACTGAAGGTAGGAAGAGAAAATATATCATAGCACCATCATTTACTGACGATGAACTACCAACGTTCACCGAAGGTAGCAAAAAGATAACAATCACCAACTTTCACTGAAGGTAGAGAGAAAATATATCATAGCACCGCAGTTCACTGACGATGAACTACCAACATTTACTGAAGGTAGCAAAAATATAACAATCCCCAACTTTCACTGAAGGTGACCTACCAACTTTCACTGAAGGTAGAAAGAGAAAATATATCATAGCACCGCGGTTCACTAACGATGAACTACCAACGTTCACTGAAGGTAGGAAAAAGATAATAATCACCAACTTTCACTGAAGGTGACCTACCAACATTCACTGAAGGTAGAAAGAGAAAATATATCATTTTCCCCAAAACTCTGGCATTTCACCTATAACGGGTCTCAACTTCTTCTTTAACCAAGGAACTCCTCCTGGAAAGGGTAATATATAAGATGTCTTAAATAAAGAGACCTGCTACTTGTTGTTATATGAAGGATTGTAAAAA
The DNA here is from genome assembly GCA_948472305.1 of Vicia faba. Taxonomy (NCBI): domain Eukaryota; kingdom Viridiplantae; phylum Streptophyta; class Magnoliopsida; order Fabales; family Fabaceae; genus Vicia; species Vicia faba. Next base: position 909,697,697 of record OX451736.1, on the reverse strand, counting down.
AAGATTTTCGGGGAATGGAATATGACTTCCTGGGGAAATGCCAATATATTCCTACTGAGGAGATAAAGGTCTTCTCGTGCAAAATAAATGCACATTCTCAAACCAAAGTTCTAAGCTTGCGGAAATCCAAAGTAATAATATTGCCAGGTAACAAAGATTCAATCCAGAAATAAACTGGAGTAAAACAGTCTACCAAAATACATTCTTTGAGAAATAAACTCAAGAGGGAAACCCACTCTATCCAGACAAAAGAGCTGTACAGGAAGGCTAAAGCAAAAATCTTCCACGAGGGATAACTCAGTGGGGAAATTGAAAGAATATACGCTTTCTACTTAAGGCCGATACTCTATTGGAGAGAGGACAACACAACTCTGAAAAACAGGGTAATATGTCAACAAAATATTAACGAATGTGAATGAGCAATGTTTTGCCAAATTTGACTATGCATGATGTATGTATGAATATATGAGTGTTATATGCTGACAAAACAAACATATAATACTGGGGATAAACCAACAAAACCAACTCGGGCACAAACAACACTCGGCTAAATCACATCCAATATGGACATTCCATAAGAAAATAAGCACCAACTGAGAAAACAAAGACTACTGCCTGGCTTAACTTCACTGGGGAGAAATGCAATTCGGAAGTAGACAACACATAGCGACCAAACAGTACAGATATAGAGATACAACATCCTCTCCCAGGCTTTACCAGGGAATAACACTCAGACTTCAACGGGGAAACAAATATTTTCAAATGTAAAGCTTCTATTGGGGATTGCAAAATAAATTTCAAGTAAAGTAGAGATTAAATCATCAAAACATTCACTAGGGAATTTGTGCCAACTTCATTGGAGAGGTTAACACCACATTCACAAAGGGAAAACCAGTATACGTTCTTCACTGGAGAAATCTTGGATTGAACCTTCATATCATGCAAACTCAGAAAATAGGAGAAATGAATTAAAACTTGACCAGGGATACTGGAGTCACAAACCTAATACAGCGGAACCATCTTGAGAAAAACTTCCCCGGGAAACAAAACTTCTTAAAACAACTGGAGTTCATCCATTCCTGGGATCACCACTTTTGTTTTTTTTTCTTGCGTCACAAATTTTAAAGTAAAAGCAAATTGTAAATTCTTTTTGAAAATCAATTTTATTATTTAATCTTTTCGCTTTGAAAGTTATTATCAATAATAAATGGAGTCTTTGATAGCTAAATAAAATAATAAATACAAAGAATTGGATAAAAGCTCAAATTTCATTAATAGAATGGTAGTCTGCGAATGGCGAGACTCCATGAATGATTACAAAGTTCGGAAAATGGTAATATATAATTGAAAAGATACATTGAGATACAATGACCATTATCCCCTCTAACAACTTTTGAAATCCTGAGTAGCAGCTTCTGTTGAAGTATGAGGATCCGAGAAGATTGTTGCTCCAACAATCAAGTCTTGTCTGATGTAGTTACTTGCCAAGAAAGTTCATAACTTTTGTCTAAGCTGCCCTTGCGGGTTTTCAACTTAGCGGGAAATTTTATTCTATTTATGTCTCTAACTTTTTCCTAGATCGCCCTTTTGGGTTTTCGGCCTATCGAGACGCTCTTTTTTTTCCTAAGCCGCCCTTTCGGGTTTTCAACTTAGCATGTTATTCTTTTATTTCTTTAGGCGAAGTATTTCTTGACTGCATCAGCATTCACGGGACGTGGAAACTCCTCTCCATCCATAGTTTCAAGAATTAATGCACCGCCAGAGAAGGCTTTCTTGACAACATATGGGCCTTCAAAATTGGGAGTCCACTTGCCCCTAAAATCAACATCAAAAGACATGATCTTCCTGAGCACGAGGTCGCCTTCTCTGAATTCACAAGGTTTGACCTTCTTATCAAAAGCTTTCTTCATTCTCTTCTGATATAACTGGCCATGACACAAAGCCGTCATTCTCTTCTCTTCAATCAAATTCAATTGGTAAAATCGGTTTTAAACCCATTCAGCCTCTGATAGCTTGGTTTCCATTATCACACGCAAAGAGGGAATCTCAACCTCAATTAGGAGTACCGCTTGCATTCCATACATAAGGGAGAACGGGGTTGCTTCTGTTGAAGTGCGGACAAATGTTCGATATCCATGCAAAGCAAAAGGGAGAATTTCATGCCAATCCTTATAAGTAACAACCATCTTCTGGATAATCTTCTTGATATTCTTATTAGCAGCTTCAACAACCCCATTCATCTTTGGCCTGTACGAAGATGAATTGTGATGGACAATCTTGAATTCTTCACATAGTTCTGTCATCATCTTGTTGTTCAGATTCGAGCCATTGCAGTTGATAATTATGCTCGGCACACCATATCGACATATTAGATTATTCTTAATGAAGCGTGTTGTACCCCAAAATTTGCCCTCCCATATTCTTCAAAATTTGCTAAGTCAAAGCTTCAAAATTCCCCAAGGGTTGCACAGTTCAAGGGCCTCCTAAGCAGTCAAAAACTAGGGTTTTGGTTCTGACAAAGAAAATGAAGTTTCCAAGGGTCCAATCAAGTCCCACATGCCTACAAACATGGTCAAGCATCCTCATGCCAAGTTTCAAGACTTACAGCACAAAATTGCACAGTCAAAAACCCTAATTGCCCTACAGTCAACTGTAGGGGCAAAATGGTCATTTGACAGTCCAAAGTTTAAATTTTTGGTCAACATCTCATTTTGAAGCCACAAACATCATTTGATCAATGCTTGGTCATGATTCTCAAAGTTTGGCTCAAAAAGTCTCAAGATGCAAAAGTTTCCATATTTGGACAGTTGAAAAAGTCAACTGTAACTTGACCAAGGCATAACTTCCACATGGTTTATCAGAAAAATTACATCCAAAGCTCATTTTTAAGAGAAAGACATTTCCTACAACTCCTCTTCACACTTCAGGTCCAAGAAATGCTCTCACAAAAAGTTATCAATTTCAACATTATAGGTCATTTTCAAAAGTCAACAAAAAGGGACTTTAAGTCAAAGGCCATAACTTGAGATTGGTAAATCAAAATGACATGGGACAAAAGGCATTGGTTAGAGGACTTCAAGACCTTTCCAAAATGTCCAAGAACATGATCAAAGCTTAAATATTGAGCAAGATATGAATTGTGGAAGTTGGGAAATTTTTGGATATTTTGAAAAGTCAACTTTACTTCAAATATCTTAAAATTGCTAATGGGCCACATTTTCTTCCAAAATTCATCATCCAAGGCATGTGCACGACCATTTGGCCCAAAGGGAAGTTATTCATCATTTTTATTTTGTTTATTTGAATTTTTAATTGCTAATAATTCACTTAATTAATTAAAATATGTGAAAAATACCAAAGGAAGTTTTTTAAATCTTTTTATGTATGAAATACACTCAAGATTCGTGCATGATAAGATATAGAAAGAATCAATGGTAATTGGACATGATTGGTATCAAATATGCATGAAAAGATTTGAAAGATTATGCAAGAAAATCAAATATTCTCTACATCAATGCAAAGGGTTTTTTGATCCAATTTTCAACCCTAATCATTCCATACATAAGCAGGATACTAACCCTAAAGCTCATAACCTCGAAGCTGCGCAGAAACACCATAAACAAGTTTGCATTTTTTGGCTAAAATTTCAAAACTGAAAACACGATTGCAAGGCTTTTCAAGGCAAGAAAATCATTCCATTGCCTTCCTGAGACCTCAAGGAAGGTTTTCAGATCGAAACCATCATCCCTAACATCAAGAACTGGTAATTAGAAGTCAGATTGTGTCACTTCTTTTGCATAATCGTGTTTTATTATTCAGGCCATATCCATGCATTTTTATTCTTGATTTGTACTAATGAGTTGATTCTGAAGCTAGCAGTATGATCTAATTGAAGAATCATTGCATATATGAAGAGTTGCCATGAACGACACCTAGGGTTTTAAAAACCTTGAATTGGGGTTTCTCAGTTATGGAAAAATTAGGACGTGATACCTAGACCATTAAACTCAGGAGACTTGGACGATTTGAAAACACATATCGCGCCTAATTTATGATGCAGGGATTCCTATTCGCTATTTTCATATGCACCATTTAGTGGGGGTTTAAAACCCCCGCTATTCAATTGATTTTTATTTCAGGTAAAGCGCAACAAGGAAGAAGGAGATGAGGTGTAAGGCGATGGTTGGTTCATTTGAATTTCGCGCGAAAATCATCCACTAACTCACGTTTTGATTGATATTATTTATTAGTTATATAATATACAAAGAAGCATAACAGCGCGGTTGGCAGGGCATTAGTGTGGTAACCTCTGGGACCTGGGTTCGATTCCCAGGTCCCCTCACTTTATTTCATGTATTTTGTTTCAATCTAATCCTGTGCAGTTTCAAGCCTCAGCGTTCACCATACACCCACAATCTCAACGCACCACATGGCCACTGAGGGCAATCTAAAGGCCCAGATCTGATGAACACCATAGGCGCTAGTCAATGCAAACACACGCTGTCATGAAAAGTCAAATAAGGCCAAGGTTTAATGGGCCAAAAATGCTGGAGATACCTCCAATCTGGGGACAGAACCCCCCATGGTTTGCCTTTCATTCTTTTTTCATATTTTTCTAGTTTATTTATTTTAATTAATTTACTTTAAATTCTTTAATTTAATTTATTTTCATAAAATATAAAAATAGTAAAAAAATCAGAAAAGACAAAAAAATAAATATATTTGATTTAGTGTTCTTTGTAAATAAATAATATCATTTAATTTAGTTTTCAATTCTAGGGTTAATTTTAATATCTTTTCTTAATAAATTAAAAACTTGTAGAATTAGGTTTTAATTACTTTAATTACTTTTTCCTTTATTTTCTCATCACTAATAATTAATTATTTATTTTTATAAATCAAATTGCATTAATTAATTAGGTTTAATTTTAGGTTAAATTTTAATATTTTTTCTTAATAAATAAAAATTGTAGAATTAGGGTTAATTAATTAATTTCTTAATTTCATTTAATTCTCTTATTAAAAATTCATAAATACAAAAAACCTCAAAAATCTTTTCTTTCTTTCTTTAATTTAGTTAATTTGTCAATATAATTTAATTTCATTAAAAAGGGTCCAACGCCCTCGCTTTCGATTTAATTCTCTTCGCATTTTTATCCCTTTTTTAAATATTAATGTAATTCTCCCAAAGCCATGTAACTCGGACATTTTATATTTCTCGCACTTTATTTCTTTATTTTTTGTCAAATCGGGTCCTGGATTTAATTTGGCGATGTGGACCCGCGCCTTTGTAATAGTTTAGGAACTTTAATTCTCGCAACCTTTTAACTGCTAATAATTGCAAGCAAGAATGAATGATTAAATAAAAACAAAAGCGTAGATCATCCATGACATGACAAGACAAAATATCTGAATTTGAGGCACAAATCACACACCACCCCCAGGGTACGCCTCACTGTTGCCTTGCCTCGAAAGGTGATCGTCGAGTAGAAGATGTTTTAGTAAGTCCTCATGATCCGGGAACCTGGCATGAGGGTAGCTTCTAAGGTGTCTTCCTATTGCTCTGGTGATCACCATGTCCCGAACCTCTGAATTGACCCGAACACCTCCAACGGTGGTGCTACCTACCTCTCAATGGTGGGATGGCACTACTTTAAAGGACATTTACACAGACGAATTCCTTAGGGTAGGTAGACGACTCTAGATACTTGCTCTAAATTTCAAAACAAATTCAAAAATACTTTTCACACCGACACCTTTTCAAAAAGCTTTCGAAAGCAATTTTTCAAACACTCTTGAGGACCGATACAAGAGTCGAACTGGAATTTTCAAAGAAACTTTTTAAAACCCACATTGAAAAGCAAACAAACCATTTTTGAAAACACAATGAGCAAGTATCTAAGAGCCCATGGATAACCATGGATAGAAAGGGTGCTAACACCTTCCCTTTCTATAATCTACCTCCCGAACCGAGAGCAATCTCTTTAAGGAATTTTTCTGTGCTTTTGTCCTTTCCATTTGGAGAAAATAAAAGACGGTGGCGACTCTTGCTTCCGTGACATTTCGCGAACCAGCGTTAAACAGTCAGTTCCAGATCCACCGATCACAAAGCGCACAACCACCTGCTTGGTGATGTTAGCATATGAAGAAGCCTCTACCCACTTGGTGAAGTAATCAATTGCTACCAAGATAAAACATTGTGCATTTGAAGCCTTGGATTCTATCATTATAATCATGTTAATACCCCACATAGAGAAAGGCCATGGGGAAGAGATCACATTAAGAAGTGTTAGAGGCACATGAATCTTGTCTGCACAAATTTGGCATTTATGGCACTTCTTTGCAAATCTGTAACAATCAGATTCCATTGTCAGCCAATAGTAACCTGCCCTTACCATCTTTTTAGCCATCGATTGTCCATTAGCATGAGTGCCAAATGAGCCTTCATGAACCTCATGCATCAACATGTCTGCTTCGTGTCTATCCACACATCTGAGCAAGACCATGTCATAATTTCTTTTGTACAACACATTTTCACTGAGGAAGAAACTGCCAGCCAATCTTCTTAATGTATTTCTATCTTTATTCGATGACCAATCGGATTCCTAAGTTTGGAGAAATTGCTTGATATCATAATACAAAGGTTTCTCATCTTCTACCTCTTCAGTTGTAAACACATGAGCGGGCCTATCCAGTCGCCGAACCATAATTCGATGTATATCATTCCAAGTATTCACCTGATACATAGAAGCCAGAGTTGGCAGAGCGTCCGCCATTTGATTTTCATCTCTAGGAATGTGATGGAATTCAACTTTATTAAAGAAAGGTAACAACCTTCTAGCATAATCTTTGTAAGGGATCAAGCCGGGGTGACGATTATCCCATTCTCCTTTAATCTGATTTATTACCAAAGCTAAATCACCATACACATCTTGAATTTTTAATCCTGAGATCAATAGCTTCCTCGAGACCCATGATGCAAGCCTCATATTTTACCATATTATTAGTACAATCAAATGTCAACCTTGCAGTAAAAGGAATGTGCGATCCATGTGGAGTGATAATCACAACACCAATTCCTTTACCATAAGCATTCACAGCTCCATCAAATATCATGCTCCAACGAGATTCAGGATCAGGACCTTCCTCAGGCAACCGTTTATCATAATCTTTCACTTTCAGAAACATCACATCCTCATCGGGAAAATCATACATCACAGACTGATAATCGTCAACTGGCTGGTGAGATAGATAATCTTCCAACACGATGCTTTTAATAGATTTTTGAGTGCGGTATTCGATGTCATATTCAGATAACAGCATTTTCCAGCGAGAAATTCTCCCAGTAAGAGCAGGCTTTTCAAAAATGTACTTGATTGGATCCATTTTGGAGATCAACCAAGTAGCATGATTTGACATATACTGTCGCAAATGTTTTACCTCCCAGGCCAGAGCACAACATTTCTTTTCAAGCATGGAATAACGCGACTCACAATCAGTAAACTTTTTACTGAGATAATAAATGGCATACTCTTTCTTCCCTGTTTCATCTTGTTGTCCCAGAATATAACCCATAGAATTATCTAACACTGTCAGATACATAATCAACAGCCTTCCTTCAACAGAAGAGAGCAAGATAGGAGGTTCAAGCAGATATTCTTTAATACTTTCAAATTCCCTTTGGAAGTCATCCGTCCACACACAACCTTGATCTTTCTTTAACAACTTAAAGATCGGTTCACATGTCGCAGTCATGTGGGAAATGAATAAGGAAATATAATTCAAACGCCCGAGGAATCCTATGACTTGATTTTCAATTCTAGGCGCTGACATCTATTGAATTTCCTTGACTTTATCAGGGTCAACTTCAATTCCTTTCTAGGTGACAACAAAACCCAACAATTTCCCTAATCGAACACCGAAGGTACATTTATTTGGATTCAAGCAGAGACGATACTTCTTCAAATGCTGAAACAACTTCAACAAATCTTCTACACGCCCTTTTTCAGTGTAAGATTTAGAAATCACATCATCAACATATACTTCGATTTCCTTGTGCATCAGATCATGGAATAGGGTTATCATAGCCCTCTGGTACGTTTCACCAGCGTTCTTCAACCCGAAGGGCATCACTCTATAACAACATGTTCCCAAGGGTGTGATAAATGTTGTTTTTTCCATGTCCTCTGGAGCCATTCTTATTTGATTATACTCGGAAAATCCATCCATGAACAAGAATACTTTGAATTTTGCTGTGCTATCCACTAACATATCAATGTGTGGCAATGGAAAATCATCTTTTGGACTAGCTTTATTTAGATCTCTGTAATCTATGCACATGCGCACTTTTCTGTCTTTTTTTTGGTACTGGGACAATATTGGAAATCCATTGAGGGTACACTGACGTCACAAGAAAACTAGAATTAATCTGCTTTAGAACCTCCTCTTTGATCTTTACTGCCATATCTGGGTGAGTTCTTCTCAACTTCTGTTTGATTGGCAGACACTCTGGCTTCAACGATAAATGGTGCTCTACAATATCTGTATCTAGACCAGGAATATCTTGATAAGACCAAGAAAAAATATCCACATACTCTTTCAACAACCCAATCAACCTGCTCTTCACATTAGGACGCAACAACGCTCCGATCTTGACTTCTTTCGGATCTTCTTCTGAACCCAAATTGATTACTTCCAATGGCTCTTTATATGGCTGAATGGCATTTTCCTCACGCTCAAGCAACTGTGGGAACTCTTATGGAATCTCATCACAGTCTTCTTCTTAGGCCCCATACACAGGACATTCAAAGTTGGGAGAGGGTGCAGGGTTATTATATTCAACGTGTTTTTAAATTAATCTGCACATATGATTTATGATTTCTTTTAGAAACTGACACATATAACAAGTGATCATGCAAATTGAATTTCAGTTATTATTTATTTTGAAAGGTTTTTTCTGATTACCATTTTCCAAGAAAAATCTGAAAATAAAGACACAATTTGGGGAACAAAGACAACTTTTATTATTGATTTTAAAAGTCACAGCAAACAGATAAGCCCATACAATATTAATACTTCCACCTGTGTAGAGTGAAAGCTTTTCAAAAAGATTAACAAGAAAAATTACTTTGAAACATGTATGCAAGAGGGAACATCAATGGTGATCCAGTTCTGAACCCTAACTCAATGCATCACGTAATTTGGCATTTCCTGCTCTATTTCATCTTCCACAATGGCATTAATCTCGGAGACAGTCGGATGAAGATAACCCCCGCTATGGAAGATGTCTTGATACTTTCCTGCCGCAGACTTCGACTTTATACTCTTACCTTTATCATTCTTCAGAGAGAACCCCAAGCCGACTCTGTTCTTGTTTATAGGTGGATCCACAATCTGTCCCCATACTTTACTATGACCCTTACGCATAACTTGTTGCGCATCCTTAAGCGAGACCATAAAATTATCATTTCCTCTTATATTATCAATGGATAAGGCTTGGAACTGGGTTCCAATAGCAGCTTCATCTTCCTCCATAATGCTGAAAGAGGACAAATGAGATATTAATAATGCATGTTCTCCATTTATGATTACCACTTTTCCTTCACGTACAAACTTCATTTTCTGGTGTAAAGTTGAAGTGACATCCCCTGCCTCATGTATCCACGGTCATCCTAGAAAACAACTATAAGCGGGCACAATATCCATGACCTGGAAAGTAATCTGGAACAAATGTGGGCCTATATGAATAGGCAAGTCCACTTCACCAATAACAAATTTCCTTAATCCATCGAACGCTTTCACAATAATTCCACTTGGGTGCATGGGTGTTCCCTGATATTTCAATTTCATAAGCGTGCTCCTAGGTATAACGTTCAATGCAGATCCATTATCAATCGGCACATTGGATAGTGAATCATTCTTGCAATTCATAGAAATGTGGAGGGCCGAGTTGTGATTCCTTCCTTCATCTGGAAATTCGTCATCGCAGAAACTCAAGTTATTACATGACGTAATGTTCCCTACTACACTTCTGAATTGGTCTACAGGCATATCGCTTTCCACAAAAGCTTGGTCTAATACTCTCATCAAAGATTCTCTTTGAGCAGAGGAGTTCATCAATAAAGCCAAGATAGATATTTTTGAAGGAGTCTGCAGTAGCTGATCTACAATTCTGTAGTCGCTCATCTTGATTATCTTCAAAATATCATCCACTTCTTTTTCTAGCGTAGCTCCACTAGATTCACTCGTAACCTTCTTGGGTTCAACATTCACAACAATTTTCTTTCCAGCGCTAACATCTCCATGAACAACTGATGCAAATACACGACCGCTACGGGTCACTATGCTAGTTTCAATGATATTTCCAACATCAGGCATTGGCTGGATGGGAACTTCCACACCATCCTCTAATATTGTAGCGTTATATTTGTAGGGTACAACCTTATCTGACTTGTAGGGGACATGACCCAGAAAACTGATCACCAAGGGAGTAATAGCCAGCTTGCTATATTACTCGACTTTAAAATGGGCAGGTGCACCAAAACAAGGCACAATGACATTTACCCCTTCTTCAACACAATTAGTCATTATGGAGTCATCTTTGGAAAACAAATCTTCATCTGAGGAGAGGAACTCATCTGCAGAGGCATACTCATCATATGACTCTTCTTGAGCCAAACAAAACTCAATCATATCAACTTCATGGTAATCATCCCTTTGACCGGTAACTTTGATAGTTCCATTATCCAACAACAACTGAACACCTTTCCTCACAATAGAACATGCTCAGGAGTCTCGACAGAAAATTCGGCAAGATCCATACTGATGTTCCACCTGACCAGCCAAGTTGCAGAAAGTAGCATGTAATTATACAAGGTCTTCATTCATATACTCCACATCAAAAATTATGAACTCTCCAGGACATCCAGAAACCTTGTTCACCTCATCTTCATACTCTTCCCTAGGCCTGATTATTTGGATGAGGCACTCATCCATCATATCCAGCAAATCAGCCTTTATCTTATCGCAACCATGTATGTCTGTACTGAAAATAGCACAACCGAAATGGTCATGCGTATAGTAGCTAAATTTATAGAGGTCTGCATGCATTTTCACCAAATCTCCTCTAACCAGATGAATATCAAAAATCCGGAAGTTGCCTGGACAACCGGCCACCATATTCACAACATTTGCTCCTCCATGCTTGGGTAGAGGATTGTCTTTCACATTAGGGCCCACATCTTTTAAAGATAGAATACCATACTTCACCAATTTCTACACTTCAGTCTTCAAAGGATAACAATTCTCAACATTGTGCCCTGGTGCTCCCTGATGAAAAGCACATGTTTGGTCTGCTTTGTAATACCAAGGAAATGGTGACGGTACAGCGGGAGGTGGTAGGGTCTGAACCAACTTCTTCTGAATCAATTCCGGTAGTAACTCCTTATAGCTCATAGAAATAGGGTCATAACTTTCCCTTCTCTGATTATACCCTTGATTCCCCTGCTGGGCTGACCTCTGATAAGCAACGGTGGTTAGAGCTACACCAACAACTGGAGTAACTGAGGCGACTTGCTGATGATGCTGATAATTTATTCTAGGAGGATTAACCCTCCTCTCTTGCATAACATAATTTGTATACCCTTCCTTCTTCTTTGTAAACCCATAAGATGGCTTTTTCGCACCTCTAAATCCTTCAATCTTCGTTAAATGACCCTCTCTTACAACCTCTTCTAAACGAATACCCATGCCTACCATTTCAGTAAAGTCACTTGGCGCACTTGCTACCATCATCTCATAGTAGAAAGCACCTAGAGTCTTCAATAAAATCTTAGTCATCTCCATTTCTTCCATGGAAGGAATCACCTGGGCGGCTACCTCACACCATCTCTGTGCATATTCTTTGAATGATTCCCTGTCTTTCTGAACCATGGCCCTGAGTTGATCACGGTCAGGCGCCATGTCCATGTTGTATTTGTATTGTCTGATAAATGCTTCTCCCAAGTCATTGAAAGTATGGATATTGACGCTGCCCAAGCTCATATACCACTTCAGCGCAACACCGGTCAAACTATCTTGAAAAAGTGAATCAGCAGACGCTGATCTTCAGTATGGGTAGACATTATCCTTACATATATTACCAGATGAGCACGAGGTTAAGTGTTTCTCTTGTACTTCTCAAACTCCAGGACCTTAAACTTTGCAGGTATCTTAACATTCAGGACCAATTATAACTCATTCACATTCTGCCCAAATAATTCTTTTCCCCTGAGGGCCTTCATCTCCCTCTGCATTTTGTCAAACTGCTCTTGAAAATCATCCATTCTATCATAGAGACCCAAGTATTCACTTGGTGGAGGAAAAGGACGACACATATCATCATTAACAAATGGAACCAAATTCACTGAAGGAGGTGCAGCAGGAGAAATATGCACCACAGGAGGTGCAGGAGTAACAATAGTCTGAACAACCGGAGTATCTTGAGGACCATGATTGAAACCTTCAGGCGCAAATTTCTCTGGAATTCCCCATGGATAACCTTGAGGCATGCGATTCTGAACAACAGCTGTAGTAGCAGATACAGGAACAGTCGGAGCTTCAGCATTAGCCCTTGTCGGTTGAGGTTGAACACTCGGTGGATGATTCTGAGTAGCCACCAAAGATTCCATCAGAGCAGTAAGATTGGACATGCCGGCCTTCAAAGCAGAAACCTCCTCGCACAACTCGCGATTCTCTTGTTCTAAGTTGTCCATCTTCCTTCTGAAATTAGCTCGAGTATTGTAGTGGTGAGTCAGCTTGCTGAACGAAGTAAAGAAGCTTGGTAAGACACCTGGATATGCATAAAAAATGCAATAAATATGTGCAATATGATGCATGATATGCAATGCGCATGATTTGTTTTTATTATATTTCAAGGGACTTTAAGATTTATAGACACATTGCAAATATCAAAGTAATAACGCATTTGAAATACTGAAATTTTTTATTATAATAACTTCAAAATAGGTTACAAGTCTCAACGATCCCAAGTACAAGATGAAAATAAAGTCTAAAACCCTGAGAAGTAAAGCTGTCGGAGATCACTTTATACGATGGTGCTTCCCTGTAAGCCTGGAAATCTGAGCCTTCAACCTCTGGTTTTCTTCCGCATACCTGGTGGCAACCTCCTTCCAATCACCTGAATCAAGAAGTTAGTAATCAACATTTGACTAGGCTTAGGAGAAAATAAATCCCCTTGCCTATCCATAAACTTTAGAACTCGACTCTCAAGGATCTCAATCAAGTCGTCTTTCTCCTTCAAGTCTTCTCTATAGGAAATCTCTAAAGTTTGGCACTTATTCTTCCAAGCATCCTTTCCCTGCTGCATCCTGACCAAAGCAAGATGTAGCTCTTCTATATCATCCAATAATGGAGGAGTGGTCTTCACAAACAAATCAGGCATAGGTATTTCCCGGGAATATGACATCTTCAACTGAATAGCTCTCGCTTACCCACTGAAGATATGGCTCCAAAGAAACAGCCCCCTAGGTCCCAAGTCTTTCCTACACTTCTTATGAATGTGACGTCAGGCCTTTGCAATCTTCTTCTTAGCTTCCTTATGGTCTCCACCCTCCTTCAGAAAGAAACTACTCAAATGAATACTATTTGATTTATCCCTTATCGAATAACCGAGTTATCGTCGTGCAAGAACATGGTTATATTTAATTCCTCCCTCTGTACCAAGAAGAGGTACATTGGGGAAACTACCACAACTGTCAACAATCTCTATATCCTGGTAAGCTCGATGATACCAATCAATATCGGAGTGAGTAAGTGCCATGATCTTAGGAGCCCAACGGGGTTCCTTCCTGACATCCCAGAAAGCATCAGACTGAGGCATATGAGAGATAAACCATCGGTACAACAAAGGCGTGCAACAGATAATCACCCCCCCCATGATAAGAATTCCGAAGATGAATAGAGTAATAAGAATCACCCAACAATGTAGGAACTGAGTTTCCAATCATGAAGATCTTGATAGCATTAATGTCAACAAACTTATCTACATTAGGAAATAAAAACAACCCATAATCAAGTAGAGCAAAGATGGCCTCAAAAGGGACTGTACTCTTCATCCTGGAAAAGTAACGAGCTTTGTCCAATAAGAACTGGGCCGATACTCCTATAATCCCTCCTTTAGTAGTCATACGGGCTTCCATCTTAGACTTCCCCAGATGGATCAAAGCAGCAATCTCATGTGGTTTTGGCTCAGCCTCCAAACCAGTAAAAGGAACACGATCGGTAACGGGTAAATCCAGCAAATAAGAATACTCCTCCAGTGTAGACATCAACTGATAGTCGGGAAAAGTAAAGCAATGATACATCGGATCATAGAACTGGACCAAGGTCGGGAGAATACCCTCCTTCATCCTAAGCTTCATAAGACGAATGATAGATCCATACTTCTTCCGAAAATCTACAGAACACTCAATCTCGGGAATTAGACTGATCAACTCATCTATCTTAGAATCCTTGAAATTGTACTTCTCGGTCTTTCTTTTTCCAGAATCCATGGTTAAAAAGTACTTGAGATATTCACAAATGGTCAAATTTTAAGTCCCTTGAAATAAAATTTATTCAAAAGATGCAAATGAGTGCATGGATGCATGATGCAACAATCACACACAAGATCACTTATATAGGGTTCATAGGTTAAACGTCAAGAGCATGAGGTCGAAGGTACTACCCATAAGGTGTTGGTCTAAAAGTTATCACCTTCCGAACAAGGTTCTAAAGGTTCCCAGAGTCTACATCCTTCCTTCGGATATTACCAACTTCTTGATTAACTCGGTAATTAGTAATATTCTCAAGAAAAACTCGCCCGAGCATAGTATCGCATGACAAATATTTCCAGATTACTCTGTCATAGCTTCCGCACTACACCTAAAAGGCCAATATGGGTTTGGTATTCTACGGTCCTTAGCTTCACCAGACTCTCAGGTCAAAAGCAGTACATCTTCTTGATTACTCGGTAAACAAAATTATAGTCAAAGGGGCCTCCACTGAGTGGGAGATCTCATGCCTCCTTTTTGGGATTACTCCCTCAACGTTAATATGACTATACCACCCATCCTATATTAAAGTTTTCCCAAGTCCGGGTATAGGACTTATAAGTAATCACCAAGCACCCTGAAAACTAGGAAAATCCAGAAAAACATATATACAACATATAACTCATAGACAACAATAGCATATATACATATATAAACAAAGATAGACTCAACCCACTTAGGGATGGACCAGCAAGATGTCAATGTTTCCCCAGTGAAGTCGCCATTTTTTCTGTAGCGGTAGAAATGTTTAAGACTAAGTCATTGGATCGACTAGACTTATACAGATCAAAATAAAAATTGCCAACGCACTTTATTATTTCCAAAGGAATGGGAAAAGAGAGAGTAACCCAAAAAAAGGGGGGAAAGATTCAAGGTAAGGGGGTTGGTTATGCAAAAGGAAGGTATTATCACCCTAAACATCTATGGTACTCCGCAGGAACCTCTTTTTAAAATCTGTATATTTTGGCTATAAAATGTTGTATAAAAAATGGATGGTGGGGGTGAGAAAAGAAATATATTTTATGGTTTTTTTCCACCCGCTGCAGTTGCGAACCATTAGTGCCTACGTACGACCTTTCGTGCAATAGAGGATCAGGGTACACGTAGTTCCTCTTTTTAAAAATATTTTAAAATACAAGTGTGTTGGTTGATTTTATGAGATAAGACATCATCGTCATTGTCCGTGTGGAAAACATACTTACTACCCACAATCATGAGAAAGGAGAATTTGCATCATCTCAAAGTGGAAGATATGGGTTGGATTTTAAAATCAACAACGCCTCACTCAACACCCAAGTGGAAAATATCTCTCTTCACTATATATTGTAGAAGTATAGTTGTTTGCATCACTACAAGGATTTACAAGAGTCCAATCTTTTGAGAAAAGTTTTAAAGTAAAAAGTCAAAGTGGCAAAATGGTTTGAAATGAGATTAGTTGACTTTTAGTCTTCTCACAAAAATGTCAAGGTATTATTAAGTTTATTGAAGTTTACTTATGAAAAGGTTTAGAAAATGCATGGACCTAGGTCCAAGTTTATTATGAAAGTGATTCAAGTTTAAAAACAAGAAGGGTTTTCAAAAAGGAGGGAGAAGATTTCTGAAACTAAAGAAGATGGGAGGAGAAGAAGAGACTATCCTAAAGCATAAGGTAAAAGCTAGGGATAAGAACCATCTAACCAACAAGAAGCCAATAGTTGACATTATGAGTCAAGATAAAATTCCCATTCTTTGGATTGAAACCAAACAAGAAAAAATACTAGATCTCTTGAGAGAACCAAGCTTCAAGTTTATTAAGTCTTCATAAAAATTGGGCAGAGTAATGGCTGTATACGGGTGAATTCCATATTACAAACAAAGGATGTAATCACAATAACCTGCACACAAAACAAACAAACAACCCAATGTCTTGAGGTAAACCTCAAGAACTCCAGACAAAATATCAATTAAGGTCACAAGGTCTCCAATATAAGCCAAGGTTTCTATTCCTAAGTCCAAGAAGTCCAATACCCAATAATGCCAAGGATAGTAACCAAATAGTCCAAGTATTTTAAAGGGTTTTTATGGTTCATGTTGGTTATTAAGTGTCTTAGAAAAGAAAAGAAAAGCTCAAATGATTAAAAGAAAAATGACATGAAATGTAATGCTTAAATTAAATGGTACATAAAGCATAAAAAATAAAAGGGCACAAAGTAAAAACAATTTAATAATTAATGGTTAGTTGGATGACCATCTTGAAACTTGCATTTGGAACTCATTAGATGATTGGTAGAACCAAAGCCTCCACACAACAAGTTTCATTTTCTTTTTGTCAAGTATATCATCAATTTGGAATCCTCACAAGTACCATTTAATGATCAACGATGTTTAAGTGATCCGCGTTGACTAAAAGTGTTTTAGATCCATTAGAGGATTGGTAGAACCAAAGCCCCCACGCAATGAATCTCAAGGTTATTGGATCAAAGGGATCAAATTAACATACTTAAACTTGCAAACATAGGTTTGGGCCACGAATGATCATTTATTCGAATCAGGACAAAATTTAGCGCTATGTTAACTAATCGTAAGTGGACTTATATAGAAGTCGCACCTATTTTGAGGTCGGTCAATAGCAATCTATGTACCATTTGTTTTGAGACATGATATAGAGATCATGCTCCAATAACACTTAGTGCAATAAGAAAGGGATGAGATAAAGAAGGGTGAGAAAGAATATACAAACCACATATGAATTAAACTTAAATTAAACTATTATTAAAATCATTCATCCATTTTTATGGATTAGACTCAACACCATGGATCCAATAATGTTAATAAAGATCATGATCAAAATTCAACCCAAGTTCAGCCAGAAAAATAATCACAAAATAATATTGCATTTAATATATACATTAAGAAAAGTTTTAAAAAAGTTTTAAAATGGAAATAAGAAAGAAAAATATCAACTATATTCAAATAAATCAAGAAAAATTAAGTAAGCCCAAAGAAAAATAAGAAAAGGACTCAAATTTTTTTATAAAATTTTTGGCAATTTTTAAAAGTCAGAAACTATTTTAAAACTAATTAAAATTGTTCAAACAAATAGAAAATAGATCAAAAATAGTAAACATCAATATAAAATTCCATAAAATTTTCAAAAAAGTCAGAAATATGCAAAATGATATTTAGGTAATTTTTTAGAATTAAAAAAAATACCAGAAAGTATTTTTAAGGTAATTAAAACAAAGCAAATAATGCTAAAAATATAAAAAAATATCAATTTTTAAAATAAAAATATGAAAAAATATTCATGAGATTAGAAATAATTCAAAATATTTTTGTGAATTTTTTCATAATTTTTGGATAAAAAATAAAAGATTTATTAATTATTGAAAATAAATCAATTAAAATATAAAATCAGAAAATAAAAATAAAACCAAAAAGATATGGGCCATCAAATCATAGTCAAGACGCGTTAGTAAGCTAATCCGATGGACCACGTGCGCTGTGCTTGACATTGACCTTAGTAAGATGTGCAGGTAATCAGAAAAAAGGCAACCAATGAAATTAAAACGTTTGGCACGCTATCATTGGCTGAGACGAGACATGTCACCGTCTTCAACCTCCAACCACTTTGCAATGGAGATTTTGTGAGATCTTTCAAACGGTAAAATTAGGATCCCAGACCAATATCATTGGACTCATCTCTTCAAGACGATCCTAACACCACCATCGTGCCAAATTTATATAAAATATACAAAGAGATATGAATCAAAAATCCAGAAAATAGAGAGCACCTTCAATTTGAGGTTTCTCTTAATTCTCAATGGATTTCAAAATTGTAAGAAGCACTAGAATCAGTAGAAGGAGTAGAACATGTTAGTGCTTTATTTGGATCCAAATGGTGGAGAATTATACCTTTTCGAAGTTCAAGAAAGAAGCTCTGAAACTGGACTTCTGTAGCTTGGATTATAGCTCTTTTGCTTGGTTTAAGTGCTGGAGAGTTTGTATGATGCTTAAGGAAGATGAATGTGCAAAGAATTTTGGAGGAAAAGGATGGAATCTCAGAAAATGATTTCAACAATTTCAAGTTCGTGTGAGGTTTTGACAAAGTGTTTTTTGCTTTCAAAGCTTGAGGAAATTAATTGGGGATGACCCTCTATTTATAGGGAATCAAATGGAATGTTCAAGCATGTGAAATGATGAAGTTTGGAGGGAAATCATGTGAACCTGATGCACGAGCAAAGTGTGATTTGATTTCCATCAAAACTCATCCAATCCTTGCGTTTTAAGGCTCTAATCCACTTTGGAAACTTTGTTAAACATGTTTAGATCACAAACGCGTGCTAATTTAATGTTTAGAGGCCAAAACATGAATTTCAAGTTCTGACCTATGAAGAAACTTCAGTTCCAAGTTACCAAGTTTAATCCAATGGCATTCTCAGCTCAAGGGGTCTTAAGGCATGATTCTTGATGCTTTAGAAAGATGAGGTTACAAGATTTGAAACAGAAAGAGAATGGAATCAAATGGATGCTTGATCTGAAAGTTGCATTGAGTCAAAGGTGGGGAAAAAAGGTTGACTTTCCATACTTAGAAATATTTCAAATTTTTCTTCAAAAGTGACCTATAATGTTTTGCATCCAAACATGGCCTTTCACTTGGAATTTGCTCTTAACCAAAAAAGATGGCATGAAATATAGCTCTTGAATGACATTTTTATATTTGAACATTTTAAAATTTCCAAAAATTGAGAGAGTTATGAATTGTTGAAGTTGGCAAAAAATCATTAAATGACCTATAATCTTTTGTATCCTTAGGGCATCTTCCATCAATTTTCTCACTTTGCACATGAAATAAATCATAAAGTTCACATCCTCAAGATCATTGTGTAAAATTTGTAGGCTCAAGGTGATAAAAATTGAGCAAGTTATGATCATTTGAAGTCACACATGGGAAAATGGGGGTTCATCTGGAGGACTTGTAATCCTTCTTCATCATCAAGTTTCTTCCACATGAAAAATCCTTGAAAATTTTGAAGTTAATAACCCTTTAAAGAGAAGGATGTCTTGGGAATTACTCAAAAATACCAAAAGATGAGCAAGATATGCTTCTTTGAAGTTCAAAACCCTAGCTCCTAGATCAAGAAAATGCTTTGAGGAACTTTGACAATTTTGAACAAACTTCTTGTACCAAAACAATTGGTTTGTAAATAGAAGTTCTTGATGATGAAAATTAGAACTCATATCCACCAAAACCACTTCCATATCTTGAGAATTGAGAGAAATATGCACTTGTGATCAATGGGAATAAGACTTTGTCAAACCATGACAACTTCTTCAATCAATCCCTTGCACTTTTGAATCAATCTTGATATCTTGGAATGTAGTGAACCAAAATAAACCTTTCCATGCCATCCCTTCCAAAACAACTTCAATGATGAGGTTTGGACTTCCCAAGATTTATTTCTTAGGGCATGGAAATAAACTCATGAACCCATGGAGAAACTTGCTAAATCTCATTGCCTTTACCTACATTAGTAACAAGCAAGACAAACCACATTGAATTTTATTATTTAAAAGGAAAAATCAAGACAAAATATTCATGATTACAAAAGAAAACAAGTCAAGGTGCTTGGTGATTCCTCAAAGAGAGAAGCTAAAGGTAGGGAGGAGAACCAAGAACCCTAATTTGATCTTGTTGTGATTGAATCAATATGGTATGATGAAGGGATCTTAGGGGCAAAAATTGGGGTACAACAGTAGTGATAAATAAAAATTGCGCGCCATTCAAACTGGCCACTCATGTTTTGATACGCCTTCATCTTCTTCGCTGGACCCTTGTTTTAGGCGAGGGTTTTTACCCACGGACATGTGTTGTAGCTATAAACCTGCATATCTCAAAAAATCATAATCACGCAATAAAAATTTAATCAAAGAATACAAATCAACTATGCTTGAACTCGTGAGTACAATGGTACTCATCTTTTGCCCTGATTTTTCCTGAAACGAAAAACCCTAAAAAGAACCTTAAAACCCTAACAATGGCATTCAGTCAAATATGCATCAAAACACACAATTAATTACGCAAACATGTTCTAAATGATTATACAAACATGAATATATATTTAGATTTCATTTATCATGTGTGTATAGTCAAAACCAAATTCAAGAAATGAGGCAAACTGTGGTACTGGTATGGGGAATTTCTGAGTGTATTGAGGCATGGTAATGGTCCAGATAGCTCCCAAATACTGCTAGGAATTGATAGCTAGCCTTGAAAGTCCCCGAATCTCCTTGTAGACAAAAATCCAATCACCACTTTCTTGTCAAAAATTTGAGTTTTTTCTCTTAATTCCACACGGCCAATCCTGTTTTTTGTGGTCTGGAAATGTTATGCATATATAGTAGAACGAATTAGGTTAACAAGACTGAATTAAATCTTGAAGATTGTGTGAGAAAAGATTTGATTTGTGTCTTGTATTTTTTGTTTCTAAAATAGGCCAAATCTTGCTATTTTTATTCCAATCACCACTTGCACGAAATCCTTGATTTTCCAGGTGATTATAGACTCATCATGTGCTCATAAAATCAAATCTTGGATTTTATTTTATTATTCCACTATTTTATTTGATTTATTTTGATTTTAATGAATAAAAAATCAAAACAAATAATAAAAATAATGAAATAATACATGAGTAAGCTCAGGGGGTCGTAGATCATGTTAGGAACAAGTTTCAATCATGAAAGCATGGGCCCATTTGGAAAAAAAATTAAGTTTGGTCATTATTTTGCTTCATGCAGTTTTCCAAAAATGGTCAACTTTAGCAATGCACATCTCTCTCTTTTTTAACCCTAAGAGGGTGTTCCTAGACTTTTTAGAGAGCTTAGGATGTCCTCTAACCAACCTTTTTGGTTTCATCTCAATTGGATTTTCCATGTTCATGTAAGGAGATTTGACCCAAAAAGTATTTTTGTTGACTTTCTAAAAGGACCTATAATGTATGAACTTGCAACTTTTGATTGAGGCATTTCTTAAATTTTAGGGATGAATAGGAGTTATAGGTAATTGGATTCTCTTCAAAATGAGCCTTGGTTGGAAAATTTCTGATAAAGTATGAGAAAGTTATGCTTGGTCAAAGCTTGGTTGACTTTTCCTATAGAAACCCTAATTTGCCATTTTTGACTTTTGATGAGTTAGGAGCATTTCTTTAGGAATCATGATTAACCCCTGATCAAATGATGGATATTACTTCAAAATGTTGATGTTGACCAAAATCTTGAAGTTTGAATGTATTTGGGCCACAATTGACTTTTGACCTAGTATAGTTGATTTCTAGGCATTTGAGCAGTTGACTGGGCAAACTTGTTGTTCAAGGAATGAAATTTGGCATGGATGATATTGAGGACATATTAGGACAATTGAGAACATTTGGGATCCTTTGGACTCCTACATCTTGCTTGAAATTGAAACCCTAATTTGAGATTCATTACCTTAGGAGGAGAATTTGTCTGGTCAATTCTTGGTCATCCTGGGGCAATTGTGGACCTCTTGAGTCATGTCTTGAGTGAAAATGGGAGGAAATTTTTTTGGGGTACAACAGTTGGTATTGCATCACCCTCTGTGAGTTTCCCTTCTCGATCTTGTTCTGAAACATTGCGGCCAATGTTTAGTTCAAGTTTGGGGGGGGGGGGGGGGGGGGGGGGGGGGGGGGGGGGGGGGGGGTATTTAATGTTTTGTTTTATGGTTTATTTATGCTATTTGCTTTGTGAAAACCACATGTTAAGTTCTTGCCAAATTTTTGACCGGAAATTTTTATTTTGCGTAAGAGCTTGGATTTCAAAGAGACTGGGAATAGTATATAGAGATAAAGAGATAATTGTTTGAGGGTAGGAAGTTCAGAATAATGTGACATTGATACAAGTCTAACGTGTAGATTTGTACCATAGTACTTGAATCCTGAGAAGTACTCTTGAGTAGTTTATTTTGACGGTCTAGCATAATCTAGATTCACATGCATGTATGTTGGTTGAGAAGTAAATAAATTTGGCAATAAATGATGAAATGGCGGTAAAAGGAAACCCGCCCGAATCAAACAATATAATATAGATTCACATGATGGAAGACTGCATCTATCTCAAAGATGCCATCGAGATACTCATCCGCGATGGGCATCTCAAGTAGTATAAGAAAGACACTTCTCGAGAAGACGCTTCCGAATCAAAGAAAGTTGAGGGAAAAGATCTCTCTGCTGACAAAGCTCCCATGCCCATCACCATGAGCATCACGAAGCCAAAAGAATTCTACTCCCCGACATAGAAGAAGTCTCCTTATACTTCTCGTCGCACAGTCCTTGGGAATCCTTCCCAACATCAATGGTCATCTCTGGAGGAGGACTCAACAAGTGTACGGTAGGCTTAGTAAAAATAAGGTCCGTCCAACTGATATAGGCCAACTCCGATATGAGCGCCACCCTCGACAAATTCAGAGGAGGATCCCACCCCCTCGCATTATACCGGGTACCAGGTGTAACTCCTAACTCTAGCATCCCCTTGCTCATACGAGCACGCATGGTAAACTTCGACGTCAGGCGCATCTTGGTCAACCAAGGCAACTTGGTGGAAATAATGTACACCTAGCTATTTAATAATCTACAGCTGAACTAGACCCATCTAACCCATTACGTAGGCTCGAATCTCCAGGGATTC